>CM035139.1:1463333-2195000 GCA_020205605.1 Panax ginseng | reverse complement strand
TACAAGACATATTAATTAATTATTTGATTAAATACACTTCTATTACATTAAGCATTATTAAATTCATAATTTGACCCTTTTATGCTATTATTAATTAAAAAATAAGACTTTTGTGTTTAGAATTTTTTTTTCTTCAATTTATGACTTTTTATGAGTTAGGATTATATCCATTTCATGGTCTAGAATTAAAATATGTTAAAATATGACATCACGATAATGAAAGAAAAATATAATTATAAGAAATATACAAAGAATAAAGACTCTTCATCTAATTTGAAATAGAGAAAGTATCCTGATTCTTTTTTTGTAGAGAAATAAAATTTTGTTTCTGGCATATTTCGATGCTAAAGAGGGTAGCTAGCTTTGGGCCTTCCTTTTTTCAGACTAATGGGAGAAATGTAGTAGCCGGTACTTCTTCTGTCCAATAATATACGATGTTTTAGTATTGTGTATAAAAATTAAGAAAATAATTATATATACTTAATTAATATAATACTAATTGTCTATAATACCCTTAAATTCCTATAATTATCATACTTATCTCATATTCTCTTTCTCTCATCCGTAATATTTTCCCATGAGGGATAATTTTAGAAAAATTCTCCTAAATTATATAAAACAACAAATAATTTTAAAAAATAAAATCATTTAAAATGTCATATATTATAAGAGAGAGAATAATTTTCAGACTCCCTCTCCATCATTGTTTTTTATTTTTGATAACATGATTGCGAAAATAATTTTATGATAAAAAACGGCCCAACTATACACCACACCATGCAAATACCGGGATTTAAATTTGTACGTGCAACCATCCATAAGTCCAGTATATTAGTTGATTCGGTCCAAAATTAAGGGGTGTTTGTTTAGAGCTGAATGTACGTTTATTTTGATCAAAATGACTGAATCGATAAGATGGACGAGCTAATTGACTAAGTCAGATTTTTTTAACTGAATGAACAGCTGAATGGAGTAAAAAAAAATTAAAAAAATTAAAAAAAATATTAACTATTATATTAAGTAATATTATATAAATTTACAACAATTTTGAATTTTTTCAGAGGGGTAAAATAATAAAATTTTGTCATTCAGATATTTCAGATATGTCAATTATCAAACAGCTTTTTTCATTCAAATTCAGATTCAATTCATTCAGATTCAAATTTATTCAATTTTTATCAAACACATCCTAAGCAACTTATCTTGGAGGGTGTGAGGGTCTTGAGCTCACCAAACCCCATAGTAACTTATTTATTCTCTCTACTCTATTTTTGTTTAACTTATTTTGTGTGAAAAAATGCACCAGGATCTTGAACTCACTCAAGCCCATAAACAATGTACTAACTTATTTATTCTCTCTACTCTATTTTTGTTAACTTATTTTGTGTGAAAAATGCATGTATAACCTTTAATACAAACGTTAGATTAATAAACTTTGCATTGATCTACCTTTATATATATATATATATATATATATATACACTATTTTTCACAATAAGTAAGTAAGAGTCGTTTACAAAGTTTTGCACCCAAAGAAGTATTAGCCAATTAAAAGATAATCAAAAGAAAGAAAGTTGAATATTGTTATGTTAAATTATTGGACTGGTCTTAAATTGACCATAGAGACAATATGAATTATAAACCAACTTATCATGAAGTTAACTTCATAATAATCAGATTCAAAATAATGTATATCACACTCGCATTGAAATAAGTCAACTTGATCGTTTTGCTATTAATTTGCTACAATCATTTCCCAAGATTCTTAATTATAACAGTTTTTTCGTTTGAATAATCTTTATAATTGTTGGGTGTAGATCGAGTATTGGTATTAAGATTAGCAACTTAATTCGAATATTTTCCCTGGTCCCTTGGTTTTTTTTTTGTTTTTTTTTCTTCTTGAATTTTTTCATACAGCAACTGAAATTGAGTTTTCACGGGCTCACTTGCGTGTTTGTTTAGAATTAAATACATCTAAATAGTTGAATGACTGAATCGGTCAGTCATTAAGTACATTTATTTTATAAAAAATTCGTCTGAATGGCTGAATCGGTCAGATGATTAAGCTGAATGGCTAAGTCAAATTTTTTTAGCTAAATGGTTGAATGAGCAGCTCAATAAAATAAAAAAATTATATTTTTTTTTAACTATTATATTAAATAATATTAAATAAATTTACAACAACTTTGAATTTTTTTCAGAGAGGTAAAATAATAAAATTTTGTCATTCAAATATTTCAGACATGTTAATTATTAAACAATTTTTTTTCATTCAAATTCAACTCATTCAAATTCAAATTCAGATTCATTCAATTTTTATCAAACAACTCTTAAGATCTATAGGAGTTCAAACAACTCCTAAGATCAATAGGAGTTTGTGGAGACTGAGAAGGCATGCTGAGAAGAGTTTATTTTTTTCGGTCTTTATCTTTTCATGTATTGTTTTATTCTTTTTTTCAATGAAAAATAAGTTTTATCTCATCAATGTTGCTTTACAAAGATGAATAACCTAGCAAACAAACTTGATTATCCAAAGTTATTGGATAAATTTTTAATCCACGTGATTATTCAGAGGGTCATATTGGATAAATCAGAGGATCATAATTAATGTGAACCAAAGGGTAATCAAAATAATATTTTATCCAATATAAATAAATAAATAAATAAAAAGGAAAGATATTTAATTTTAAAATGAGTTGTACATCAAACTTATCAAACAAAATAAATGTTTTTAACCTTTTTCATATGATTTTGATTCTCCCAAAACAAAATAAATGTTTTGAAGAGGTTAGGTCAACTTACCAATTCTGAAGACAGAGAATAAAATTGCAGATTTAATAACTAAAGTTGAAGAAATTGTTGGAGTTAATTTTTTTTATGTGATTCATCTATTTGAATATTTCAAAGTGATTAAATATGCTTTTATGATACACTAAGTATTGCAAAAAATATTATCCTGCGAACTTATCAAGTGGTGTGCACGCACGTACCAAAATAAATTAAAACTATATTTAAATTTTTTGTTGGGCTATGTTGTAACTTGTAATAACGAGGAGATTTTGTAATTACTCTTTCCGTTCAATAATATATACAGTTTTTAGATGATTTTATTTTTTTTGAATTATTTATCGTTTTATATAATTTAAGATAATTAATTATAATCTTTTCAAAATTAGCGTTTATTGGAAAATATTACAAATGAGAGAGAATGAGATAAGTACGGTAATTATGAGAATTTAAGGGTATTATAGACAATTGATATTATATTTAATGTTATACAATTATTTTTTTAATTCTTGTGCACAATCCTAAAATGTTATATATTACAAGACGGAGGGAGTAATATAATTGAAAATATGAATTTTAATAAAGTTAAATTATAATTAAAAATGTGGTCTTATTAGTTGTGCATGCATTATTAAATAAGTATTGTATTTTATACAAAAAATAGGAAATAACTATTTATGCTATGAATTAAATTGGGCTTACATGTAACAATTAAAAACCTAAATGAAAAATATTACGGAGGAACCTTGGCCCACTTGAAAATTAGGAGGCCATTTGGGCTACTTGGACCAACCAACCTCACTTATATATATGAGCCCAAAAGAGATATATATATATATATATATATCTGATTAGGATCTTAAAAACCTTTTTATCCATTCATGAAATTCACTCCTCTTTTAGTAGCCGGACCCAACAGACGGTTCGGTCATATAATTGTCGTCTATACTTTTAGCGACGAATGACATATAAGCGTCACTAAAAAGTATAGGCGACGGTTGTATATTAATCGTCATTGTCGAATTCCGTCATTAAAGGGGTGAGCTCGGTGAGAGTTGGATAAGGGTGAGTTTAAGATCGAGACTCTCTCTCTATATATATATATATGGAAAATGATCCATATAATACGTTTGTGACGCCCCCAAAATAGGTATACATCACCCATCTTGAGTCGCCAAATACATGGTACAAAATTCAAATACAACTTAATTATACAACGATTAGTGTAAAATACGACAAAACATATCTTTGTAAGTTTTAATACAAATATTGTCATCTAGACAATATCCACATTCAATTGAGTCATCATTACATTTATTATCACACTATTTAACGTAATAGTGAGGACTACTAATCTTATTATACGGGCCGAGTCACTCCGCTTTTTAAGGCTAGTCCTAACTACGTTCTCATTTCACGAAGATAACAATGAAAGTAAAAGGGTGAGCTCAACTAGCCCAATAAGAAATATTATGACTAAGATAATACAAAATAAATTATCGTTAGCCTTGAACGAGTGTTAAACTGATCTGATATAACAAACATCAAGTTTAAGCTGCGGTGAAACAAGCAATCAATTAAAAGAGTCAGTAGAGAATAAAATCTATTATCTTTTATGATTTAAAAGGTTTTTCATCACTTTTATTCTTTGGGACTCGACAATAAATAATCCACATCATCCTCACATTACTGGCGAGGATATTTATTAGTATCACAACCATAAATTATCCATGCACTACGGGCCAAGGATATTCATGTATTCATCAATGGTCAAAATCATGCCAACAACTGTCCATCAATGTACTATGGGCCAATGAGGACTTTTACCACATCATTTGTAACATTACGGTCATGATTATACCGATTAATCCCTGGCATAATCATACCAAGTTTATTTATGCACTACAGGCCACAGATGACTTTCAACATAAAATAAACATGAGGATGATGACAATGATATAAGAATTCAATAAAAACAAGTTCATGAATTAATTTATCCAGGAACTAATAACGTCCAAATTATAAACATGATACTTCTTTGTAGAGTAAAATTCAAGAATGCTCAGAAGAATATTTCCATGAAAAGATACTGGATGAAACGCAAATATCAAGGATATTCCACTAATTTCATGAAGTATAGAAGTCAAAACTTTAACCAACTGAGTATAATAAAGAATGGAATAACAAAAGAAATCACTTAGGCATGCGATAGGTAATTGCATGCATGAGTTATTCCAACATAATAATAAATAACGGAACCGGTCGTGCGTAAGCACGACGAGATATTCCAACAGGATAATAAATAACGGAACCAAAGTCGGTAAATTACATGCCAAGCGGGATGTTCCAACAGAATAATAAATAATGGAACCGGTCATGCGTAAACGCGTAGGCGGGATGTTCCAACGAGAATAATAAAGAATGGAATAACGAAAGAATTTCACCATGTATGCGATGCTTGGCATAGACAAGTTATTCCAATATAATGATAAAGAATGGAATAACGAAGAAGAATTTCACCAAGTATAAGGTGAGACACAGTATCACAAGTTATTCCAATGAATAAAAAAATGGAATAACGAAGTTCTCTTCATGAATATGAAATAAATAATACCTTACTTACCTTAGAAAAAAGCTGGATATAGGAGTAGTGGAGTAGCATAATACTTTTCTTCTTTTTCTATATAGTTTCTCTCTAGAGAGTTTGGTGAATTAAGTAAGAAATAATGAAGGAATGAGCTTATTTATAGGAGAATGGACTGAATAATAACTAATTCATGAGCAGTTCAAATTGATTTACTTTTAAGCAGACGGTTCCATATTGATTTACTATGCGGTTATAAATAAAATATTATAATAAAATAAAATCTTTTAAATAAAATATAATATATTTTATTTATAATCTAATAAAACGAATAACTTTATAAAAGTATTCTATTTTATATAAAAAGATTTTACTATCTGAAAACACTTTATCAGCACACTATCAAACACTATGCATAATAAAATATAATATATTCTAATTATTGTCTAATAAAACAAATAACTTTATAAAAGTATTTTGTTTTATATAAAAAAGATTTTACTATGCAAAATACTATGCATAATAGAATATAATATATTCTAATTATTGTCTAATAAAACAAATAACTTTATAAAAGTATTATGTTTTATATAAAAAAGATTTTACTATGCAAAACACTATGCATAATAGAATATAATCTATTACATTTATAGTTTAATAAAATAAATAACTTTATAAAAAAGTATTACATTTTATATAAAAAGTTTTTCATTTTATTACATTAATAATACTAATAAAACAAAATTTATATATATAATATATATATATATAAAACTTCCGTGACTTCATAAAAAGACACCTCAATATATTTAACAACATTTATCATCATCATTATAATTCACAATATTAATAGACGGTCATTCCCGGAAAGAGGGCTTTCCATAAGGATTTCTCCTATTGGCGCGCAATTAGGTGACCAAACCTCTCCTCGCGTAACTTACTGACATCGTTAATATTGCAAATAATAATATTAATAACTTCGTCGTCTCAATTATTGATTTAATAATATATAAAATATCGACAATAATTGAATCAAATAACGTGAGATCTTATGCAACAATTCTTTGTAGCAATAATTGAACAAAACTGAGTGACTTCTCACGTAAGCATCAATAATCAATACTGTGTGCTACTATGCAACCACGCGTATTATTGTACTTTTAATACCGAGTAGTTCAACAGTTTTAACGGTAAAACTTTCGCCGTTATTTTTATAAAAATATTTTTGTCGTTTTCTCAATCCGAGAATAATTCTGTTGTGGGGTCCACCAATGATTGTGCCGTCATACGAATATTCCCTGTTAAAACGAATATTTCCCGACCAATCGAATATTATATAACAACTTGCATACTTTGCAAAATTTATAAATATTACCCACAGCTATAACATTATATCAAATCCACACCATAATTTTGAAAAAAATATTTCGAGAAATATAAATTTTTTTCATAAAATTTGGGGTCTCACAATGTTAGCCAAAGGGATTGTTTCAACAGCCAATTTTTTTTTGTTGGCCGCTACTCTCTCTAGCGGCCAGTCAAAACAAAAAAAATTGGCTTAATTACTGATTATCTGATTACCTCGTACATACTACTTATTAATCAGTAAAATAAATTAATAATAAATTATAAGTATAATCAATAATTATCCTTATACTTATTAATAAAATAAGTATGTATAAGGATAATTAATAATTATCATTTATAAATAGGAAATAGTGATTGAATTTATATTATATTCGTACTCAAATATATAAACTCGAATCCACTATTTATTATTTATAATTAAAAATCATAAGGCGATAATCAAGAATTATTCTTATACATACTTATTTTGTTAATAAGTATAATGATAAAATATAAAGATAATTCTTGATTATCTTTATAATTTTTATTATTTTATTTTACCGTTAATAAGTAATATGTATAAGGATAATCTGTTAATAAGTATAAGGATAAGTATAAAGATAATTACTAATTATCCTTATATTTTTTTTAAGGATTATACTTATAATTTTTTATTATTTTATTTTACTGATTAATAAGTAGTATGTACGAGGATAATCAGTAATTAAACCAATTTTTTTTGTTGGTCACATTTTTCTTCTCCTAATAAAACACAAAGCTTCTGATCGCTTTATTAGGCCATTAGAGAGAGTAGCGGCTAACAAAAAAAATTTATTTGGCCATTGAGAGGAGAGTAAGTACTGGGCCTCATCTCGATCGTTCTACTGGATGAGCGTAAGTTGAAACAGTCCCTCTGGCTAACGTATTGTATGAATCATTTTCCTATATACATATATATATATATATATATGTATATATATTTTACATATTCTGCTCATCACTTTTAGTGACAAACCGGACGACGGTTCGATGTGTCGCTAAAAGTTAAGACGACGATTGTGACACCCCCAAAATAGGTCTACATCCCCCATTCTGAGTTGTCAATACACGGTACAGAAACAACTACAACTTTATTATTACAATAGTAAAACTGTGAGTTTAAATACAGATATTGTCATCTAGATAATATCCACACGCAAATAAATCCCCATCATAATTATTGATACATTATTTTACAACAATGGTGAGGACTACTAAACAACTCTCCCTAGAACTTTCATTCCGTTACCCAGGCTTCGTACTCGCTATATTCTACGCCTCCCACGAGAAGAAAAATGGAACAAAAGGAAAAGGGTGAGCTCATTAGCCCGATAAAGAATATTATGACTAAGATAATATACAACAAAATTATCGTTAGTCTTGACACGGAAAAATATAATAGAATACAATAGACAACAAGTTTTAAATCAATATTCGCAGGGGAAATAATAATTCAATTAGAAGAGTTAAGTAGAGAATGCAAACTACTATCTTCTATGTATGAATTTTAAAGTTCATCGTCTATTTTATCCTGTAACATCAATCAATATATATCGGGATCAAATATTCATCCTTGCACTACTGAAAGCCAGGACATTCACCAAATTAGTCATGTTCATCTAAACACTGCTTCATCTTTGCACTACTGGCCAAAGATATTCATCGAAATCATTCATCTTTTGCCTACTGGGCCAAAGATATTCATCGAAATCATTCATCTTTGCACTCTTGGCCAAAGATATTCATCATAAATCATTCATCTTTGCTACTACTGGGCCAAAGATATTCAATAATATCATCATTTAAGACCGAGGATGATGAAAATATTTTTTAAAAAAAAGCGAATCCGATTGAATCAAAATGATGAGGATTAAGGATTAAGGATTCGTACTTTGTTTTATCCACGTCCAAAAATACCTCAAAAATAATCATAGTGGCGTAAAATTCAAGAATGATCAAAACATGGATACAATCAAAGCTAGTATCCACAATAGATATTTTGACTGAAAAGAAAAATTTTCATTTTTCGATGAATAGTCTTGATTCGTAAATGAATAGTCAGATATCGTGAATAAGAACTTTGACACCAAAAGTTCCAAATTTGATAAAAACTTCCAACCAATATTTCGGCATAATGATATTGAAGAAATAATATCATTTTCGAATAAAATAACATCCTTACCTCGAAAGATCGATTTAACTGGAATCTTGGATATAGACTATATCTTGAACTTTCACCGTATAGCAATACTCAAAGTATACTCAAAATACTCACAAGAATACGCTCGATAATATAGAGAGAGAAAACTTCAGTTTCTGGTGTGATTTTCAATTCTAACCTAAGCACCTATTTATAGGAAATTGTTTAGAACACCAAAGCAGAAAATTTAATATAATATTAATATATATAAAAATATTATACGTATTCCTTGAAATCTTAATCTCAGCAATTCACACATGCCAACCTTCTAGAAAAAAATAAAAAAAACGTTTTTCTAATTTAAAATAATTTAAACTTCCAAAAATCAATTATTTCGGAGAGCTTCGGAACTTCAATAATTCATAATAAATAGCCCTTTTATCAGAAAATTCGAATCTCACGAGTTTTTATAGGAAATTCAATTCTCTACAACTTTGC
Organism: Panax ginseng; assembly: GCA_020205605.1. Lineage (NCBI taxonomy): Eukaryota > Viridiplantae > Streptophyta > Magnoliopsida > Apiales > Araliaceae > Panax > Panax ginseng. Next base: position 2,185,605 of record CM035139.1, on the reverse strand, counting down.
AGAAGAAAGTTTTTCCAAATTTCCAACAGAAATTGACCGAAATCCACAAACGGGTGATTTTAGAGTACTATAATCAAATTTCGATCGATAAATGGGGTCCAATCGAGCATGTTTAACATGTTTTAAACATTTATTGCAACAAAAAATACTCTTCCTCCTCGTATACTCATATATCCCACATTCGTTGTAAAAATATCACCATTATTATATTATTAAAATATAATAATATATATTTAAATGAATTATTTTATCGAGAAAAGATAAAATTTCAATTTTCAACAATTGTCACATTAAAATTTTTCTCCATCTATATCCACATAAAATCAATATTTTCCTCATCATATGAATCAATAATTAATTATTCACAAATAATATTACGAAATCACAATATCGATGACAGTGGGTTCAGGAAGCAGGGTTTTCAATAAGAATTTCTCTCACTTCTTGTAGCCGCAATTAGGTGACCAAACCTCTCCTAGAGCCGAACTTTCTAGACATTGCCAATAATGTTATCTAATAATATTATTCGGATAATATGAATTATTATTTCGACAATGAAAAATCTTGTGTAATGACAATTATTAAAACAACAACAATATAAAATATCAACGCAAAGAATTATTGAATCAATAAAATAAAACACTTTGAGCAATAATTCACAGTAACCATTATTGAGTAGTGCCTTACTTACGTAAAAGTCAATAATTGGTGCAATACTGCAGTATCTTCTCAATTCAACGCAATAGCGTATTCGTGTGTTTTAACCACCAATTATTCAACGATTAAAACCAGTAACAACTTCTGTAGTTATTTTTAAACAACTTATATTTGTCATTTTCTTCCTCCAATCGCTTTTAGTTATGGGGCCCACACATACATATTTTGGCCAGTATTACGAATATTCTATTCAGATCGAATATTCCACGACGAAACGAATATTCCCCGAAACAACAATGAATATTTTATAACCACTTGCTTATTTTGAAATATTTGCGTATTTTACCCGTAATTATCCACATTAATCACATCAACCACTTACTATTTCAAAATAATAATTAGAGAAATTAAATTTCATTTATTAATTATTTGGGATCTTACAACGATTCTCTGATATACATAATGAATCGAATCGTCGCTAAAGGTGGTGAGTAAAGTATGTTAAATAAAGGGTTATGCACTTGATCCCATTCGTGTGTGTGTATATATATATATAAATATATATATATATATACTATCCAATCTTAAACTACATACTCCTTTAGCAGACGGACGAACGACGGTTTGGTCATAATCTGGCGTTTACATACTTTAATGACGGACAACATATAAGCGTCATTAAAAGTATAGACGACGATTGTATATAACCGAACCGTCTTGATCCCGTCATTAAAGGGAGGGGGTGAGCTCGGATGAGTTAGATAAAGAAAATCATCCAAGGCAAAGTCAAGGAGCCCATTTGGGCTTTACCAACCCTTACTGCCCACTTTTGAGTTGTTAAGAGCCCAGGGACGAGATGTGGCCATATTGGCCACCTTACAAATTGAAAGCTTTAAACACTTTATTAAACCCTAAACTAGATCTTGCAAACGGGCCCAAAGCCCGTAGCCCGGTCTGTTCACTTTTGGACCCAAAAAATATCAAAAAAATAGGCATAAAACACACTTTTATTTGGCCTTACCGTGAGCCCGCATGAAACTTTGGACTTAAGTTTTATGGCCCGTCAAAACCGAACCGCTTTTGACACCTTACCCGTCAAGTCATGCGCGTACTGCAGTTGCCGGTGTACCCTAAACCATAATATTACTTATAAATTATGGTGCATTACTCTAGTTAACTATTGGAAAAAGAGTGGAATAAAGAAAGATGGGGAGGTTTGCTATGAAGACCAAGATTTGGGGGAAGAAATTTAAATGCCAAACTTTGTCTATACATATGGAGACTTAGCTTCATTTCTCTACTTTCACCAACACATTCACAAACAAAGACAGAGAGATTGAGAGGGCGATTTCAACAGCCATATATAGCAGGAGGATGAGAGGTTTCAAGGCAATCAAGGAGCAAGAGTTAGAAGATCAAGGGCAAGAAAGTAAAGCAATCACTACAAGAGGTAAACCCTAAATCATCCTAAATCCAACTTTTCTTTTAAATGACTTTCATCTAGGTAGATAAACATGAATCACACTTGTTTAAACATAAACATGATGAATCTTGGTTGTGGATCTCTTAGATCATGAAAAAACTTTAAAGGAATTAAAGAAAACCTAGAAGGAACTTAAACTAGTTTTAGGTTACCCAAAATTGTAATATGCATAATTCTTAATATATTTTGAATTTTTACATGAGATTTATTGTGGATGATAGCTCTTTGAGATAGCTATAATTTGGTGGTGGTTTGAGACTTAAAGTTCTTATAGATTATTTCTGGTGAATTTTCTACCAAAACAAGGCAGACTAATGAACCTCCTGACCTAATTTTTGTATGGACTGTTTTGGGTTGTTAACTTACTTGAAAAGTTCTGGACTTTTGGCATGTGATACCTAATTACCTAAAGTATATCTTGCCAAAGATGAACAAAAATCGATTTGTGATGAAAGAGTTGTGACCAAAACAAAATTTAGAATTTTAAAATTCAAATGGATATAACTTGAGTTCTACAACTCAGAATCACTACAAGAAAAGTTTATCTTCCACGGAATTATTTACCACAGAACCAATTCTATCGGAATAAACCCTCCTTTTAGTTTGTCGCGTTTCTGCCCTCACTCTCTCTTTCTGTCATTTCAGCAGCTGCATAGAAAAGAAAAAATCCCCTCTACTCCCTAACAGTAGATCCGACGGCAACTCCCACCAACTCCCTAGCAGTAGATCGGTGGCTGAACTTCCTAGCAGTAGATCGGCAGCTAAAGGTCGGTACCTCAGATCTGCAGCACATTTCTTTCCCTCCTCACTCCACTCCGTCAAACCCTAGTAGTAGTGGCAGCATAGCAGTGGCCTCTCCTTCTACTCCACTAAAAATTAGGTTCTAATTTTCCGTCTCCCTTGTTAATTTTCCCTAAAATTTAGGTTTTAATTAGAAATTTTGCGATATTTGGAGCTAATTTGGGTTACAATATGAATGATTGTATTGTTAATTTGTTAATTAGTTCAATTATATATATATATATATATATATATATATATATAAAATTAATTTCAAAATGTTGTAGTTTGTCAACGGGTATATATAATTATTGAATTGTTTTCTTTATGTCTTATTTTGTCTAAGGTCGTGCGTAAATGGCATCCTACCTAGCAATCCCATTTTCTCTCGCATAAAATTTGTGAAGGTTTCTTATTTTATCAAAAAGAATAAATAAATTTAAGAAATTGTAGAAGTACATATCCTAGTAAATAGTGCCAAAGGTGCATATTCACATCGTATATGGAGTAGTAGTTTACTTAATGATTGTGACAGCACACTGTATGTTGGTTGAATTATTTTCAAGTTTGACAGGTCTGCCTTGCTCTCCACTATTAGCTGAATTGATGCAACTTCTTGAGACTAGAAGGATTGACTGGATTAGTTTGCTTGATAGATTGAAAGAACAGAACACAGGTTTATATTTTAAGGTACTATACAATCTTTATCTTCAACTATTTATTAGAGTTGCACTCAAAGAGACCATTGTAATAGTGGAAAAGCTATTGTTCTTCTATATAAATTCATTGGCTTTTGACAATGTGCTACATTTTGTTGGACCATGACATGTTCATAATCAGACATTGAATTTGTTCTATAGGCTGTAGTTTTGTATAAACTTGTCTTAAACTGGACTCGAAATGCAGATATGCGTAACTAAATTTATTGAGCAAGTCTTCATTTATGAGTACTGTTGGTTTATTGTTGTGCTACTGTGAGAAGGACAAATAGTGACACAATGTGTTTGTCATTTTTGTTTTCAGTGAATTTTGTAAATCAAAAAGTCGAGTAGTATAGCTGTTGTTTAAGGTATGAATGCTAAAAATGGGATCCTTTCCCATGAGAATTGAGTACTACCTTTATCCACCTTTGCGGCAAAACTTGGATGTTATGTGAATTGTTAAATTCTTCACAAGTACACATTAAATTACACCAAATTTGGAACATTCCAAAATTCCAAGCTGCTGAAAAATGTTGTAATTTTCCATTGTGTCAGCTTACAAATAATAAATTCTGCAAGGATTTGCCAAATTTGAACCAAATGTGCTAAGTTTTTTTATTAATAAATAATGACAATTAAGCATGTTATGTGATAAACTTTCCCTATGGTTTGTTTTGCAGAAATACATGACTGCTTCATCTTTCAACGGTAAGAAAATTCCCCACATAATGCCAAATAGTTGCTACTTTCACGTTAAGATGCACCAAAGTGTATTCACTCAATTTGACTAACTATTAGTAGAAATTCCCCACTAATGTATGCCAGATTTATTGGACATTTTTCTTGTTTCATATTAACTTTTGACAAATGAAAAATCATGTTCACGTATCTCATCTTGTATCTAGCCTAATTGTGTTGTTTTTAGACTTAGTAGCTCAGTACTTGACATATACTTTGGTCAACATATGCTACAGTGGCCGACAAAGAGTATATGTGCTCCATAGAAACAGTTGGGTGAAGGTTCTTGAGTTGAGTTTATACTTGAAATATTACAAAGTTTACATAAAACTTGACGTTTCTGTTCTAACAATACCTGAGTATGTTATTTTAGAGAACTATTTTGTTCATCAGATGGTAGAACTTGCTCTGGATTGGCTAATGAGTTCAGATGGTAATGCTAAAGTTTTTACATAATTAAGGCATATATAGATTCCATGAGCTTAAATGAGTTCTGATTACTTCAATGCTTTTTGAATTTCAAAACTTTACTTCCTTTTTATTGTAATATCTGATCCCAAGAGATTAGTACATGACTATATTTGTGATATTTGTTTTTGTTGGATATTGTTATTTGTTTGTGTTGGATATTGTAGGGTATGAATTGTTTTGACAACCTAGAGAAAAAAGAAAACAATATATATATTTTTTATTTTTTAAAAGGTTATTTCTAACATAATTCTCAACGGATTTATTTCCGACCTGCATATTTTCGACCTGCATATTGTTAGGTTGAACTATGTGGAGAGAATTCACAGTCTTTATGTCTGTTGAACATTATTAAAGAGTTGTCAATGTATGACTGATGAACATTTAAGATAGTTCATGATCCTCACAAACGCTTGACTTTCAATTACCCTTATGGACATAATGAGTTTTGAGATTTGAAAGTTCAATTAAATATGAGATTTACAGTTTAGAAATTTATTGATTTCTCAATTGACAAATGTTATACTATTCTTTCTCAATTATCAATATTTATTTCAAGTGTGACTGTTATGTTCTTATTGTATTTTAAGTTATTTATACTTGCTGAGCAAATTAGTTGAGAATTTCATTCGAGAAGGACGGGGAAAGGCAAAGCAACCTTGGAAGACTAATTAATTATGAATGTATTAATTAATTTAATTAATGTAATATTTCGGAAATGATGAAAAAATTTATGAAACATTGATTATAATTAAGACTCAGAATTGTAAGATTAAATTATGTAATTAATGAATGTTTATGTAACTTATTTGTATTATAAGTTAGCTTTTATGGTTATAATTAGATCTGTGGTAGCGAGTACTAGATTTGGGAGTGTCATATATGTTTAAATTCATTTTTTATTTTTGTTAAGGAATTGATTTTTATACAAATGACAATGTTAGTTTCACAAGCTTTTCTCTCGCATGAGAATAGACTCCGCTTACTATTTATGGGAAGAGAAACTAACCCTTTAACTTTTGAAAATATTAATTTCCACGGCTTGCTTGTATTATTCTGAATATTATTACTTAATCCATGGCTAAAAGGATAAACAAAGTATATATAATTTGTACACATTAAAAAAAATAAAAATAAGGAAAAGAGAGAAAAAACGTTAAATTTATCATTCGTGGTTCAACAAGATTATATTAAAGTAGACCTGACAATATAAGTTGTTAACTGTTAGGTCAAACTATATTAACTGGAACCAAATGGGTCGGTTAACCATTTTTATTTATTCAGGTTGGTTAAAATTTGAACCCATATTTTTAAAACAAATATAGTTAATTAACTGGTTTATCATTTTTCAACCCATATTCTATTCGATTGCACTCCTCTCTCTCTCTCAGTAACCGCACCAAACACGATTATTTTTTTTTGGATGGGTGATGGTAGAGGGTGGGTGATGTATACATAATCGCTTAATATTAATTTATTTTGGGAGAGAGTGGTGTGGTGTGGTGTGGTGTGGTGTGGTGGGGTGGGGTGGGGGTGGGGTGGGATGAGTGGTGTACATATTATTTTTTTTGGGTGGGTGGGTGGGTGGGTGGGGTGGGTGGGGTGTGTGGAGTGAGTGGGTGGGGTGGATGGGGTATACATAATCGTTTAATATCATTTTTTGAGAGGGAGTGTTGGGTGGGTGCGTAGATAAGTGGGTGGGGTGGGGTGGGGTGGGGTGGGTGCGTGAATAGGTGGGGGTGGGGGTAGGGTGGGTGGGATATACATAATAGCTTAATATCATTTTTTGGGAGGGAGTGTTGGGTGCGTGGGTAGGTAGGTGGGTGGAGTGGGTGGGTGGGTGGGGGTGGGGGTGGATGGGTGGGGTGGTGTGGGTGGGCGGGTGGGTGGGTGGGGGGGTGTGGGGTGGGGGTGGGTGTGGGGGCGGGGTGGGGTGGGGTGGGGGTGGGGGCGGGGTGGGGTTGGGGTGGGTGGTCAGGGGGTGGGGTGGGGGTGAGTCGTGGGTGGGGGGGGGGATCTTGGGGTAAGGGTGGAAGGGTGGCAGGTGGGTGGGGAGTGGGAGTGGGAGTGGGAGTGGGGTGGGGGGGGGGGGTGGGGGTGGGGGTTTGGGGTGGGTAAGAGATATATAAATAATCACATAATATTAATGTCAAATCAGGTCTTCATGAAACCCATAACCCATAATAATATTAAAATGGTTAATATGATTAATATGGTTTTTAATCATAATCATATGGTTCCAACCCACATTATCTATATTAAAAATGGTTAATATGGTTTTAGTTATTAAATAGAACCATAACCATATTTTAAAAATCAAAACCAACCCATAACCATATTTTACCAGACCTATATTAAAGAGATGAATACATTTTTTTTATACTAATGGACCTCACTAAATGACTTAGTTACCCTTCAATTTATATAGTTTAACTATCTTTTTGAAGACAAGAAAAATGTGGTTAACTAATATTTGATCATGTAAAAATGATATTTTTACACGAGTCTCTCGTATGTAGGTAAGACCCACTCACTATTCATATGAGAGTAAGGGTGTAAATGAGTCGAATTGAAACGAACAGAGAGTTACTCAAATTTGACTTGAAATATTAAATTCATACTCAAATTCGAATTGTATTTGAAAAATTCTATTCAGATTCGACTTGACTCAAATATTTATTACTCGAATTCAATACGACTCGTATCAAATTATATTCAAATTACTCGCGAGCTTCAAATTCAAGTTTGAATTCGAGTATCCATATAATAACTAACTTTATAATAAATATAATTATAAATTGAATTTGTTATTTTACTTGAAAATGAGAAAATATATTTACTATTACATTTTACAAAAATAAAATCACAATTAAAAATAAAACAAAATAATAATAATAATAATTAATTAACCTAATTTGATTTAATTTTCTATATATTATAAGAGAATGTATTGAGTATCTAATCGAATCTGCATCAATCGAGGATGTATCGAATCACAATTGAGAATTTGAGTAGTTTGAATCTTAAACGAGTCGAGTTCTGCTCATATTTTATTTGAACTATTTTTTATGCTCAGATTTGGATCATATTATTAACGAATCCGAGTTTTGCTCGTAAGCCCGAACTGTTTGACTCGTTTACAGCTTTATACGAGAGGGATTATGTAAAAATATTAAAAATTTATGTATTTAGTCATCTTTTTGGGGACGAAAGGAGTACAATATTAAATTGTAATTGCGGTGCTTTAATTAATTCGTAAAATTATTGAAGTTATATTTATCTTAACTCTATGAATGATGATATTTAAGAAGAAAGAGTATGCTGATTTGCTTTGGGTTTGTTTAAGAAGATAGGATGGATCAAATAAGTTGGATTAAAAAGTTTGGAAAAACAACCCCCTTACTTATCTCCCTTTGGGTTTTTTTTAGACACACAAATAATGAGATTTACTAATTGTATTGAGTACCGCATGCACCAGCTAAAACCTTACTTAGCTGCAAGTGCATTTCCATGTTTGCTACTGCTACTACTTACTGCTAGACGGGAAAATAGACAATGACTGCCACTTTTAATTGATTCACTTGAACGGGCAAACCCAACTTTGATTAGTTCATGGTCGGTTAAGTCATTGACTTTGATTTATGCGTGGGTTGTATTTGGAAACTCAAAACACACATTCACACAATATGCTAGCAGCTTGTTACCGTCACCTGTTTCATAGAATATTAGTATTTCATATTTTGATCTTTTACAAAAATAAATAAATATATTTTTTTAAAAATAAAAGTAGCCCAACTGGATCTGGATGGATCATCGACACAAATACTATTATATACACGGATTGGGTCATTTATTTTTTAAAATGTCTTAATATTTCTTCGGTGATCTGTGGTTTCATCAATTTAGTTGCATCCAACAATAATTAAAAAAATCCTACACTCATATGTAATTTAACTTGGAGGCTCTATAAATATGGAACCAAAGGAAGCCTTTATTTTTCAACCCATCCATAACCACTTTCTCTCTTCGAGCTTCGCTTTCCTCCCCTCCTCCTCAATCTCTGGAGTCCCTGTTTAACTTTATACCCACACCAACACAATCTCTCTCTATATTTATAATATATAAATCATACATTCATACACACACACACACACACACACATATATATATATATATATATATATATATATATACATACTCCTATTAGAACCCATTATGAATTTCTTCATGGAAAATGGTCAGAATGCTAGGCTGATGGATTAATCTCAATAACTTGATTCAGGTGAATCTATCTCTCTTTCTATCTAATTTGTCATGTGTGTATATTATATACATACACATACACATAAAAACAATTAGACACGGATGTATCTCCCTATGAAGAAATTTCTATTGTCATTGTTTTTTATATTTTCCAATTAGCATAAACGAATTGGTAAGTAATATTTGGAATTGGCATTTTTATTCTGTGGAAAAAAAACCCATTTTTCTGAACTCTCTGAAATTTGCCAGAATGTGATCAAGAAACATGGGTCGGTGGTGTTGGTACTTCGAAGCTAGGTGCAGGGGCATTCTTGTCAGTAGAAAATAATAGTCAAGAAAAGACATTCAAATTCGGCAATTTCTTAGATAGTTTCGTGGAAACCAGAAGACAAGTTGTTGCAGGTTTTGAATTGAATTTGGTGTTAAAAGACAAGAATGCCGACAACTTGTGCCTATATTTTCCAACTAAACCTCCTACTATAGTACTACTACCATTTAGGGGTATAATTAAATTACGAGTTATAAGTCATAAGTCTCCCTTTAATGAGAGTAATTTTACAGTATCCCTTTTTTACCATTTTGTAATGAAATTTGTTGCAATCCTTTGGCAGTAAGTAATGTTGGGGTGTGATTATTTGGGTCTAACCAAGTTGTAGCCCAATTTATTTAATGGACTATATTTGGTGTTGACACATCATATATATTTATTTTGATAGTGGGAGAGTCAAAATTGTGTTTTTTTATTTGATGGGATAAGGATGTTTAATTTGGGAAAGAATTTATCAGTCATTAATTGCAGTTATAAAGGACTTTTAGAGGATTTCTACTCTTGATTGGATTTTGGTGGAATAAGTTGGTGTTTAGGAGATACAATACACAAATAAAACATAGATTTCTCTCCATAGTATTATAGTAGATTTATCTTATAGTAGATTTATCTCTTTATCCATGGTTTTTTCCGAGTTGGGTTTCAGGTATGTTATGTTTATGTTTATGTGATTTTGTCATGCTGTTTTGGTGATTTTGTCAAGTGTACAAAATTTGGAAATATATCCATTGATGAAGTTAAGTAATTTCAATAGGGCTGTTTGTCAAGCAGAGTCTCTTTCACACGGTGCATCGTTGTTTTAGCTTTTATATCCTCTCACTATCTCTTCTTGAAAAATGACACTGTTTTCCTTTGTTCTGATTTGTAACATTAGACTTTATTTTCTTAATCAATTTTTCAAACGTCTTTTCTTTGCATTCTCAATTGTTTAATTTCATAATGTGAGATAGTGACGTGATTTCCAACACTTATGGAGTAGTTTATTTTGCTTAAATTTACTAGACCATTAATAAAAAGACTTTTACTAGTATGATTGTACTCATCAAAATATTCTTTTTTTTAAGTAGTATCAGATTCTTAAGTATTTCTTTACCCGTTTCTTTTCTTATTTTGATATTTTTATAATAAAAGAATTAGATGTGAGAAAGAAGTAAATAGTCCAAAAGAATATCGTTACCAAATGAATATTCCTAGTTTATAAATAAAGTAAGTAAGCCTTCTATTAGCAAAAATTAAATATGCCATCATACTTATTTTCATTATCAAATTGGCCTAATTAGATATATTTACAAGCCATGTACAAATTTCAAAGTAGAAACGTATGTCCCAATTACTTTCGGCAGTTACTTATGATTTGAATTCTCTTTTGGTAACTAATTATATGGCAGGTTATAATTTCTGACTTGGACTGTGATGATGTATTCAGATTGACTAAGGATTTTGACACGCTTCATCTTTTGTGTTGACTTATATGTATATAAAAGTGTGACAATTTGATCATCTATATAGGGTTATAATTATCTTGAAAAGTTTACTTAAGTTGGTTCTTTCTACAGTATATCTGTATGTATGTTTTTAACTTTTTATATTCAGTCGAAAGTCATAAATTAAGGTGAGTTGTTATTTTTTCAAGAAATTAAAGACACAAAGTAGTCTGAGTTTCATTTTAAATTTCTATTTTCTCTCTTTTACTAGTTATACTTGAGAATTTAAATCTGATTTGAATTTCATGATCTCAACGTGCAGGTACTGAAGTGAGAATATTTGTTGTTTGTGCCTGTTTTGGGGTTGTTTTTGAACAAAATGGCCTCCAATGGTACGGAAAAGTGTGCACATTTTATGAAGGCTACATCAAATGGAGTCTTCCAAGGCGATAGTCCTCTGGATTATGCACTTCCTCTGGTTATCTTACAGATGTGCCTCGTGCTCGTTTTCACAAGGTTTCTGGCTTACCTTCTTAAACCATTGCGGCAGCCTCGAGTTGTAGCTGAGATAGTTGTAAGTACAATTCTCTCTCCATTATAATAAGTTAGCTATCAGTCTGTTGCATCTCTTCTTACTTTACATGATAATTATATAATTTACTTAGGCTACTACTATTTTGGCAGGGGGGGGTTTACTACGGTCCATCAGCACTGGGTCGCAGCGAAACTTATCTCCACGCAATATTTCCAACTAAGAGTCACACAGTCTTGGATACTGTAGCCAACCTTGGTCTCCTCTTCTTTCTGTTCCTTGTTGGACTCGAGTTAGATCTACAGTCCCTTCGTCGGACTGGAAAGAAAGCTTTATGCATTGCCCTTGCAGGAATCAGCTTCCCTTTTGGATTAGGAATTGGAACGTCATTTGTTCTAAGAGGAACTATTTCCGAAGGGGTGAGTGAAGGTCCATTTCTTGTATTCATGGGAGTGGCCCTTTCTATTACTGCCTTCCCTGTCTTGGCACGTATCCTGGCTGAACTCAAGCTCTTAACGACCGATGTTGGCAGAATGGCTATGTCCGCTGCAGCAGTCAATGATGTGGCTGCATGGATTCTACTTGCTCTGGCCATAGCACTCTCTGGCTCTGGACGTTCTCCCCTCATTTCATTATGGGTCCTATTGTGTGGTGCTGGTTTTATTATCGGTTGTATAATTGTCGTCCCACCTATATTTAAATGGATGGCACGCCGTTGCCCAGATAGCGAGCCAGTTGATGAAATGTATGTTTGTGGTATTTTAGCAGCTGTTTTGGCTGCAGGATTTGTTACTGATACTATTGGAATTCATGCCCTCTTTGGGGCTTTTGTGATTGGAGTTCTTGTTCCAAAGGAAGGGCCATTCGCTGGTGCTCTTGTGGAAAAAGTTGAGGATCTTGTGTCTGGCCTTCTGCTTCCACTGTACTTTGTCTCGAGTGGGTTAAAGACTGATGTGACCACCATTCAAGGTACTCAGTCGTGGGGTCTCCTGGCTCTAGTCATATTTACTGCCTGTTTTGGGAAGATTGTTGGCACTGTTGTGGTCTCCCTTTTGTGCAGAATGCCTTTTCAAGAGGCTCTGGCTCTTGGGCTTTTAATGAACACCAAGGGTTTGGTGGAGCTCATCGTCCTTAACATTGGGAAAGACAGAGGGGTAACTTTAAGTTAATGTATCAATTCATATTTGAAAAATCTGCTTACTGTTCTTAGTTGAGTGATGTTCTGAAGTGGTTGGTTTTGCAGGTATTAAATGATCAAACATTTGCCATTTTGGTTCTGATGGCCCTCTTTACAACTTTCATCACAACACCTCTAGTTGTAGCGGTATATAAGCCAGCTAAAAAATTGGCAAAAGCTGCATACAAGCACAGAACAGTTCAGAGGAGTGAAACAAGCTCTCAACTCCGAATGTTGGTGTGCTTCCATAGTTCTAGGAACATTCCGACATTGATTAACCTCATTGAGGCTTCACGTGGTATTGGAAAGAGGGAAGGTCTTTGCGTGTATGCAATGCACCTCATGGAACTATCCGAGAGGTCATCTGCTATGCTTATGGTCCACAAGGCAAGGAGGAACGGGCTGCCCTTTTGGAACAAGGGACAGAACTCTTATTCCACCCAAGTTGTAGTGGCTTTTGAGGCTTTTCAGCATCTGAGTCGAGTTTCTATCCGACCAACGACAGCAATTTCAGCAATGTCCAGCATGCATGAGGACATCATCGGCAGTGCTGATAGTAAAAGGGCAGCAATGATAATTCTCCCCTTCCACAAGCACCAGAGACTTGATGGGCAATTGGAGACAACTCGAGCTGATTTCAGGCATGTCAACCGCAAAGTTCTTGAGCATGCACCTTGCTCGGTTGGTATCTTAGTAGATCGTGGACTTGGTGGATCGACACATATATCTGCCAGCAATGTTGACTCTGTCATGACAGTGCTGTTCTTCGGGGGTCATGATGATCACGAAGCACTTGCCTATGGTGCACGCATGGCTGAGCACCCCGGTATAAGTTTAGTAGTTGTTCGTTTTCTGTTGGATCCAAAAGTTACTGGGGAGGTCATCAGTGTTGATGTGAACGATTTCACGAATGCTGAAGAAAGGGCGATGGATGATAAGGTTCTTGGTGACTTCAAACAGAAAATTTCCAAGGACAGCTCGATCCAATACGAAGAGAAAGTAGTGAGTAATGCTGCGGGTACGATTGAAGCGATTCGTTCATATAATCATTGTAATCTGTTCTTAGTTGGGCGAATGCCTGAGGGTGAGATAGCCACAGCTTTAAAGAGAAAAACTGAGTGCCCGGAATTGGGGCCAGTGGGGAGCTTGTTGACTTCCCCTGAATTCTCAACAACAGCCTCAGTTTTGGTGGTGCAACAGTATCACAGTCAGTTGTCAATCCATTCGTTGGCTTCTCTAAAGGAAGATGAATCCACTGACCAGGGAGAATATGATTCTAACTGATTGTCTTGCATTGCTAATGCAATTTGTATCATTATATGTATAGTTGTAGGTAGTTGTGTAAATGAGAAATAGTATTGGAAATATAATGAAATTTTCAACTCATTTCTTTCCCTTACTTTTCCCCTCCTTGTCTGATGTAGCTGCAGAGTTTTAATGCGAGTGTTAGAGTTTCTTAGTATCCATTGCTTTGATAAGGTGGTGTTTCTTTTCCTTGTAGTTCTAACTTTTTTTTTTTGTAAGTTGTTATATCCAAATTCACTAACAAAAAGTTAAACAAATAGCAAAATCACTAGAAAACAAGCATTTCGAACTTTTTATCACTAGAAAACAAGCATTTTGAACTCTTTTTATTATGCAATTACCTGATATACGTGATTGGTGAGATATTATGTGTACCCAGTAGTTTATTTGTTAACATTGAGGTAATAATTGCAAGTTTCATCGTCAGACCGATAATTGATAACATTCAGGTAATAATTCCAAGTTTCACTACTGTATTTTGATCTTTTTTACTATTTTCAAGAGGAAAACAACCTAGAGAATGCTAATCTTCTTTCTATCAAACAGTTATTAATTAGTTTGCACAATATTTTTGATCATGAAGGTATTCTTAATAAAGTATCCATCTATAGTCTACTTTTGGCTAACAAGAAGTATGAATGAAATGTGTAAATGCATTTGAACATTCAGCTGCCAATAATTTGAGGTCGAGGCCCGAGGGTCATAATTACTAACAACAATATTGCTGATAATACGCACTATATATATATATATATATAGAGAGAGAGAGAGAGAGTATAATATTGGAAAATTAGCAGCATTTCAACTAGGGATTCTTGCAGGTACGTACGTAGCTAATAATTAAAAAGCAAATGAACTAGCTATATATGCATGCATGCCTTATCCTTAGCTTGACGGGGCTTGGGCCGTCTGAGATAGTTCCGGCGTGATAATGGTACTAGAAAATAATAATCGTGTGTAACTTACAATCAGGGTGCCTTGTATTTATAGTCTTCTCACCACCTCTATAAAATTCTTTCAGGTTTAGATTAGGGTTCCCACCCAATCAGTAATTTTTTAACATAATTGTACAAAATCTCCAAGAATTAAGGAAATTGGCTAAAATCCCAACACTTCCTTTCATATCTAGAAACAAAATATAACTAGAACTCTAATCTACATATCTCGCATCTACCAAAATAGCCCTTTATTAAAGCCCACATAATATCAGGTGAGTAACAACCCAGTATATATCCTAGATCCAAATATTCTTGGCCCAATAATAAACTCGCTAAATTTACTCTTCAATCATTTGAATTAAGAGCATATATATATATATATATATATATATATATATATATATATAGTTTGAGTAGTCTTTAATAAATCATGCATTATCCCTTTTTTACCAAAGGCAAAATAATTTTATTTCTGAAAAGAATTATTAATCCAAGATGTCGTAGGGTTTTGAGTACTAGACACTCGGCAAAAGAAAAAAAAAAGATTTTTTTTTTTAATTTATGTCTAAACAATAATCAGGTAGGTACTAGGTAGCTATAAACTTTCTAAGTTGCTTTTATATATGTAACCTTTCTATCCACGTGATTGATTCCTGTTGATTATCATGTCACATAAAGTATGAACACACGGTCCAAAATTTAATCTCTCATTTGAGCATGCACGTTTTCAGTTCAACCAGGTGTTCGAAATTATATGTACGTACGGCACCTATGTTAATTTACAAGGATCGATGAAGACTAATTAGTGTATTTAAATGGGAGAATCAGAATATTTTTAAATATTTTTAGAGTAAAATTAAAATATATTAATAAAAAAAATTATATATTGACGTTTGTAGTGTTTCTTTCAAATTTATTTTGTCCAATTATATTATTTCACAACATTTTATTGCAATCATTGTCAACCTTTAAGTTGTGAGTCAATTGATACCAATGTATGATTAAGTCAGTAAAACAAATGAATGCAATATTAATTAATTAATCACCAAACTTATTTAACATCATTTTATCTTATAATAATATTGTTAATTTATTATAGGTGGAAGGACATTAGAAAATAAATGAATTAATATCATCTCATATTAAAGATCAAGTTTAACTAACATTAACATGTTTCAGATTTTAGGGTTGTGGGGTCATATGACTCACCTATAGTGACGGACCGAATCGTCTCTCGGTTCGTCGCTAAAAAGGGGTATGTAAGGTATGTTAGATAAGTGGTAAGTTTAAGATCCAGACCGTATATATATATATAGGAAAATTATCCATAGCAAGTATTTGCTATGGATGAAAATTGGACAAATAACATCATAACCGTTTATTCCAATAATCAAGGGCGCAGATTAAAAAAGGGAATTGCCCGTCCATTAGTTAAATCAATGGAGGTCGAGAAATTATAAGGCCCGTCACTTGCGGCTAAATCTAGCGAACGTGTTTTATACACAAGATACATCGCTAGTGTTTGCAAATTTTACAATTGAGACTCATAACAGATAAAGTAATAACATACCCAAAACAACCTTGAGCCGTTCGATTTTTTCTGACAAGGGGACAATCCCATGGCCATAATTGATTTAACACTTCCTTGCAAGTATTATACGTAACTGAACCGGAGACAACCTTCTCTCGCTGCTGCTTCATCGGCCTTTCCTCGACTCCCAAGAATGCTTACCTTTTCGCACACTTGATGTCTTCTCAATCCCCATTGGCATTCAACTCACACAACCAAACTCAATTGTGTAAATTGATTTAAAAATAAAAAAACAAAAACATAAATCAAACCTTCAAGAAAAAATAAAGAAACAAATTTAAGACGAACCAAAATGTAATCCGAATTGAGTAATTCATAAAACGCAAGAAAATGAGAATCTGCGATTTGGGTATTGAAAAAAAAGCGATGGTTTCAAAGTAGATGGGGGACCCAAAGCAGGAGGAGGTGAAGAGAAAGAAAAAGAGAGACAAGAGAAGTGAAAGACTTGACATCTCTCGTAGATGAAAAAGATGACGATTCTGGTACCTGAAGCGGTACTGATGGTTTATCCTTTATCACTATGCTCTAAATTTGATCTATTATGTGTATTTGCAATTTTGTCTCAAAATTTCTTAAAACACGTCCGCTGATTTAATTGGCTGACCGAGCAATTCCCCTTTTTAATCATACCTTGATTATTAGAATGAATCGGTTATGATGTTATTTGCCCAATTTTTATCCATAACAAATACTTGCTATGGATCATTTCTCATATATATATATATATATATATATATATATATATAGAACAAGGATCAATATCATTCCTCCTTAAATAACACTCCTTTATTAAAACTACGTCGTTTTGGAGTCTTTTAAAAGAGAGTGGTCTCACTTGTTTTCCTTTTATTTACAAAAATGTCACCCACGGTCCCACTTGTTTTTTAAAAAAGACTCCAAATCGACGTAATTTTAATAAAAGAGTGCTATTTAAGAAGAAATATTATTTAAGGAGAATGCTCTTGATTTTTGCTCTCTCTCTATATAATGATCATACAATATATGTACTTACTGATGTAGTATATATAATAGGTGATTAGTTGTATCAGATTCTGTATTTAATTACCTATTACTAGTAATTCCTAATCATAAAGTCAGCTTTGACGTAAATCCGGATGCTCATATCATATATTCATATACATGCATTTAAAGTGATCGAAGTTCATCATTTTCCCCATATTTAATTAATTGTAAGAATATAAGCTAATTAAATTAAGTTAATCATATATCAATATTGAAACCGATTAAATGATATAACAATAATACATGTTAAAAAACTTGAGTCACAAAAGTCACCGTCCATAATTAAAGGGGGTGACAGTAAATACAACATAATTTTTTATGATTATACTTTCTTCATATATATTTACAAGAAAATAATATAAATTTTGATTAGAGAAATACTCAATTTAACTAAAAAAACTGAGTATATATTTTCATACAAAGATTATGTTTGAAATTGCAGATCAGCCGTTCAAATCCTTCATTTTAAAAACTGAGTCGTGCTTCTTTTTTATTATTTACTTTTATTTTCATAATAAATAAATATTATGGTTTGCATATCTAACAAACTTAAATAGATAATGTTTTCAGATAAATTTAATTTGGAAATAATGTTATTTAAACCAAAAAAATTATTTATAGTGAAATTTTGTGAATCAAAGTAAATGACTAAAGATAATACCACCTTTTGGGCTTTATAGTGAAATAAGAGCAAATTAAGTTTGACCCAATATCAGTTCACCCCAACTCATTCTGTTATTTTTAGGGGTGTAAATCGAGACAAAGTAGTTGATCTTTCATTCTAGAGATCGGCCGAAAATATGATCCAAAGCTTGAATTCAAGTTGATCCGAGTCGAATCGATCCATACTGCTTTTACATTTAATGATACACGAGTCTAATTCGAAAGCATACCAAAGTTATTTTTCGATTAGGGTTCAAGTATTTTATTTTTTTTCGAACCATACTCGATACCTACTCAGTGGATCATATTCAAATATTGGTATGATCCATGCTAGTAAGCTAAATATGTGATATTTGTATCAATCTTTATAATTTATAAAGTGTAGTATGAAATTGTGTAAACTTGTATATGAATAACCCAATGAATTGAATGCCAATTTTTATCACATTCTTTATAATTTCAATACATAAATAAAAGTGAAAAAGTTTTATATATAAATATTAGTTAAGTAACCAATTTAGTATGTAGTGGTTTAATTTTAAGTGAAATGGTTCATATTCGAAACTCGATTTGAAGGCTCATGAGTAACTCGCTTTGTAAATCCAGTCGAGTACTTACTTGTTTAGTAGGTCCGAGTAATGATCTCGAGTCGAATCTGGTATGCAAAAATATAAATTCCTTATCGAATTCGAGTCGAATTCGAGCTCAATTTTTTCGAGTCGAGCCGAATCTGAGCATGAAAGTGTTCGCTGAGATTCGACTCGTTTACACCCTTAGTTATTGTGCGACATTACTTATTTATCTTTGTTTTATGAAATAAATAAATAAAACTACAACTCTACAAGGATATTTTTGGGACTTCATAAAATTGCTTAACCTATTTCTTCATCTACCAACATGACATAGATAGGTGAGCATATCTAAAATGACATAGATAGGTAACCTATGTCTGGTTGATTATCGAAGTAGTAATTAGAGGTTAGCATGATGCGATTTGAAGTCCAAATCGCACTTGAAATCGTTTAGGTGCGGTTTTAAAAATTCAAAACCGCACACGAAACTGCTTAGCTTGTGATTGGTGTGGTGCAGTTTTAAAATGTGCGGTGCGGTTTCAATTGGTGCGGTTTCGGTTCCAAAACCAATTGAAACAACAAAAAGGTCTAAGCCTTCAATAGAATTTAACACAAGAGCTTACATCGAGCAATTAATTTAGTGACAGAGTCGACAATGAGAATTATATCAAGCATAGAAACAAAGCTCCTTCTGTCAAATATGTCAAATTCACCGTCAAATCATAGAACAGTGAGACATAAAATAATTTTAGTTTATAATAAAGGAATGATGCTTTTAAACTAAAATATACTCTATGTAAAACAACGGTGACCATATATTCGATAACAAGCAAGAAGGTTTATCAAGTTTCCCAAAAATTAAAATTATATACTGGAGATAGAAGAAATTCTATCTTATATATTGCAGGGTGAACTTATATAATATAATCCTAATTATACCTAATTTGAAAAATAATCTATTAAACTATTACTACTATAGCATAGACCTTAACCAAATTAAGTATTCGAACCAACGAATTTGGCCCCTCCGCTATAAGCCCCTCTAGTAACGCATCAAACAAATTCAAAATTTCAAAACACAAATGCTTAATTTTTGACTCTATAACCTCTAACCATCTTTTTTCAATTGGTGAAAAAATGACAATGCAAGACTGTGATTTTCTCTGAGCGTGTTCAAGTGAAAAGTAACCTTAGAATTTTCTAGAGATAATACACACACATGGCGCGGTTTCGGTTTTATGCGTGCGGATTTGGCTACTAACTAAATCGGAACCGTAAATTTAGCTATTCAACTCACCTAAAACCGTATATACATACTGGCAAACCGCTTAGTGCGGTTAAATGCGATTTTAGTACAATTTTAATTCTAATTTAATTATTTGCTCAACCATAATAGTAATTGTATGCACATCAATTCAATTATGAGGCACACATATTATTATTCTATGTATGTATTATGTATTGAATAGTAACAAGAGTAATATTAGAGATATTAATTATACACAAAAACACCGTATATAAAAGAAAATAAAAATGAAAAATGGAATTTATAATTAAATATTTTATACATTTTCATCGATAAACAATTATACATGGGCCTTCCCGCATTTTGATAGATAGACAGACAGACACCAATCAGCTAACTGTTGAATGTCACTATCTGAAAGAAACTTGTTCCAAAGTGGTTCAAGGCATCTAACAACATGCAGTAGAGCATATAATGAATGAATGCATGGTTCAAAATAAAACCACCACATCTGATCTATTTCTGAGTGAATATAATGCATGAACCTGGAGCTAGCTAGCTTTGGAATTTATATTCACATTTTCCCATAACTGGCCTAATACCTGCTCTCTCTCCGTTCTTTAACATAAAAAAATTTAAAAAAACATTTTTATTCCTTAATATATTTCGTTTAAGAATTTAGTTTTTAATTTTACTCTAAGTATTAAATATAATTTTGATTCTTTTATTATTTTTTACCCAATAAATAACATTTTTTTTTTCGAATACAAGTACAATATATATAAATAATTGATATTATATTTTTTAATACTTGTGCACAACTCTAAAACGACTTATATTAATGAGAAACTAATTCCTTCTTTTTATCTTTACTCGGATGACGGGGAGCCGGTACCGGCCGAAGTATGTATGTTTAGTCAAGGTAATACAGCTGCTAGTTTTCAATGGAATTATATAAGTCGGGTGGGAGCATGGCCCTACCCATACGTGATACGACCAATACCAAACTCATCCACATAAATTCACACTATTATAAGGTAGTAAAATCTCACTAATTGTCCACGTGCAACTGTTCTATGTCTACTTAGCCAAGCTTTGGCTACAAATACTAAACATAAATTACAAATGCCAAACCTTGATTAATTCGTTACGAGTCTATGTAAAATGGTACCACTCCAAAACATTTGCGTTGGATAGATCGAATTAAGGCTACTAATTATTCATCCATTTTAATTTTAAAATTAAAAATATATATTTTTAACGTTTTACTTTAGGTAAAATTTAAAACATCTATAATTCTATATGATTTTAATTTAAAATTTTAATAATTATAAACTACCTAAAATGCATTGTCAATTACCATAATTAATATTGTTGCTTACAAAATTTAAATGATTTTGTATTAATTTTAGATTCTTGGATTTTACAAATTGACTTGAAAATTCAAAATGTATATCTAATTAATTTTAGCATGCGGATAGAGTATATAACACACAAATAAAATCATAGTAGCAAAATAAGATTAACTATTAAATTCAAGGCAAAAGCATATAACTAATTATTAGGATATTTTTTGGCTATTTAACAATAATTTGTTATATAATTTTCTATGCAACAAAAAAAGAAAAAAGGATGAAAAGTAATTAATTGCATATCAGTTTGTAGAAATAAAATCATAGGAGAGAGCATAATCAGCTCAGGTACATATTAAATTTTTTTAATGGTAAATGAAGGAAAATAAAAATATCAAAAAGTAGTCGATATACTTATACAGAATTGTTAATTAATTCCAACCTTAAATTTAAATTATCTGGAAGAACATTATGAAGTTGGGGGGTAAACACTTAAAAGGAGATTTGAGAGACCAAATTAAAATCAAACAGTTGAATTCCATAAGCAGATGTAGAGCTAAAGCTAAAATGGAATTAATACATCCTCATAAAATGTTTACACGTACGTTTTATAAATGAAATTATTTTTGTGAATATAGATTGGCCGCCAGTCATCTGATCGGTTCAAATATTTGATTTTTTTAGCTCCTTTTAATTTTCTTACTAAGATATCCCAATGATGTGGCCCAAAATTGAGAAAACATTTATGAAACTTGCCTTCTCTTAATTTTCCTCCTCATGCATGTTGAATACTACTATCACTTATCATAATAATACACTACCATAAAAGGACAAGCTTGGTGGAAAGGTAAACGAGATGGGTAGGTGGGTACATATATTTCCCTGGCTAGGTAAAAAAAGAGTATTTCAGTGCTTGCATGCATATAGACAAAGTAATTAAACAGTAAAAAATTGCTCTATAAAAGCCGAAGAAACTTATATAGCTTTTCAAACCACAACTCAAGTAGAAAAAAATTAGACACATAAATAAGGTAGCCATGAGAGGGCTTATTGAGAAATCTTGTTGCATTCTGATCTTCTTTTTTGTCCTATTATTATCTTCTTCTTTTTGCCCTACCCATGCAAAGAAAATAATAAAGCCAAGGCAACCATGCAAGCATATCGTGCTGTATTACCATGATGTGCTCTTCAATGGCACAAATGTGGCAAATGCCACATCTGCCAAAGTTGCAAATGCAACAAATCTTGGCGATTTCAAATTCGGGCAGCTCATAGTTTTCGACGATCCGATGACCAAAGATCCCCATCTCCTATCCTCTCCGGTGGCGCGTGCTCAAGGCTTTTATTTTTACAACATGAAGAACACCTATAATGCTTGGTTTTCTTACACTTTGTTATTCAACTCTACTGAGCATGTCGGTACCATAAACATTATGGGTGCGGATATAATGGATGCCGAAACTAGGGATCTTTCGGTCGTTGGAGGGACTGGAGATTTCTTCATGACAAGAGGAATCGTAACGTTAAGGACGGATACTTTTCAGGGTGCTGATTATTTTCGTCTTCTCATGGATATCAAGTTATATGAATGTTAAATATAACTAGAGAGAATGATATATATAGTGAAATATCACGTACTCATAATTAAGATGAGATTATATATATAGAGTACTACTGCATGTCTTGTGTGTGTGTGTTTTTTTTTTCTTCCTAGGAACCAGTCCAACTAGGTTCTATATATATATATATATATATATATATATATATATATATATATATATATATATATATATATATTCAGCAGTGAAGCAAGACTGCATTGCAAAACCTGAATATTAATATTTGCAGCCAATGAGCCACCCATAAATCACAACTATCTATCTAGCTAGTGAGATGCACTTAATTATGTGCATGTAATGCTACTTAATTACTCCAAGTGAATGCATGCCCTAATTAATTTTGTGTGTTGTAATTACAAATATTAGTATATATATTTGTCTTCAAAGTGTATGATTTTAATTTTAATGCTGCAGTTTGAGTTCATATATCGGGGAATCTCTCATTGGTTTCTATTCTCTACATATCTCCATTTTGATTATTCGCATTTTGACGGGAAAAATTATTATAGGTACGTATATGAGTTGTCACTGTATGGTCCTAAGGGAGACGACAATATATCATATAGAAACTACTATCATATATATGGTAATACCTCCGTTTCATAATAATAATAATCTTTTTTAAATTTTCACATTACATAATTCAATTAAGAAAGCTCATTTAATACTATCATTTAAAATTAAAATTTATATGAAATTTCATCATCACTACTTTTATGTGAAGTTGAAAACTATTAATACAGGAGAAAAAAATTCTTGGAGACAATGAGAGAGAAGTTAGGGTGATATAGGAAAATAAATAATTTATTCTCCTAGAAAGTTGCAAACCGACAAATAAATTGGAGCAATTTTTTTTCTTCTAAAAAGACAGTTATTATGGAATGGAAGTAATATTAATTAAGGAGTTCGAATTGCTTAATTACCCCTTTAATTAATTACATGCTTTTAATTTGTTAATCAGGCATTTTTTCTTATTCAGGTTTCCCAACAAATTAAAATAAGGCCACACCTATAGCTCCAATATTATAAAAGTCATAAAAGAGTGCTAGCTTTTGGAATGCAATAGAATTTAAAATTCATTACTATTCACTTTAATGAATAATAAATTAATGCTCCTACCCATTGAGTTTAATTAATCATGCCTTAATTATTTTATTAGCAATTTGTTCTTTGGATTCGAATCAAATGTGCAACCATGTTACCTTATGTACTTTAAAATACAAAAAGAAAATCATGAAAATCCGAAAGATATGGAGACCATAGAGAATAAAGAAAGCGTCATTCAAATC
Source organism: Panax ginseng (assembly GCA_020205605.1). Taxonomy (NCBI): domain Eukaryota; kingdom Viridiplantae; phylum Streptophyta; class Magnoliopsida; order Apiales; family Araliaceae; genus Panax; species Panax ginseng. The sequence goes on along the minus strand of CM035139.1, from coordinate 2,161,456 downwards.
TATTTATATATCTCTCTCTATATATCTATAATATAAAACAGAGTATATATATATATATATATATATATATATTACTTAAGATTTTCTTTTGAAAAAGAATTTGTATTAGTAATCATGAAAAGTAAAAACAGTCGCTGAGTTTTACACATTAATTAATTAAGAGCTGGTATATACAGCCAGTTAATCAATTACTGTAGGAGTACTTAATTATTAATTATATATTCTTAATTACTCTCTTTTCTCTCTCTCCCCCCATGCAACAGGTCAAACCCGATTGTGTTATGTCCCTTAATTTCTCACTCACATTTGATCAGCCCACTACTAGTTCGTCTCATTTAGTCAATATTCAGTCATTAATTAAGGTCTCTCCCGCATAATTAGTTAGGTCATGATTCGTTGGAAAACCACATTCCTTTATTCTTTTCTTATTTGACCAAACATCAGTTTACAAGAATGAAATATATTAAAATTATAATCTGTTAAAAAAATTATAAAAAACAAATTCAAATAATATTTTTTTAAAATAAAATAGCAGATAATCAAGAAAAATAAGTTAATTGTAACAACAACGTTAGTGACCATCAAATTAATAAACTTCTTAAATATAATCATATCCCCAAAATAATAATAGAATACTTAGATCCGGATCGTTCTTCAGCACAAACAACAGAAGAACAAGTTACAATGGAATTGTCACATCAAAATTTGAATAATCCATCTTCAACCATTCATGCACTAGAAAAAGTTTCACCAACAAAAAAAATCTCCCAAACAGAGAAAACAAAATCTCTCAAACAGAGAAAGCAAAATTTCCCAAGAGATAATAATGAAATCTCCTCACGAAAAAGAAAGAAATCAATTATCTGATAGAGAAATCAGAAAACAAATCCCACAAAAGGGAGAAACAGACTCTACAAAGAGAGAAAATAATTTATTAGATCAAAATAAGAGATCTAGGGGAGGGTATCTTCAAAAGAAAGCCCTCCCCCAAATCTAAGGTATATGCTAGGGTTCTTGATTTTCAAGTTTATTTTAAAATTAAAATAAATTTACATCACAATCTGAATATTAAAATTTCATAAATTAATTAAAATTAAAATCATGCAAAATGAGACTCGATCTTTGTATAGAATGGAAGAAGTTTATCATAATAGATTTATTTTTTGTAGGGAGAGATATCATAATATTAATACATGAATTGTAATGTATATGTATATATATAATGATCCGTACTTTAATATTGTAACAGGGGGAAATTAGTAGTAGCTTTCGTAGATCGATTATTATCTGGAATAATTGTTTAAAATTCTTTGGTTCCTTAAATTCAGCAATAGTTGCATGCAATCCAAATTTAACTACATAATAATTAAATTAAATATTAATCCAAATTTAACTATATCTTATCTGGCCAAGTAATCGGTTGCTCCGATAATTTAATACTTAAGCAGCTACAGCTGCTACTCCCAGACATGAAAAAAGCTCCTCTAATTACTACTCGTGATCAGTAAATTTGCTTAATTGTTTTTATACCTTAAATAATTGAATTAATCAAATGTTTTAATTATCTTGGAACTACCATTTATACTTTTTTTCTTTTCAGCTAACGAATATGAGATTGCTTTGTTTTAACCATGTTAATCTCCATAAATATTTGGTAACTATTGTATTGTTATTTTTTGATCAGTTCATTTGTGTTTCTGTACGTGACAATATTAAACTACATATAGAATATGTAGTGTGGTTGCCCTAGATGTGGAAATGTTGGGACTTGTGACACATAACTTAGAAATTTTTAAAAAAAGACCAAGTGCGGAGCAGAGTGAGAGGGAGCGTAGCGACCGAACGGAGTAGCCACTCCAGTGGACTATCAAAATTGGAGAACCATATAAATCTCTGTGTTAATTTTTTATTGTCGTGTGCGTGTGTGTGATCGAATTCTAACAGAAAATGGTATACAAAATGAAACAGCTGGAGTACTCAAATGATAATATATAAACCAATTATCATTAATGAACTTAATTGGTAAAATGATCATAAATTAACCAATTATTAATTAATAAAATACCAAATATATTGGTACTTAAATTAAGCACATGTTTACTCTTTTATCTTTTAAGCAGTTATGAAAATTAATAATTTATAGATATACCCAACAATTAATGAGTCATTATCTTTTTTCCCAGTTCGAAAGTATTTTAAAAGAAAACTTCTTGTTTTATTTTCATAAATATGTATGTGCGTGTAGCGTTTTTCTACCATAAATATTCATTTATGCTAAAGACTTTCAATCTTTTTAAATACTACTATTCTATTGTAACAAACATATAATAATTCAATTCGTCATATGGACTGCTAAAATCTAAATCATCACCAACCCCCACCAATCTTCTACCAGATCATTTTAATTTCATGATTAACAACTATTTAAAGACATGTTGAAAATATGCTCATCAATTTGGACTTTACTTGGATAGCTGTATAATTCAACTACTTTTTGGACTACATTGCCAAAATAATATTTATGTACATTTGGATCGAGAGAATGTACGTAATAGAGAATAAAATAAAATAAAAATAGTGTATTAATTTGAGAATTATTTTGAAGTATAAATTATTTTAATAGAATGAAAATTTATTTTATTCTTTTTTTATTCCTTGTGAAGAAGGTGAAATAAAATTATTTCTATTTTAAAAGTATATATGATAATTTTGTCATCATCAACTACTAAACATATATTTAAAATACATTAAAATCATTACATTGCGTCTTCCCCTACATCCTTTCAATCCAACACAGTATTAGTTTAGCCACTAATGGCTTCCATTTCTGCATGCACAGAGGTACGTGAGAGGACCCAAAAAAAAAATGAAGAAAGCCATAGGAGTAAACACATAAATAAAAAAATTGAATAAGAAATTCCCCCATAATTTTCCTTGAGAAAGTGTTTTAATTTATAAAGTAAAATAGAGTGATACTCTCTTTAGATAACCATACATAATAACACTCACATTCTTTCTAGTTTTTTAAGTAACAGTTAGTATCCCTACAAGTTTTTAGAATTGACTAAATAGATAAATTTACATATTTATTATTGTATGTTATCAAATTCTAACTTTTGAATAATATATATATATATATATATATATATATATACATGTTTAATTATCCTTTTAATATAATTCATTTTAATTATAATCTTATTTGCAATTAAGGCTATCTCATTCAAATTATTGGTAACTTATAAAAAAACTAATTTTGTTTAATTAATAAATATTTTGATAAGTGATACAAATATTAAGAATTTAAATTAAATTATTAATTGAGTTGTTCTAATTAGAGTGATTGAGTATGTTGATCGTTTAGTTTTTGGTGTTTAATAACAAAAAAATTATTATTTAAATTCTTAGTTTCATATTATGATTTTATATGTTAAATTTTCTTGAGTATATGTCAAAATTTAGAATATTTATGATTTTGATTATATTTTTTTATTATACAGTTGGTTTTGTGTTTTATGAAATGTTCAATAAAAGAAAAATATAATAATATTTATTACTACCTTTTATCTTGTAAAAATAGTTTTCTTTCAATATATATATATATATATATATATATATATATATATATATATATATTTTGAGTAACAACATTTGTTATTTTTACCGTAAATAATTATGCCCAAGTGTGACTTATATTTAAATATTTGAGAAAAATAATGAATATAATTTTTAATACTTTATTATATGAATAATAAGATTCATTCAGTAATAATAAGTTTGTTTTAGGTAAATTTTAATATTTGGAAAAAAATTATAATTTTTTTTATGTTAATTTGTACTTTTATTGCTATTAAAATTTTACTTTTTAATTACAAAAAAAATTGAATGTATATTACGTAAATTTTAATCTTTGAGAAATTTAATTATCAAAAAGTGACTTTATTTTCCCGATAAAATAAATATTTATTACTTTTGACATTTATGTTATTTATTGCACAAGTTCATAATTTAATTAATTAGATCAAGTTAAGTAAAAATTATAACATAAAATTTATATTTATTGGATATATTAAACATTATAACTTGAAGGATGTATTAGACATTATATTAAAAATAATTTTAAATATTAGTTGGTCAATAATACTAGGAGTAATAAATGTTATATATTGTTTACTAAAGAGGTATTGATTGTTATTTAAAAAATTAAAAAAATAATAAATATTATTATAATTATCTACCAAAGATGTGAATGTATTTTACTCTAATTTGTATGCACTCCTTAGTCCCCAAGAAAACGTTTTGAACTAAGCATAAATCTCAGCCCAGGCGCAACTAAGCTTTATCACCAGCTCATTTTTTAGGCTTAATTAAGGCCAACCCAGCCCTAGTAAAAAGCCAAGTGTGCATATATATATATATGAAAAAAATATATGTATACATTTATGTATTATACAGTCGGCTATAGCGACGGTTTTTTGGGCTATAACGACAGTTTTATCCATTGCCATAGCTATTCTAGTTTATGGTGACGGGTGAACCGTTACTATAACCCAAAAAATCCGTCGCCATAGTCCTACTATATAATACACAACTGTGTATATACAACCCTATATATATATATATATAAATTTTAAGGTGGGGGCTAATTGCACCCTTTATTTTTCCATTCACACCCTATAATTTATCAAAAAAACTTAAACTAATAAACACCTCATGGCGTCGTGAACATTTGCTCAAGTACTCCCTTCTTCCCCATTATTCTTCTATCTTGCTCTATGTTTCATCTCTCTTCTACTACCATCATATTGTATCAATGGACGACGAGGATTTCCCTCTAAGGGGTGATGTACCATGGAGATCAACCAGAGGATGTTAGTATTTGGCTTCATAAACGGGTCACATTTTGTATGGATGGATCTTATTTCAGATTGTTCAATCCCTTTAGTCTCGAAAATATGGTCTGATCATCACCATGCAAGTGCCTCAAGATAGAGAGAGTTGTTTTCTTCAAGGATGGAGAAGTTCAAGATGTTTATCTCTTCCACCAAATGCGAAACATCAACTGTTGAGTTAATCGATTGATGCAAGTGTTTAGTTCTTAGTTATTTAGCTTACTTCTGTTGTTGAATGCTTAGGCGTTAATGCCCAGTTCATGTAAAAATTTATTTCCCAGTTCATGTACAGGGTTTTTGCTCTGTTTTTATAGTTCTACTGTGTGTGGGGTGTCTTTGGCTTTTTTTGAAAAAATATGAAAAACGAGTGTACTCAGAATCATATAATTTTTAATGGGGTTTTTTAACTACGGGGTGTGAATGGGAAAATGAAGGGTGCAACTAGCCCCCACTAAATTTTAATTAGAGAGACATTTTAATTTTTTTTAAACCACTAAAACTCAAAATTGATATGAAGTTATTTAATTTTAATAGAAAAATATAACAATTGTAAACTAATTATAAATTACCACAAATTATCATATTTGTTATTTTCAAAACTTGAACGAAATTATATTAATTTTGAGTTTTAAAATCTCGTGAATTGACTCAAAAAAGTTCAGCTAAGTACTTTGATCGATCGAGAATTTGGTCTTTAAGAAGAAGCTTATAAAGTAAAACAATTTTTTGGACATTAATTCTTAGATAACATATAAAAAAATAATAACAAAATCTAGTTATCTAATCTTTGGATTATTAATCTATTGCTATATACCGACTAATTATGTAGTTCTTAATTATTGTAGAATAGTCAATGTATAGTTGGGGGAACAACTGGAATCCTTATATATAGTCAAACCCAGTAAAGATGCCATGCATGCATGTGAATTTATGAAGGAAGTTTTATTTTTAGTAGTAGTTTTTTGCCACCCCAACCTACCTGCCTACCTACCGATATGCATATGTGACATAATAATAGTCCTATAAAAAGAGATGAGCTCGCTCTAGAGCAAATTCACAACTACTGATCATTTATTCAATCTTGTCCAACATTAACAAATTAAGAAATATGGCAAGAGCAAGAAGTACTACTAGTTCAATTGCTCAAATTATTATTCTTCTACTCATCTCCTTGATGATCTCTTCTCCTTCCTCGGCATACCCTAACCCGGCGGCGACGAAGAAAAAGCAATATAAACCATGCAAACACTTGGTCCTATTCTTCCACGACATTATTTACAACGGTGAAAATGCAGCGAATGCAACTTCTGCCATGGTAGGTGCACCTGCAGGGGCCAACTTAACGATTTTAGCAGATAAATTCCATTTTGGAAACATGGTGGTTTTTGATGATCCAATTACACTCGACAACAATCTTCATTCACCTCCCGTTGGTAGAGCACAAGGAATGTATGTATATGACACCAAAAACACCTACACGGCGTGGCTTGGGTTTTCCTTTGTTCTAAACACCACCGATTATCAGGGCAGCATCAACTTCATCGGGGCGGATCCGCTGATGAACAAGACTAGGGATATTTCTGTCGTGGGAGGAACCGGTGATTTTTTCATGCACCGGGGAGTTGCCACCGTTATGACGGATTCATTTGAAGGTGAAGTCTACTTTAGGCTCAATGTTGATATCAACTTCTATGAATGCTGGTAGTACTAGATCTACTTTATTAATTTGCATGTGGTCGGAATTGAGAACGTTAATTACTAGTAGTACTATTGTATCAACGTTGTAGCTAGCTACAGCTACAGCTACAGCATGCTTGGGACAATTAATTGTGCCTGTTTGTTTTAATTAGCTTAATTAAAATGATTGTTAAGAATGTACTTACTTCACCAAATCCAAATGAATAAGTTCAAGATTAGTTTTTTGGTGTGAATAATATATAGTGAATGAGACAAAAAGAAAAAGAAAAAGAAAAAGAGAGAGGGTAACCATCCTCCTAATTAATGATCGAGCATGAATTATTCAAAAATGTATTAAATTTAAAGCATTTTTAATTTAATAGTTTGGCCACCGCAAAAATCCAATGGGTGTATGCTTACCAAAGCTACCCTGCACATTAATTAATTTTCAAAGTTTCTGCACTTCTCCCATATATAAGTAAAAGTAATTTGTTCTTGAGAATTAAAAGATTTTAAAGTTAATTATAGCTAGATGACCCGCTGTGCCTGGTCAAGGGATTAATTAGGCAACCTACCAAACAGCAGTAACACAATATATAGTCGCCTTGTAACACATGCAAATTAAGCAACCTGTTCTGATCAGCCGGACATAATAGTAATTAATTATATCCTACCATATCTCTTATTCACGAATGAAAACCAATTGAAGTTGTTTAATTAATTATATATGTCTATTGAAAAAGAACAGCAACACAAAAGTTAGAATCTCCACCAAAAATTTAGAGGCAGCCAACAAGATTCTTTCATCAAAATACTCATGCCTGCATAAAGTATTTCCTTTTAAAATATAGGAGTCATTTATTTTCCACAGCCAAAAATGCAATTTTCCATTATAAAATTGGTGATATAATATTTTCAACATTTATGAAAATGTTATATAGTCCGCTACTTCAGCGAATTGGAGGAATCGAACTAAAAACGAACCGGCTATAGCGACGATTTTTTCCGTCACTATAGTATAGAAAGTCGGTTTTTTATGCTATAACAATAAAAAAAACCAGTCACTATAGTCGGTTCGTTTTTAATTCGCTACCTTCAGTTCACTGGAGAAATCCGAACTATATATATATATATCTATCTATACAAAACACAATTGATTTTGAAAAAATAAATATCCCGCTCAATGTCTATTAAATGATCTAGACCGTCAAAACTATTGGATAAATCTGACCCTTCATTACTAAGGTTAACAAAACACAGGGAAAAAACCAACAATAAACACTCTCATTTGAATAGGATTACAAAGAGAGAATAGGATTACAATAAACCCTCTCCAAAAACCAACAGAATAGGATTATAAAGAGAGACTCTCTCAGTTGCTCACCGTCTGACCACCACTTAAAGACACTGCCGGCACTACCGCCGGCTAAGCCCTCTTTCATTTGAATTGATTCTCTTTCGGCCATACCCCAGGTTCAAGGTTCTTCTTCCTCTTCTACCTGTTCTAAACCCTTTTCAATCTAAACCCTTTTTCGCAATTTCCTCAACAATAAACCTCAACCCATCGATTTCTACAAAGAAGAAGAACCTCAACAAACCAATAATAATAGGTTTCGAAGACAACAGCGGATAATTCTCCAACGGCAAAGCGGTGATGATTCTCGACCCATCGCCACCGCCGCGCGATGATTCTCGATTTACAAAGGCAATGGCCGAAGAAAACCCTAATGTCCCAAGAAGCGGGCGAAACATGGGTCGAAGAAGACCCGAACTCTCATCACCTCCTCCGGAAATCGAATCTCTCTTGAACACTTCAAAATCCAACAAGCACCCGTGGGACCGTGATTTCACCAAAATGAGGAAAAAGGGTTCGATCGTCATGACTATGTGCATCGACAAGTGGAGGAATTTGTTGAAGGAGTTCAAAAGTCTAAGCAGCGACTATGTTGCCTCTTTTATAGTTCTAATAAAAGATCTCTAACTCATGCAAAGCACACGAATTCAACAAGTAATGAGTAAGTAGTAGTATCGATCCCACGAATAAAGTTGTTAAATTTAACTATCATGCATCAATTAACTCACCAAATTTATATGCCTAGACTAATGACTAAAAGTGTTGATTAAACTAATTGTGAATAACAACTGAAAATAAGAATACAAATGGAATAAATATAATCTGGAAATAATGGGACCTTAACTTCATTTAATATTTCACCTAATCGCCACTATCATACAAGAAATGTTCACATATCATAGGAAAATAGCCAAGAGCACGAATAGAGTTATAACCATTTTTCAATGCATTATAACCTACTTACATAGCATCTACATATGTTAGACTCTATGTAATCACCAATACAACCAAAATCACTATATATTTATGTGAAATTGCAATTATATTGATTTTAAGCTCAAGCCCTTATTCTAACTCATACGGTGAAACAGTATATGTCTATCTGGTTCACAAAATACGCAAGCCATATACAACAGCCTCATATTCACATGCTATCATGGTTACAATCCATACCTATATGTTCATTGTCAATTCCATAAAAGTACTGAGACGAATGGTGATCAAGCATTCATACATGTAAAACAACCATGACAGATATTCCATATGATATGCAAAACAATCCTAGCATTTAAATGTGCAACCAAACTACATATTAAAATCCGTTAGAATCCCATAATGGAAATTAGTTCATGACTGAACCAAAAGCCATTATGGGATTAATGCTAAACATGATCAATAAACAAACAATTGAAATAAGAAAGATAGAACGATCAAACCCAATCGCTGAATAGAAATCAATGATCAACGTTTAAATCCTCATAGAAATCCAATAAACAATAATAAAAATCCACAATGGTAGAAACTCCCAAGAATTGGAGAAGTAGACATTTTGGCTTCGTTCTACGTTGGAATCTCTCCCAAGGTGTAAACCATAGTTTCTATGATAAAAAAATACTTAAAGTTATCAAGTTGTTCGTCTGACACCAGTCAGAATCGTTTAAAAACCAATTACAATTCATTTAATTAAAAATTAAAATTAAAACAAAATTACAAACGCCGGATCGCATAGCGCCAGCGCTTTCTCTCAAAACCCCTATGTCTCGCGCGGGCGCGAGACTTACAAAATGTCCGCCCTGTCCATCCAACCTCTCAGACGGGCGCTAGCTCTCCTCGCGGCCGCCAAGAACTTGCGATGAGATCATCGATTGTTCAGCCCGGTATCATCATGGCGCAGACGCTCCACATTCTGCTACGTCATGGCGGTCGGCTTGCACTCTCTAGCTTCGGTTTCGGTTTAGCTTCGTCATGTCATTATTTGTTCTTTTTATGCTTGATCTCTTGCTTCATTGTACCTTCATGCCATGCACATCCCCGCCTGTGCCTTGCCTTCACGCATCCATTAGCCTCGTGCCCTCTAATACCACCAAAATCAAGCCGATTCCTGCACTTATTCACCAAAAGGAGTTGTAAGTAAATGCAATGCAAAATAACGTGAAATGCAACTAAAACACAATAAATGTACTTGAGATGGGCATAATTCGCATGAATTGGTATTCAATAAATAGGTAAAAATATCACTTATCAGCCTAGTAGTGATCCTAAGAGTTCGTCTCCGACCTTGCAATTCTCTGATAAAGGTATAATCTATGCACCTGTGGGTCTTTCTTTTTGTTCAGATATTGTGTTTGCATTTGTATTCTAGGGTCTCTGAGTGATTTGTGGTGATTATTTCAATTTGTGGGTCTTTCTTTTTGTTCAGATATTGTGTTTGCATTTCTTAAGATTATAAAGGTTTAAGGATCTCCTGCCTTGCAATTTGTGAATTATATTAAAGGTTTGTGAATTATATTAAAATCTATCTATACAAAACACAATTGATTTTGACAAAACAAATATCCCGCTCAATGCCTATTAAATGATCTAGACCGTCAAAACTATTGGATAAATCTGACCCTTCATTACTAAGGTTAACAAAACACAGGGAAAAAACCAACAATAAACACTCTCTCATTTGAATAGGATTACAAAGAGAGAATAGGATCACAATAAACCCTCTCCAAAAACCAATAGAATAGGATTACAAAGAGAGACTCTCTCAGTTGTTCACCGTCTGACCACCACTTAAAGACACCGCCGGCACTACCGCCGGCTAAGCCCTCTCTCATTTGAATTGATTCTCTTCCGGCCATACCCCAGGTTCAAGGTTCTTCTTCCTCTTCTACCTGTTCTAAACCCTTTTCAATCTAAACCCTTTTCTTCAATTTCCTCAACAATAAACCTCAACCCATCGATTTCTACAAAGAAGAATAACCTCAACAAACCAACAATAATAGGTTTCGACGACAACAGAGGATAATTCTCCAACGACGACAGCAGCCGATGATTTTCGACCCACTGCCACCGGCGATGATTCTCGACAGCAACGATAATGGCGAAGAAAAAAAACCCATGTCCCGAAGAACGTATGAAAATATGGGTCCAAGAAGAGACCCAAACTCTCATCACCTCCGTAAGAAATCGACTATCTCTTCAACACTTCAAATCCAACAAGCACCAGTAGGACCAGATTTCAACCAAAATGAGGGAAAAGGGTTCGATCGCTCGCCGACTATGTGCACTGACAAGTGGAGGAATTTATTAAAGGAGTTCAAAAAGTTTAAGCAGCAGCCTAGCAGTGATCCCAAGAGTTCGTCTCCTGCCTTGCAATTCTCTGATAAAGGTATAACCTATGCACCTGTGGGTCTTTCTTTTTGTTCAGATATTGTGTTTGCATTTGTATTCTAGTGTCTCTGAGTGATTTGTGGTGATTATTTTAATTTGTGGGTCTTTCTTTTTGTTCAGATATTGTGTTTGCATTTCTTAAGATTATAAAGGTTTAAGGATATCCTGCCTTGCAATTTGTGAATTATATTAAAGGTTTGTGAATTATATTAAAATTAATCTATACTACTTTTAAGAAGAGACAGAATATACTACTTTTCTAATTAATCTATTTTAAAATAAAGAAAACAAATTTATTGGTTGACATGAGAATTTAGCAACCTTGATTTTGATGAGGTCATTAGTAATAAGGAATGGCCAAATATGTAGTTGAACACTGAAGTAGCAATTTCAAATTAAAAAGAAAATAGGCTTATCATTCATTCCCTCATTCACTCTGTTAAGCGTAATAGAGGAGCTAAGTCCTCTTAAAAACATTTCTCATAAATTATGTCTCTGCTTTTTTTCATTTATTCTTGGCTTTCCTCCTCTCCTTCTTATATTCCCCTCTTATTCTTCTTCCTCTTCCTCTTCCTGTTAGTTGGGTGAAATTTCTTATATTCCCCTGTTTTTCTCTCCCAAAGCTTCAACAATGGCAGACATTACCCACCCTCCTATGGAATAACTCCAAGACCTTGAATACTGCATTAATTCTAACCCTCCATGGCATATGTCTTTCTCTCTACATCAACATTATATATATATATATATATATGTATGTATCTATGAAGACTGTTAAACTATGGCATCAGTCTAGGTCCAAATTTGGATCACTTTCATAATTAAAGACTATTTTTTCATATACATTTAAGCTATTTTGCAGATTAGTATTGTAGATTTCTTTTTCATGAAAGTTTATTTTTTTCAAGCTTAGCATAAGGTATAGACTAACTCCTAATTTACTCAAGACACATTATAGATTTCATTTCAAGTTTATTTAAGCTATTCTTCATTTTCTACTGATTTGCTCAAGACACATGATATGGGGTAAAGACATGTGGTTACTGATTTGCTCAAGTTAGTTTACTGCTCTGGTAAATGTGTATTGTGAAAGTCTATTATTTAATATTAATTGTTATTCCTTCTTTCACTTTCACAAGTAAATGATATTATTTAGTTTACTGCTCTGATTTCCCCCTTTTTCTGTTTCTATTTAAATTACACCTAAAACATTATAGTTTATAAAAATTACAGTTGTGTATATTTTTTGAGAGTCACAAAGCAATTTTTTTTGTTAAAATATTCAATATTACAGTCCGATAAACAAATCCATCCATGTAGGAGGACTAGCTTTAGATTGTTTGTGTGTCGGTGTTGAATTTGTTGTTTGAGCTACATAATTCATGACTATACTATTAATTATCTCTTAACAAGGTTATCATGTCTCTTGAAAACAAGCTCTTATTTGGGTAAAAAGTATCTCAAAGCTAGTTGTATCAAGACATTAAAAAGCCAAGTTTAAACCAAGTACTTTCAAAAAAAAACATCCACGAGAATTTTTCTAATACAGCTATAACATAAATGTTTAATGTGAAGAATTGAATGTTTATAAATTGCTACAAACAAGAAGATAACAAAAACTCGATTGATCAGCCATACAATTATAATTTAGCATCATGAGCTCAAATGTTGTACTTATTGACTTTTTTCCTCTATATGTTTTCTTGGCTTTTTTCCTTCCTCTGTAATTACGTGTGTTTGTGTGTATATATGTATATAATTTTATTGTACGAATTAAATTATGAAAATGGTAGTTTCACAAAAAATGTGTTTGTGTGTATATATGTATATTTCTTGAACATTTATGGAAAATCAAAATGGAGTAGTATGAGTCTCTTATAAACAGTTTGATTAGGGTTCGTTTCTTTAAAACCCTTCCCCCCATTTTCTAATTAGGGGCCTAAAATTCCTGTTTCTCAATGTAATCAGTAATTCAGGATGTTTTGGGTTTTGATTGGGTGGTTTTGCCTTGAAATTTCATGAATGACTTCTTATTTATTTTTTGCCAACTGAGGGGTGTTTTTGTTTAGTATATCTATTTTTTTTGGGCTTCTTTGGGTCTTGAATAAACGAAATATATTGTATCTGTTATTCCTGATATAAGGTAGTTCGTATGAAGGATGGGACAAAAGTATTGGGCTCTTGAGGTATAAAGCATAAACTTAAGAAATAAACATATGACTTTATGATATAATGTACCTTAGGTGTTGATCATAGCCTCATAAAAGAAAATGCATAATGGTAAAATGAATTGATTGGACATAGCCTCATGGAGTTGATAGTCTATGTGTGTGTTGTGTGATTGTACTTGCAGGTGACTTATTTAACACATTCTTCTTAGTGGTATACGTGTAGGGATTGTTCGTATTCAGTTGTGATTGTGTACATGCTTTCCTTCTTAGAGTTTTTCCCCCCGTTTTTAAGTTGTTCTGTATCAAATCTTTGTAGTGTGTAATATCCTTTTAAATTAAAGTTGAGCTATTGCATAAGTACTTGATAAATTTAATATCTAATACTCCTACATATTACGTAAACGTACTTATTAGTTGTTATTACTACCTCCCTTTAAAATGACAATTGTACCCTTTATTGAAAATTAACTTCTTCTTTTCATGACACGTTTATTTTATTTTAAACAATCATTTAACCTTCTTTTTAAAAAAATCAATTCGTAGTTAAATATTGTGAATTATTATTATTTTGAATGTGAAATATTGTTTTAGTTGTGATAGATTTAATTAGTAATAAGAATATTCTTTCATCACTGAATTTGATTCGTTTGACACTAATATATTTTTTCAATAGCGAATATGATTCATGAGGTCTCCCCACCACCAGGACCACCTTAACATACCATTTTGGATATGTAAGTTCCTTTTTCAGACTTAATGAAAATTAAAAATTAATATTCCTTTTTGAAATTTCTAACGTGTCTTTCACTTTGGGACAGGAGGATTATATTTTGCAATGCACGGTAAAATTATTTTCTTCTTTTATAGCAAACGTCGTGCATTTAAAAGTTTTTTTAATACTTTGTATATTTAACCTTCTTTTTCTTTTCTTTAATAGAGAGAGCATTTTTTGAAAAAAAGAATATTGGCATTGTCGTTCGAGAATAATCGACTTGAAGATTATCGTAAAGCGAAGATAAGATTAATTTTTCTTTTCTTAAGCTCATACTTTATTTTCCAAGATAGAGCATCTTATATTTATGCTGTTTGTCGAGAAAATCAAAGAAAACATCAAGCAAAAGAAAAAGGGAAGGAGTTTCAAAAAGGAAAAGAAAAAGAAAATCAAGCTCCCAATTTTCATGTGGTAAATATGCAATATTCCAAACATTTACGTTAGTAGTTACAAATATTTGTTACACAAAGCCATTTAAACAAAATATTTGAACCTAATTTATTAACGACACTATGCCTTCTTAGGTTTATAATTATACATCTTTTTAGGGTTTCAATAATAATATCCTTTACGAAAAGGCAATAAACATATTGCATAAATGCTTTTCGCATGAAATACAAAACCAAGCAAACTAAATATATGCACCCTAATCCGAATAAATAAAAAATATTATTTTTTGCTCAAAATAACACTACGATTTCTTCTCTTTACACTTAGATATCTATTGTTATTTGTAGGGATCCAATAAAAATATTCTTGACGAAGCTCCAATTCCTCGACATAAAAAACGAGAAAGGGATAATGGTGATGTCGTCGATCGATATATTGTTCATTGACTTGCGTCGTGAAAGAGAGAAAAGCAAAAATAATACAATCTCAACCATATCCATTTCAACCAAGATTTTTCCTGGTTTGATCCCGGCCATCCAAACGCGAAACTATGAGCGAGATTATATCGCGATCAAGAATCATTTTTATCAGCATCCATCGTTGTTAATACCTGCGCCATCGGATTCTAATCGAATTCCTCCAGTTCCGATTTTACCACCTCAAAGGTTACATTCAACTAACTCAAATATAATGGGTGCAGAAATCCTCCTTCCACCAAATAATATAGAGCATGTACATGACTCCCGTAACATTATATCATCTTCCATGCCTACATCACCAACTTTTGGGTTAGTTCAATGCAAATTATTGTATTACTATATACCATAAGGAGTGTTACGATATATGTGATCTATTTTAAATAAGTTCATTTATTTTCTAGGTTATTACCAATTATTCAGTCAATCATCGATGAAGCTTGCGTACAAGAGGAGGCATTGCCTACAAATATAGCTCCTCTTTTGCCACATCCTATTTTAGAAAGACACTACCTCAATAAAATGAATATCTGATGTCCTCACCTTTTTCGACATTGCATTGGAAAGCGAAAAAATTATCAAATTCATCTGTTGGCCAGCCTTTCTTTGGAACATGTTTTTTGCGAGGAAAGATTAAACTTCCACAACTATTAATGCCTCCTCTAGAAATTCAATCATTATATGATGGCAATGATGATCGATCAAAGTCCTTTCGAAGTTATACCCGATTGTACTGATCGTCTAATGCTTTTACGAGCTTAGGTGTACATATGGATGATAAGTGGGTTCTGGTAGGGGTCCCAGCGCATTTACAATCCATGGGGAATTGTGACATCGGACGAGGTTACTACAACCTCCACCGGTCAAGATCCGATATATGCGCGATTGTACATTCACGATCATGCATTCTTTAGAATATCGTTCTCGAAGAAACCCGAAAATGCGAGAGGATGTTTTAAGAACAATCCATGATAGTCTTTTGAGATACAACTCATTTTCGGGTAAGTTTAGACATGCAGCTGCAATTTTAAGCAGGGAACATTTGAACAATCGCGACATCCCAGCATACCTTCATTATAGTGCAGCAAAAGACCGTCGAACTCATAATTTACCCACGTCAGAGGAGGTTGCTGTTATATTACCTGGAGATGGTGCTGAATTCTCTACGATGAGGGATATTATTGTACGGTTAAGAGGGAGTGACCAGTTGATGCAGATAAATGAATGTCATCCAGCTTATTTACCACTACGTTACGTATTGTTGTTTCTGTATGGTGAGCTTGGATGGGAACCAAATTTTAAGTAGTGGGATGTCAATCAAGGTAAAGCTTCATCAAAAAGACTTATGCAATTGCAATATTATGGGTATCATTTGTTTGAAAGACCTACTGAGTATTCAACTATCTTGAGGGGTGGAAGATTATTTCAAGAGTTTATTGTAGATGCATGGTGCGACAGAGAGCGAGAATCGATTAACATATTATAGGCTCAACCAACAAAAATTACGATCCGATCTATACGAAGATCTGGTCGAGGTAGTTCTGATGGGTTGAGGCTAATCAAGTTGGTAAACAAGTAGTTTTGCCTTCTTCTTTTTACGGGAGTCCAAGGCAAATGTTTGAAATCTTCCAAGATTCTACTACCATAACTTGGTATAACCAACACCTTGATATTTTCTTAACTATGATTGTAAATCCGAATTGGCCCGAGATAAAAGATGCAATTATTACCACATCAAATGTCAATTGACCGCCTTTGGACTTGGTGGCCGCGTATTTAAATTGAAGCGACGAGCTTTGATGATGGAAATTGATAAGAAGAAAGTATTTGGTGTAAAGGTGGCACATGTTTTCACGATTGAATTCCAAAAGTGCGGGTTCTTTGCTACGTGCATTCTTAATATTTCTTGAAGTCGATAAAATACGAACATGTGAGCAGTAAATCGAAATTTTTGTGTGCTGAATTCCGATCCAATTTACGATCCACTTATATGAAATAGTTAAAACTTGCATGGTACATGGACCATGTGGTGTTAAAATCTTAAATCACCATGTATGGAAGATGGTAAATGCACTAAGAGATATCCTAAATATTGGGCGGAAGAAACTACTGATGGGCGAAGATGGGTATCAGATATATCAAAGCGATAATGATTGATCGAAAACATTCTCGAAGGCAGACATGAAGTTGATAATAAAGATGTTGTACCATATAATTCATACCTCTCTAGATTGTTTAGTTGCCATATAAATGTGGAAGTTTGTGCAGGAGTAAGGTGCATAAAGTATATCAATAAATACATCTACAAGGGTTACGATCGCACAACTTTGGTATTGAGGGCCATAGATGAGATTAAGCAGTATATTGACTCAAGGTACATTGGACCTACAGAGGCGGAATGGCGGATATTTGGATATCCTATGCATCAAGAGTTCCCTCAGGTTATCGTCGGTAGTTCACTAGAGGAAAACATCACGTCTGCTATAACCCTTACGAACCTAATTGCAATATTGAACATAGCAGAGGATCAGCAGACAACTCTAACAGGATTTTTTTCATGTTGCTCTACTAATGATTTAGCTCGAACTCTCACATACCAACAATTTCCAAAGCATTTCGTTTGGCAAAAGAAAGAACAACTCTGGACTGAGAGACAAAAGGGATTTGCAATCGGAAGAATGTATTTTGCCAGTCCAAATGAAGGTGAAAGGTTTTATCTGCGTCTTCTGTTGACAATTTTAGAGGGACCTCAATCTTTTCAATGTTTAAGAACAGTTGATAATGTTGTACACCCCACATATAAGGTGGCATATATTGCAAAAGGCCATTTGGAAGACGGTGAAGAGTGGATTCAATGTCTTAGAGAAGCATCAATAATGAGAACATGCTCTCAATTAAGAAGGTTGTTTTCTATTATCTTGACACAATGCTCTCTCTTTAAATCCGAGCGTTATGGAACCAATTTTCTATGCATATTTGTGATAATTTATCACACAAAAAAAGTACATGTTATGGCATTGATGTTCTACTAATACTCAAATTTGTGATTATGGTTTATACCTTATTAATCTTTTGCTTCAGAGTCGGGGAAGAGCTTATCGGATTACCCACCAATGTCATTTGCCATATACTAATTGGAGAATTATCGTTGTGATCGACTTTATATGGGAACATAAGCGATTCTGACTTGAAGTTGATCAAATAAATGTCCAGAAAACATTGATCTCTTGAATGAAGGTCGGTGTATGGCTTATAATGCAATCATTTCATCTGTTTATGAAAATAGAGAACAACCTTCTTTTCGAGTGGGGTGCGAGGAACTAGAAAGAGTTTTCTCTACAATCTGATTGCCAAAAATGTCATTCCTTATGCGATATAGTAATTACGATAACATCCTCTGGAATTGCTTACGGGTTGTTACATGGGGACGTCTTTGCACATTCAACATTCTCGCATTCCACTTAACGTATTAGAAAATTTAGGTTTGTGGATTCACGAAGCAATCATCACACTCGAAATTATTTGAAGGAAGGCTAGACTAATTATATGGGATGAGGTTCCAATCGAACATCGTCATTGTGTTGAAAGCGATTAATCGGACCTTATAAGACATTCGTGATAACTCCCAACCATTTGGAGGTTTATTCTTTGTTGTTCTTGGGGAGATTTTAGGCAAATTCTTCTGTTATACCTAGAGGTCTTCGTGAGCATATAGTGGCGACATCACTCTGACGTTCTTTTACTTTGGAAAGATATACATGTCTTGACATTACAAGTTAACATCTTGACTTTTGCGAAGACCAATCTTTATTATTTGATTTCTCGGCTTTTCTTAATGAGGTTTGAGTATTTGTATCTTTATTCATATTGACATCTATATATAAATCGAGAATATTTGATAATTTACTAATACTTCATTATTGTGTAGATTGGGTCTAACCCTCGAGAATCTATACAACTTCCAGATTCAATAAAAATAACTTCAAAGTGTAGATAATCTTATCTCGACCATCTACCCGAGCTAGAAGTGCCAAGTAAGGTCACTCCCTAATTCTTAAAATAAATGCATAATTCTATCTGCTAGAAATGATGATGACAATGATATCAACCTAAACTGCGTTGGCGGTTTTTAGGAGAAATACATACATACTTTCTTTCGATAAAATGGTTGAAGATGATGATATGGATCGATTATTATCCATCTGTGCGAATGAATATTTGAACACACTCAATCCCCACGGACTACCACCATTCAAATTAGATTTAAAGTGGGTTGTCGAATAATGCTTCAAGGAACATTGCAATCAAAGATGGCCTTTGTAATGGTACTAGACTTATCATAGTCAAGTGTGGTGCTTTAGTACTTGAAGCAAAGATTTTAACGGGTGATAAGCATGGCGACTTGGTATTCATTCAAGAATTTCTTTGACTCCTTCTTCGTCTCGAAAGTTAAGTATTAAAATGACAAGAAGACAATTTCCGATGGGGTAAGCGTGTCTGATGACAATGAATAAATCACAGGGCGGTCTGTCAAATTTGTTGGGGTAGAGATTTACGTGCGCCATGATTTAGTCACGGTCGACTATATGTAGCTCTGTTAAGATGCTGAAGTTCTTCCGCTTTATGCATACTTCTTCGTGAATTAACTAATAAGTCCACAACAAATATAAATACGCTCATCCAAGTTTTGTTATAATTTTATATGTTTGAGGTATCATTTCTTATCTTCGTGCGTTATTGATCATCTTACGATAAAAGTCTTGATATGTTTTGAATTGACTGATAAAAGTTTTCCACAACAAATATTGTCTCTATATATGTGTTAAATGTTGAATAGTTGAATATTTGTTAATTGTTATAAATGAGACTGATGCTTGAATAAGTTGTGGCATCGTTGTAGTTGTGGCATATGCTAGCAAGACTCCTGATAGTCATATGAAATGGAACTTTCTAGGACTAACAAGTTTCCCTATAGAAATAGTAAGGCCCATAAATTATTGTAGGGTGTAATACAATATTTTTAGTTGATCAAGCAGAAGCTTAAAAAACATGAAGTCAAGTACTCAAATTACAATCTAAGTATATTACACATACAAAATCATGTTTTTTGAATCCACGTGATCCATTTGTCAACTTATTTTACGGATGATGCCTTCGTAAAAGTTACTCATTTTCTAATTTGCAAAAAAATTGGTTTACATTTTCTTGCTCTTTTTTACGTAAAGCAAATCGATAATGTTTCGAGGTATGTTGCCTCCTTTGAATAACAATTCTTGCTTTTTGCCAACTAATACATGATTTAGTAATGTATGAAACTCATATAACATATCTTATGAGAAAACCATTCATATATATAACATGTGTATATATATAATAACAAATTTGTGTGTGTTGATCATCACAACAAATTTAATAAGCTTCTCTATTAAAGTTTTGATTAATAATATGCTTATTATCTATTTCTCCAGCTGTGTAGAAATCTTATTAGATATATAACTTATGTTTTAGTTTTACTTGCACATGAATCTATCAATTTGTACATATATCTTTTTCATTACATTTTGTTATCAATTTCTAAGTATTTGATTTAATTTGTTGATATAACTAAACGATGAATTTCAATTTTTGCAGTCTTGGGATGATATTGCTATTGAATGGAAACGTGTTCATTCAACAACAAGTCGAGGTGGAGAAAAGTTAACGAGGTTATGTGTATTTTATAATTCTTAAATCGTATTCAAGTAATCACGTGTCAATTGTTTACGTTTTTTGCGATACTACTAACATTTTGCTTTCTCTTATAAATAACATATTTTTTTGTTATAACCAATATTTGTTGGCCGTGGGCGTTCTTAGATGGATAGCCTTTCTTTTCAAAGGTTTATGTCTGAGAAGACATGGTAGAGCTTGACAAATCTACAAGGTAAATGTTATTATATGTATTTTCGGGTATATATTGAAGGATACTTGGTGTAAGCTGTAAAGAATATATTTGGTGTAAGATGTAAAGTAAAGGGTGGTGCTCAACATGTTTCTCTATTTTCTGCATATATGTATTTTTGTTCTCCGTCTTTTGTAAAGTTGGGTAATTATACATGGTTATGATGATTTTGAGTATGGAATGATATTTTTTTGGGTGGTTTGGATATGTATGGATGATTATAAGTTTTTTAATTAGGTTTATATTTTTCTGGATATCTATTTTTAAAGGAAACTCTGACGAAATTTTTAAAATTAGTAGCAACTAGCTTGATATTTTGGTAGTTGGATATATGTTGATTATTGAATATGTATTAATTTTTGCATGGTATAATGATTTTAGGTATGAAATGATGTTTTTTTTTGGTGGTTTGGATATGTATGGATGATTGTAAGTTTTATAGACATGTTTAGATTTGTCTGGATATCTAATTTTAAACAAAACTACCTTAAAATTTTTTAAAATCGATGGCGACTAAACTTTTACCCAAATTTGCGATGGCCCAGATGATTTTTTTGGCTATATGTTTGACCAAATTTACCTTTTTTTGCGGTTGGGTCAATTATTTTTGAAGTTCTTATTTTATTTTAATTTTTATTTAATCAGACAAAAGAGCTCCAAACCAATTTGGTGCACATGAACCTTTTAAGCAAATGGGTATCATTATGCTATTTCAAAACTACAATGCTTTTACCTGTTAATGTATCAGCAACTTGTATTCAATGGACACATTTGTATGATGTATTGTGCTTAAAATAGTTTTATTAATTAATCCATGTTCCATCTAAAATTGCAAATTAAATGAAGGGAATCAATAGCATATAGGTGAAGATAAGTGCTTTTAAATGTGCTTGAAGAAAATATGAAGGTCATTGACATTGGGATTGTTTCGAATTTAATAAATGTAGTTAACTGGCCTATGTCAAATTTATTGTTGAGTGAATGTGGATGTTGGCTTTAGTTGTTTCCTTAATAAATTTATTTTTTCTAGCCAATCCCGATTTGTAAATAATGAGTATGTAGATACAATTTGTGGTAAAATTCTTGACTTCTTTATTTTTTGGGTGGGATGTCTCTCTTGATTAGAAATTTTCATATTTACAACAAAAATTTTCTAATTTTTATCAAATATATGCTCTTTAAACATTGTAACTCACATTTTTTATTTAGATTCATCTTTAGGTATTAAATAATTACACGAGTATTAGTAGTAGGGTTTGGAGGCACGCAAGTTAACCTAGTATATATATATATATATATATATATATATATATATATATATATATATATATCCAAATCACAATCAAAAACAACATATTATGTAAAAATTCAAGTTCCATAATTTATTTATTTTTAGTTGTTTTAAAAAAAAAACAAAAAAAAGGTCCGGATTTTGTTATGGTTCGGGAGTCCAGACCTGATCCGGACTCTCTCTATATATATATACATATAAATATATATATAGGGCTTTTTAATTGGGATTTAAGAAATCCCAATTGTTTACTTGTAGCTGACTAGCTTTGTTAATTTTGATCATTTATTTATACAATTAACCAAAACAATAAAAGAGACCCGACTTACAAATTAGTATCTTAATTGAAAAAAATAATAAACTGGTGCTTCTACTAGAAAAAAATTACAAGTTGGTAATTAATTGTACCTAAATATTTATGTAAAATCGTTAAATTTGACTAACGGACATGACAGAAAACTCTTAATACTTGGCAAGTTTAACATAATACTTGGCAAAACTAATTAAAATAATACACCATTGAACTAAAAATTAAAATACACCATAATTAAAATAATTAGGGGAAGATTAAGTTTTCCATGACTATACTTGACAAGTTTTACATAATACACCATTGAACTTTTAATTTTTTTTAATTATCCCATTAAAGTAATTAAAATAGTAAAATAAGACCATTCCATTATAAAAATTGGAGGGACATTAAATTGTTTCAGTTGGATAAGTGCTTTTTGGTAACTCTACTTTAGGTGAACTTACAAATGAGTCAATGAACTTTTTTTTCTTATAGTCAACTCACTGAACTTTAATTTCTTACAAATCGTTACAAAACCGTTAATAATAATAATAATAATAATAATAATAATAATAATAATAACGATATTATCATTATTATTATTATTATCGGTATTATTATTTTTATTGACGATATTGTTATTATTATTATTATTATTATTATTATTATCGTTGTTGTTATTATTATTATTATTATTATTTTGACGCCCCCAAAATAGGTCCAATCCATCCAACCTATTCTGAGTCGCCAAATACATGGTACAGAAAGCAATCTACAACTTCAATAATACAATTATCGTGCAAAATCATTACTACACATCTTTGTGAGTTTAAATACAAATATTGTCTTCTAGACAATATCCACACTCAAATAAATCCTCATTACAATTATTCATACACTATTTTACAAAAATAGTGAGGACTGCTAAAACATCTTTCTAGAACCATCACTCCATACCCCGACTAGATCCTGCTATGTTCTCACCTCCTGAGAAAAAATGGAACAAAAAGAAAAAGGGTGAGCTCAACTAGCCCAGCAAAGAATATTATGTCTAATATAATATACAATAAATTATCATTAGTCTTCAACAGAAAAAAATCAGATAGAATACAATAGACAACAAATTTTAGATCAACAACTGCAGCGGAAACAACAATCCATTAGAAGAGTCACGTAGAGAATGAATTCTACTATCTTCTAAGATTTAAAAGTCCATCATCAATATTTTATCCCTGTACCATCAATCAATATACATCTTTAATCAAATATTCATCTTTGCTTACAGGCCAAAGATATTCATTTAGATCACCAATTGGTCATGTTCATCTCAACACTTGTTCATCTTTGCACTTTCTGGGCCAAAGATATTCATCGATTAATCATTCACCTTTTGCCTACTACGGGCCAAAGATATTCATAATATCATCATTTAAGGCCAGGATGATGAAAAATACTTTAAAGAAAAGCGAATCCAAATGAGATGTAAGGACAAATATTAGGGATTAAGTATAACAGTTTTATCCAAGATCAATAGTACTTCATAATAATCAATAAGTGAGCGAATTCAAAATAACGATCAAAACATGCATACTGAATCAAAGATAGTAGCCAAAATAGATATCTTGGATAAAAGGAAAATTTTTATTTTTAAATTGAATAGTAGCGTATTAAATGAATAGTGCGATATCGTGAATAGTAACCCAGACACAAAAAGTTCCAAATTTGATTAAAAATTTCACCAATATTTCGGCATAATGATATTGAAAAAAATAATATCATTTAAGAAGAAAATAACATCCCTTACCTCAAAATAACCGTACTTCTGATCGGAATATCGGATTGAAAGTCGAAGGAAATTTGTACCGAACAGCAACTCTCAGAGTATCAAAATACTCACAAAAATACGCTCGATAATCTAGAGAAAGAAAACTTGTTTCTGGTGTGATTTTCAATTCTAACCTAAGTGTCTATTTATAGGAAAATCCTAGAACGCCAAAGAAGACTAAAATAATATTATTTATTTTCTTTCTTTCTACGCCACCCATCTTGAATTAGCTAGCATGCCAATTCTGAAATTTTCCAGCAGCCCACATGCATTCAACACCAACCAAAGTGGGTCCCACCCAATTAAAAATTTATTTTATTTTCTGAAACTTCAATAATTCATAGAAAATAGCACGTTTATCAGAAAAATACGAATTTTATGTCCATTCCGCATGAAATCGAATTCTCTACTATTTTGTAGCTTTGAGTTTTTCCAAATTCTAAACAGAAAATATCCGAAATCCACAAACGGACGATTTTTAACACTGTTTCAACACCTTTTAAAATTCATAACAAATCATGCATTAATTTTCAACGGTTCAAAAATTGTGGACATATACTCAACTTATATATGTATAACATATCCAAAAATCACAATAATCCAACGGTCGGATTAAAATTACAACTCACGCAATAAAGCTTTAAGAACACCGATTTGAGTTTTTAATACCTCCAATCGGACAAAATACTGATAAAATACCTCAACATTAATTCCTTCATTTATAACCACATAAATAAATCCATCATTTATATCCACATCAAATAAATATTTTCTTATTATATAAATTAATAATTAATTATTCACAACTAATATTACAGAATCACAATTATGAATGAACAATTCGTTCCGGAAGAGGGGCTTTCCAATAAGGATTTCTCCTTACTGGAGCGCAATTAGGTGACCAAATCTCTCATTGACAGAACTTTCTAGACATTGCCAATAATGCTATCTAATAATATTATTCAAATAATATGAATTATTGATCTGGTAATGAAAATACATGCGTTGACAATTATTGAAACAACAATAATATAAAATATCAACGCAACAATTATTAAATCAATAAAAAAAATATTGAGCAAGAATTACTTGTAACAATTATTGAGTAAGCGCTTTCTGCTACGTAAGAATCAATAATTCGACAATATTGTGTAAAACCGTAATCTCTTTGTGCGACCAATGCGTGTATTCACGTATTTTAATCACCGGGTATTCCAATAGTGTTAAAGGTAACAACTACGTCGTTATTTATAAAAACTTAAACTTGTCGTTTTCTTCATCCAAGCGCTTATTACATTATGGGCCCATAAATGATCTGCGTAATTAAATAAATATTTATATTCCCAAACAATGAGAATATTCCACGACCAAACGAATATTCCCCGACAGAAATGAGTATTTTATAACCACTTGCGTATTTTGAAAATTTTCATATATCACTCTTAACTTTGAATTTTTATTAATTTAACCATTTACTGAATAATAAAAAAAATTGAATACTTTTATTTCATAAAATTCGGGGTCTTACATCTATTTATAGGAAAATGCTAGAACGCCAAAGGAGACTAAAATAATAAAATAATATTATTTATTTCCTTTCTTTCTACGCCACCCATCTTGAATTAGCTAGCATGCCAATTCTAAAATTTTCCAGCAGCCCACATGCATTCAACACCAACCAAAGTGGGTCCTACCCAATTAAAAATTCATTTTATTTTCCGAAATTTCAATAATTCATTGAAAATAGCCCGTTTATCAGAAAAATACAAATTTTATGTCCATTCCGCATGAAATCGAATTCTCTACAACTTTGTAGCTTTGAGTTTTTCCAAATTCCAAACAGAAAATATCCGAAATTCACCAACGAAAGATTTTCAACACCGTTTCAACACCTTTTAAAATTCATAACAAATCATGCGTTAATTTTCAACGGTTCAAAATTTGTGGACATATACTCAACTTATATATGTATAACATATCCAAAAATCACAACGATCCAACGATCGGATTAAAATTACTGACTCACGCATGATAAAGCTTTAAGAACAATCGATTTGAGTTTTAATACCTCGATCCGATAAAATCTTGATAAAATACCTCAACATTAATTCCTTCATTTATAACCACATAAATAAATTCATCATTTATATCCACATCAAATAAATATTTTCTTATCATATAAATTAATAATTAATTATTCACAAATAATATTACAGAATCACAATTATGACAACTAGGCCGTTCCCAAGAAAGAGGGGGCTTTTCAATAAGGATTTCTCTTTACTGGCGCGCAATTAGGTGACCAAACCTCTCATTGATAGAACTTTCTAGACATTGCCAATAATGTTATCTTATAATATTATTCAGATAATATGAATTATTGATCTGATAATGAAAAATACTGTGCAGTGACAATTATTGAAACAACAATAATATAAAATATCAACGTTGACAATTATTGAATCAATAAAATAAAATATTAAGCGATAATTCTCAGTAACAATTATTGAGTAAGCGCTTTCTTTACGTAAAATCAATAATTCAACAATCTTTATGCAATACCATATCCTCTTTTGTGCGACCCACGCGTATTCATCAGTATTTTAACCAATCGGGTATTCCAATGATGTTAATAGCAGTAACAACTACGTCGTTATTTATAAAAGCTCAAACTTGTCGTTTTCTTCATCCGAAGCGATTATTCTTACATTATAGGGCCCATAAATGATGTCTTTGTCGTCACGGATATTCCCAAAAAAAGAATATTCCACGACCAAACGAATATTCCCCGACAGAAATGAATATTTTACAACCACTTGCTTA
The DNA here is from genome assembly GCA_020205605.1 of Panax ginseng. Taxonomy (NCBI): domain Eukaryota; kingdom Viridiplantae; phylum Streptophyta; class Magnoliopsida; order Apiales; family Araliaceae; genus Panax; species Panax ginseng. Next base: position 2,134,171 of record CM035139.1, on the reverse strand, counting down.
TTTTGTAAAATTTGCACATTTCACCCATAACCAAAACATTATATCAAATTAACTCCTTATTATTTCAAGATAATGAATAGAAAAATTCAATTTTATTTATAATAAGTTGGGGTCTTACTAACCTCCCCTCCTTTTAAAATTTAAATCCTCGAAATTGGCGTCGACGTACTGGTGTTTTGAGCAAAGCGAGGTATCTCGCTTTCATTTTCGATTACAACTCCTGGTCATTTCTTGATAGCATGGTTCTCCACAAAACCTTAACTTGTGGTATAACTTTTGTCGCGTAGGACATGCTCTTTTTCTATCCAAGATCTTGGCAGGTGCCTCCTCGTCGTTAAATCTTCTGGCTATCTCGTCTTGTTACTAACGCATAATATGGTTTGGGTCGTCCCACATATTTACGTAACATCGATCGTGAAAAGCGTTATGAACACGCCGACATCTTTAGCGTTCTGGCGAGTCTATAGGCCACAGATTCCTACTCGATCGAGGATTTCAAATTAATCGAAGGTTTGACTTTCTTCTCTTCATCGACTCTTACTTCTAGAATAACGCCTTCTTGCACCTTCTTCTTTATATTCATCAGCTCCAGGTCTGTAGCTTGAGCAGCTTTAACGTTATCGAGTAAAGCCGATTCTACTCGTATATCATCACGTGGGTCCCTAGAGTCTTTAACTCTATATCTATCGTTTGTAAATTATACAAAATAGGTTTTTGTGTTCAACAATATCGCACTCGTACTTGCGTACAATTTTCTACTCAACGCGTCAGCTACCACGTTCGCTTTTCCAGGATGGTATGTTCAGAACAAGTGCCGAAATGAGTCGCCTCTTAAACCCTTGGAAAATCTTCTCGCATTCCTCGCTCCATACGAATTTTGTATCTTTTTGAGTCAACTAAGTTAACGGAGTAGCGATTCGAGAAAGTCCTTCCACGAATCTCCGATAGTAACCAATTAAGCCTAGAAAGCTAGATATTTCGATTACTGACTTAAGTTGCTCTCATATGTGATTCATATTCCAATCTTGGATTGCATGTCACCATGACATCTATCGTTTAACCACTACACAAATATAGAGTTCCCTACGGAGAGTCTGGCTTTGGTGCATTCCATAAAGGAAGTCACCAGATAGAGGCTCGGGTACCAACTTTTGTACTTGGGTTTTTAACTCCTTAAGTTCAATAGGAGCCATTTGATAAAAGATTTTAGGAATGGGTTTTATACTGGGTTCAAAGTCGATACAAAATTCAATATCACACTCTGGGGGTAGGCCAGGAAATTCTTCAGAAAATACGTCAGAAAATTCACTAACAACAGAAATTTTATTCAAATCTGAAGTGTCTTTATTCAAATCCATAACATGGGCTAAGAAAGCTTGACATCCATTTTTCAATAAACGAATGGCTTTATGGCTTGATATGAAAGTGTTTAACTTCAATGGTTTGGTTGCTTGAGTTCGCATAACAGGTTGGTTAGGAATATGAAAACTAACAACCTTACGAAAATAATCAATTTTGGCATGATGAGTAGTTAACCAATCAATCCCTAAAATCACGTTAAATACAAGTATCTTTAAAGAGATAAGATCAACAGGTAATGTCATTGTGCCAACTTGGATCAAACAAGATTTATAAATAGTGGATGTAACAAATGTTTCTCCTAACGGAGTCTCTACTGATACATCAAAGTCTAATATCTCTGGAGTCAAGTTTAAACGTTGAGCACAAGCAGGAGAAATAAAAGAATGGGTAGAACCGGTATCTAGTAAGGTATAAACTTCGCAAAAATTTATGATTAACTAACCCGTGATAACTTCATTTGGGTTCCTCACTTATTGGGAAGTCATGACAACCGCTTCTCCATGAACTACCCGGCTTTGACTTATGCAGAAATGACATTTGGTGTCATCACTACCGTTGAAATTGAATTTTCTATAGGGCATATTCCACCTCAACCTGCTTCATCGTTACTCTGCTTCATGATCTGAATCATTAATCTTGATCCATATCGAATTGGGGTTTCTGCATGATATGCGAGGTAATTCAAAACTTCGATGTTGGGTTCTCTCAATTCTTTGTCAAAAAAGAAATACATATCATCTATTTTGGCCTTCTTAGATTGGACATCTCTTTCCACAATATCAACGGGTCGTGCGGCTTTTACCCATGCATCACTCATTCTCACTCGTTCAGTTGTTTCTTCTTTCAGCTCAGATTCCAACTTTATCGTCTTATACTCTGCCAAAGAGTGCTTCTGTTCAAGCATCACATTTCGGGTAACACAAGCTTGAATTGTTGCATCCTTTTGCTCCACGACCGCCTGCCGTTCTTCAGCCTGCTCTTCTAACTCATGAATTCGATTTTGCAATTATAAATTTCGATCATAAAATTCTTCTAACAAATTCTCCTCAGGTACCTCTTCTTCCTCTTCTTCCTTACTCTCAGCTACTACCTCTACGACTATCTTGGGTGCAACTATCAATTCTTCACTCATGACATGGATATCAATAATTCCTTCTTCGCTTGACATCACATTATACTGGTTGGTGATTAGAGGTGTCTCCATGATCTCATTCACTCCATTGTTAATGTTATCAGCTGCCATTCTTAAAAACTGCCATAAAACAAGGGTTAATTAAACAATTTAACATATCACATACTATCCATATATTATGACCGACCAACAATTAAGCTTAGGTAGGACACACTAGCGAAGGATTTACTCATCTCTCCCCTCCTAGTTCTATTCTCACATCTCAACCAAAGACCATATCTCTAAGCTTTGATACCAACTGTGACGCCCCAAAATAGGTCCAATCCATCCAACCTATTCTGAGTCGCCAAATACATGGTACAGAAAGCAAACTACAACTTCAATAATACAATTGTCGTGCAAAATACGACCACACATACTGTGAGTTTAAAAAAAAAATATTGTCTTCTAGACAATATCCACACTCAAATAAGTTCTCGTTACAATTATTCATACATTATTTTATAGAAATAGTGAGGACTGCTAAAACATCTTTCTAGAACCATCACTCCATACCCATTTAGATCCTTGTGTTTACCATCTCACGAGAAAAATGGAACAAAAGGAAAAGGGTGAGCTCAACTAGCCCAAGAAAATATTATGACTAAGATAATATACAACAAATTATCATTAGTCTTCAACAGGAAAAAATCTGATAGAATACAATAGACAACAAATTTTAGATCAACAACTGCAGCGGAAACAACAATTCATTAGAAGAGTCACGTAGAGAATGAATTCTATTATCTTCTAAGATTTAAAAGTCCATCATCAATATTTTATCCCTGTAACATCAATCAATACACACCTTTAATCAAATATTCATCTTTGCATTACAGGCCAAAGATATTCATTTGTATCACCAGTTGGTCATGTTCATCTCAACACATGTTCATCTTTTGACTTTTCTACCCAAAGATATTCATCGAGTTAATCATTCATCTTTGCACTATAGGCCAAAGATATTCAGTAATATCATCATTTAAGACTGAGGATGATGAAAAATACTTTAAAGAAAACGAATTGATGAGGCGGAAGGACAAATATTAGGGATTAAAGATAACGGTTTATCCAAGATGAATAATACTTCCATAATAATCAATTGTGAAGCGAAATTCAAAAATAACGATCAAAACATGGATACAATTAAAGATAGTAGCCAAAATAGACATCTTGGACAAAAAGAAAATTTTTATTTTTTGAATTGAATAGTCAAGTATCGTGAATAGTAACCCCGACATAAAAAGTTTCAAATTTGATTAAAAAGTTCACCAATATTTCGGCATAATGATATTAAAGAAAATAATATCATTTAAGAAGAAAATAACATCCCTTACCTCAAAATAACCGTACTTCTGATCGAAATATCGGATAGAAAGTCGAAGAAAACTTGTACCGAACAGCAACTCTCAAAGTATCAAAATACTCACAAAAATACGTTCGATAATCTAGAGAGAAAGAAAACTTGTTTCTGGTGTGATTTTCAATTCTAACTAAGCGTCTATTGTGACGCCCCCAAAATAGGTCTAATCCATCCAACCTATTCTGAGTCGCCAAATACATGGTACAGAAAATAACTACAACTTTATTACTACAATTGTCGTGCAAAATACAACAACACATATACTGTGAGTTTTAATACCAACTGTGACTTATGTCCCAACTATGGACATCACCTCACAGTGATACCTTACACGTAAAGGTACAATCTGAAGCTGTTTTAGAAATTAAAATCTTTGGGAAGTGCTCAAGAAAACCTTCGTACATGGGGAGGCCATGAATCTAAGTTATGATAGATATCATATGTCCGAGAATTATCCTTGGTTGATCCAATAGACCCCAAAGAAAAACGAGAAGATTACTATCATATTCCTTCCAATGGTGAGTTTTCTCTACATATAACTATCTCCACCATCCGTAATTGAACATTATGTTTCAACCCAACTCCAAGATCATATAGGTAGTGTTTCGTAGATATACTTTCGGTAGTGGATGTGCATGACCCCTTTCTTATGATAACACGAGATTGTAAGTCATTAGACATCTTGCATGATAGTGGCAAAACACCTTTCCAAAGTTGGGTTCACTCACCCTATTGTTGTTCACCAAAATCAATTATTAAGTGACGTATAATATCGACACACATCTTAGGTCCTCAATACAATTATATATTGTATGTCATGCCATTTTATAATGTGTTGAGAAACTTTGATAGTCTCGGACCACCACACTATTCCCCTGTTATCCCCGGCGACCCAAATACACTTTTATTACACCGAAAGAAATTGTGAAGCAAAAGGGTGAAACCTGACTAGCCCGATAAAGAATATCATAACTAAAGATAATTAAATTATCAATAGCCTTCATCGATAATAAATCGAGATTTAGAACATATAGTAGATGATAAAACTTTTCAACCATAGTTGCGGTGAACGAAGCGATCCATTAGAAGAGTCGAATAGTATAAAGTCTATTATCTTCTCCATGTTAAAAATTCACCAACAATGTTTTATCCTGTAACATCAATCAACAGGTTCACATCCACAATCAAGTGAATAACTTCATATTCATAATTATAGTTCTAAATTACTCTTCTCATCCAAGACGAAGATAATTTTTATCACATGTCTTTACGAAACATCAAAGATCATGGTTATACCAAATCATAGTTCCTCTTCATAATCATACTAATAAATTCATCTTTGCACTACTGGACCAAAGATATTCATTATGATTCATCTTTGCACTACATGCCAAAAATATTCAACAACATGTCATCTTTTGCACTACTGGGCCAAAGATATTCAACAACAGTCATCTTTGCCGCTACACGCCAAAGATATTCATCAACAATTCATCTTTTTTCTGGGCCAAAAGATGTTAATATTCAAAGAAATATATAATCATTTCGAAATTTATATAAACAATAATTATAACCATGTTGATCAATTCACCTTTTGCTCTTAAGCTAAAAATATTCAATTATAAATTCAATGGTCATGATCATACCAATTCAACAATTCATCTTTGCTGATTCTTTTGGCCAAAGAGAACATATAGTCGTGATCATACCAATAATCTACCCATCTTTACACTTAAGTCGAAGAAAAATTTCATCACTGGGATTATAAAAATGTTATATATGATAATAAAAACAATACAATCAACAACTGCATTTAATTTCAAGAGTAAGATTCATAAATCAACGATAATTTGGTCAGAAAAAGAAACCAATTTTGTCGTGAATAGTATCCCGTGAATAGTAACTCATGAATAGTAATTCATGAATAGTAACTCCGACTTGAAAAAGGTAGAAATTCCATAATAAAATTCATACCAATATTTTGGTATAATAATATTGAAAGAATAACATTTCTTAAACTTATAAATAATTTATTTTAATTGTTTACACTTTACTAAATAATGCATTTAATCATACTAAAATGTCAAACTCATAAGATTTCATTACCAATAACCAACAACCTCATCAAAAATCTGCATATGCCATATATAGGATTCCTAAGCCATAAAATTCTATTTTTCAATTTTGTTACTTCACATAATATATTTAATTTATTTATTCATAACTAGTCCATTTTCATGAAAAATACCAAATCAGTACAAACAAATTTTCTTTTCTAGAATTTTGCAGAATATAGTCCCATATTGAACATATATTTTTCTCAGAATTTTTAAAATTCATTTACTATTTTTCACATAGCCAAAACTGCCGAATATTTAGACATTTATCATAAATTGTACTTTCGTCCAAAAATTCTGAAATTTACAGAATATATTGCAAATATAAACATGTACTCCAAATAAAAATTTCACCAATTTTGGAGTTAACCACAATGAATTATAAGAGTTTACTTTTAAAATAGTTTTTTCTCATAAAATTCATAACTCTTAATCTATATATCCAAAAATCACCATTTTTCGACAATGTGTGAGAAAACTCATCAAACTATCATTTTAAATTTTTCCAGAATTTTTGAAGGTCAGAAAAATTACAAAACTGAAAAACATAATAACCCTTAAAATCTCTTACCTCAAAAGAGTAGATCTTACGTGAAAAAATGTCGGATGAAAAGCGAAAGAAAACTTGCCTGAATAGCAACTCTTCAAGTATCTAAATAATCACAAAAATACGCTCGAGAATATAAAGAGAAAAACTTGGGTTTAAATGTGATTTTCAATTCTAACTTAAGCGCTTTATTTATAGGAAAATCTTTAGAAGCATGAAGGAGACTAAAATAATAAAATATTATTTTTATTATTATTCAAATTCCTACGCAAGCCACCTTTGAAAAAAAACTCCAGCCACCACAGTGGGGCCCACCCCAAATTCAGCACATGTATTCAACACCAACCAAAAGTGGGTCCCACCCAATTTTAATAAAAATTATTTTATTTTTTGAAACATCAGTAATTCATAGAAAATAGCCTGTTTATCAGAAAAATACGAATTTTATATACATTCCACACGAAATCGAATTCTCTACAACTTTGTAGTTTTAAAATTTTCCAAATTTCAGACAGAAAATATCCGAAATTTATAAACGGATGATTTTTAACACCTTTTCAACACCTTGTAAAATTCATAACAAACCATGCGTTAATTTTTAACGGTTCAAAATTTGTGAATATATACTCAACTTATATATGTATAACATATCCAAAAATCACAACGATCCAACGGTCGGATTAAAATTACAACTCACGCAATAAAGTTTTAAGAACACCGATTTGAGTTTTTAATACCTCCAATCGGACAAAATACTGATAAAACACCTCAATGTTAATTCCTTCATTTATAACCACATAAATAAATCCATCATTTATATCCACATCAAATAAATATTTTTTTATCATATAAATTAATAATTAATTATTCACAAATAATATTACAGAATCACAATTATGATGACCAGAGCCTTCTCGGGAAAGAGGGTTTTCTAATAAGGATTTTTTTTTCTTCATGGCATAATTAGGTGATCAAACCTCTCCTTGACAGAACTTTCTAGACATTTCCAATAATGTTATCTAATAATATTATTCAAATAATATAAATTATTGATCGATAATGGAAAATATCATGCGTTGTGAATTATTGAAACAACAATAATATAAAATATCAACGCAGATAATTATTGAATCAATAAAATAAAATATTGAACAATAATTCTCGTAACAATTATTGAGTAGTGTCTTCTTACGTAAGAATCAATAATTCAATAATCTTGTAATACCGCTGAGTGTCTTCTTTAACCACGCCACGCGTATTCTTCTATTTTAACCACGGGTATTCCAACAAAGTTAATTAGCAGTAATAACTATGTCGTTATTTATAAAAACTCAAACTTGTCATTTTTTCATCCGATGCTTTATTCTATTATGGGGCCCATAAATGATCAAGCGTTAAATCATCTAAATATTCCCCGACAACAAGAATATTCCACGACCAAACGAAAATTCCCCGACAGAAATGAGTATTTTATAACCACTTGCGTAGTTTGAAAAATTTCATATATCACCCTTAACTTTATCTTTTTATCAATTTAACCATTTTACTGAATAATAAAAAAAATTGAATACTTTTATTTCATAAAATTCGGGGTCTTACATCTATTTATGAAAAAATCTTTAGAAACCTAAAGAAAGGAGGTAAAATAATAAAATAATATTATTTATTTCCTTTCTTTCTACGCCACCCATCTTGAATTAGCTAGCATGTCAATTCTAAAATTTTCCAGCAGCCCACATGCATTCAACACCAACCAAAGTGGGTCCCATTTAATTAAAAATTTATTTTATTTTTCGAAACTTCAATAATTCATAGAAAATAGCCCGTTTATCAGAAAAATACGAATTTTATATCCATTCCGCATGAAATTGAATTCTCTACAACTTTGTAGCTTTGAGTTTTTTCAAATTCCAAACAGAAAATATCCGATATTCACAAACGGACTATTTTCAACACCGTTTCAACACCTTTTAAAATTCATAACAAATCTTGCGTTAATTTTCAACGGTTCAAAATTTGTGGACATATACTCAACTTATATATGTATAACATATCCAAAAATCACAACGATCCAGCGGTTTGGATTAAAATTACAAACTCACTTAATAAAGCTTTAAGAACAGATTTGAGTTTTAATACCTCGATCGATAAAATCTTGATAAAATACCTCAACATTAATTCATTCATTTATAACCACATAAATAAATCCATCATTTATATCCACATCAAATAAATATTTCTTTATCATATAAATTAATAATTAATTATTCATAAATAATATTACAGAATCACAATTATGATAACCAGCTAGTTCTAGGAAAGAGGGCTTTCCAATAAGGATTTCTCCTTACTAAGCAATGATTAGGTGACCAAACCTCTCCTTGACGAAAACTTTTTAGACATTGCCAATAATGCTATCTAATAATATTATTCAAATAATATGAATTATTGATCCGATAATGAAAAATACGTGCGGTGACAATTATTGAAACAACAATAATATAAAATATCAACGCAATTAATTATTGAATCAATAAAATAAAATATTGAACAATAATTCTTGTAACAATTATTGAGTAGGCGTCTTCTTTACGTAAGAATCAATAATTCAACAATATTGTGTAATCTGGTGTCTTTATTATGCAACCACGCGTATTCATCGTATTTTAACCACCTTGGATATTCCAACGATGTTAATGGTAACAACTACGTGCGTTATTTATAAAAGCTCAAACTTGTCGTTTTCTTCATCCGAGCAGATTATTACATTATGGAGCCCACAAAATGAGCAAGGTCAATGCATGATATTCCTCAAAAAGAATATTTCACGACCAAACGAATATTCTCCGACAGAAATGAATATTTTACAACCACTTGCTTATTTTTATAAAATTTGCATATTTCACCCATAACCAAAATATTATATCAAATTAACTCCTTATTATTTTAAGATAATAAATAGAAAAAATTTAATTTTATTTATTATAAGTTGGGGTCTTACAATTATTATTATTATTATTATAAAATAAGCAGACTGAAAATCAAAGATACCCATTTGATCAAACCCATGAATGTGGCAACTTAGTTTTCAAATCAGGATTTTAGAAGAATTGACCAGATCTTTTTGTGGAGAGAGACTAGAAAAATAATTTAGCTTTGAAGTGCGTGAACTGAGAAGTGAACAACTATTAAAGAAGAAAATAATACCAATAATAATAATAATAACGATAATAATAACAATAATATTAATAATAATAATACCAATAATAGTTTTAAAATATTTCTGACAATAAATAAGTATCGAAAGAAATTGGGTCGTAATTTTGTTAATTCATAATGTGCAACATAAAGATAAAAACTGCTTAAACTTTTCGAAGGAAAAAAGAGAGTAAAATAAGAATTACTAAGTGGAGTATAAAGTAATTATTTCATAAATTAAATAATAATTTATTTAGTTATTTGTGAGACAAAGCAAATACTCCTATTATTATTATTATTATTATTATTATTAAAAGGAAATGGAGTAGATAAAATAATAAAAAGGTGAGAAAGGAACGGCCCCAAACTGGCGCTCTTTTCTGATAGCAGCTTATCTACAAAACAATCGCTCACTTTTTTATAACATCATCATCACCGGGAGAGGGAGAGGGAGAGGGAGAGGGAGAGAAACAGAAGAAGAGAATGCGGAGCTTAACCCTGTCCCTCTCTTCCGAGGGCGTGTTATTGAGGAGGATGATTTTGGGCCTCAATTTGAATTTGGCATCATCAATTTCTTCTCCAAAACATAATCTCATCTCCTCCAGGTACCTATAACTCAAATTTCAGCTTGGACACTTTTATAATTATGTGTCTTCTGCCGATTATTATCACTTGTTTTTGTGTTTTTCTATCGCCAAATTCAAACTTCACTTTAACACTGGTATTAATATCAATAAAATTTTGACATTCATACGGTCAGTCAATTAACAGCAGTGGTAAAGTGGTTTTTTCTTCTTTTCAGGTACTTGAAAAAATGTTGCATTAACATGTGTCATGGGAGGTTCACTCCCTTTTTACATAAAGATTCACAGAATTCTCATACCATTGTATGTTTTCTCGCTACTCAATACTCCTCTTTTTTGCTTCTGTTACCATGTATGATGTTAAAAACAATTCTTACAACTGGTTATGTATTATAGTTACTCACTTCTCTCTAGTTTAAAGCAGCTAATCTTGCTTCACTCTATATATACTTCTGTTGAACTAATCAAATTTTTTTCTTTTGCATCTCTGCCAATATGTCAGTATTGGCGTGCACGTTGTGTATATGCAACTGTTTGTTCAAACAATGAGCATGTATGGGGGCAACATATATCCTTATAGTAAAATGAGATAATTTGAGTAGGAGAATAAAAAAACAGTATACTGTTTTCCTTTTTCTTGCAGCTTAGATAGCCCAGTAGAGTGTTTTCTAAAAGGAACGCCCAGATGTACAACTTAAACTTTGCTAACTAAGAATACATAGCAATTAAAAGCTTATAATTAAACGGTTACAAAAAGTATTTGTTTTCTAGAGGTTGTACTGTATTACGATAACTGTTAGGTTTTTATAGTTCCATAATTTGTCTTCATTAAGTCTTGCATTTGTTATTGACGAAAAATTGGAACTTGTGCTCTCTGAAATTTTGTAATCTTGCTCAGGAGTTCAGGTTCCCTAACTCCAGCAGTCTCAGTGCTACAAAGTTGATGCAAAATATGGATGACTGTAGCGCTTCAGACAATTCAACTTCCACGATTAAGTCAATAAAGGAAAGTTGCATTTATGCAGTTGCCCCGGCTCTAGATATACCATTCAATAGTTATCTAAAGTTTGCGCTACTTTGTGGATTTTTCATACTTCAAGGCACTGGACAGGCAGCTGCTGGTTCAGATTTTGACTCTGGAATTCAATCGAATTCATTTTTCGGCGACCTCAGCGACATTAGCACAGGTTTTACTTCAGTTAGGATAAGCTCCCTCTTTTATATAGTTAACATTCTTGTTATCTTAAGTAGGACCCGAATTCTCTTTCTCATACTGATATTTTAAAACTCATAGTCGACTCATTTATATACTGCCCCTCTGAACTATACAGCTGCATTCTCTTCTTTTATTTGATATATTTGTATTAAACTTATGCTATCTTTGAAAATGTTAGTGAAATTGAACGAAGTTGTTCCCTAGCCTTAATACGTGTACAAAATTTATGATATCCTATTTATATTACAAGCTAATCACGTACATATGTGCCCCCCTTGTTAGAAAACAAGTACGTACCTATAGTTAATCTTAAGGGCTTCAAGTGCTGTCTACAAATTGTTTCTGATGAGTTCCTCCCATCCATGTGAAACAATGTGTCTAGTTCATGACCAGGTTTGAATTCACTTCCAAAAAAGGGTATGACTGTGGTTTCTTGCCTTTGTCAAAAATGAATAAAATTTGGGGTTTTCCTTTTGTTGGGATTATTTTTAGTATTACTTAGCATTTTACATTATAAATCTTTGTGTTGTTCTTTTATATAACATTCATAGCCAAAGCTTTCTCTTTGTACGTCAACCTTAGCGATCAGTAAAATACTATATCATTTTAATGATTGTGTTTAGAATCCAGACTCCAGAGCACTTTTCCGTTGGCATGGTTTTATCCGCTCGTGTAGTCATATAACATTTTGTTAGCTTATATCCCAAATGCAATTTTCTTTTGCAGGCATTCTTGCTGATATTTTTTTCTGAACTGGGGGACAAAACATTTTTTATAGCGGTAAGAGATCCCATCAGAAACTGTTTATTCATATCTTCTTCCCATCATACTTCCTGAATATATTGGGTGAATGCCATATGCATATGTATCTATAAGATACAAGAATTGACTTTTCGACAAAAGCCCATATCGAATAGTATGATTCTCAATTAATCAACATAATTATCGTGCTTTATCAGCTGTTCAGTGCCTTATTTTCGGCTGACTGAACTTCAAATGCTTAATGTCTTGACAGGCACTTTTGGCAGCTAGAAACTCATCCACCGTTGTTTTCCTTGGGACTTTTGCTGCACTTGGGTATGCATATTTTAGTTAATAAAGGCGATTTTAAAATGGCTGTTGCATTTAGTTCTTCTCTTTATAGTGACTTTTTCAGACAATTCATCTGTTATATGCATTGTTTACTAGAAGCAAATTTAAAAACTGCACCACCAATTTAAAAAGAACAATAAGAAAACATTATATGCAACTTGGGAAGTAGCAAACAAATAACTGAGAACTTGTGATGCGAGTCTGACATAGTTGCCTGCTCTAGCTTGCTAATGACGCCCTTCAAACAATTTGTAATACATAATGTTCTCAGTATTTCAAGTCAGATGTGTGAAGCATGTGCTATTGTTTTGTCTTATGGGTTCTATTGAACTTGGTTGATTAAGTGTATATTTCAGCTTCCATTACTTCACTATTGAATCATTCTATTCACTTTATCAAATCAGAGACTAGCAGAAACATGCTTTACCTCAAAATGGACTAATGATTGTCTAGTGTAAAAAAGAGGATATGTTTAGTAGCTTATTATTAGAATAAAGAAGAATTACTATTTCCTCGGAACGCATTAATGTTCTGTGTATCATGAACAGGGTAATGACAATCATTTCTGTTGTTCTTGGACGAACTTTTCACTATGTTGATGAGATCCTACCATTCAGGTTTTACTTCCCGTTCAATCTATTTTGTATAATTAGGAGCTTTTCAATACATAAGTGATAAGTTTCATACCCCACAGTGAACTAGACTCGGTAGGACAAAGAGTTGGAGAGCTTTTTGGCTTTATAGGGACTGGTTGTGGCATTTGTATTCAAATACATATATTGATTATTCTTGTGAGATGAGTTTCTCATATAACATTCAAGCATTAATTGTATGATTGTTACTGGCCAGAGATAACAATATCCAGAACTCATTACATTTTCATGCTTGAATTCGTTAATTTCTGGGCTGGCAACTGCCTAGATCTGACCAATGTGACCCGTTAACCTCATATCATATGTATAGTCAATTGGTTACATTGATAGACTATCCTTGTATTATACCAGGATTCATGGATTCCTATCCCGTAGATGGTTTACAGCAATTTCATTTCTATATACTATAATCATATCAGTTGTTGTTCTGATAGATTTATTTGGATGACAGATTCGGTGATACGGATTTGCCAATTGATGATATTGCTGCTGTACTTCTTTTGGTAACTTATGGCTTCCATCATTAGCTAGGCAATGAAATAAATGACTCTATCTCAAAATGAGAGTCCAGATATAAAAAACTCATGGAATTTTAGCAAAGTTTGTGTAGTGCCAGTTTAACCTCCTAATACACTTTAAATTGCAATGTTTACTTGTGTTTAGTGACTCAAACCTCACAGAATCTATTGATGTAAATTAAATTCACTTATGTCGGTGTATAATTGATTGCAGGTGTATTTTGGAGTTTCAACATTGCTGGATGCATCCTCCGGTGATGGAATGAAAGCAGATGAAGAACAAAAGGAGGTGAATATCTTGTGCTATCTGACTGTTCTAATTAGACATACCCTGGCATATACTGCTGACACTAATCCGATGCATTCTGAGCAAAGACTATAAGGAGTCAATATGTAGATCGCAAAAAAACCGATCCACCAAGTAATCAAACCCAAAAGTTCAAAGAGATGAATAACGAACAATTAAAACCACCCATTCTGATATTCTTCTGCCTGATGACACTGTTTACCATTTGAATGAAAATTCTCTTCTTTATTATAACACCTTATCATATGAGATAGCCTTGCCTTTAACTTCTAGATTATACTTTGATTCCCTTTTTCATTGCACTTGAACAAATTCCGGCTAGTTGGAAGCATTTGAAGATGTAATAACTAACACCCATGTCTGAATTCTGTTTCCAGGCAGAACTAGCAGTTTCAGAGTTTTCAGGGAATGGTGCTGGGATTCTGGCTGCTGCTAGCACCATTGTAAGCACATTCCTTCTAGTGTTCGTTGCTGAATGGGGCGATAAATCGCTTTTCTCTACAATAGCGATAAATCTGAAATACGTATTTTATTTTCTCTAGTGGGTTTTGTTGATAGTCTGAGGTGAGTGATTAATTTTACCCACTTGATGATGCATACTGACTACTGAGGCAGAAGTCTGTACTTTAGATTTGCTTGTGTTGAACAGGAAATGTAGTCTTTCCAAAATGTTGTGGTCAATAACATTTTATGGAACAAATGAACATTTTTTTTCCTATGTGACATCTAAACACCTGGTAGATTTTCTCTTCAAAGCACCACTGTTTCTAGCTCCTTGAACTTTGAAACTACATGATTCATATGTTCAAGATGCTGGATCTGGTTTAAAATATTGTACCCCTATGTAAGGAAAATAGGTAGGAAATTGACTCTTATGCTATTCAGTGTTTTAACTTCAGGAAAAGGTAAAATAAATCATGTGTCTCTTCTATCAAACCAAATAGTTATAGAAGTCCTAACCAAATGATTTTCTCTATGCGGTAAGTTGGTGGTTTCTCATGCAATATAATAAGATATTGTGATTACAGTTTATAGTGGCTTTTTGTTTTTCATTCATTTTCTTAGCAACCAAACAAAGCTGGTGAAGTTCTATTGCTGACCTTCAATGCATGATACATGTGCAAATCTTGCATTCCATAATCTGCTAGTGATAAATACTTTTATTCTTGTTATGCAGCACTTGCTGCTGCCTCATCTCCTCTTGGAGTCATTGGGGGAGCACTTGCTGGTCATGGATTTGCTACGTTGGTAAAGTCTAACTTTAATAGAAATTATGCCTGCATTTGAAGAACTAACTATTTATGAGCTCGTAGACAGAGAACCCGCAAGTCTTGTTGCTAGTTGTGAAATTTCAATAACACAGAAATTGCTGAATTACCTCAAATGTTGAAACGTCATACGAAGCTAGTGAATTTTGACAAAAAGCATAGATGGGAAATTTCTCCCTCTTTTTTTCTTTTTTTCTTTTTTCTTGTCTGAGAGTTTCTCTTAGCTATACTACTTTTTGGTAGCAGGAGGTTGTGAGTGCAGTATTTAACAGAATCATCTGGGTATTTGTATTGTGTGTGATAATTTAGTAGAGAGTCTAACAAATTGAATTCCCAAAGAATTCATAAAATTTGCCTTTACCTTGTTTCTTTCACTTGCTGATTCTCCATCACAGAGCTGATTCTACTAATTGCCTGGTGCAGCTGGCTGTTCTGGGAGGTTCTTTACTGGGGAACTTGTTATCTGAAAAGGTTAGTTTATCTAAATGTAAGCCCCCCCCCCCCCCCAAATACGGATACATCAAATGATAAAACATTTAGCTACACAGTTACAAAATCCTTCAATTATGACTTCCTTCACAATACATTAACACCCATGTGATTTAGTTTAAACAAATTGTGTATTATACACACACACATCACAATATTGGTAAACAAAAATAGGATTTTTATATAGTCGGTCTGGTCTTCTTTTTTGTTTTCTGTACTGACAGGTTATTGCCTACATTGGAGGTTCTCTGTTTCTCGTCTTTGCGGCATTAACATTGATTGAAATTGTACATTCATAATTTCTTCTTCATTCTCCACCCTCAAGAGAACAATTAGTGATTTCATTATTAATTAATTAATTTGTTTAACTTGGGGGTTGAATGGAATGACGCTTCACAGGATATTCTTTTTTTCCCTTGGAAATGTAGCCCTTGCTAAATTGTATCATCTACTAATTGAAAGTCCAAAATACAGTTGTTCAACCTTACAACTTATTTCCCTCTTTTCCCTAATGTTCCAAAAAATAAAAATAGCCCTACATATCTCTCTGCTTTCTAACCGTTATGCCACTTTATCTTTCTTCTAAACCATGAATAATGCTCCCTCCCTCCGTCTATAATATATAATATATATTAGGTTTTAGATAATTTTATTTTTTTTAAATTATTTGACATTTTATATAATTCAGAAGAATTAATTATAATATTTTTAAAATTATCTTTTATAAAAAAAATGTTATTATTTTCTTAATTTTTATGTATAATTATAAAACGTCATATTATGGTGGGATGGAGGGAGTAGTATATGTCCAAAAAAGTAAGAATACGAAAAAATCAATGGTGGTAATACTTCATCTTATCCCTTTAATTAGGTTACCTCTCATTTAGTTGGATGAGAAAATTTTAAAACATATATTACATGTATAGTTATTACATAGAAAAAAAATACTCCACCCGGCATCCGTTGTATTAATAATTAATATAAAAGAATTTTAGCTATCTTTTTTATTTTCAAAAAATAGTCTTATTTTTGTATGATAATATAAAATCAAATAATATTTTCTATATTAACTATTATATGACATCACTATGAAACTGTTAATCAATAAGTTTAATCGTAAACATATAATAAAAAACATTTTTATAATGAATAAATTTTATAAACAAGGAAGTAACTAAATTGGAATTGAAATCGCACTAAAAATTTAAAATTGCACCAACGTTTTCGGCGTATGTGACGGTTTTAGGCGGATTGAAAAACTAAATTTACGGTTTCGATTTGATTACTAGCCAAAATCGCATGCATAAAATCAAACTCATCTAAAAAATTAGTTTTAAAACCGAAATTGCACCAAATAAAATTACATCGTATAATTTAAAATCGTATTGTACCAATTACAAATAATTTTATATATTATTTTAAATTTATCAAATCGTACTTAAACGGTTTTGAATGTGATTTAGATTTTAAATCATGCCAAACTGCACCATACTAAGGGCGTGTGGAAGGTGGAAGAGGAGAGAGAGGTGGCAAAAATAAGTAGACGTGGCATACCTCAGCCCATCCGTCAACAACCTTTTTTAAAGAATAAAATCAAAGGTGGAAGCCAAAATAAAATCAATCTTCTCTCTCTCTCTCTCTCTCTCTCTCTCATCTGGTGTTTGTCTTTTCCTCCACTGCCAAATGTTTTTCACTATTACAGGAGTACTACTCTCTTCTTTCATTTTTTAATATTTATTTTAAAGTACGACTTCCAATTTTTTTTTTTATTATATCATTATTATTAATCACTCAATTAGAGATACATGTCAAAAATATATTTTTAAAACTATAAATTAGATTATTTATTTATTTTTGTAAAGATGGTTGTTCTTTCACTTTTGCCAACGAACCACCTATAAGCCCGATGCCCCCTCCTTTTCCCACTTTTGAGTCCGTACACTACTCATCTGTCCGATGACAAGTTACAAATCTTTTAATTCAGTGATCTAAAAAGTATTTAACCCCTCCCTCATCAATCTACTTACTTACGTGACGTACTTAAAAATTTATAGATTTGCAGGACTGATAAAATAAAAGAGGAGAGAAAATCGAAGTAGCCATACAATTCATGATTCGATTTCATACACATTGGATGGTTAAGAGATATGGGAGAGTATAATTAATTAAATGAAATTGTGAAAGGAATCAAATTCCAACTCTTCTTCTTTTTCTATTCTTCACATCTTCGATCGGCTCTATAATACACTTATCAACTGATGCTTTGGATTTTGACTAAGCAAGCACCACTCTTTTCACCTTTTTATTTGTCTGCCTACCCTTTGACTCCACACACTATCCTAATTAATTCTTTTTGTTTGAACCAAAATAAATACATTTACTTTCAAATGCGACTATGAGTTGCCATCCACGTCTTCTTATCATATGATGGTAATTACAAAATAAATAAAGAAGGGAAGGTAAAGGTAGGGGTAGGGGTAAGGGAGGGATTAATTTATAAATACAGTGTTCATAGGCAGATCAAAAAATAAACATTTTCTGCGTGTCAGTATTTAATTAACCAATTTATTATAAAATTAAATTTATAATAACCAGAGTCAAAAGATAAATTTTAATTTTTGTTCTCTCACTCTATTATGGAATAGACGGAGTAATAAATTAATTAAGGAGAGCTCTAAAAATCGCCGCTAGCCTCAACAGGGCCCACCATAAAAATATAAAAACATGGAAAGACCTAATACTCACTCACTCTCGCGTCTACTGCGTGGGGTCCACTTATGAGGAACGGTGACGAGCCGCTGCCAAGAAGTGGCTGACTATGAATGAGAGGCAGAAAAGCATCCAGGTTCAAGCAGGCGTGTAATTAGGTCAATCTCGTAATTAGGCCTCTAAAAAAATTGAAAAACTCAATCTCGTATCGCCACGTTAGCGTGCTGGGTGGCTGACTAACCTTGTAGCGGGTGAAGCAGCCACGCACCAAAGTCTAAACCGCACCGACTGAGATGTCATATAGGCCCCCTGCTTATAGATCAGCTGCGCCTTGGACCACCATAAGGAAGAATATATAAATTGATTGATATAGTAGTATACTACTACTACTTTACTCCCAAAAGAAAAATGAAAAAAGAAAAAAAAAAATAGTATGGTGAGTTGAGTCATATTTTACTAGGCGTATTGATTTAATACAGTGATTTAATACAGTGCTGACATGTAAAAGAGAATTTATCTTCTTATATATGCGTCAATATTATATTAATTAATTGATTAAAATTATCTTCTTCGTCATCATTTAATCCGTTTACAAAGAAGATATGATATGAATTATGAATTTATGAATATAATATATAGAGAGAGAAGCCAACCGGTTGGTCATTTTCACGGTTTCTCCTCCTTTTGTTACTAAAACTTTTGTGTGGAAATAGCTGCGAAACTCAAGTAATTTAATTACTCCACTATTATGATACTACTAGTTTAGTATGTTTGTTTTTACAATAGGGGGAATTCAACTTCTTTTTTTTATGATTGGCAATTCAAATTTAAAATTTTAAAATAAAAATATAATGTGACACCTTCAAAATAGGTATACATCATCTATTTTAAGTCGTCAAATACATACTACATAATACAAATACAATCTTTAATATACAACAAGAAAGCTGTGAGTTTTAATACAAATATTATTTTCTAGACAATATTCACTCTCAGAATAAGTCCTCATTACATTTATTGTCACACTATCTTTTATGATTTTAAAGGTTTTTCATCACTTTTATCGCTGAGACTCACCTTAATAAATAATCCACATCATCCCTGCACTGCGGCCAAGGATATTCATTAGTATCACGACCACAAATTATCCATGCACTACGGGCCAAAGATATTCGTGTATTCATCAATGGTCACGATCGTACCAACAACTCATTCCATCAATGCACTACTGCAGACGATAAGGACTTTTATCACATCATTTGTAACATTACGATTAAATGATTACACCGAATAATCCCTCGTTATAATCATACTAAGTCCATCTATGTCTACAGAGCCCACAAAATGACTTTCAACAAAATATAAATATGAGGATGATGACAATGATATAAGAATTCAATAAAACAAGTTCAAGAATTAATTTATTCAAGAACTAATAACGTCCAAATTGTCAACACGATCACTTCTTTGTAGAGTAAAATTCAAGAATGCTCGTAAAAATATTTTCATGAAAAGATCTTTGGATGAAGCGCAAATATCGAGGATATTCCACTAATTTCATGGAGTATATAAGTCAAAACATTAACCAACCGAGTATAACAAAGAATGGAATAACAAAAGAAATTACCATGCGTGTGGTACTTGGCGATGTATGAGTTATTCCAACGGAATAATAAATAACGGAACCGGTGTCAAAGTAAATTGCACCGGCGGTGACGTTCCAATAGAATAATAAAGACGGAACCAGGTCCGACATAAAACGCACAGATAGGATATTCCAACAGAATAATAAAGAATGAAATAATAGAAGAATTTCACCAAGTATAACAGAAGTTCTCTTCATAAATACAAAAGGAATAATACCCCTTACCGTAAAAGAAACTGGATATGGAGTAGTGAAGTAACAGAATACTTTTCTTTTTTCTCATTATAGTTTCTCTCTCTAGAGTTTCAGTGAATTCGTAAGAAATAATGAAGTAATGAACTTCTATTTATAGAAGAATGGACTGAATAGTAACTAATCCATGAACAATCCAGATTGATTTACTTTTAAACGGACGGTCCATATTGATTTTAATAAAATATAATATATTCTATTTAAAATCTAATAAAACAAAACTATAATAATAATAATAATAACTTTCCCTCCATGCTAGGCAATACAACCCCTCCCTCCCTTTTTTTTTCTCTCATCGAGATCACGTTTATATATATATATATATATATATATATATATATATATATATATATATATATATATATATATAACTGCTGCATGTGAACGAATAATATATATATATATATATATATATATATATATATATGTATCGACATTACAAAATTTCTCACCCACTCAAATGTCCTTTTTAAAACGTGGGCCGCACATGTGGCCCCCGCCCTTACAATAACAGGAAAAAAAAACTTTCTATCGATTATTTTGAAAAATGGGTAAATGGGGGTCCATAAAATAAGCAAAACTTCATAAAAATCACCTTAATAATTTTAACAACGTTTATCACCTTTATTATAATTCACAATATTAATCGACCAGGTCGTTCCCAGAAAAGAGGGGGCTTTCCAATAAGAATTTCTCCTTATTGGCGCGCAATTAGGTGATCAAACCTCTCATTGGTAGAACTTCTAGACATCGTTAATATTGTAAATAATAATATTAATAACTCTGTCATCTCAATTATTGATTTAATAATATATAAAATATCGAATAATAATTGAATCAAATAACGTGAGATCTTATCGCAAGAAATTCATCGTGAGCAATAATTGAACAAAACTAAGCGACTTCTCACGTAAAGCATCGATAATCAATCTGTATGTCTACTTATATGAACCACGCATATTCCCGTACTTTTAACAATTGGTGTTTCAACAGTTAATGGTAAAACTTTCGCCGTTATTTTCATAAAATATTTTTGTCATTTTCTCAATTCGACAATAATTCTGTTGTGGGGTCCACCAATGATTGTGCCATCGTACGAATATTCCCTGTTAAACGAATATTCCTCGACCAATCGAATATTATATAACAACTTGCGTACTTTGCAAAATTTATAAATACTTCCCACAACTATAGCATTATATCAAATTTATTCCTTAATATTCAAAAATGATAATTATAGAAAATTCATATTTATTCACCAAAGTTGGGGTCTTACAATCTCTCCTTCTTATGAAATTTCGCCCTCGAAATTAGGGTACGTACCTGGTATGTCGAAGAGGTAAGGATACCTCAATGGACATTTTGGCACTTGATGCTCCGCCTTGACTCGTTGACAAGTTACACACCTTGAGATAAATCCCACTATCTCTCTCTTCATATTGCTCCACCAAAATGTATGTCGAAGATCACGATACATTTTGGTACTCCCAAGATGGATTGCAAGCGGTGTGTTGTGCGCCTCAATCATGATTTTATACTTTAACTCAAGGTCGTTAGGAACACAAAGTGCAGAGTTGACACGCAAGTATTCCTTCATCATCGATTCTTGCTTGGCCAGATAAGACCTTCTTGCACTTTCTTTCTCATACGCGATCGCCTCCAGTGTCAGCGTAGCTTGGCGAAATTTAACCTTCTCGATTAAAGTCGGTTCTACTCGTATATTCTCCATCATCACGTGGGTCCCTGGAGTCTTTATCTCTATCTCCATCCTATGTAAGTCATACAAAATGGGCCTTTGCGTTGACAATATCGCTTTTCGTACCGCGTATGATCTTCTTCTTTAATCGTCACCACCACATTCGCTTTTCCAAGATGGTATTGGATGGTATGATCATATTCTTTCAACAGTTCAAGCCAACGTCGTTGTCGCATGATGAGTTCCTTTTGAGTGAAGAAATATTTGAGGCTTTTATGATCCGTAAAGATCTCCACTTTCTCCCCATACAAATAATGCCTCCAAATCTTTAGTGCAAAAACGACTGTTGCCAACTCTAGATCATGAGTATGATAATTCATCTCATATTCTTTGAGTTGTCGAGAGGCATAGGCTATGACTTTCCCATGTTGCATGAGAACACATCCTAACCCTTTGCCCGAAGCATCACTGTAGATGAGAAATCCCTCCGAGCTAGATGGTATTGTCAGAACAAGTGCTGAAATGAGTCTTCTCTTGAGTTCTTGAAAACTCTTCTCACATTCCTCACTCCAACCGAATTTTATATCTTTCCGAGTCAGCTGAGTTAATGGAGTAGCGATTCGAGAAAACCCTTCTACGAATTTCCGATAATAACCAGCTAAGCCGAGAAAGCTACGTACTTCGGTCATTGATTTAGGTTGTTCCCAACTTTGAATGGCTTCAATCTTTGCCGGGTCAACAGATATTCCATGACTTGATATACCATGTGTCCAAGGAATGCTACTTCCTCAAGCCAGAACTAGCATTTCTTTAACTTAGCATAAAGCTTATATTCACGAAGCTTTTGGAGTACCAGCCTCAAGTGTTGCTTATGATCTTCACGACTTTTGGAATAAATAAGGATGTCATCAATAAAGACGACCACAAAGTGATCCAAATATTCCTTGAATACTTGGTTCATCATATCCATGAAAGCAGCAGGAGCATTAGTCAATCCAAAAGACATGACTAGAATTCATAATGCCCGTCTTAGAGTTCGAAAAGCCATCTTTGGAATGTCATCGGTTCTAATCTTCAATTGGTGATAACAAGAACGAAGATCAATCTTTGAAAAGAATTTGGCTCTTTGTAATCGGGTCAAACAGGGTCATCAATACGTGGCAATGGGTACTTATTTTTGATGGTGACATGGTTCAACTCCAGATAATTAATACAAAAGTCGCATACTCCTAT
Source organism: Panax ginseng (assembly GCA_020205605.1). Classification (NCBI taxonomy): domain Eukaryota; kingdom Viridiplantae; phylum Streptophyta; class Magnoliopsida; order Apiales; family Araliaceae; genus Panax; species Panax ginseng. The sequence goes on along the minus strand of CM035139.1, from coordinate 2,110,751 downwards.
CTTTCTTTTTCACGAATAGAATGGAGCACCCGAGGAGACGTCTTGGGGACCAATGAAACCGATGTCTAACAATTCCTGCGAGTTGGGTCTTTAACTCCTCGAAGTTCAATACGAGCCATTCGATATGGGGCTTTGGAAATAGGTTTTGTATCTTAGGGTTCAAGGTTGATACAAAATTCAATTTCACGCTCTGGAGGTAGGCCAGGAAGTTCTTCAGGGAATACGTCAGGAAATTCATTAACAATAGAAATATCATTCAAAACTGACGTATTTTTATTTAGATCCGTGACATGAGCTAAGAAAGCTTGACATCCATTTTTTAATAAACGAATAGCTTTATGGCTTGAGATGATAGTGATTGATTTTAATGGTTTGGTTGCTTGAATTCACATAATAGGTTGGTTAAGAATATGAAAGCTAACAACCTTACGAAAATAATCAATTTTTGCATGATGAGTAGTTAACCAATCAATCCTTAGAATCACGTCAAATGCAAGTATTTTCAATGAAATAAGATCGACATGTAATGTGAGGGTACCGATTTGAACTAAACAAGACTTATAAACAGTGGATGTGATGAAGGTTTCTCCCAATGGAGTTTCAACAGATAAGTTAAAGTCCAATTTCTCCGGAGTCAAATTTAAACGTTGAGCTCAAGTAGGAGAAATAAAATAATGGGTAGAACCGGTGTGTCGATAAGGTATAAACTTTGCTAGAGTTTATGATAAAACTTACCCGTGATGACCTTGTTTGGGTTCCTTGCTTTACGGAGAGTCACAACAAACGCCTCCCTTGCACTACATGGCTTTGACTTTTCTGGGACGACTTTTGGTGCCTCTATCTTAATTGAACTTGTCTCTGATGAGCGACAAAATCGGGCTAGGTGACCTTCTTTCCACAATTATAACATGATTTGGACGGCATCGAGCAATTTGGACTAATGTGTCCCTCCCCTACACATTTGAAGCATATAATAGGTGGTCGTTCTTCTTCCTTCACATGGCGCGTGTTGGTCTTTGACATCTTTCCATCATTGTTGAATCTCCTCTTCTTGAAATGTCCATTCTTATTGTTTGTTTGATTACCACCCGTGAAGTGGTTACCATTTCTAAACATCTTGATTCCTCCACGCTTGTTGTCACCGCTTCGATGATCGCTTCAATTGGTATTATCATTTCTTGCTTTTTCCGCTCTCTTTTGGTTGGGTTGACTCATTATCGCGTTCCAATAACTAAGCCCTATTAACAACATCTGAATACAAACATAGTTTATGAGAGATAAGATATTGACGTATCTCGGGTTTCAAACCTCTTGGAAAAATTCGCGTCATTCTCTCCTCATTATCAACCAAATGGAACCAAACCGGAGGACATTTCTAAGAAACTTGACTTCGTCTTTGCGACACGGTCATATTGTTTTGCTCCAATTTAATGAACTCTACCTCTTTCATATGACGAATACTTTCGGGAAAGTACTTTTCGTTGAACAGTTCTTGAAACTTCTCCCAAGACATCTTCAAGGTCAAGCGGTTTGGGTAAGCTTTACTGATTCCCACAAATCTACCTCTTAAATGACATGAAGGTGGCGAAGGGAACCTTTTGCTCCTCGGAGCAACCCAAAACATTGATAGGTTTTGTGAAAATCAAAGTAGCAATCAAATTGCAAAAATTAACGGAAGCGTAATAAAATTAGATTTTAAAATTTTTCACAAACCAATTACCCGGATCATCCTTTATGCATATTATTAATTAAAACGAAGAATAAGAAATTATGAAATCATACCCTTGTAGAAACGAGCTTCCTTAGGTACGAGTTCACCTCCTACTTCTCCGCGATCTCCTTGAATCTCCGGGTAAATTCCTTCCTTTGATCAATGTAAGCCACCCAAGTGTATGGCCTCTAGAGGTGATCCACCAAGAAAGAAGAATTTTCAAGAAGAAAGGGTATTGGCTCAAACCCTAGTTTTTCCTATCTGTATAGAAAATGAGGCGTACTCTCCAACTCTTGGAATTACGTATATTTAATATCTGATATAAGACTACTCTTATAAAGATATCATGTAACCCTATTTTAATTAAAATAAGGTATTATTTATTTAATTAAACTCTTTTAATTAAATGGGCTCCCTAATCCTATTAGGGATAATTAATTAAACTCCTTTAACTAATTTTCCCTCCTAATCCAATTAGGAATAAATGAGAGTACTTATATTAAATTAATTCCTAAACTCTTTTAAAAATTAAAATAATAATAATTGTAATAATATTAATAAGACTCTCTTATTAATTTATATTTAATATTTCTAAAATATTAAATAATAAATATTAAGCTATTTAATTTATTCTATCAACATAGATTAAATTAAATATACTTAACATATTATTATAATTATGTCATTAACTTCTTAAATAATTATTCTTCCTTTTATGGTGTGTGACCCTTTAGGTTCTCCATATTAAACCCATTTGTGAATAAATTAATTAGAACAATTCTAATCTCATTTAAATAAATAAATTAAACGAATAATTTATTTAAATAAATAATATTTATTCTACAATAGGGATAAGCCTCCCTAGCGATCAACGACTTTCTAGATAATATAGATTTCAACATTAATCATAAAAGAACCTTTGAGTAAATAGTTCTGTGCAATTCAATCCTTCCACCATACTGATGTCCCAATTAAATATAAGACATGGAATTCTTGTCAAGTCTTATTTTATTTAATTATATGTATTTCGATTCCTAAATGCATGAACTCTAATGAATGCAAATTAGAAACTACTTTCTAATTTCATTCCACTTTAACCAAGGATTCTGGGTTGTCATTTATCGAATCACATAGGACATTTCTCTTCTTTTACTTAGAAGTGGTAGATTCTTTATTGATCATTCATTATCTTCATATATAACTTATTACACCCAAGCATACTCTTTGATATACTCTAAGAGTCTTAAGGAATAAGTCAAAGTGTAATTCATTATATATAAGATACTATGATGATGATCTCAGTCTGAGATCATTTGTCTTTACTATCACTATAGAATTCTATTGACATGCAAGTAAAACTCCATTAGGTATTCCTTATGTGAGTCACGTTCGATGAACTTATTCTCTAATAAGCACTTCACATACTTACTTTTAGTGTCTCCACACAAATGATCGTGAGATCAATCATCCTCATCGAACGAAGCAAAGAACGTCGTATTCAATTTATTCGGATTCACTAATCCCTTTTAGTAATCCATTGATTGGGAACATTTTAGTTTTAAGCTATGTCTAAGAATTTAGATCTCATTAGCATGATCTCATCATGATTCTAAAAGCATTTGCTTAAAACTATGGGTTTATCACATATTATTAAAACAAAGACCATGTAGATAATAAATGCCTTTAATAAATAATTCTTTTATTAATAAATAAATAAGATTGATTACACGATATATGCTTTATCATCATACATGATTGGCTTGTATGCATAATACTTTCAATCTCCCACTTGCACTAAAAGCCAATCGTAGTAATTATCTCATACCCATCTTCTCTAAGTGACGATCAAACTGCCATTGTGTTAGCCCTTTAGTAAATGGATCTGCAATATTGTTTTGAGAGTCCACACGCTCCTGTGGTGACGTCTCCCTTTCAATGATCTCTCCGATCAAATGAAATCGCCATGACACGTGTTTGGATTTACGATGAGACACAGGTTTCTTAATTTCAAGCAATGACTTCCAAAGTGTTGTCACGAGAATAAAGTCTTGGTCCTGTAATGCTAGGAACCACACCAAGTTCGGTAGTGAACTTCTTCATCAAACGACTTCCTTTGCACCTTCACTTGCATTATATACTACGCCTCATCATTTGAATCAAGAATTGTTTTGCTTTGTTTAGAACTCTTTCAACTCAACTGCTACCACCGTTTAAGGTAAACACATACCCCAAAAACGGTTCTTTCATCATCTTGGTCCGTTTGAAAACTTGAGTCATGTGAAGCCTCTAGTTTTAATTCGGACCCACCGTAAAAGCAAGAAATACATCCTTAGTTCTTCTTAAGTACTTTAGGATATTTTCACTTTGCCTTCCAGATGTTCTTCTCTCTGGATTCGACCGATATCTCGCTTTTACACTAAGTGCGTGGCGACATCTGGGTCTAAATACATATCATCTTTGTACATGATAGATCCTATTGATGAAGCATAAGGAATCTTACTCATCTGGTCTCTCTCCTCAGGTGTCTTTGGGGCCTGTTTCTTGGAGAGATGTATTCCATGGCTCATCGGCATGAGACCTCCTTTGGAATCTTCCATGCTAAACCTCTTTAGCATCGAGTCAATGTAAGTTCCTTGAGAAAAGCCAAGCATCATTTTAGATCTATCTCTATAGATCTTTATCCCCAAAATATAGGATGTTTCTCCCAAGTCCTTCATGGAGAAGTGTTTAGATAACCAGATTTTAATTGATTGCAACATAGGAATATCATTCCCTATCAGTAATATATCATCAACATATAATACAAGGAATGAAACAGTATGGCTCCCACTAACCTTCTTGTACACACATGGTTCATCCTCATTTTGATAAAATCAAACTCTTTGATTGTCTCATCAAAAGCGGATGTTCCACCTACGAGAAGCTCGCTTGATCCATAAATGGATCGTTGTAGCTTACGACTTGATTTGTTCTAACCTTTGAAACAAATCCCTCTGGTTTGTATCATATACACATCCTCCTCAAGTTTCCCATTGAGGAAGGCCGCTTTTCACGTCCATCTGCCAGATTTACGTGAGTCATGGTAAGGCTGCGATCGCAAGCAAAATCCGAATGGACTTGAGCATTGCTTCTTTGGTGAGAAGGTTTCGTCATAGTCAACTCCTTGTCTTTGTTTGAAACCTTTTTGCGACCCGATCCGGGACTTATAGGTCTCTACCTTGCCGTCTCTGCTCCAGGTCTTTCTTTTAAAGACCCATTTACACCCATAGGCTTAATGCCTTGGTGGTGAAACCAAAGTCCATACTTGGTTCTCATACATGGAGTCCATTTCGGATTTCATGGCTTCTTGCCACTTCTCCTGCGAGTCTTTACTACTCATAGCCTTTTGTTAAGTAATTCAATGGATCATCATCGCCTATTATTATGCACCTCATTGTCATCTTCTATGACAAGTCCATACCTCTCGGTATCTTTGGTACTCTTCAGTTTCTGAATAGGGTGTGGTACAGAAGGAATCTCTACTTGGTTAGGTACCTCACTTTGATCTGTAGTGGTTTGTGGTTCTTGAATTTCTTCAAGATCTATTTTCCTCCCACTGACCCCTTCAAGGATAAACTCCTTTTCCAAGAAGGCAGCATGTTTGGCAACAAACACCTTTTGTTTAGTAGGATTGTAGAAATAATATCCTAAACTTTCTTTAGGATATCCCACAAAAGTACACTTATCAGATCTTGCCCCAAACTTATCGTTCTGAAACCTTTTCACATAAGCTGGACATCCCCAAATCTTAACATGCTTAAGACTAGGATTCTTCCCTGTCAACATCTCATATGGAGTCTTAGGGATGGATTTTGAGGAACCTTATTTAGTAGATATGTAGCGCTTTTAGGCATATCCCCAAAATGACACCTAAGATCTAAAAACTCATCATGGAACGAACCATGTCCAACGGTGTTCGATTTCTCCTTTCGAGATACACCATTCAAATTTGTAAGGCGTCCCCGTGGAGTCCATTGTGAGATTATACCATTTTCTTTGAGACAATCGAGAAACTCACTGCTTAAGTATTCACCACCTCGATCTGATCGAAGAATCTTAATACTTTTTCCCCTTTGTTTCTCTACTTCACTTCTGAACTCTTTGAACTTTTCAAATGATTCAGATTTATATTTCATTAAATACACATATCCAAATCTTGAGTGATCATCAGTGAATGTAATAAAATAAGAATACCCTCCTCGTGCATTCGTTGTCATAGGTCCACATACATCTGTGTGTACCAACGTTAACAACTCTGTAACTCCTTCTCCTTTTCCACTAAAAGGAGATTTAGTCATTTTTCCCATGAGACAAGATTCACAAGTTGGATATGATTCATAATCCGATAGCTCTAGGAGCCCATCTTTATAAAACTTTGATAATCTTGGTTCATTAATATGACCAAGTCTACAATGCCACATATAGGTATAATTAACATCATCTCTTTTCCTTTTCTTAGTTTGTTCAATTTGAAGTATATTTTCATGCAAGTCAAGAATGTAAAGTCCATTTTGTAAATTACCAACACCATATAAAACATTATTATTATAAATAGAACAACTGTTGTTCTTTATTATAATATTAAAACCATCAATATCCAATACAGATATTGAAATAATGTTTCTAATAAGTGACGGAACAAAATAACAATTATTTAAACTAATGGACTTGTCAAAGTGGCGATCTTAAACAATAAGTCCCTACAACTAATGCAACCTTTGCTCCATTTCCCACTCGTAGGACGACCTCATCCTTGCTTCGATTTTTCTACTACGACCAAATCCTGCGCATATTATTACATATGTGAGAACCACAATAGGTATCCAATACCTAAGTAGAAGATTGACTTTCGGAAAAAATTAATTTCAATCATAAACAAACCTTGATTAGTATTCAAGCTTCTCCAAGCTTCTTCTACTTTTGTTACGCAAGATAATCCTTGCAGTTCTCTTTTCGATGACCTGACTTTAATTGCAATGGAAGCAAATTCCTTTCTTCATTGGATCGAGTTTCTTTTGATCCTTCACTTTCGCCTTTCCCTTTAGCCTTCTTGGATTTCTTCTTTTCAAAAGATACCTTGGGCCTCTTCCTTTTCTTGGAAGAATCATCCACCAATGAAGACATGGTTCTTCTTGGATGGGAAGTGACCTTCGACGAGCTTTCAACATGTTAAGTAATTCAAGCAGTGACGTCCAACTTATTCATGTGAAAATTCACAACAAATTGTGAGAAGGTGTCTGGGGTATCAAGCAAGACTAAATCTTGACTCAACTCCCCATCCATGATTTAACCCAAAGTTGTCTAAGACGCGTTCAATCGATTGATCATCTTTAGGACATGAGTCTCAATCTGCATAGCGTTGCCCTCGGTCATCCGAGATCGGAAGAGCTCCTTAGATATCTCATATCTAGCAATCTACTTTGCTTTCACCATACAACTCTTGAAGGTGCAAAATCATAGTAGGAGCATCCATGTTTTTCATCTTGTGGCTGAAGCTCGTTCTTCGTGGATGCGAGCATGATGCATTGAGCCATCGATGCATCATTTTGCCACTTTGTTTAAAAGTAGCAATCTCTTCCTCGAGGTCATTTTTACGCAACTTTTTTAAGTACAGGTAATTTAGGACATAAAAAATCTTTCAAAGAAGTGATGAACAATTCTCGATTCCTTAACCAATCCGTAAATTATCCTCCCCATCATTTTCTTTGCGTAGTGAAATTAGTGAATGTGACATTTTCAAAATCTGCAAGTAAAAAGACAATATTTTAGCAATCATTCATTTAATTAATTACCAAAATAAATTAGGTCTTATTTTATATTGGTATCTCCCACTATTTTATTCAAACTATATTACCCTCATGAATATAGTTCGGCAATATCTAATTAAATATTTGCTAGTGAGAATAAGGATCCCATTTCAAATGTATATAACCTTGTGTGTGCACAACAAACTATATATAAATAAATAGGTAGACAACTCTTGTCAATTACATCATCATGTAACTCCTTATATTTTGCATCTTAAATCATATTGGTCAAGTATGTGCACATCCGAACTAAAATGATTTAAGTTAAGTCATACCCAGCATTTCTATATAAGTGAATAGAAAACTACAACCCTTGTGTGTGCACAACAAAGCGGTAATGTTCAATTCCTTATAAACATCAAATGTAATAAAAACAACATCTCAAATATTTAATACTCGCCTTGTGTGTGCACAACAAACTCATATTAAATATTCAAAACTCTATTATTTTTATCATGCTAGAAGGCGACGTTCGATAGTTCAAATATCTTTGAACGTTACAACTTAATATAATTTTATTGAGGGGTTTGTTATTATTAGTCTCATCTTGTTTAGCGCGCATGCAAATATATATATAAAATACGCGTCATATTATTAAACATGTGAAGCATGTTTGCATAATATATAATATATATAATACTAGCATGCACATATAGAATACTATATTCTACCCAGATTGATTATGGACTTTTATTACAGTTTGGTTCACTTAGAGCTACCAAGTGAACCAAAAGGTCAAACCTCTAGGTGCGAGAACAAACATTTAAATATAACTATTACATTTAAACCTGGGCTCCATTACAAACGGGTCTTGAAGCGCCTCCTTCCTTGATCTCCTGGTTCTTCAAAAATTCTAACTAATCCTATTACATAAACTATATAATTTAAATAAAACATTGATCGTGATCGAGGGGAAGACATGGGAGAGAGATATAATTTACATCAAGAAGAAAATCGAAAAAAGGCAAGTCACGCAGATTCCATTTAATAAAACTCATTCATTCAAACATCCAACCAAAATAAATCCAATCACATTTAATTAATTGTCATAATCAATCTCATTTATTATCATACATATCATCATATGTATCAATAAATAAAATCATTCTATATATATATGAATATCATTTAATGGGCAATATCAAGTTGTATGAAATCCAATTTCAAGATTAAAATAAACTCTTTATTTTAATTATAAAATTATTAAAATAATATATATAATATATTACCGAACGGTTATATATATATATATATATATATATATAAATAATATATACCTGCAACAAAAGCATTATGAGCTAAGCCGTAGGCTACAGGAATACCATAAAATATATATATATAATATCTAACATATAATATATATTTATAAGTACTAACATAAAAGGAATCATATATTAGTACTAATTGAAAGTGATTCTCATGTAATCATATGCAAGAGCCACACGGACTCCACGGGAAAAAAAAAAAAAAAACCACACGGACTTCGCCGCAAAATATAATATTATATATATATATAAACCGTCCAGCGAGAGAAAAAAATTAGCAACAGGTTAACGAAGAAACAAGTTGGACGGACTCAACTTTTGAAGAAAAAAAACCAGCCACGGACTGCATAAAAAAAAGTTTTTCCGAAAACAGTTTTCGGCAAAAAATTATATATATATATATATTTTTTTTCTTCACTAAAATAATAATTTTATACAACAAGTTATGCCCAATAAATTATTCAAAATACATACCCATAAATATATAAAATCAAAATAATTAATAATTCGCATAAAGTTTGGCTCTGATACCACTGATAGGTTTTGTGAAAATCAAAGTAGCAATCAAATTACAAAAATTAACGGAAGCGTAATAAAATCAGATTTTAAAAATTTTCACAAACCAATTACCCGGATCATCCTTTATGCATATTAATAATTAAAACGAAGAATAAGAAATTATGAAATCATACCCTTGTAGAAACGAAGCTTCCTCAGTGCGAGTTTACCTCCCTACTTCTCGCGATCTCCTTGAATCTCTCCTAAATTCCTTCCTTTTGATCAATGTAAGCCACCCAAGTGTATGGCCTCTGAGGTGATCCACCAAGAAAAGAAGAATTTTCAAGAAGAAGGGTATTGGCTCAAACCCTAGTTTTTTCCTATCTCAGATAGAAAAGGAGGCGTCTTCTCAACTCTTGGAATTACGTTATATCCTATATAAGACTCTCTCTTATAAAGATATCATGTAACCTATTTTAATTAAAATAAGGTATTATTTATTTAATTAAACTCTTTTAATTAAATGGGCTCCCTAATCCTATTAGGGATAATTAATTAAACTCCTTTAACTAATTTTCCATCCTAATCCAATTAGGAATAAATGAGAGTACTTATATTAAATTAATTCCTAAACTCTTTTAAAAATTAAAATAATAATAATTGTAATAATATTAATAAGACTCTCTTATTAATTTATATTTAATATTTCTAAAATATTAAATAATAAATATTAAGTTATTTAATTTATTACATCACCATAGATTAAATTAAATATACTTAACATATTATTACAATTATGCCATTAACTTCTTAAATAATTATTCTTCCTTTTATGGTGTGTGACCCTTTAGGTTCTCCATATTAAACCTAGTTGTGAATAAATTAATTAGAACAATTTTAATCTCATTTAAATAAATAAATTAAACGAATAATTTATTTAAATAAATAATATTTATTCTACAATAGGGATAAGCCTCCCTGGCGATCAACGACTTTCTAGATAATATAGATTTCAACATTAATCATAAAAAGAACCTTTGAGTAAATAATTCATCAGATGCAATTCAATCCTTCCATAATACAATGTCCCAATTAAATATAAGACATTGAATTACTTTGTCGAGTCTTATTTTATTTAATTATATGTATTTCGATTCTAAATGCACAACTCCTAATGAATGCAAATTAGAAACTACTTTCTAATTTCATTCCACCTTTCAACCAAGGATTCCCAGGTTGTCATTTATCGAATCACATAGGACATTTCTTCTTTTTTACTGTAAGTGGTAGATTCTTTATTGATCATTCATTATCTTCATATATAACTTATTACACCCAAGCATACCCTTTGATATACTCTCTAAGAGTCTTAAGAAATAAGCAAAGTGTAATTCATTATATATAAGATACTATGATTATCTCAAGTCTAAGGATCATTTGTCTCTACTATCACTACAGAATTCTATCGACGAAAAGCAAGTAAAACTCTATTAGGTATTCCTTGGCGAGTCACGCTTCAAAGGAACTTATTCTCTAATAAAGCACTACATACTTGCTTTAGTGTCTCCACACAAATGATCATGCAGATCAATCATCCTCATCCAATAAGCGAAGAACGTGCGTGCCAATCTATCCCATTTCACTAATCCCTTTTTAGTAATCCATTGATTGGGAACATTTTAGTTTTAAGCTATCTAAGAATTTAGATCTCATTAGCATGATCTCGTCATGATTCTAAAAGCATTGTTTAAAACTATGGGTTTATCACATATTATTAAAACAGCACCATGTAGATAATAAATGCCTTTAATAAATAATTCTTTTATTAATAAATAATTCTTTTATTAATAAATAAATAAGATTGATTACACAGTATATTCTTTATCATCATACATGATTGGCTTGTATGCATAATACTTTCAGACATCAAATATCTTGTTGATCTGTTTTATTCACGTCTCCGCCTTAAGTGGTTTTGGCTCTCCAAAAAACTCCGGTGGTCCCAGCTCCTTGAATCTGTTTGGCGGTGGCATTCAAAGAGTTGCCAATGTTTCCACTGCATTTTGAGCAGAGCCCTACTTTGATGATGTGCATGAATTTCATGAAGCCTCGGAATATTCCTTTGTTCATCATTTGGTCAGTGTTATTGTTTGCATGAGGATTGTCGCCTTCCTGATGCACATTGTCCTAGTTATTGATCTGTGGAGACTCAACGGTCTCCTGTGCTCCATTGATGTTCTCAACATTCTCGGATGTCATTTTCAAATACTGCCACAAAATAAGGTTAACTAACATATCACATATTATCCCTATACTCTGACCGATCAATTAAATACCAAATAAACTTAGGTAGGTCATACTAGCGAAGGAATTCTCCGTCTCTCCCACCTAGTTCTTATCTCACATCTTAGCTTGTGGATCATATCCTAAGCTTTGATACTAATTGACACCCCCAAAAATAGGTATACATCACCTATCCCGAGTCGTCAAATACATGGTACAGAATACAAATACAATCTTTAATATACAACAAAAGAGCTGTGAGTTTTAATACAAATATTATCTTCTAGACAATATCCACTCTCAGAATAAGTCCTCATTATATTTATTGTCACACTATTTAACAGAATAGTGAGGACTACTAATACTATCCTCTAGACCGTTAATTCGTTCCCCGACTAGTCCCCGCTTTTCATTTCCTGAAGAGAACAATGAAAGCAAAAGGGTGAGCTCAACTAGCCCAGTAAGAAATATTATGACTAAGATAAAGCAAGATAAATTATTATTAGTCTTCAACAATGTTAAACTGATAAAATACAATAGACATCAAGTTTAAGCTGCATAGCTGAACAAACAATCCATTAAAAAGAGTCAGTAGAGAATAAAATCTACTATCTTTTATGATTTAAAAGGTTTTTCATCACTTTTATCATTTGGGACTCGACAATAAATAATCCACATCATTGAATCACCCCCTACTACTACCAAAGATGATATTCTTTAGTATCACGACCACAATTATCCATGCACTACGGGCCAGGACATTCGTGTATTCATCAATGCTCATGATCATGCTAACAACTCATCCATCAATGCACTACGGGCCAATGAGGACTTTTATCACATCATTTATAACATTACGGTCATGATTATATCGAATAATCCCTGGTCATTATCATACCAAGTCCATCTATGCACTACAGGCCACAGATGACTTTCAAAAAAATATAAACATGAGGATGATGACAATGATATAAGAATTCAATAAAATAAGTTCACAAATTAATTTATCCAGGAACTAATAACGTCCAAATTGTCAACATGATATTTCTTTGTAGAGTAAAATTCAAGAATGCTCAGAAGAATATTTCCATGAAAAGATACTGGATGAAGCATAAATATCAAGGATATTCTACTAATTTCATGTTGTATAGAAGTCAAAACTTTAACCAACTGAGTATAATAAGGAATGGAATAACAAAAGAAATCACCAAGCATGCGGTGACCGCATGCATGGAAGTTATTCCAATGTAATAATAAAGAAGCGGAACCAGTCCGTAGTAAAAGCATATGACAAGATATATTCCAACGAATAATAAAGACGGAACCAGTCCGGCGTAAAAACCTGAAACAGGATGTTCCAAGAATAATAAAGAATGGAATAACGAAAGAATTTCACCATGTATGCGGTACTTAGATAACCAAAGTTATTCCAACATAATAATAAAGAATGGAATAACAGAAGTTCTCTTCATGAAGACGAAAGAAAGAAATAATACCCCTTATCTTTGAAAGAAAACTGGATATAAGAGTAGTGAGGTAGTAGGCTTCTCTTCTTCTACAGATTTTCTCTCTATAATTTCTCTCTATAATAATTGCTCTATAGCTTTAGTGAATTAGTGAGAAATGAAGAAAGAATGAGCTTCTATTTATAGAAAAATATAGTTTCAATAATTGCACGTTTTGGGTCTCTAAAAATTACAGTACAATACCTCCAACTTTTTTTTTATTTTTAATTTAGTCATGCAAGTATTATCAAACTTTCACCACCTCCCCTAATAGTAAATAATGTGATTCAATAGTAAATCATGTGAATCAATAGTTCTAGACATGTGAAAATACGAATTACAGTATAGTACCTCCATCTATACCTCCATTTTTAATTTAGTCATGCAAGTATTATCAATATTGCACCAACTCCCCTAATAGTAACAAGAATGTGAAACAATAGTATACACATGTGAACAAATAGTTATAATCATGTGAAATAATAGCAATCAATTGCTCATTTATCCAGTTAAATACCCGATTGGTCAATATAACCTCCAGACATCAATTATTATCGACATAAATGTCGATTTTCACTAACACAAATAATTCCAACACAATGAAATTATTTTTATCAAAAATATAAATTTTGAAATTTCAAAGTTTGACTTTTCCCAAAAAATTCAACTGTTGACTTTTTGATCAAATAGTAAAATCCGAAAATTTTTGTGTTTATAGTCTATTTTTACTAATTTCATCGTTTCGGACTCAAATATCACGTCCGCGTCTCCAAATTCAACTCCAAGCACAACTTCAATTTTAATAACATTCATCATTAATATTATAACTCACAATATTTATCAATCAGGTCGTCCCCAGGAAAGAGGGGACTTTTCAATAAGGATTTCTCCCTATTGGCGCGCAATTAGGTGACCAAACCTCTTCTTGACAGAACTTCTAGACATTGTAAATATTGTAATTTAATAATATGAATAACTTTTCCGTCTCAATTATTGATTTAATAAAATAACATATTATGCAGATGATACTGTGACAATAATCGAATCAATAATATCGCGAGATATGATCAAAGAATTCTCAGTAGCAATAATTGAGTATAAGCGAGTGACTTCTCGTAAAGCATCAAAAATCAATCTGGTGTCTTCTATGCAATCATCATTGCGTATTCATTTATTTTTTACTACCGAGTAGTTTAACAAAGATTATTCAGGTAAAACTTCCACCAGTTATTTTCATAAATATATTTTTATCATTTTCTCGATCCGATAATAATTACATTGTGGGGTCCACTAATGATTAACGTAGTTATTTAATATTCCTCGCTAAAACGAATATTCTCCACCAATCGAATATAATATAACAACTTGCATACTTTGCAGAATTTATAAATACCCACAACTATAACATTATAACAAATTCATTCCATAATATTCAAAAATGATAATTATAGAAAAATCATCTTTATTCATAAAAGTTGAGGTCTTACAGCTTTTTGCAAACTAACCCAAAATCATGAAGTGAATCTTGGGTCTCGATCAGAAACTATGGATACTGGCATACCATGCAATCTTACAACCTCGTTTATGTACATGCGAGCAAGATGTTCAAGTGTATAAGTTTCTCGTATAGGTAAGAAATGAACAGACTTGGTCAATCTATCAACAATGACCCAAATTGCATCTATACCACGAGAACACAGGGAAGACCAGTAACAAAATCCATGGTAATGTGCTCCCACTTTCATTCTGGAATTTCAAGTGGTTGCAAAGGACCTTTTGGTACTGATGCTCTCGCTGACTACTAGTTGACAATTTAGACACCTTGAGATAAACAACGCTATCTCTCTCTTCATATTGCCCCACCAAATGTATGTCAAGATCATGATACATTTTGGTACTCCCGAGATGGATTGCAAGCGGTGTGTTGTGCGCCTCCATCATGATTTTATACTTTAAATCGTGGTCGTTAGAACACAAAGTCCGGAGTTGACTCAAGTATTCCTTCTTCATCGATTCTTGCTTAAGTAATAGCACCTTCAGTACTTTCTTCCTCATATGCATCGTAATTTCAGTGCGTAGCTTGAGTAGCTTTAACTTTATCGATTAAAGTCCATTCTACTCGTATATTCGCCATCATCACGTGAGTCCTCTGAGTCTTTATCTCTATTTCCATCCTTTGCAAGTCATACCAAATGGGCCTTTATTTGACAATATGGCATTCGATTCCGCATATGATCTTCTACTCAATGCGTCGCCTACCACGCTTTGTTTTTTCGGATGGTATTGGATGGTATGATCATAATCTTTCAAATGATTCGAAGCCAACATCGATGTTGCGTGTTGAGTTCCTTTTGAGTGAAGAAATATTTAAGGCTTTTATGATCTGTAAAGATCTCCACTTTCTCCCCATATAAAGTAATGCCTCCAAATTTTAAGTCACGAAGATAATAGGCGCCAACTCTAGATCATGAGTAGGATAATTCCTCTCATATTCTTTGAGTTGTCGAGAGGCATAAAGCTATGACTTTCCCATGTTGCATGAGAACACATCCTAACCTTTTGCACGAAGCATCATCAGATGAGATGACAAATCCTCCGAGCCGATGGTATTGTCGAGCAGTCTTTGAAATGAGTCTTCTCTTGAGTTCTTGAAAACTCTTCTCATATTCCTCATTTCAATCGAATTTTGTATCTTTCCTAGTCAGCTGAGTTAATGGAGTAGCGATTTGAGAAAACCCTTCAACGAATCTCTGATAATAACCAGCTAGTTAAAGAGAAAGCTACGCTACTTCTTGATCATTGATTTAGGTTGTTCCCAAATTTGAATGGCTTCAATCTTTGCGGTCAACAGATATTCCATGACTTGATACCACATGCCCAAGAATGCTACTTCCTCGCCGAAACTCGCATTTCTTGAACTTGGCATAAAACTTATATTCACAAAGCTTTTGGAGTATCGACCTCAAATGTTGCTTCATGATCTTCACGACTTTTGGAATAAATAAGGATGTCATCAATAAAGATTTACCACATAGTGATCCAAATATTCCTTGAATACTCGGTTCATCATATCCATTAAAGCAGCAGGAGCATTAGTCAATCCAAAAGACATGACTAGAAATTCATAAATGCCCGTACCGAGTTCTGAAAGCCCTCTTTGGAATGTCATCGGTTCTAATCTTCAATTGGTGATATCCGGAATATAGATTAATATTTGGAAAGAATTTGGCGCCTTGCAACTGGTCAAACAGGTCATCAATACGTGGCAACGGATATCTATTTTTGATGGTGACATGATTCAACTCCGATAATCAATACAAAGTCGCATACTCCCATCTTTCTTCTTTACTGAATAGAATGGAGCACCCCAAGGAGAAGTACTAGGGCGAATAAAGCCAATGTCTAACAATTCCTGCGGTTGGGTCTTTAACTCCCGAAGTTCAATAGAGCCATTCGATATGGGGCTTTGGAAATGGGTTTTATCTGGGGTTCAAGTCAATACAAAATTCAATTTCACGCCTGGGGTAGCTGAGAAGCTTTTCAGGGAATACGTTAGGAAATTCATTAACAATAGAAATATCATTCAAAACGACGTATTTTTGTTTAGATCCGTGACATGAGCTAAGAAAGCTTGACATCCGTTTTTCAATAAACGAATAGCTTTATGGCTTGAGATGACAGTGATTGATTTTAATGGTTTAGTTGCTTTAATTCGCATAATAGGTTGTTTAGGAATATGAAAGCTAATAACCTTACGAAAATAATCAATTTTTGCATGATGAGTAGTTAACCAATCAATCTCTAGAATTATGTCAAATGCAAGTATTTTCAATGAAATAAGATCGACAGGTAATGTGAGGGTACCGATTTGAACCAAACAAGACTTATAAATAGTGGATGTAATGAAGGTTTCTCCCAACGAAGTTTCAACAGATAAGTCAAAGTCTAATTTCTCCTGAGTCAAATTTAAACGTTGAGTATAGTAGGAGAAATAAAAAGACTGGGTAGAACCGGATTAAATAAGGTATATACTTCGCTAGAGTTTATGATAAGCTTACCCGTGATGACCTCGTTCGTCGTTCCTTGCCTTCCGGAGGTCACGACAAACACTCTCCTCCTTCTTGGCTTTTGACTTTTCCGGGACGCCCTTTTGGTGCCTCTATCCTAGTTGAACTTGTCTTCGGTGAAGATAAATCGGCTAGGTCACCTTCTCTTCCACAATTATAATATGCTTTGGACTGCAGACGGGCGCTTTGGTGATGTGTCCCTCCCTCCGCATTTTGAAGCATATGATAGGTGGTCGTTCTCCTTCCTTAACCACGGGTGCTGGTGCTGACGTCTTTCCATCATTGTTGAATCTTCTCTTCTTGAAATGTCCATTCTTATTGTTTTGGCCATGATTACCACCGAAGTGGTTACCATTTCTGGCATGTTGATTCCCTCCACGCTTATTGTCACCGCTTGATGATCATTATCACCGGTATTATCATTTTGTCGGCTGTTCTCTTTTGGTTGGGTTGACTCATTATCGCACTCCAATAACTGAGCCCTATTAACAACATCTGAATACAAACACAGTTTATGAGAGATAAGATATTGACGTATCTCGGGTTTCAAACCTCTTAGAAACATTCACGTCATTCTGTCCTCATTATCAACCAAATGGGACGAAACTTGGACAAATTTCTGAAACTTGGCTTCAGTCTTCTACGACACGGTCATGTTGTTTTGCTCCAATTTAATGAACTACCTCTTTCATGTGACGAATACTTTAGGGAAAGTACTTGTCGTTGAATAGTTCTTGAAATTTTTCCCAAGAAATCTTCAGTGCAGCAGGTTGAGTACGCTTTACAGATTCCCACCAGTAATCTGCCTCTGCCCGCAACATGAAGGTGGTAAAGGGAACCTTTTGCTCCTCGGAGCAACCCAAGACATCAAATATCTTGTTGATCTGTTTTATCCACGTCTCCGCCTTAAGTGGTTTTGGCTCTCCAAAAACTCCGGTGGTCCCAGCTCCTTGAACTGTTTGGCGGTGACCGTCCGAGAGTTGCCAGTGTTTCCACCTGTATTTTGGATAGGAGCCCTCTTCTGCTTTGATGTTGCATGAATTGCATGAAGCCTCGGAATATTCCTTCGTTCATCATTTGGTCAGTGTTGTTGTTTGCATGAGGATTGTCGCCTTCCTGATGCACATTGTCCTAGTTATTGATCTGTGGAGACTCAAGTGTCTCATGTGCTTCATTGATGTTCTCAACATTCTTGGATGCCATTTTTAAATACTGCCACAAAACAAGGGTTAATTAACATATCACATATTATCCCTATACTCGACCGATCAATTAAATACCAAATAAACTTAGGTAGGTCATACTTAGCGAAAGAATTCTCCGCCTCTCCTTTAGTTCTTATCTCACATCTTAGCGGGGATCATATCCTAAGCTTTGATACCAACTGTGATACCCCCAAAATAGGTATACATCACCTATTACGAGTCGTCAAATACATGTATGTAATACAAATACAATCTTTAATATCTGACAAGAAAAGGCATGAGTTTTAATACAAATATTATCTTCTGACAATATCCGCCTCGAGAATAAGTCCTTATTACATTTATTATCACACTATTTAATGTAATAGTGAGGACTACTAATACTATCATCTCGGACCGTCACTCCGCTTCCTCCGATTAGTCCATTTACGTTTTCATTTCTTGAAGAACGAAAAGTGAAAGAAAGGGTGAGCTCAACTAGCCCAATGAAATATTATGACTAAGATAATGCGAATAATAAATTATCATTAGTCTTCAACAATGGTTAAACCGATAAAATACAATAGACATTAAGTTTAACCGCAGCGGAACATGCAATCCATTAAAAGAGTCAAGAATTAATTTATTTAGGAACTAATAACGTCCAAATTATCAACATGATATTTCTTTGTAGAGTAAAATTCAAGAATACTCAGAAGAATATTCCATGAAAAGATACTGGATGAAACGCAAATATCAAGGATATTCCACTAATTTCATGGAATATAGAAGTCAAAACTTTAACCAATTGAGTATAACAAATAATGGAATAACAAAAGAAATTACTATGCATGCGGTACTTCGCATAGACAAGTTATTACAACAGAATAATAAATAACGGAACGGAGTCGGTGAAAATTAAGACCGAATTTGATGTTCCAACAGAATAATAAAGAGACGAACCAGTTTTGGAGTAAAAGCGCACGCATGTGATATATTCCAACGAATAATAAGATGGAACCGAGTCCCGTAAAAACGCATGCATACGATGATATTCCAATAGAATAATAAAGATTTTACCCAGTCCCACGTAAACGCATTTTGACAAGATATTCCAAATGAATAATAAAGAATGGAATAATAGAAGAATTTTATCAAGTATAGGGTAGTCAGCGTAAGCAAAGTTATTCCAATTGAATAATAAAGAATGGAATAATGTAAGTTCTTCTTCATGAATACAAAGGAATAATACCCACTACCGTAAAAAGAAAGCTGGATATGGAGTAGTGAAGTAGCGTAATACTTTTTTCTTCTTTCTCTACATAGTTTCTCTATAGTTTCAATGAATTAAGTAGGAAATAATGAAGTAATGAACTTCTATTTATAGAAGAATGGACTGAATAATAACTAATCCATGAACGGTCCAGATTGATTTACTTTTAAACGGACGGTCCATATTGATTTTAATAAAATATAATATATTCTATTTAAAATCTAATAAAACAAAACTATAATAATAATAATAATAATAATAATAATAATAATAATAATAATAACTTTCCCTCTATGTCAGGCAATACAACCCCTCCCTCCCCTTTTTTCTCTCATCAGACACATTTTTATATATATATATAAAAACAAAACAAAATATATATATATATATATATATATATATATATATATATATATATATATATATATATATATATACATAACTCAATGACGAGTAATCATATATATATATATATGTACTGACATTACAAAATTTCTCCCCCACCCAAATGTTCTTTTTAAAACGTGGGCCCCACATGTGTCCCCCGCCCTTATAATAACAGAAAAAAACTTTTTACCGATTATTTTAAAAAATGGGTAAATGGGGGTCCATAAAATAAGCAAAACTTCATAAAAATCACCTTAATAATTTTAACAACGTTTATCACCTTTATTATAATTCACAATATTAATAGACCAGGTCGTTCCCAGGAAAGAGGGGACTTTCTAATAAGGATTTCTCTCTATTGGCGCTCAATTAGGTGACCAAACCTCTCTCGCGTAAACTTACAGACATCGTTAATATTGCAAATAATAATATTAATAACTCTGTCATCTCAATTATTGATTTAATAATATATAAAATATCGACAATAATTGAATCAAATAACGTGATATACTATGCAACAATTCTTTGTAGCAATAATTCAACAAAATCGAGTGACTTCTCACGTAAGCATCGATAATCAATACCGTGTCTTCTACTACGCAACCACACATTCACTCGTACTTTTAACACAGGGTGTTTCAACAGATTAATGGTAAAACTTTCGTAGTTATTTTTATAAAATATTTTTTGTCGTTTTCAATTCGACAATAATTACATTATTAGGGTCCACTAATGATTGTCTTGAGAATATTCCATGTTAAACGAATATTCCCGACCAATCGAATATTATATAACAACTTGCGTAATTTACAAAATTTATAAATACTTCCCACAATTATAATATTATATCAAATTTATTCCATAATATTCAAAAATAATAATTATAAAAAATTTATATTTATTCACAAAACTTGGGCTCTTACATATAAGAACAATTTTATTATATAACTTTGTCTAATAAATACTACTAGTCCTATCCTCCTAATTTTGTAAATTAAAATTGAGCCTTTTTTTAGAAGTAATACCACTACTAGTATAGACCAAATATACTTTTTGAATTGCACTTTTTAGGGGGGGATTGAAGTCAAATAGTAATGAGAAACAAACAAACAAACATTTAAAAATTAAATATAATAATAATAATAATAATAATAATAATAATAATAATAATAATAAAGACTGGCTTAACGTACGCCACTCCCTTAATATGCGACTTTGCGCAGTGGTTTAATTTCCGCCCCTAGTCATTCACACGCGCGCACAAACACAATCTCTCTCTCTCTCTCATCATATGATGTATTGGCTCCCACTGTCTGCCTTATATTATTTGCTGCCGGCGCTCAAGAAAAAGCCCTAGCTCTCTCTCGCACTTGAACAAATCAATTGCTCAAGGTAATACTTCTTCTCCTCCGGTCTCTAATTCGAATTTCCTGCGCTGAAATCAGCATATTCTTTTTGATGAATTTTAGTATATTCTTTTGCTCCAGATTCGAATTCGCTTACTTTAATATAGTTTTATTGATTTCATTTCTGTTCAATTTTCTGTAACAATGGCGATTGAGCTGTGTGTTTATTAATCAATCTCATGATTTTTTCGGCCGAAAGATTTTTTAGCCTTTTGCTTAATTGTTGATAAAAATGCTTTCTTTTTCCTTTTTCAGGTTTTTGATAAAAGAATTCAAAGTAGAAGGAAGATCGACCTTTATATATCTGGAGTGATTTCGGGGAAAAAAATACGACTTTCAGGTCAATTACTTTTTTACCATACCAAGGTATACCTAGTTGTAAGAATTGTCCAATTTTCTGTGTTTTGATATTTAAGATAAACATCAGCTTCAACTGAATTTCAATCACAATTCTTTATATTCCTAAACAGATACTTTCGTGTTTAGTTTAATATGTTCTTTTTTCAGATCACTTATTGATATATTTAGATTCATATTGCTCTTAACTTCCTATTCATTTATTTTTGGGAATTATTGTGCATGCTCTCTCTTCAATCTAGATCTCCAATGCCTTAGTTTTATTGCTTCACATGAAGATCTATTTTCTTCTTGCGTCTTTCAATTGAATTTGAGGTCGGAGATCTGATTCAATTTAGCATTTTTTTTGTTTTTTAATTTTTATTTTCATTTTCATTTTTATTTTTAATTATGAGTGTTTTGACAAGTCTATATAATCACAAGGTGCTTTATATATTTTATGAATGAAGTATGTGGTGATTGAAGAATTTGGACAAAATCCAGGCAGCTAGTAGGTCCATTACTAATTGATATAAAGTCAATTTTCTTCATATAGTGAAAACCTCTTCTGCTAGATCCGGAATACTTAAACTACTCCTGTATCCTTGCAGCTTTCTATAATTTACTAAGAGTTCAGTTTAAACTATAAGATTTTGCTGTGGACAGTACAATCTAGAAGCTCCTAACTTGGTTTGCAATATGAAGTAATCTGTGTATAAATTGTAACAAATTAACGTCACATCGGAATACATACGAACCTGGTGTGGTCTTGTTGGAATGAACGTGTGAAATCAAATCAATATTTTAAAAGGATCTTTGATTTGCCTTTCTTAATTCTTTTTATCTTATGCTTCATCTTTTCATTTAATTTGTTTCGTGAATTTTATTACCTATGGAAAATGTTTTAGTTATGTGCATTGATGAAAGCCTTACTTTTTAGGCTCTTTATCCTGCTATTTTTCAAATTTTCTGGTTCTTCTTCTGGTTCCTAACCTTGTGCTTTATTGTGCAGCAGGAATGCAGGATGCTGGGCAGATATGAGTTTGTGACGAAAGATTCAAGTTTATGAGATCTTCCGTCAGTTAATTAACTGAAGTTCAGACTAAATTATTGAAATGGATCGTCGCGATACATCAGGATTTGTTAGCGGGGGTGGGATGTACTCTGCTGCTTTTAGAGACATCTAACCCTAGAATATAGTTTTTTTCCTTTTCTTTTTAATTTTTTTCCTCTGTAGATAATTCTTTTAATCCCGGAAGTCAGGTTGCAATTAAATTTGCTTGAAAATAAGTGTTGCATTTTAGGAGTTTAGTCATGGATGCCAGGTTCCGTAGTCAGGGTTTTGCTGTTAACCCTGTATCAGACATGTTCAAGAATCTGGGCAACTCCATCCATGTTGGAGGAGCTGGATCTGCAGCTGGTTGCGACGCAGATACCACGTTGAGACTTGATTCCCCTGGTTCTTTATTCTCTGATGCCTTGTCAGCCTCAAAGGGAATCAAGAGGAAACGGAGTTTGTTTGGTGCATCTCTGGAGCAGAAAATTGGGTTGCCACTATGTCTTGGGTTGGGCCGTTCTTCAAGTTCCTCAGATAGTAAGGGGAGTTCAGCTACCGCATGTACCACAATGTCTTCTGCCAAAGAAACTGATGAGGAGTCATCAATGGATCTTGAATTGGACTTCTCTCTCCATCTTGGTAATGAGAAGACACCCAGCTCAAAGAACTCTGCCAGCTCTAATGTAACAGCAGTGGATGCGCCCAAGGTTGATTTGGAGTTGAGTCTGTCCTTCGGGCCTGCTGAATCTGATATTACTAATGTCCATCCAATCTTCAATCCACCTCCAAATGTTGTTAAAAATCCGCTGATCATTGGTGGAGCATATATTCAAGATGAAGGGTCAACATCTTCACATTGGAAAAGAGGTAAATCTTTCCCTCCATTGCAACACTCTCCAGAGACTAATTTCTTTCTCAACCAGCCTCTAAGAGAACTCAAACCAGCTGCAAAAACTCAAGACCTCTCATCGAGCGTAATAACTACACCAAAAAGCTCAGTAACTTGTACTTCCGGGATTACACAGCAGCATCAACAGCGTAGCAGTAGCACAAAGACATGTCAGTTTATGGGATGTGGAAAGGGAGCAAGAGGTGCTTCTGGCCTTTGCATTGCCCATGGTGGTGGCCGGAGGTGTCAAAAACCTGGATGTCATAAAGGAGCTGAGGGCCGAACTGCATACTGCAAGGCCCATGGCGGAGGTAGACGGTGTGAGTTCCTAGGATGTACAAAAAGTTCAGAGGGACGCACAGATTACTGCATCGCTCATGGTGGTGGTCGGAGATGCAGTCAGGAGGGTTGCACTCGTGCTGCCCGAGGGAAATCTGGGTTGTGCATTCGACATGGTGGTGGCAAGAGATGCACAATGGAGAACTGTACGAAGAGTGCGGAAGGCCTCTCTGGTCTCTGCATCTCACATGGAGGTGGGCGCAGATGTCAGTATCTAGAATGCACAAAAGGAGCTCAAGGAAGCACTATGTTCTGCAAGGCACATGGTGGTGGTAAGCGGTGCACACATGAAGGTTGCACCAAAGGTGCAGAAGGGAGTACACCTTTCTGCAAGGGTCATGGTGGAGGGAAAAGGTGTGCCTTTGAAGGTGGTGGGGTTTGCCCAAAGAGTGTGCATGGAGGTACTCTCTTTTGTGTAGCACATGGAGGTGGTAAGAGGTGTGCTGTGCCTGAATGCTCAAAGAGTGCCAGAGGGAGGACTGATTATTGCGTCCGTCATGGTGGGGGCAAGAGATGCAAATTTGAAGGATGCAGCAAAAGTGCACAAGGCAGCACCGACTTTTGCAAGGCTCATGGTGGAGGGAAAAGATGCTCTTGGGGTCAGCCTGGTTCAGAATTTGGCCAAAACGATATTCCTTGCAACTCATTTGCTAGGGGAAAGACTGGTCTGTGTACATCCCATGGTGGCCTGGTGCAGGACAAACGGGTTCATGGGGGTGCTACTGTGGGTGTTATGGTCCAAGATTCAAAACCGTCCGAGAAAATGAAAGCGGTTGTTACTGCTGAGGACACGAGTGTCGATTTCATGATGATGGACAACAATGTGACTACTGATGGATTTATTGGATCTGCTTGGAAAAGTTTGGGACTCCATGAAGGTAATCTGTCAGTTCGAGGCCAAGCATCAATTCCGGTTGCAGTTCTTGAAGGGAGGGTGCATGGAGGCGGCCTGATTGCACTGTTGGCAGGAAGTTCTGGACGCATATTTAACACCAGTGACAAAAACTTTGTTGGTGATCCATCTGAGCCCGGGAAACTTTACATGATACCACCAAACTGGATGTAAGGCATTTTCTGTACATTTGTTTTCATCGTTTCCAATTTTGCAGGGTTCCTCTGCACTATTTTCATTTGGCGTTTCAAGGTTATTTAGTTGTTTGATACTGGAGAACTGGTGTCTTTCAGTTATTTTAATGGTCAGAGCTTTGGAAGTGCTAAGCAAGTATAACAACAATAAGGGGAAATTAGGATCAAGTTATAGGTTTGTGATTGTTGGCTGTTGATGTCTTTATGTATATATTCATGTTTCTCAGCTTGGTGGTTGTATAAATGTCTTCAGTCAGACGGTTTTAGCGATAATAAGACTTCTGGGTTCTGAATGCTCGTGGTGTTGCTTTGATGTATGGTAACGGTTTTGTTCTTCTATGAAGCGCTGCACTGAAAATTGATTTCTTATGGTGCTCATAAATCTTTGATGGGATCAAACAAATGCCGTGTTAATGATCTTACATGTAAAAGAAAAATCTAAGTTTGGGTCAAATATTTAAGTGGATGTATTGATACAGGATTCAAGTCATTGAACTGATTTTTTCTTGAAGAATAATGGAAGTGATTGATTGTATAAATCACTTGCATGGGACAGTCAAATGCCTAAAGGCTCTAAACAAATAAAAAATTAAAAATTGTACGGGCAGTCTTCTAATTTTGAATTCGGTTTTGGTTCTGGTTCAACCATCCGATTTAAACGAGTCAATAAAAAAGGAAGATATACACTTATATTTGACTTCCTAAAATTGTTTCAGTTTGGTGGAGGGCAAAGCAATGGATTGACATGATATTTGCTATAGTATTAAATTTTCTTGTCCAGTTTCATAGCCTTTCTGTTTTTCTTACTGCATGCTTAATTTTGTAATCACAAGTCCTCAACCAGAAGCTAGCAGTAATATTTAATGGCCAAATTAGTCAAATATTAAATCTTTTGGGCTTTTGGTAATTTTAATGATGTTGCAGTCTAATAATAGTGAATTTGTGGCTGAACTATGAATATAAGTTTTTTTTAGCAGTTAGGTGCATCATCTGATCCCGTATGTCAACTTAAAGTCTCGGATATACACGAAAACTTAGTTTTTCTGCAGATATTTATTTCTTGTTGATGACAGCAACTTTCCTTACCAACTATATATTTTTTTGAAACCCAAATTTTCATAATCTCTTGTATTTGTTTATAATTGTATAATACTGTAAAATTCGGCACACTTGGTTTTTCTTCTTTTCACAGAACCACCTTATCCTTGAATTTTGCCATTTTGGAGAGCTCATCGACTGCTTCAACCAAGTGATCAAGCCGCGCCACAAATTCAATAATCAATGAAGTAAAGGTAGCGAGTGATAATGTTGCAGTGCTCTCTAGTTCTTTCATTCTCGGAATAAAGTTTGCTTCAAATCCTCCCTCTTCCTCAAACACATCCACCTCTCTGGATGGCCAAGAATGGAGTCTTCTTGATTGTTTCCTCATCGTCTCATGATAAGATTCCACGTGTGTTGGCGGGAGAATATTGAAAGGCGTGTTTTGGGCTACTGGAGAGGATTTCTGCTCTGCTGTTTCGGTGTTGAGCTCAGCCAGTTGATTTGAGAGGTCAGAGAGTGTGGATGAAAAGGCGTGAGAGAGCTTGGGAAGTGGTTTGGAAGAATTATCTGGTGCGTCATAATTAGATGTGAGGAGATAGGAATGCATGTCAATGGCGCGTTGGAGTCTTTCTGTTGAGCTGTGAACGCCTTTTATTAGGCAAGTGTTGAGGCTTCTTTTCATGTCACTTATGTCTTTTCCCAAACATCGAACTAGCTCTGCAGCCTGACTAGTTGCCTCTTGGATCTCTGCCTGGAATGTTAATCTTAGATTGTAGGGGGCCTGTAGAGCATTTTAGTAAATATATGTCAACGACGGTTTTTAGTATAATTGAACAAATATAACAACAGTTCCCTTGCATATACTACTATTCTACTACCAATTGTTCTTTTAATTGAGTTAGTTTTTATTTTAATGAATTGTATAAATGATTTGGGAGAGAAAGTTTGCTTTAAATATGTTTAAGATTCCAAATATATTTGACTAATCCGACCTCACATTAATTTCAAAGTAGTTTTCTTGTATGGCAGCCTGCATTGGCAGCCTGCATTGGCAGATGCATAGTGCTCTCCTGTCTGCTTCAATATTTTGAAGGACTCAGGTTGGTTGGTATATATGCAGATTCCACTTTATAGATTGTTATTGCTCGGAATTTGAGAGATGCATGAAGCTTGTAAAAGATACTACTCCACTACTTCACTCTTGTGGGATTCTATTCTTTCTGGTAAATTGCAGTGGAGGTCTTTAATTGTCCAGCAAGATGAACTTCATCCAACAGCTAGGCAAGAGATTACCAGGAATCAAGGTAAGCTTAGAATACTTTTTAGAATCGCAAACTACATTTAATGCTGTAAGGATTTGTGCCAGGTTAAATCCATTTAAGGGTAGAATTTTTCATCCAGGCCTGTGCTAATTAAAAATCAAAATCAGGATCATGACATGAGGATATGAGCATATGGCATGTAAAACCAGGGCATAGAAATCCTTAAGTGCTTATTACGGAATATAATATGTAAACCAGATCATTGAAATCCTCGAGTAACTATTAAGGATTGCAATATCGAGATGCTCAGAATAACATAAATGGTAATGTCTTTTGAGATGAATTTCCCTATTTTGTCAAGCATCTGTGTAGCAGCCCACCTTAAACAAGACCAGAGCATCAGGAACAAACACATGTTGTGGTTCCTGATTGTATGATTCTTATACCTTTCCCATGTCTACATGCTTTTATGCCATTGGGATTTTTGTCACTCAACTGCCATGAGAGTTTTGGGGCCTTGTAACACTGCTTTCAGCATATATCTCGAGTTGGCAGCATATTTTATAGACAATTAGAAATCTGAAAAGGTATTGATTCCATTTACTTGACATTGGATATTCCATCATATCATGATCTGTATATGTATATGTATATATGTGTGTGTGTTATTTATGTGTATAAACACCTTATAAAAATATTAAACACTAAGGTCTTGTTGAGAAGGGACCTGGATTTCAGAGTGAAGAACACCGTGAAGTGCCATAACCTCGTATGCACAATATCTCAATACTGCACCAACTTTGACATATTCTGACCATGGATAAAAGAAGTGTCCGAACCGGCCATGTGGGGGCTCCCATTTAGCCGAAACCGCCTTAAAAATGGAAGCACATATAACCAAGATATTAATAAGCTTGCTGACCCAAATTATTGTTGAAGAAAATAATTTCTTTTATAAAACATAAACATGAAAATTACCAAGGACTCGAGTTTAGCAGAGGAGTTTAGCGTGGATCTACATTTCCTGTATGCTGGCTCATCAGGAAATTCATCTATGACAGTCTTGAAAAAGTCCAGATGATCAGATCCATCATCTTTTAAGTACTTCCCAACACATTCTGAAAATTTCCCAGATGAAAACTTTAACGAATCTTTCAGAATATAAATTAGATTTTGTCAAATTATTAAGTGTCTGCAAGTGCAAACAAGAGTACTCCTTAAGTTAGTTTACCTTCAAGTGAGTCAGCCACTGAATTAAAGCAGCTGACTAGTTCCTTGTGTAGCTGCTCACCAGCCCATATGGGAAAAATTAGGACATTCACTAGAACTGCTACAATAGCTCCTATGGCAATTGAGTAGAATCTGTCCATGGAGGTTAAAATTGGATTCCCCATACGATATCCAGAAACTATGATCAAACAGTATGTGAAGAGGATGACTCGGAAACCATACTCATATGGCACAAGGGATGGCCATAACTTCATGAATGATGTAACTGCCCCTGTACCATATTTGAAATATTTTAGCTCTCTCTAGCTTTTATTATCTCCACTTGATTCTGAAAAAGTTTACGTAATGTACGTACCAATTATAAAGATGCTGATGCCAATTATATAAGGTTCAGCAACTCTGCCAGAGCTCAAGGCTAACTGGGCAATAACAATGGCTAAGACTCCAGCAAGCAAGCTTCCAAGTGCTCGATTGAATCCTCGGTTGAATGTCGCACCTTTATGAAATTCATCGCCAGGAATGATGCACAGATATGGTATTCCAGTTAGTTTTCTTTATATATTCACGTATATGCATCAATCTATGGTCCAAATTAATATTCATCTTTTTGTTTAACTAAGAGGAAAAAAATTCATAGTTTACATGAAAATTATATATTGTAAGCTTAAAAGAATGCATGTAGCCTTTTATACATACCTACAGTGTACTCAAACATTATGGCAACAGTGAGGATGGACCAGATGATATTGGCACCAAATACATGATAAGGTGCTCGGAATAGTATGAGTAAAGATACAAGTAGAACAGCAAGCCCTACTTTCAGTGAGAATATTACTCTATTGCTGTCTTCCTTGCAAAATTTCCATACATTCGATATCCAACCTTTGCATGAGAATTGCACATCCCCTGATTTCTTCATAGTTTCCGGCAGTTTAGTTTTGGTAATGGAAGCAATATTGATCTCAAAATTACTACTGCCCTTTTTCCCATTCATTTTCCAATCAACTAATATCAACTGTCAACTCCTTCTTAGAAATCTTTGAGATCCGCGTAGTTTAAGAGATAACACGAACGAGATCTCTTTACTAGGTAGATGAAAGCAGTTAAAGTCTAAGGACCTCTTAAGAATACAAGTAAGGGTACCTACTGAAGGAAGAAAGAAGAGAGCTTAAGACGAGCTGAAGAACTGATCATTTATGAGTTTTTGGAGATAGAATGAGGAAATACACGACAGTACCGATTTAAAGAAAAGTGCGTGAATCAGTTTTTGATCAACTAGGAGGACGGAGAAAGTGTGTAGTCAGGGTATGAGAATTAGAGAAAAGAATAATACAGAAGAGCAGCTGAAAAACTTGGATAAGAAGATGCTTAACCTCAATAATGCTGCATGCATGGAGAATTAGAATCTAACAACGCATGAAAATTTGGCTTCTGACAGCTACATTTGCTCTTGTAAAATATTTTGATCCCCATGTCAAACGCAGTGTTATCATTGTCATGGTAATTTTAGTCGAAACTGATGGTGATGGTGATCGATGAAGTAAAAATATTCAGCCCATGAGCGGTCTATAGTTATTTAGACATTTTAATTGTTTGATTCAGCATCTAAGATATAATTTGTTTACGCATTGATGACATTCATTTGGTTATAATAAATGAACTGCACACATGTAAGCAGGTTGAGTTAGAACTGGAAAATTTTCATCAGCAAGATGTTAAGCTGAGGGTGGCCTACTAGCTGGTTCAGGGTGAGGAATTTTCTCTCTTTCTTCATATGGGAATATTACATTGCTTAAGACTGTTAGGCCTCGATTGATTATAGTTTAATAGATCTGTGATAGCCAACAGACTAACAAAAGTTGCTGAAATCTTCACATGAGGAATATGTTTCATTCCATATTCAACATTCTCTTCTCCCAGTCCTCACCTCGTAGTGATCTGAGCATAAACATTATGATTTTGTTAGTTCTGGTCGGACGAACTCTACCTGTACTGATGTACTCAGTTGAGAGGATGAAAAATGTAGTGTTTTAAACATACTGGAAACAAGAATATACATAAAGAAAAGCAGACTGGTACTTCATTTTCAGATTGCTAATTTGTTACCAAATATATCGACTCATATGGCAATGGAAGCAGCACTTCCAGAATTGGATGCTCAAAGTAATGATAAAATGTGCTAACGTTTTTGTGGTTTCCTACGGCTGCAGGGACCTATCTATATAGAAGATGCAAATGGACCACAATATATTATTATGTATTTCAACATTTTGTTTCTCAAGTTACAATCCCTAGCTTTGATCATCAAATATTTTTTTTCTTGGTTCTTTTCAGTTTCTGATTTTGGGAGTTTCAAAAGTTTAATCTTTGTGAAAATAACAGTTGGATTATCATTGTTCATGGAACTGAAGACACCCTCCTCATTAGTCATTTGACAAGCAACAAGAGTTTGTTTATTTATGACAAATTTAAAAGTAATTCAAAAAATAACAAATTTTGGTTTCATGTCTTTTTAAAAGAATTTACTTTTATTTTTTGAAAATATTAGGTTATTGAAGTTTGAAATAAGTTAAATTTGAATGACTAGCCAATCATTTTCCAATGACCCATCCCTAGAAACAAACATTAAACTTGAGAAGACCGTGACTGAGCTTACTAGCCAATCATCTGCTCTCCTTTTTTATTTAGGACTCCCATTCAACTTATGAGAGTCTAACCCCTGACTAAGCATACCAGATTTTGATAATCACATGGTGGAACTCCTTCAACCACCTATGATACGCCACGTGAGGGTGAGGCTAGCCAGTCAACTTTCATAGAGTTCATTTGTTTAGCTTTATTATAGCCATTCAACGTTTGTCTAGCCATCTAACACAATCTGCTAACGAGAGTTGACATTTTGGTTCGACAAAATATACTGACTTTTTTTTATGCAGGTAAGTAGTAGTAAACAATGATAAGATCAGTCATCCAACTACTTTAAATGGTTAAGTACGCCATGCTATATTGCGACAGTGACTCTATATGAAGTACGATACTTGGTAACGTGTACATAATTTCCGCTAACACACCTCCTACAACACATCATTCCAAAAACATAACTGAGTTGTCGAAATTGTTTTATTATTTATAGTTTTTCATTCTGACTTAGACATCTCGTTAGTCTTTTTCGTCTTTCAATCCGTATCAGACATATCTACAAGCTTCATTGGCTTCCCTACAATAACTTTTTTAAAGTTTTGCTGGATAAAAATAACCTTCATCCGAACATGTCAATGTTGAAACTAATATTCCTATCGAATTTATCAATATCAAATTTGTTGATAAAGTCGAGCTCAACGTCATAGTATAGATCGAAAATAACTAGGCTCTTGATATCAATTTATTATGATAAACTATGACAAACACAAAATTTTATGTGGAAATTCAAATATAAAAAATCGCGTAAAAAAACAAAAAAAATTCACTAAATAAAAATCTAAAGAATACAAGATAAAAAAAAAACTTTGAAAATTAGTATAATATTTGTAAATGTCTTTACTTCAAAAACCTACTGCTTATATTTATAAGCCATATAAAAATTTCATAATCAAATAACATAGAAAATACTAAAATTGAGTATGACTTTCCTAAATATTTGAAGTAGTAATACATAAATTCAAATCATCAACATTCATGTCATACCCGACCACACAAAATTTCAAACTCGTACTGTGGTTATTCACTTATTTGTACTAATTTAAACCTCAAGCCCCCTCTCTTTCTCTCTCTCAGTAGTATCAACTGTCAAATGTGGTTACCTACTTCTAGGGCTTTGTCCTGAAACTACAAAAAACCCTAATTATATATGCACGATTAAATAGTACAGGGCAATTTATCTGTTAGCTCGGACCGAACTCATGCTGAGATTCAATTGCACTCCCTCCATCTCCCAACGCCCCCTTCTTCTACCTTCTGTCTCCCCAATTAGGGTTTCTCCCCCTTCCCAATCTTTCTTTCCACTCACTCGAAGTTTTCGCATCTCTGAATCTCATCACAGGTCTTCAATAAAGGTAAGCCCCCACAAAAACTCAAAATTTATACATATATGTCCGAGTAATATGATCCATATCTGTTCCCAACCGTTTATATTGTTAATCAAGTTGAATTCCATTTTTTTATGCTTACTATGTTTATGTAATTAGAATATGCATTTGCACCCAAAAAACAGAAAAGATATCAAGAAATAATTGAGTTTGTCATGGCAAACTATAATATGCTTAAGAAAATGTCAAATAGGACTCATTCTTGTACAAAGGGACTATTTTTGTATGTCCATTCGTGCATTTTATCTTTGTTGAGTTTTCATTTTCAGTGGGTTTGTATTGCAGAAGCAGAGACCTCAAAGTTTTGATGATGTTCTACATGAAGATTTGCAGGAACCTGAGAGATCAATAAGCCAAGAAGAATTTTCTTCAGAGACCTCAAAGCCTGAAGTTGTTGATGATGTTCTACATGAAGATTTGCAGGAACCTGAGATCAATTAAGGGAAGTAGATCAAAAGGAAGTTGGGTTATTTTCAATTCTTTTCAAGAGGTAAAGCTAATACCTTTGTTCAGTTCTAGTTCATGTCTCTGGGGATCAAAATTTTTTTATAGTTTCAAAAATAGTGGTGCACTTTTTTAATCGATATTGTTAATCAAATTTCCATCTTTAGTACATTTATATTAATTTCTGGATTATTCAGGGAATAAATAATGCTTACTTTTATGAACAATTGCAAAAAAATCTATTATGTAATAATAGTGTATATATTTATGTGTAATTGATTTGTCACTCTTTATAACTATAGTCTATATATGTTCATGCTATGGGACCTGGTAGAGAGTTTTTATAACTTGGTAATAATTTACTTAATGATTATTTTATGTTAAATTGTTCTGCTATGGAACCTGGTAGAGAGTTTTGGTTGTTAAATTCTTCTTTGTGCGTAGTCTATGTCAGTACATTTGGATCCATCTGTGTGCTTGGCAGAAGTTTGATTTGGCTAATGCATGCAGATACCAAGTTTTTCTGTTGCAAAATTGGTTTAACAAATGAAATAT
The DNA here is from genome assembly GCA_020205605.1 of Panax ginseng. Taxonomy (NCBI): domain Eukaryota; kingdom Viridiplantae; phylum Streptophyta; class Magnoliopsida; order Apiales; family Araliaceae; genus Panax; species Panax ginseng. Next base: position 2,077,002 of record CM035139.1, on the reverse strand, counting down.
GTACAACCAAATTTAAACAATTAACATACTCTGATAATTAAAGAATAGAATGTGAAAATTGTTCCAAACGAGAGTAAGAAAAACTAGAAAAATAAAATCCTTGACCATTCATTTTAACAATAATTACCCCTTTTCTATATCTGAAAGGGGAAATGTTATATTACTATTTAACATTAGACAATAAATATTTGTAAATGTCACTAGATAACATCCTATACTATTATTTCAAAAAAATATCATCTTATTTTATTTTATGAAATAGACTTTTAAGTTTTGACAGATTATGAGGCTAGTATGATCTTGAAATCTAGGATATGTATGCTTCATAATTGTTTCAGGCTGCAGCTGCAGTAATTGGAGCTATTAATGAACCTTGGACTGTACCATGGACAGGAGAGACCATCCTGCAGGTAAGTACGCTCCTTACTTGAGATTAGTTAGTATACATATCAGGACTCAGGAGTGAGTAGAATATAAATTGTGAACAATCTTTCTTATAATCAGGTTTGGTAAAAGGATTGTCACGCTTATGTCTGTTGACAGCTGATTTTTTCCACCTAGCTTCTTTTAAACCTTAGGTAGTAGCAAAACCCTCGCCATCGAACAATTAGGGGATCATGAACTATTTACTCTACTTCAAACCCTACCCCCCCGTCCCCATCTTCTTTTGTTGTTTTGGAAACTCCCCTTTAGGTCATGTAACAGTTGTGTCTTCATGTTATAAACCGATACCTCTGAGGGGAGGCACACTGTTATCTTTAGTTTCTAACTTCTAATGCATTTGTTCGAGATACTTGTTCATATGATAATCCTTGCATAATAATCCTCCATCAGTGAAGGTTGTACTTCTTCCGCCTATGATAAATACTTATTTCACGATAGGATATCGCGTCCCATAGGTTCTCTGATTTTGAACTCCTCAAACTAAGCTTTGAGTTTTCCTTGCTGTTCAGTTGACCCACGATTCTTATACCGGATAATGATTATGCTGATGCAGGTTACACTTCTTTGGATTACTGCATTCTGGTTCGTTGGTTCTTGGTTGGTTCCATTTGGAGCGGGCATGATGGGTTTCAACAAGGTATCTTTGACGTACCGAGGTCAGGCCTTATTGAGCCTTTTAACTGATGTAATTGAAGGCCTTGCTGGAGCTGCAATCCTCTATCGCTGTCTATCTCAGTTTTGGCCCCTTCCATCTGATTGGTTCAGATTCAGCCTGAGAGGGAATTGGCTGTTTGATGTTACTATCGGATGCCTCATGTTTCCATTGGTTAACCGGCTGTCACAGTTTAACCTTGACCTATTGCCTCTTCTCCCTTCAACTCCTGTCTCAAGTATAGAACACTCAATCATGGCAAGAGATCCTGTTGCAATGGCACTGTATGCAGTTCTACTTACTGTGTGTTCTCCCATGTGGGAGGAGATGGTCTTTCGTGGTTTCCTTCTCCCGTCCTTGACGAAGTACATGCCCATATGGTGCTCAATCCTAGTGAGTTCAGTTGCCTTTGCTCTAGTACATTTGAATGTATACAGGATGCTACCGCTTATCTTTCTCGGGGTTGTAATGGGTGTTATTTATACACGGTCTAGGAACCTATTACCATCTATTCTCTTGCACAGTCTCTGGAATTGCTTTGTTTTCTTAGATTTGATGAAATGACATTCATTATTCATATCACACATAAATCTGTAATTCACCAGATCCTGCGGTTTCATTTAATTTTAGCATAATGTTTTCTTTTTCTATTTTGGACCAATTAAACATGAGCTTTATTTATTATAAGGAAAATTGAAACTCAACTCTCAATGCAGGAATTAATTTTAAAATTAAAAAACAAAAACTTAATTTGTCAGAAGTTGGATTTGAACCCACGCCCTCTCACGAAGACCAGAACTTGAGTCTGGCGCCTTAGACCACTCGGCCATCCTGACTGACGAATTTATTCATCCAGCATTATGGTTTAATTATAATACTATTAATAATAAATATTTTTTCAAACTATGCCCAAGACAAGTACTGCTACATCATAAGTACTATATGACAAAGTGTTGATGTCTGTTATAATATGATCAAATGACGCTAGAAAAACCCAACTTATATGATAGCCATGTCCATGCTCCAATTACTTTCCAAATATAGACTCCTGTTTCGCTTATACCTGTTGATAATGATATATCAACTTGTCAATATGCTGAAATAGTGAAATTGATTAGTAGGGACTAGGGAGTGGTTAACATGAAATTAATTTTGATTAATTGATTAATTAATATCTACTACTGTCGTCTCTATCTCTATAAATGTATTGATCAATTGATCAACTTATCATGAAGTTAACTTTATGATAACCGAATCCTGCTTATGATATCCTTTACTATCTCTCAACATATTTCGTGATATAAATATTATATTTAATAATAAAATAAATTTGTTATAAACAATTAACGATACAATTAAATTTGTTACAAATAATTATATAAAATTAGGTTTGATTGAGACTCATTTAGCTACTGAGTTGAGCACAATCTCAAATCAAACCCAAATAATTTGAATTTTTTGAATCCGAATATCAATAAAAAATTATAATTTGAGGAAGTTCTAAAAATTTATCAAATTTTAAAATTTGTTTATATTTGAATCATTTATATTCGAATCGAGTTCGAATCAAATTTTTAGTCCAAAGATAAAATATGAATCAAATCTGAACTATTTGCTCATTTTAACACATGTGCGGCCGTGAGTTGTTTACTGTTCGTTCAACAAAAATAAATAGAACTATGTTCCTATCTAGAGTTCTTCTAGGAGGACATTTTTTGGGGACATTTCTAGTGACTTTTTTTTTTTTTGATTTTTTTTTGTAGTACCTCTTAAAAAATGTATAATATTTATTTCAACTGAAATTTTTATAAAAAATAGTGTTTTAAGTGTAAATTGAATATATGATTGTACAGACTGTACATATTTTATTTCTTGTATGTATCTAAATTACATATAAAACATTATTTTTTATAAAAAATTCAATTAAAATAAATATTATATATTTTTTAAGAGATACTACAAAAAAAAAAAAAAAAAAAAAATTTCTGTCCTATTTAACGCAAGCCGTTGAAAAATGATTGGGTAGCTCTTTCGGTCGCATCAGGCCAGAGACGGTTCATATTAAAGTCTGTAATGTTGCACCTGCTACACCTCTAGGCCCCAGCTTGCCCCTAACTCCCGACACCCCCATCTTAATCTCACACCATTTATTTATTTATCAATAAAAGATAAAGGACATATAATAATTTACTAGTGACAAAATTATGATTTAAAGATAAAATTATAATTTTACTAAGTGACAAAAATATAACACACATACCCTATCCGTATCAAAATTCCAAAATAAACTACTCCATACTAACCACTTTCCAAAATTATACCATATCCATATCAAAATATAATATAAAATTATTATTAATTTTCAAACGTAAATAAAATTATTTATATTTAAATTTTATGCAAATTATATAATTTAAAAAATCAAAATATCAAATTGTACCCTCTCAAATAAAAATTTACTATTGACAAAATTTACTCTTGTAATTTCAAAATATAAAATAATTAATAATTTTTAAAATTAATTAAAGATCTTTTTAAATTTAAAATTGATAAGAATTTAATACAATGATAACTATTAGTATTAATTATTTTTTAAATACTACTACTAATTATAAAAAAAATTAATGAATTTTTAAATTTTAAATTTAATAATATATTAAATTAATTTTAAAAATTTAATAATAATTTTATAATTTGAATCAGAGGGAGTACATTTGATGCTATATGCATTACTTTTTTTTGTCTAGAAATTTGTTCTACTCCATTTTATTCGATCTACTTACAATTATAAATTAAATTACTAACTCTTTCATAAATCTTTATACCACGTCACGTGAATGGCCCACTCAAACTCAAAAACCGAGGCCAGAAAAAGCGGGAACAACTGACTCTTCCTACTATAAGCATGTCAGTCTATTATAACCACTTCCACCGCTGCTTTCCGTTGATTTCTACCCCTTCTTCGCCGCCTATAACCACCCTCCGCCGCCGTAGTTAAATATAAAAAAGTTGTCGGAATTATTACTTGCATGGCGTTCTTTTAGGAGATCCGCTTCTTTCGGGTTATATAATTAGGTCCGAAATCCCGATCATTCACATGCAGGAAGAAGAAAGAGAAATTTTCGACAAAAGAGAAAGAGAGAAAATTAACCCGTTGTGATATATTCTGTTCTGCACAAAAATAGAAATTATATTTCTATACAGAACTGATATGCCTATATATGGATAGAGGAGGAACAGAAATTTGAACGGAGATAGGATTGGAGGTGTTTTTATATCTGTTCGTTTTGAGAAGTTTTGGTTCGTACTTGCGGCAGGTAATTCCGGTTTCACGGTTCCGATTAGAGATCTCAATTTCCCGATCAAAATTATTTCAACCGATTCAACTTCTCATTTGATAACAACTTTTTACGCCAATATTGTGATTTTAATTTACATTTTCTAGGTGAAAATTTGTTCAGGATCAAGTTGAGTGAGTTGTAGTTGCGAATTAAAGGAGTTGGAGATCAGTAAAATGGAACAGAAACACATATTGATGTCAGCTTTGAGTGTGGGAATAGGCGTAGGAATTGGATTGGCTTCGGGGCAGACAGTGAGCAAATGGACTGGTGGGGATGATTCCTCTTCAAACGCCATTACACCTCGAATTATGGAGCAAGAGATGCTTAATTTGATTGTTGATGGCAGAAATAGCAATGTCACTTTTGACGAATTTCCTTATTATCTCAGGTGAACAAAAATTTGTCCTTGTTATCCTTCCTATTTAATGAAGTACATATCTGCCATCTCGAGAATGAAAGTCTGCTTTTCTGTGTAACGATAACGATTGCACTTATCTGTTTGATTATTCTATCGCCTTTATTAATGTAATTTAATTAGGTTCAGAGTCTTAGACATCGTGGAGGCGTATCATGATTTCATACTAATGGGTGTCTCTATCCATATTAGATCATTGTTGGATCTTGGAATTATCAAACAGTACATTTAAGTTGATGGCTTTTTTGGCCGTCACGTGCACTTCCTATTTTTAGTAGTGTTCTTGTCACTAATGTAAATCTGGGGACTGGGAAGACCTGGTCACTTTCTAAGACTTGTTCTTATTTTCAACTTCTTTTTTTATTTAATTTTTACTGGCGTTGATTAATTTGTGGAATATAAATGTTTGAGGGTAAAATTTTTTCATTAGGTGAGAGGTCAGCAACTTGTGATTCTTGTGTACCATAATTAAGGATAAGGACAGCTTTTGCTCTTAGAAAAATAAATTCAATAACAAATTTAGCTCAAAATTGGTTATTGAAAAAAAATAATGAAAAAAATTATTTCAAAGTCTATCCTGGGTAGACATTGGTAAAGGCTCTTGCTACTTTCATGAGGGGAGGATAGTCAATAGTGATTTTTTGGGCGGCCCGACTTCGTCAATGGACAAAGTATGAAACTTAAAACAATCAGGGTCAAATTCTGAGTTCAGAACAAATCTCGAGTCAAATCTTAAGTCCGAATTAAATCAAATCCATCAAAATAAGGTCTTAAACCATTGGTACAATAGTATCTTCTTGGGTTATCTTAACATACCACAGGCTAACCCAAAAAGTCATGACTGAAGGTACTATTGTTAGTAACTTAATTCTTTATACACATACAAATTTTTGATGTGGGATAAATTATTTCCATATCTTTCAATGTTGGACTGGGGTGTTACAAACTCTCTCACTTAAATTTTTGACGTCCCCGTCAGAACCAATCACATACACGGACGCCTCTCTAGCCATTGAACCGGTTGACTTCGTGTCCCCACCTCCTGACCTCCCTCTCTACATTGTGAAATAATATTATCACCTTTGTGTCCCCACCTCCGCAGACCCGATCGGATAACCCGGGCAACATTTCGAGAGTCGACTCGATGCCATATGAAACAACTCAAGGTCAAATCCTTTAGTCTAGAACAAATTTCGGGTAAAATCCCAAGTCCGAATCGAATCAAATCCATCCAAATAAGGCCTTAAACCACTAACACAACAATATCTTCTTGGGCCATCTTAACCCACCACAAATTCACCCAAAAAATTATGACTGAAGATACTATTGTTAGTAATTTAATTTTTAATACACAGATAAATTTTTTCCATATCTTTCGATGTGGGACTGGGGTGTTACAAAACTACTGCTGCTTCTTTTCGAAGCAAGAGGAAGCTTCATGTTTTGTGTGATTGAAGATTAAGTGACATTGCTAAATGAACCATAACGTTATATACGAACATGTTGAGATTGAGTACACTCCCTCTATGGAAATGAGTACTTCGTTAAGCTCTCGTCATTGTTCAGTCCCTGCCATTCAACCTCGTGAAGATCCTCTTATTGAGTTATTTACTTAATTAGTAACTGGATCATTACCCGGACAATTCATGAAGGGGTGAAAAAAGGTATTGAAAGTCAACAAAGTCAAACGGAACCCTCATGACCGTCATTTCTGTACAGTCCTAAGGAAGGAGTATTAACAAGGATAGTTATGGTCTGTCTCTGAATTTTTTTAACTTTCATTTGATTCTCTTCTTCTTCATTGATTCCTCATGATTTTTTTTTGACAGAGTGGTCCTCATACGTTGAATAGCTATTTTTTGGGAGTGTAACATAATTTTAGTTTTTGGTCAAATGATAGATGACTTCAATCATTCTTATTGTATTTTTAAGATCATTCTGCTTTCACCTTGGTTGTTCCTGTGATACTTCGCTTTAATGAAGCTTAAATAATATATGGGGCGAGGTTGTGGCCAGAGATGAAGGGATCCCTGCTTGAGCTATGTTTGGTGCTGGCTGATTCAGGGATGATGAGACAGGAAGTGTCAGATTCCATATCTTTATAGAATGCTGTGTTGAGGGGATGAGAATGTTGAAGCATATTTTGGTGGACATTAGAGGCTCCTATTGGATGGCCGAAGGTCTTTCTTCCATACTTGGAAAACCTTAAGTGCTTCTCTAGCATAGCTGAAGTTGGATACCGAATTTCAGGCTGCATGCGTGCTAAGATGAATATTTATAGTAGGGAAAAAGATTTATATTGCGACAAAAAGTGTCGACGTTGGTTGAGAGTAGACACATTAATAATTATCCATGTATTTGTATTAATTTATAGATCATACCATTGCGTCTACTGAACAAGAGTAGACATGTTTTTGTTGCAATATATAGAAGAACTCTTACAGTAGCATGATCTATGGAGAATTAAGTGTACTCCCTCCGTCCCGATTTAAGTGACATGCTTTCCTGTTTTGTACTATGTTACTTTTACAAAAGCAATTCAACATTAATGCATACGGACTATATTCAATTTCCCTTCTGAAAATAGTGATACAAATATGTGGACTCGACAATACAGTGTACTCTATCATGCTTTCCTGCTTTGGATTTATTTGTTTTGTAACCAATCCAACATTATTTCTAATGGACCATATATACTTCCCTTCTGAAAATAGAGATATAAATATGTGGACCCCACAATATTTTACAATCTTTTAAAACTATTTTACTCGTGTTCTTTTCTAATCAACCCTATGCTGTTATAAATTACTTCAATATGCTGAGAATTTTTCTTGTTTGTCACAACAGTGAGCAGACAAGGGTTTTGCTAACAAGTGCTGCCTTTGTTTATCTGAAGAATTTCGACTTTTCTAAGCACACACGTAACCTTGCTCCTGCAAGTCGAACTATTTTGCTATCAGGACCTGCAGGTTGTTTCTCTGTTGAATTAGTCTATATGTATGCATTTATACTTTTGTCATTCATTTTCTTATGTCTCATTTTGAAGAACTTTACCAACAAATGCTTGCCAAGGCATTAGCTCATTATTTTGAAGCCAGGCTGCTATTGTTAGATATTACTGACTTTTCGCTAAAGGTGAGTTTGGAGGATTACATTTTTCTTTGATGTCTACTTCTGCCAAATCTTATAGTGGTTAATTGCTTTTCTACAGATTCAGGGAAAGTATGGGTCTGCCAACAAGGAATATGTAAATTTTTTAAATTCAATCCCAACACATTTTTTTTCTGCATTATATCTGTTTAGTCTGTTCTTGCACCAAATGCAATATTGTCTCCCACAGAATGCAGGAGATTTTGAATATTCAACACGCATTTTACGTTGGTTTTTTCTTGTGCAAACATCTTGTTTACAGTCTTTCAAAAGATCCATTTCAGAAACTACTTTGGCCCAGATGTCTAGTTTATTTGGATCTTTTTCCGCCCTTCAACCACGGGAAGAATCAAAAGGTTTGATAGAAGATTATTCGTTCCTTTTATTTATTTATGTTGTTTCTAATTCACCCCCCCTATTAAGGCGACATTTACGTGGGGGAGAGACCCACATAGGATGCTTGTATGCACCATATGTTTACTTTGTCAAGTTATCTTTTCCCATTCTCTTTATTTTGTGTATTCCTGTCGTCACCCTAAAAGTGATTGCAGCAGTAGGAAATCTCATGCTATGACACCTCCTTTTCCATATGTTTTAGAATAATGGAGAGCAGTGATGCAGGTTTTTAAAGGGAAAAAGAGGGAGAATGATGTTCTTTGTTGCCCATGGGCTATTATTGCTTCTGCATTCCATTGAATTATGTTTATTCTAAAGAGGTTTCCAAGTATTAAATACATAGCTTACTAACTATTTTTATATTCGTAAGAGGACCTTTTTCCTTTTTCTTTTACTTCAGTCTGAGAGTTGTACCTTGTATTGTAAATCATTTCTCTGACATTTTTGGATTTGGGTTAGTTATTTACTTTAATTAAATTTACACTTTTCCATATTGAACCTTCCTGTTGCAGGCACACTAAGTAGACAGAGCAGTGGTGTAGATATTGGATCATGGTATACGGCTCGTATCTGTTTTCTTGATTTGAAACATTAGGAATCTAGTGGTATGCTGTTCAGTGGTTTAATACCTATGCTAATTCAGCAGTTCCTTTATTTGCAGGAAATCAGAAGGAATGCCTTCAACCCTCCGTAGAAATGCATCTGCTGCAGCTAATTTGAATAGTCTTATGTCAAATAGCACTCCTACAAATCCAGGTTTTTATTCAGGACTTCTTTTATGTAATGGCACAAGTCTCAAGTAATTGCATTTTCCACTCAACAGGAAAATCTTTCATAGATGGTGCACGTACTGTAAGAAGATTTATGCACGCAATCAAAACTGAATTTTTTTATATACTCCACGAAATATGCTTATAATGAAGTTGGGTAAGATAGAAGAGGGTTAAAGAATACATAATGTTTCTCTAATTCTTGCACATGGTCCCTTCAGTTGCATGTATTTTCCAGTTCATTGGATGGAAATATATAAAGAGAATATAGGTGATTCCATATTGAACCAAACATATTTGTTACAAGAATTTAATTCTTTTTATTATCTATTTTAGAAGAAATCATCAAGTGAAAAGCCATATTGGTGTTATAATCATAATTATATTTTTCCATGTTGGTAAGCAAGCGGTTTATTTGAGCTTTTTATGGTAAAATACTATAACAAGCTGAAAATTCTGAATGAGCTTCGAAGTCCTTTTTTCTTCACATGCTGCTGCGCAGTTGTTTTTAATCATATTATCATGTTGAAATCTAAGGAAGAGAGCCATGAGGAAGATAGCCTGAGCAGGAAATTTTTAGTCTTACCTAGAGAAAATAACTTTAGTGTACCATTTCAGATTCATTATAATTGCCTCATCTGTTTCTGTTCTTTGCTGTCCTCATAACTCTAAGATTCTTTATCTAATTCCTACAGTTGGTTAAATTTTTTTGAACAAACATTACTGGATCAAATATATCTTAAAACTTTGGAATTTGTAGGACCTTGCTCATATAAATCAATCATGCTTTTCAGACAAAGTTTGTTCCACTTACAGTTATGAATTTGCTTATTTATCTCAAAGATCAACAGATTTTCTCTTTCTTTTCACTTGTACTGATGATATCTATATTTCAGCTCCTCTTAAGCGTACTAGTAGCTTTTCCTTTGATGAAAAGCTTTTTATACAGACGCTATACAAGGTCACTTATCTCCCTCCATCCTAGATATCGTCTAATCATTACAAGTGTACGATTTTGTATAGGCTTTTATGCAGTATAACAATTGTGACCTCTTACAGGTTCTTGTTTCAATATCGAAAACCAGTCCTATTGTTCTTTATCTTAGGGATGCTGACAAACTCCTATATAGATCACAAAGAATATACATCTTGCTCCAGAAAATGTTGAAGAAATTAACTGGACCAGTGCTGATCCTCGGTTCACAAATTGTGGACCCGGGTGGTGACTACATAGAAGTAGATGAAAGGCTTAATTCTGTATTCCTATACAATATTGAAATCAGACCACCTGAGGATGAAACCCATCTTGTCAGTTGGAAGGCTCAACTGGAGGAGGATATGAAGATGATCCAGTATCAGGATACCAGAAACCACATCATTGAAGTACTTGCAGCTAATGACCTTGATTGTGATGATCTGGGCTCAATATGCTCAGCAGACACGATGATTCTTAGTAGATATATTGAAGAAATTGTGGTGTCTGCAATCTCCTATCACTTGATGAATACAAAGGATCCTGAGTACAGAAATGGAAAACTTGTTATTTCATCTGCAAGGTCAATTCAGTATATTATCTGATGGTTACCTCACCATTTAAAGGTTTCTGACTTCTTGTGTTGAACATGAAACAGTTTATCCCGTGGATTGGGTCTATTCCAGGAAGGTAAATCTGTGAGAAAAGATACCTTAAAATTGGAAGCTCAAACTGAAGTTCCCAAGGTTTGCCTGCCTCTAATTATTCACATTCAATAATCTGAAGTAATTGAACAATCATAGGAGTAGTATTTATATGAAACTGTCTTATTTTATTTTATTTTTACATTTGACATTGAGAATAGGAGGGACAAGGAGGAGGGACCTTTCCTAAGAAACCAGAAACAAAATCTGAAAGCTCAGTACCTGAAAACAAGAGCGAAGCATCAGCTCCAACAGTGAAGGATGTTGATAGTTCAAACCTAGCAACAAAAGAGCCAGTAAGTTTAGTATCCTAGTTTGTTGCCTTAGATTTTTTACAATTCCAACTTATTTCTCTTCCTTCTATACATCATGAGGCTGTATACTAGCGTACCTTTATATCTCAATTATTCTATAAACTAAGTTTAATAATCCCTCCATGTCAATGTATCAAATCTCGCTATATTGAATTTAAAATATGCCAAATTTTGGTTAGTAATTTTGACCTTTAGTGGGCTCTCATTTTTACCGGATGTAGTATCTAAATTGTGCCATGGAGGCTGGAGCATTCAATTGAAGTTTGGTAATCTGAAACATGTCATTTCTCCACTGGTTAACTCATCGTCGTTTCTACATTTTTATCAAATGCCCCATGTTCGCAACCTTTTACTTTTCATTTTTCTGCAAGCCTGCCTGTGTGAACTACTGGGGCGGAACCTATGCAGCGTGTGCATGATATTCAAAAATGAAAAGAAATACATGACAATTTATCAGGTACATGTATTTTGGCAGTAATTACTAAGGAAAAATTATAACTTCCTTTCTTGGGTTTTTATTTATTTATTTTATATACTTATTTATTTATGTAATTTACTTTGAATGGGGTAAGGGGCACTGTGCTGGAGGCTAAAACCATTTGAGTATATTTGTATTCCCACACAAGCATGCCTCAGACAAATAATATCCAGTACTTACTGACAAACTAAAATTCGTGGTTCCACTCAAGGAGATCAATATAGTTGTTATCATAGTGCTCATGCAGTTCATGTAATGTTATCTGCTTCTTCAGTGTTTATCCATTTGTTTCCTTTCCTTAGTATTCCCTTCTTTTCACAACGAAGTATCTCCTTCTATTGATTGTAACAGGAGCTTCTTCCTCCGGACAATGAATTTGAGAAGCGGATAAGGCCAGAGGTTATACCAGCAAGTGAAATTGGTGTGACATTTGCTGATATTGGTGCTATGGAGGAGACTAAAGAATCCCTTCAGGAACTAGTTATGCTACCTCTCCGACGTCCAGACCTGTTTAAAGGTGGCCTTTTAAAGCCATGTAGAGGAATATTGCTATTCGGGCCTCCTGGTACTGGGAAGACTATGCTGGCTAAAGCTATTGCAAATGAGGCTGGAGCAAGCTTCATTAATGTGTCTATGTCTACCATCACTTCTAAATGGTTTGGTGAAGATGAGAAGAATGTCCGTGCTTTGTTCACTCTTGCAGCCAAGGTTTCCCCAACTATTATTTTTGTGGACGAGGTAGACAGCATGCTTGGACAGCGCTCAAGAGCTGGGGAGCATGAAGCCATGAGGAAGATAAAAAACGAGTTCATGACACATTGGGACGGACTCTTGACAAAACAGGGTGAGAAGATTCTTGTTCTTGCTGCTACCAATAGGCCGTTTGACCTAGATGAAGCAATAATCAGACGTTTTGAGAGGAGGTACAGTGTACAAGGAACCATTATTGTGCTTCTGTACTTTTACTTTAATTTATTGATCAATTGGATATGGAAGGGATGAATAAAATAAATTAAAAGACCTTCCGTGTCATAATTTTATCAGCAAACCAATATTGATACACTTACAAGTCTCAACGAGTTATTTAAGTTATATTTTTGTTAGAAATAAGCTACTTTGTAATGAAAAATATTATAGATCTTATATTTTCTTCTCTTTTCAACAGGATACTGGTTGGTCTACCATCTGTGGAGAACAGAGAAATGATACTGAAAACTCTCTTGGCAAAAGAAAAGGTTGACAAAGGATTAAATTTCAAAGAACTTGCCACAATGACAGAAGGCTATAGTGGAAGTGACCTAAAGGTTGTAAATCTTATTATAGCATTAGTGTTCAGATTCATAATTATCTGACTAACTGGGAAATTGTTGTAAACAGAACTTGTGTACTGCTGCTGCTTATCGACCAGTTAGGGAGTTGATACAGCAAGAAAGGCTGAAGGATCTAGTAAGTACTTCAACCTCAACTCAATTGAATTCAACTTTGACTCATTACTCCTACTTGGAATTGGGTACACTACTCTCGTTTTCTCATTTTGGATCTATAGTAAACAACTGAATTTCCATGACCTTTGGTAATTTCACTTGATTTCATAACAACCTTGATTCCTTATTTGAATTATTAGCAATCTTTCAACTCTACAGGAGAAGCGGAATATCGAAGGAGGACAGAAGTTTGAAGCTACTTCGGTTTCAAAAGGAACTAAGGAGGATAAAGTACTCAATATAAGACCATTGAACATGGTGGACTTTAGGGAAGCAAAAACTCAGGTGAATATACACCCCCAAGGAACCCCAAACCAAAAAATTAAAAGAAATATCTACTTAACACTAGCTTTAAACATGAGCACTGAGCTTCTGTTATTGATCTCCTATTCTTTGTTTTCCATGTGGTACAAAATTGCATGAGAAACTTGTCTAATGACTAATTAAGGAATGGAAGAGAAAGATCATCAGAAAAGGGGGAAGTATCTATTGAAAGGATGTTGAAGGATGAAAAAGACTTGCTTACTGCAAATTTGACGGTTTCACCCTGTTATCTTGAGAGAAGGTTTTAGCACCAGTGTATCGTGAGGCAGAACCAGACCACTCAAATGAAAATGGAATCGTTTATTATGATGCCAACTATCCCAATAGGATTTTGTTGATTCCTGGTTACTACCCTCTTGGAATATATAGATTCCTAGTTAATTTTTTTATGCGTACTTCTTTTATTAAAACAAGACAAGGAAAATAAATAAATAACGACGAACCTCATGTTGGAGTAAGGTTTCTTGACCTGTAGTTTGATATCTGAATGATAGTCTGAGTAAGGTTTAGTGACCTGTAGTTTGATATCTGAATGATAATTGAGAAGATTTCACACTGCTGCTGATACACATGTATCTTTGCAATTGTGTTACAGGTTGCGGCAAGCTTTGCAGCTGAGGGATCTATAATGAATGAGCTGAAGCAATGGAATGACTTATATGGCGAAGGAGGTTCAAGGAAGAAGGAACAGCTATCTTACTTCCTATAAACTATAAAGTATCAGAGTTTAGAGTTTTCTTTGAGTTATGTGAGCATATCAAACTACATGAAACCATTAGGTTAGAATTCCTGTCTACAGTCTTGTCATATTGTATGTGTTGTTGTATCTTTCCTAAAATGTAGAAATTTCTAACCCATTACCACCCAAGTAAACACCAATTAGCTAACTGAAGATGGCTATATCTATAGGTTGGATAAATGACCAATCTTTTTTCAGCATGATCAAGCAAGTAAGGTGATGTAAAACTATAAAATGACACCAGCACACCAGCAGTCTCCATGAACAGATAGGAGCAGGCAAAGCAAGTCAACTTCTTTATAGAAGTCTCAGGCCTTGATTACTTGAAATTTTAAGTCCTTGACTTGAGTTCCTCTCTTGTGTGCAATACACTTAAATTTTGACACATACTTAAAAAGGACAAAAAGATCTGGTCTCGAAATTTTAAGTCCTTGAATGTTCCTGCTATCTTTGCAATACACTAGTTATAATGTTTGGTTTTCCCAGTTGTGACTTGAAACCTATATACTTTCTTGGATGTGCCTCACAAGTTCATATGGAGCTCTACTGAATAGAGCTTAGTAGTCCTGTTTCCACACACGAGTGACACTTATATTAACCGTTCTTTTCTGGTACAAACCTTGATCAGGAGATGAAAAAAATACTGGTAGTAAATTGAAAGAACAAAATTGCAAAAAGACGCAAGATTTCACCAAATCATGTTTACAACTAACAATAACATAGCCTGCTTGCCTGCCTAAAGTGCAAGAATTAGGTTATGGAGTTGGACCAGACCCAGCCTAGGAACCGTGTGATGATCAATCTATAAGCCATGAGATAAACATCACGTCCAAAATCCAATGTGGTTTACAGACTACAAGCAATTACTACGAAATATAACACTGTATATATCACAACCAGAACACCAAACACAGAACCAGATGACATGCCACCCCAACTAATGTGTAGTTTACATAGGAAGATGGTGTATCCATCTTGTGTGAACCAACACACCCTAAAATGAAACTAAGATATGAAGTAGGGTTCTAAAGAATAAATATTGTATTCAAATTCACAAATAACACGACTATAAACTTGTCAAAACCAGATAACTAAAAAGCGGCCTCTAAACTTTCTTCTTGTCTTTTAGAGGTCCCCTCGGGATCTTGCTTAGAACCTTTGCATCAAACCCTGCATATTGTTTTTTGATCTCAATCAAGGCCTTCTCTGCGAATGGGTCCACTTTGTCCTCATATTTCTCATAAAGCACAGGCACCGTGAGGAGTAACACAAATACTGCATAAAGATCATTGAGACGTAGTGTCACTATTTTTTAAACATGAGTTATAAGACAAAAAAAAATTATCAACATAATACTTGCCTATGTAGAACAATGTCAAGAAGTTGAAGCAATTGCCCAAAATTGATAAGATCCACAACCCAGCAATAACCTGGTTAATGAAACAGTAACAAAAAATGAGAAAAACTACAGATGAGATGAGAATATGAGATCATTCATATCCCTCCAACAGTGGGAGAACCAAAATTTGCATAAATATACATTTCTCTCCTGATAGAATTGTAAAGACATGATAATATAACAGAACACTGTGGATTGTTATTAATAATAGGAAATATTTAACATACAGATAGAAACTTCTTCAGATCTCTCCCGGTTGCAATTTCCCTAATGATTGCAGATGCCCTATTGATCTCAACCCTCAGAGCCGCAGCAAATTGAATAATTGGCTCCTCTGGAATGGAAACTTCAGGAATTCGTGGTGGAGACCTGTAATGCAACACCGAGTGACCTTAGTAAGAATTCATCAGCCGTAGATGGCTAAAACTAACATCCAACGAGATTGCTCGACAACAATATGATTTGGGTTACTTCTTGATGAAGGTTATGGCATTGGACCACAAGAACAGTATAGTCAATGGGACTATCAGCCCATGGCAGACCAGAGTGAGCAAGTGGTATCCCAACACTTCAAACAGAAACCAAATGGCTGTTGCCCCACCTAGGACTCCTGCAGATATCTTCTTGTTCCTCCACAGGAACACATCAGCCGCTGCAACCATTACATTGAACCGTAATTAACAGTAATATTTTGTATATGCGTGCATAGAGAGAGAAAAGTAGGTTTACACATTTTTGAATGTGTGTGTATATATAGAGAGAAAAGTAGGTTTATACCAAAAGGGGGAAAAATTAAGTTCTTTTTTTATAGGTAATTTAACTATTTAAAAAACACATTCGTGATTTAGACTTCAAAATATAAGGTATAAAGTTGGAATTTTAGGTTTAAAGTAATTCTACAAAATTTATATCCAACAAGCATATTGAGACAAACTGACAAACATTGTTGAGACACAGGAAGTATAATTTTCAGTCTCAACTCTGACAAAATAGGTGTCAAAGTAACCTTACGAAAATGCTATTATGAGATTAAGCTAAATGCCTAAGACCTCACTGCTACTGGATTGGCCAAAGGCATCCATCCAACCTACTCCAACAGCTGCTTGATCTCGTTGTAAAATTACTCAAGTTCAATTGTTACATGACAACCCGATCAACACAGTAATAAATGACAGTATTAAAAATCTACTAAAAGGAGAAAGCAACCAAATTCACAAGTTTGATCTAATAACCGGTTAGATCTAGATCCAAACAGCACGCAAAACCAATAAATTAACTAACAAACTCAATTTTCAGTATAAGGAGTTTCATAGTAACAAATCTAGCAACTAGCTTTAACACAATACGAAATCCGATATTTTAACATAAAGATTTCTACTACAATAACAGGAGCTACTGGCACATTAATTAACTAAGGTCTAACAAAAGATTGAACTACAACTACTTTCTCATGAGATTAAAATCAAAATGTGTACCAAATTAAGAACAAACTAAAACGAAATGGAAATGAATAAGTGAAGTACATACGTTTGCCTCCACCGAAGACTTTGTGAACAGGCTTTTCCCGCCCAAAGATCCGATAAACCTTGGACTTCAACGACGTCTTCTCGTCGTCATCAGAATCCGATGAAGAAGAAGAAGATGATGATGAATCGTCCTCGTGTAGCTTCCCACTAATCTTCTCCATTATCGACTCAACCTTCGATTCCTCGTGATCTGACATCTCCTTCTAAAACCTCTCCGATCCACAAATCAAAAATCCTAAATTTTTGGACTAAAAACCGGTGGATTTTAGATTTAGAAGCAGAATTCTCTCTAAATGAACCTTCTTTTACTTATGTAACAGATTAATCTGAAGCTAAAATGAGTGACAAGTCACAGATTCGATCTCTACCGTTGAAATGATACGGATCCGAACCTGAAATATATCGACTCACCCGAGCCTCTTGCTTCGGAACCAAACAAACTGATAAAATGAGATTAGAGAGGTATTGAAGGCTACGAGGCTAAACGGTCGTTAGAGTTGACGGACTGAAGTGACGGCTCCGTTATTAAGCCGTCAAGTGTAATTATACGTGGCCATTTGATATAGCGGTACCCCGTACCTTCACGTAGGTCAGGAAATAATTGACTGGATCGTACGAAAAGTTGTGTTTTGGTGGCAAGATTTGTGGACACCTGTGATGATCCTAACCGTTAAATTTTATTGTCTTATTCATAAAAAAGCCTTGGATATCAACAAATAAAATCTTTATGATTCCGTGGCCGGGTCTAAGCTAGAAGAATCTTACTGATCATTTAGGTTGGCCCACACTTCACATGATATACAAATTTAGATTTGAAAAAAAAAATGATAGGAGTATATTTTATAACTTTATAGGTCGACTTTATTGGTATCACTTATATGAATAATTATAATTAATAATGTTTTAAAAAAAAAATCCCTTTTTTTTGGTTTTTCAGACTAAATCGAACCGATAAGTTCTGTATAAAAAGAATTAGTCTAATTTTAATATAAAAAATTAATATATATATCGATTTTTCGATATCAATCCTATTTTTTTTTGAGAGGAAAGGAGACATATGTTGAAGAGGAAAAACACTTTGGACTTTGTAAAAGATTTCAACAAAAGACGCACAGTTTTTCTTACGTAATTAATTGTACTAGCTAATACTGTATAATATATACAATAATTGTATATATGAACCGATCTGATATGATTTGTTTAAAATGAACTGAGTTGCATGCATGTCGCCATCAAATATCATCACAAAACGATCATATAGATGAACCTTTAATTAATTATGTCGAAACAAGTTCTTGCAGGTAAATATTAGACACCTATCCTGATCAGTTTTTAATCAAAAAATATTTCTATACCGGATATAGAACTGTTCTTTGTTGTGCACATAATTATTTATAGTAAACAATGATAGATCAGGTTGTTAATAGCGCTAGCCACAAGCTACAAGACCAAGTTAATAAAATTAAGTCAATATTTAGTTTACACAAGTACGATGTAACAACTACATATATATGACTGCTTCAAGAATATTATAATTACTTGTTTGAAGATTACAAACGAGCCAATTATATTCACACAGAAAGTTTCAAACTCAAACATGAATGAATGAATGAATGCAGATTAATTAATTAATTGTATTAATTAATTACCTTCACCAATTTTTGAAACTATCCAGCTATAGTAGCCTGTAGCTAAAACTACCTTTCCCTTGACAGCTATATATTACTCCCTTCCCTCCGTTCCAAAAAAAATAAAATAAAAATAGTATTAACTATTTGGTATGATACGATTTGATATGAATAGAGCGCACGTTGCATGTAGTATTTTGATTCTTGATAAATTCTTTAATTGTCTAAAAATTATTACCCACAAGATTGATTATTTCATAATTTTTATTGTAAGTTTAAAAAAACTTCAAATTGAGTCAATAATATATAGTGTTAGAATTTATAAGGGAGGGTGTGTGTATATATATACATATATTCATGCTAGCCAGCTAGGGTATTATTACTTTGGTTTTTCTTTTCGTTTTATAAAAAACAGAAACAACGTACCGCACATATCAACGATGGATGGATCATGGATATATCCAGAGATAATGCTAGTAGTAATAAATACGGATGCTTCCTTCAGTGCTTTCATCGGCTAAAAAGAAGTCTCAAGTCAATGTTTGAAAGAAAGAATTAAACAAAGAAATAAAATTAATTCCTCCGGCCCTCTCTATAAATAATAAATAGTACATACTAGCTGAGCTCGCCCCTTGTATATTCACTAGCAGGCCTGCCAGCTTTTTTGCTTAATTTCTCTTAATAATTATTCACCACCACCCACCACCGACCGCCACCACCACCAATATATTATATTAGTTTAAAATAAATATATCCATGGCAACCGCAAATGAAGTATCAGCCCTGGATTTCATAAGGCAACATCTTCTTCTCGACGAATTAATTTCTCCAGTTGAGACCTCCTTTCTCAATGAATATATATGCCATTTTTTCTCCTCGTCTTCCTTAACTAATGATACCTTCTCATCATCATTTTCTTCCGATTTCCAACAATATCATGATAATAATCAAACCAGACCAGAAGTCATTGATCTGACTTCACCCACACCCGTGGATTCCACTTTACGAAAGCCGTCTTTAAAAATTGAATTGCCTCCGGTGAAGAAATTCGAGTGGTTAAACTACTTAACAGAGTCAACTCAGCAGCCAGCTGCTGCAGCAACCTCGGTTGAGAAAGTAAAAAAGGCGGCTATTTTCAGCAGTACTGTTAATAATAACAACTGTAATAATAGTGAGGAAAAGAGGCACTACAGAGGGGTCCGACAAAGGCCGTGGGGCAAGTTTGCGGCCGAGATCCGAGATCCGAAGCGTCGAGGATTCAGACTTTGGCTGGGAACTTTTGACACTTCAATCGAGGCTGCTAGGGCTTATGACAAAGCCGCCTTCAAGTTGCGTGGAAGCAAAGCCATTCTCAACTTCCCTCTAGAAGTAGCTAAATCCGGTGGGGCACCTGCCGCTGCCACAGCAGTGGACGGTGGACGGAAAAGACAGAGAGAAGTGGAAGTCAAAATGGAGCAAAAGGCAGTAATGAAAAAGGAGAAATCATCAGCCTGCTCAACCAGATATCTCCGCTAGTAACCCGGTTTGCGTATATCCGTTATTAACACCGTCTAGTTGAGGAAGTAGTATTTGGGATCATCAGGGTTTATTTGAGTTCCCTCCATTATCGCCGTTATCTCCCCATCCTTCAATGGAATCATATATATATATATATATATATATATATATATATATATATATATATATCATCAGCTTATGGTTTTATGATTAAAAAAATAGGGTTTTGATATATATATATATATAGAGAGAGAGAGAGAGAGAGTTTACTACGAGTAGTATGTATTGCTTCCTTAATTCCTGTGCAGTGTGTATATATATATAGTCGTCGGACGTTATTTTGCATGTAAATCTTTAGTTGTGAGGACGCTAATTCAAAAAAAAAAAATTGACAAACCCAAATTCATCGTTTTGCATGTTATTCTTTAGTTGCCTTTTGTTT
This sequence comes from Panax ginseng, assembly GCA_020205605.1. Taxonomy (NCBI): domain Eukaryota; kingdom Viridiplantae; phylum Streptophyta; class Magnoliopsida; order Apiales; family Araliaceae; genus Panax; species Panax ginseng. Next base: position 2,056,326 of record CM035139.1, on the reverse strand, counting down.
TTCAGGAAATTAAGTGCCTATAATAGCATTCATTTAAACAAGCAAAAATCCCATCAACATAAATTGAATTGACGACCTATACCTAAAGGCACAAGGAAATCAAGGGCTTAAGAGTACAGAAGAGAAAATGCACACAGGGGGCTCCTTGAAGAACAAAGTGTAATTACTGCATGGATTAACATGGCTGTCCCCCTTTACTGGTTGAAGCTCGGCTTTTGACTCCAATTGTCTCTACGTACTTTTCATGTCAAGTTTACAAGTGCAGTTTAGTAGGATTGACTTCTAAAAAGAAGAATTTATTCTTTCACAACAAATAAAGCATATTTAAGGGTAATTATATTAAGACGTGAAAATAAAATTAAAATATTACTTCCTCCGTCTTAAAATAAAAGTCATGGTTGACTTTTTGCGCATATTAAGAAAGAGGATAAAATGACAAAATTATCCATATTTAAATCTCATTTAATTGCATTATTTTTTGCACATTACTAGTGATGCACTGATGCTCCATAAATATGCATATAGAATAGAAATATAACAATTAATAATAAGAGTATTATAGGTAAATTATTGTAAAAAATAGAAATATTTAACTCGGCAGTACCTAAAATAGTAATAAAAACTTTTATCCTGGGACGAGGGAGTATATGCTTTTTATTTTACATGAAAATATCAAACTGGCTTTAAATATATATGTGAATGTCAAATTATCTCTCAATTCATAAATATATACCTACGTATCCTATATATGAATAAGTTATAACTAAATGGTTTCAAAAAAATAAAATAAAAAATATTTGCGAAGTATATATTCGATAAAAAATAAAATTTTACATAAAAAAATAGTAATTTTAGAAATGTATCTATCTGTCTAAAAAAGGAAATGGATCTAATGCAATATGTGTTGACAAATTTTTTCTTTTAAAACAATAATCTTTTAGAAATGAAAAAAGAATATGTTAATGTATATCTTTTAGAAACCGAGGGAGTATTATTGAGATGAGGATTTGGTCAAAATATGCGTTGACAAATTAAAACTTGCAATAATGGTGTATTGACTAGAATATATTTAATGCAACAGCGGTCAAATTAATGGATGATAGAAGCAGTATTTTGTCAACTCATGCATGTGATGAGTCGTGTACAGATGTGAATTAAATGATACTACTACTTACAAGACTTCTTCACTTCTTCTACTTTTATTATTTTATGTAAAAATATTTTTCAAATGGTATGAGAAATATATTATTTTATGTAGAAATATTTTTCAAATGGTATGAGAAATATATTATTTCCTCCCGCGATTGACATTTTCATCTTGCATAATATTCTTCTCGAAGTCTTTTGGTAGTTTGATTTTTTTTCCTCTTCCAGTTCTGATCTAAAGTACTCTTATCCCAGCTATCCTCTATGCAGTAATTACTACTAGTAATTAGTTAGCTAGCTAGGTTATTATAAATATGGAAATAGAAGTTTATATATATATATATATATATATATATATATATATATATATAAGAAAGTGATTTATAGGACCATACGTCTTGTATAATTGTTATGCATGTGGACAATAATTACAATAATAATTAATGTACGTGTAGCAGCGACAAACAATCCTCCCGCACATTAATTTTGTAAAGAGTTGGAGAAAAATAGAGCATTGAATTAAGAATTTAAAAGAAAAACCAATTTAACGTGAGTTCTTGAGCATGCACTAACGAAAAGGGTTGCCATTACAATATGTAGCAGGTAATAAGGTCCAAATTAATATGAATAAATGAGTGGCATATTAAGTATTTATGTTGTCAGTCGGGGTTTTTGCACTTTTAATCCATCTTATCCAATATATCAAAATTAATTAACAGTTGAAATTATGATTGCTGAAATTGTACCTGTGACAATCAATTGTTACGAATATAAACCCTATATATATATATATATATATATATATATATATATATATATATATATATTTTGAAGAATATGTTTTGTCATGACTTTTAGATGGAGGGATAAGTATGTATCGGTAGTTTGTAGTTGATCGGCGTGTAATTAATTTAAACTATATATTTAATGTTTTTTGTCAGGGTGTTGAGGGAATTCTTCTTCTTGCTACAAGTTGCTGCATGCTAGTGTTGAATTTCCTTTGGCTAAATATTTTTGACTTCAAATTTGCAATCGTGTGTACAGAAGAACATAACTACGTAGTCATACTTTGGCTACTGTCTTGGCCGTTCTAGAAATATTATCAAGGCCAAATATATATCCCATCCCAATATTCATTTTAATTTGGTTCCATGTTAATTGTTAAATGAACCATGCACGTGGCCGGTGTCATGATTCATGAACAAGTGACATATATCTATATTATGAAAATTGTGTCACAATTTTTTTCCTCTCTTTTATCCTTCTAAGTTTAATTATATTATTATTTTATTTTATTAATATTAAAAATTTATTAATTTTTAATTAATTTTTTAAAATTAATATTCTACCTCATATAATTTACACACACACACACATTTTCATGAAGTTCAACAAAACATGCTTCATTTTAAATTACGTCATCCATTTTAAAATTATATATATATATATATATATATATATATATTAATGAATCATCATCAACTAAATATAACTGGTCACATCAGAGAGTCTTTTATATTTATAGCAATTCTTAAGTATTTAAATTTTACACTATTTTCTATCTTGGTGCCCTTAAATAAAAAATTCCTTGTCTCCACATGAGATCTCTGGCGAGTAGAAGTAACACAAAGAAGCCGGTTTTTAAGCTGAGATTAAGAAAAATTAATTTGCAAATTCCCATATTTATCTAATATTTTATGTCGTAGTTTATGATTTTTAATTTATAACTAAGTAAAAATAAAAACAAAAATTATAATAACATACTAGAGATAGGTGAGAGTTGGATGATATATCTTGGGCTTCTTCCATCATAGTGACTGTTTGACAGCTCCAGGTTAAAGTTTTAGAAGTGAAAAAGATGAAGATGAAAAACTCTATATTTTGTTTTTATTTTTATTTAGTTATAAATTAAAAATCAATTTTAATCTTAGTCATTAAGAATATTCAAATTCAAGAGTCAAATAATTATATAAAAAATTTAATGACATTGATCCGTATATATATATATATACCATAATATGACAAAGACTATCAGTAGTGCATGTCCAATATATCATTCGACGACTTAAATTAAAATTGCAAAAATGTCATCTGCTACTAATAGTAGCGGATGTCATATACGTAATTTCAATTCTAATATCGGCCGTTTATTCTTGTATTTGTATTGGACGATAGAAACGCGGTATTTGTTTATTTTTGATTCATAGAAAATAGTCCCTCCATTCCTTAATATAAGTCTTTTTAGAGAAATATTTTTGTTCCTTAATATAAGTCGTTTGAGAATTTCAAATAAGCATTAATTGCTTAGTTTTCAATATTACCCCAAGTATTAAATGTAACTTTGGTTATCTCACTATTTTCTGTCCAATAAATAACAATCTCTTATTCCAATATAAGGGCAATATAGACAATTGATATTATAGTTAATGCTATCATTTCTTTAATAATTGTGTACAACTCTAAAACGACCTATATTAACAGAGGGAGTATTTGTTATGAATGATTCTCATATATATATACACAAACATAAATTTTAGGACCATTTGATTAATTGTTAATTTAAAATTAAACTTGAATTGTTGTCGGAGATTGGGTAAAGAAATTTTCATTTGTCAGCAACTATTAGTTGAAAGGAATGGTGAATTTTTGTTTGCATGCTGCATGCATGCATCCATAAATAATTTCCTTAGGAATAATCTCTCAGCCTTTCTTGTATTAGCAACGTTGCATGTCGTTATTAATCTCATTGTTAAATACTAGGATTCTTAATACGTGACATATATCCAAGTACTTGGGCCGTAGTTCGGCGCATGCATTATATCTCCCTTGTACGTAGGTAGGATGAAATTAAAACAGTATATATTTTGTTATATTTTGTTGCTGGTATATATATATATATATATATATATATATATATATATATATATATATATATATATATATATATATATATATATATTTTAAGATCCCAATTTTTTTTTTAATAAAATAGAATTTTCTTTATTTATTATTTTGAAATAGTAAGGGTTTATTTGATTAATGTGGTTAGTTATGGGTAAAATCTTAAAATATTTTTAAATAAGCAAGTGGTTATAAAATATTCATTGTTGTTGTTTTAATATTCGTTTGGTGCGTGGAATATTCTTGTTGTTTGGAGAATATTAAATGCGACGTATGCGACCTTTTGTGGGCCCATAATCTTGAAAAAGTTTACCGATTGGATGAAGAAAACGACAAGTATAAGTTGTTTATAAATAACAGGTAAATAGTTATTCAAGATTAATCTTGTTGGAATACTCGGTGGTTAAAACACAAGTAGCACCGCGATATTGCACCAATTATTGATTCTTACGTGAAGGCGCTCATTCGATAATTATTACGGTAATTCTTGCTTCAATATTTTATTTTATTGATTCAATAATTGCTACGTTGATATTTTATATTATTGTTGTTTCAATAATTGTCATTACACAGTATTTTTCTTTATCAGATTAATAATTCATATTATTTGAATAATATTATTAGATAACATTATTAGCAATGTCTAGAAAGTTACATCTCAAGAAAAGGTTTGGTCACCTAATTGCGCGCAAGAAGGAGAAATCCTTATTGAAAAGCCCCTCTTTTTACGGGAGCAGTGCAGTTTGTTAGTATTGGGATTCTGTAATATTATTGGTGGATAATTAATTATTGATTTATATGATAAGGAAAATATTTATTTTATGTGGATATAGATGGAGAACATTTTTTAATGTGACAATTGTTGAAAATTGATATTTTATTTTTTTCTGATAAAATAATTTATTTAAATATATTATTATATTTTAATAATATAATAATGGTAATATTTTTACAATGAATGTGTGATATATGAATAAATGAGGAGGAAGAATATTTTTGTTACAATAAATATTAAAAACATGTTTTTCATGTTTGTGGACCACATTTTTTGACTGAAATTTGATTATAGCCTGTAAAATTGTTCGTTTGTGAATTTTGGTCAATTTCTGTTTGAAATTTGGAAAAAATTTCTTCTGCAAAGTTGTAGAGAATAGAATTTCCTATGGAAAGGACATAAGTTCAAAATTTTCTGATAAAAGGGCTATTTATTATGAATTATTGAAGTTTCGAAGTTCTAGAATAATTGATTTTTGAAGTTTTAATTATTTTTTGTAAGAAAAACGTTTTTTCCATTTGTGGGCATGTGTTAAATGGCTGAAATTCAGATTTTCTAAGGTGGGCTTGAAAATTTATATATATATTAATATTTTATTAAATTTTCTGCTTTGGTGTTCTAAGCAATTTTCTATAAATAGGGTGCTTAGGTTAGAATTGAAAATCACACCAAAAACTGAAGTTTTCTCTCTCTTTATCTCTCTATATTATCGAGCGTATTCGTGTGAGTATTTTGATATCTTGAGTATTGCTATACGGTGCAAGTTTCCTTCAAATTATATATGATATTCGACCGTAAGATTATTCTTTTGAGGTAAGGGATGTTATTTTTTTTAGAAATGATATTATTTCTTTCAATATCATTATGCCGGGATATTGGTAAGATTTTTCTTGTGAAATTCCGATCTTTTCATGTCGAAATTACTATTCACGAGTTATTATTCATGAGTTACTATTCACGAGTTACTATTCATGAGTTACTATTTATGAGTTACTATTCACGAGTACTATTCACGAAGCATGATGATTTTTCTTGTGGAATTTCTATCTCTTAGTGTCGGAGTTACTATTCACGTATCTGAGCCTTATTCACGATACTGACCTTTTATTCACGAATACGACATTATTCACAGAAAAATTAAATTTTCTTTTCTGTGTCCAAAATTGTCTATTATGGTCCCTATCTTTTATTGGATCGATGTTTTGATCTTCATTTTTGAATTCTGCTCCACAATAGTTTATTATGGAGTATTTTTAAACTTGAATTGTCTAAAGTACGAATCCTTAATATTTATTCTTTTGTCTCACTGGATTCATTTTCTTTAAAATATTTTTCATCATCCTCAGTCCTAAATGATGATATAACTGAATATCTTTGGCCTGTAGTGCAAAGATGAATAATTTTCTGATGAATATCTTTGGCCCGTAGTGTTGAGATGAACAGGTGTTGAGATGAACATGGCCGACTGATTAATATCTTTGGTCTGTAGTACAAAGATAACTATTTGATTAAAGATGTATACTGATTGATGTTACAGGGATAAAATATCGATGATGGACTTTTAAATTCATAGATAATAGTAGATTTCATTCTTTACTTAACTCTTCTAATGAATTATTGTTTCCGCTGCAGTTGTTGATCTAAAACTTGTTGTCTATTGTATTCTATCAAATTTTTCCCTGTTGAAGACTAAGGATAATTTGTTGTACATTATCTTAGTCATAATATCCTTTACTGGGCTAATTGAGCTCACCCTTTTCCTTTTTGTTTTATTTTTCTTCTCAGGAGGCGAGAACTAGTTGGGGTGTGTCCCAATCAGCAGAAGCAGAGCTCATGGATGTTGTGTGCAGACAGATATTCTACTTCGGACAATCGGTCAAGAAGGTATCGATTCCGATTCAACCTGAAAAGATTCACTTTTTCACAATTGATCTTCTTTCTATTGGTCCTAAATTCATAATGGTGTAGGGAGGACGGGGGGGACTCGCTGACCATTAGATGGTAGCCTTTTTGGCAGGTGGTCCTTATGAATTTGTCAGGCCCTTCGTGGTAGGCAAACTTCATCGGTGTAAGGAGGACGGGGTGGATTCGCTGACCATTCGATGGTAGCCTTATCAGCAGGAGTGTCCTTATGGGTTTGTTATACCCTGCGTGGTAGACAAATTCCATGGTCCTTTTAATATTGTTTTTTACCATGAGTGATAAACCAATATGCAATCAAGTAAGGAGGTATGGTCGGACTCATTGACCACCATTCGATGGTAACCTTTTGTCGAGAGTGTCCTTATAAATTTGTTTCACCCCGTGTGGTAAACAAATTCCAATGTCCTTATATCTTTGTTATACCCTGCATGGTAGGCAAATGTCCTTATATCTTTGTTATACCCCGCATGGTAGGCAAATGTCCTTATATCTTTGTTATACCCCGCATGGTAGACAAATGTCCTTATATACTTGTTTTACCCCGGTGGTAAACAAGATCTTGATAGTCTGAGGAGGATCAAATTAATTCACCTTATGCCTAATCTATTTCACACTTCAGTAATGATAAGTATGCATTACTTTATTTTGTTCAAGTGTTGAGTTCAGATTATGTTATCATTGTTCTTAACTGTTATATAATTTGCTTGATTATTGGCTAATGAGCTTTAAGATTAGAAACAACTTATACAGATTTCAAAGTTGATTGATCTTTGAATTATTGACAAGAAATGTTTTATAAGTAATAAGGCATGAAGTTGATATTTCATTAATATTAATTGTTCACAAAAATTAGAATTTTTACGGAAAAGTTCTACGATTAAAGGTAAAGGAAGGTCATCTTCGAGCTTATTCATCGTCATCATCACCATCCAAGAGTCTGAAGAGATGGATCTACCTTGGCCCGAGCTTTTTCTTGCTTTTACTTCGACAGATTTCATATCCTTTGGCATACATATGGACGATCTCATCGTTCAGCTCGGCGGATTTTCTGTAGGCTGTCTGAATTTCCTTACGAAGATCTTCGGTCAGTGGCGGACCCAAATTCCTAAGGGCCCGAAGCTCTTTGAGCTCTTCTTCAAGCTTCTAACGATGTACCAATCGACATTTATATCTGTGATGACCCGATACTTTAGAATGGCGTTCTCCCTTCGGGGGGCATCCTCTTCGGCTTCTTTGTATTTAGGACGGAGGCACCCGAAGATAGCGTTTGCCTGCAGATGACCATTATTAGTTAAGGCATCCTCTTCGGCTTCTTTGTATTTAGGACGGAGGCACCCGAAGATAGCGTTTGCCTGCAGATGACCATTATTAGTTAAGGCATCCTCTTTGGCATCCTTTTCGGCTTCTTTGTATTTAGGACGGAGGCACCCGAAGATAGCGTTTGCCTGCAGATAACCATTATTAGTTAAGGCATCCTCTTCGGCTTCTTTGTATTTAGGACGGAGGCACCCGATGATAGCGTTTGCCTGCAGATGACCATTATTAATTAATCAGTTCAAATTGATGGGCAGCGATGTAAATGAATAAGTCAACTATCAAATTCCTTTAGTCTGGTATTTCATTCCTTCGTCCATCAGGTCCATGATAGAACTATTGCCGAACCGATGATCATCGGTATCACAAACGCATGCTATTCTCGAACCGGTATTTCATTCTGTGGCTTGAGCTTCGGTAGTTAAAAGCGCTTCAGTTGGTACTTCTGTAGAGGCTGACGAAGATGAACCATTTATGTTGCTATTTGATGTTCACCAGATGGGCTTCGGTAAGCTCTATTTTGAGCATTTATTGATCTTATTATAAATCCTTCTGCCCTGGACCGATGCCATTTATACTCTTTTATTAAACATCCTGTTTGATAAAAGATTGGGGGGCAATGTTGGGTCATGATATTTCACTTATTGGGCCAACTAGATTGGGCCTATATATTCGGTTAGTCCACAGGGCCATCATCATTGGATCCTAAAGTTATTAGGCTTAGTCCTTATATTATCTTTGTTAAGTCTTTATAATATTGGGTCGGGTCAATGGGCTGACCTCTTAGATATTAAATATCTCCATCTTTGACCGGTAATGATGAAAAAGCATGACAGTTGACTATTATATCTGTCATGCATTAATGTGGATGGGATCTTTGGACGGCCAGTGATGAAAAGCAATGACCACAAGTGTAGTGGGTGGGTTGTACGATCGGCAAAAAAGCCATCGATCGGTAATGTGTCGATATAGTAGTGGTTGGCGAGGTAAACCAAAATGCTAGAGATCAGTATAACATAGCAAGGAAGTCTTCAAGCAAAAAGTACACACACATAACTGATAATTTTATCTCTCTCAAGACATTAGATATTTTTATTCTCCATTGTTAACCTTGTGATCGCCTGTACTGACTCTCACGCTTGAGCTATCCCTCGACGGTCGAAGCCGTCAAGATTTTGGTGTTGACTGTATTTAGTGTGCAGGATCAGAGCGTCTTACGTGATTGGGACGTGGCCGAAGATCTTGACGTTAACAAGGATTATTGCAGATTTTTTTTCTTGTATAAGATCGTACGTACAATTACGAAGTGCTTTAACAATATTGAATTGCACTCATGTTAACTTAATTATAGAATGTGCCAAAAAAATGAGCTTAAAAAAAAGGGACAGAAAGAAATCAGTTAACTGATTTCTGTCGCAAAGAAAGCTGTAGAGTATTTTGTTGTGTTGATGCTGGGGACGGAGCTTCAAGAGCTAAAATTTTGTATATCCCCTCTGTTTGTTGTCCTTACTTGTATTGTTGCAGCTAATATATATATATATATATATATATATATATATATATATATATATATATATATATATTCAAACTTGGCATTCTTTCACTCGTTGATCCACCACAACTATATATTTTTTCTTAGCTCAGCAGGTTTATTAAGCTACACTCTTATCCTATTGCGTAGTAGCAGTACCGGCCTGAAAGGAATCATTGCATTGCATATGCATTTTGAAGTGACATGTTAATTTTTAATGCAGGGTGCCATAACAAAGAGAATGACGGCTATTGAGGAAATGGCTGGGATGGATGTCCTATGCTCAGATAAAACAGGCACCTTAACTCTCAACAAGCTCACAGTCGACAAAAGTTTAATTGAGGTGATCGCTTTATCATTATGTGTGTGGTTCTAATCCGCTGAAAATGATTGCCTCGTTACTGGGTTAAAAATACCCCAACAAACATGCATTCTATTATAAAGATTATGGCCTAGCTATATGAGTTTTCGGAATCAAAGCAGGATTTCTGTCATAAAACATAGTCACTATCCTATAAGATAACAATTTTTCACTAGAGGCTCATGTACTTGAATCATATTTATTCTATGAAAGTATGAATCCCTTAAGAAATTCTTAATTCATCTTTGTTATATACCACGGGTTTTCACCAAGGGTGTTGACAAAGACACGGTTGTTTTAATGGCAGCAAGAGCCTCCAGATTGGAGAACCAAGATGCCATAGATACTGCAATTGTTTCCATGCTGGGAGATCCTAAGGAGGTATTATCTCCTTTGCAGAAAATTTGGGAACGGATACAGCTGGTGATATTGTTTATAAGAACTTGTGACTTCATAACATCCATTTGAAAAAATTGTCTGCGATGGAAATAGTCAAAGTAGAAAATGGAGTTGTAGAAGAAAGCATAGGCCGTAGGTCCAAGAAACGAAGCACAACAGCACAGCAGACCGGATGTTAATCATACAATAAGGAAGATATCTTTGTTAGAATATAAGATCAAACGTTTTAGGTGAACTACGTAAATCTTGTGTCCTCTGTAATTGTTTTCTTTCGATTTTTCCTTGCTATTGTTATTAGAGAGGTTCAAAATATTGGTGTTCAATTAGTGGTTACTTTAGCACATTGGTGCTTGTTTACTTGATGTTTAGATTTTACAAGTTCCAGCTCGAGTTGGCCTTTCAGGTTCCCCGAATATCCTCATGTTTCGTGCTTGAATTATCAAACATATGCATATACAAGCACGCTCATTTGACCAGTGGCCCTTTCACTATTCCTTGCATCTTTTCCTTCTTAGAATTGTAACCCCAATGCACCATTCTTCAGGTGATCAGCTGACAGGGAGACGCCTTGGAATGGAAACAAACATGTACCCTTCATCGTCTTTGCTTGGTGGATGCTTCAGTTGCAACTGTAGCAATCTATGAACTTATAGAGAAAGCTGATGGTTTTGCTGGTGTCTTTCCTGGTATAGCATATAACCTTTTAAGTATTACTTGGTAATTTATCGGTCCTCTAAATTCATCCTTCCGTTTGCAGAGCACAAGTATGAGATTGTAAAGATATTACAAGGTAGAAAGCACATATGTGGAATGACAGGTGATGGAGTTAACGACGCACCTGCTTTGAAGATAGCAGACATAGGAATTGCTGTGGCAGATGCTGCCAGAAGTGCCACTGATATAGTTCTAACTGAGCCTGGTTTGAGTGTTATCATTAGTGCTGTTTTAACGAGCCGAGCCGAGCCGTGCCATCTTTCAGAGGAATGAAGAATTACACCGTAAATCATGCCTTCATTTATCTGTTTTATTTTGCATTCTTTATGGAAGTTATTGCTCCTCAATATAGAGTTCTTGATTACAAATGACATAACTTGTTTTCTTTTCTTCACATATATGCGGTGTCCATCTTAAGTGGATCCGGTTAGCATGAAGTTAATTTTTAAGTAAGTTGGTCGATTAATGCAATAGAATCTTGACAGCCGACATATAAAAGTACCATAACTAACGTGTCAACACTCTATTAACACTTTATTAGCCAATTGACCAACTTACTCAAAAATAAACTACATGCTAACCACTTTCAAATTAAGTATTGTGATAAGTTGTGCTTTTTTCACGATTTTTAGACTATGAGTAGGATTTGTAATCTACCCTCAATAATAATTACTTGTATATAAAAAAAAAAAAAGATGCTCTTATATTTTGAAAGGGGTAGAGCATAATTTTGGTTGTGCAATAAAGCTCTATAATCAGGTCAAAAATATCAATAAAAATCTCGATTTTCTTTGCAATTCCTTTAATATAATGCTGTACACCCACTGCTGAGATAGAAACGAGAGGATGACTTAGACACGAAGTGTACTAACAAAAATGAATTATTTATATATTGCTTTCAACTGAGTAATGGTTGTTTCCTTTTGAAATTATCGACGTGTAATATTTGTTTGATATCACAAAAATTACAATTAGCTTTTTCGTGTGATAATATCTATGGCGTATGTACTATATAATCTAATATATTCTATATCTGCCTGCAGCCAAAACACCCACACGCATGTCCAACTCCATCTTTCCTTTCATACCTGGAGAATCAAAACATAAATAATAACTCCTGTTAAATATTACTGTCCCATATTTTTATTTACGTAGACTTTTTATAATATCTATCACGTATGTATATAATAATATATATACTCATACATCAACTTATAAATTATTTTTTATTATTTTAATATTTTTTGATTTATAAATTATTTTTAAAAAATAATAAATTTTAACTTCTTAAAAAATAACTTATAAATTATTTTTCTAAATAACTTATAAGTAGTTGACGATTGCGCCCCAGTCTGTTCTCTTATTGGGTCTGAGCCAGATGTGGAAATCACGTGCTGTTATGCTGTCCACTCAAACCCATAAAGAAAATGACACTCGTTTTCGTATTCCCAATCAGTTTCACTTAAACCTCTTATCTGTCTCTCTGCAATTTTTTACTCCCTCGTTTTCCCATTTTGCTCTTCTTCATTTTGAATAAATTTTAAGTATATTTTTAGTCCCACAATGTTTATCACTTTCAAACAACACCCATTTCCATCCACAACTTCATCAACAATCCAACTTGTTTAAGATTCTTGGGATTATTTATAAGCTTCATTTTGGTCTTTTTGCTCATCTTCATCTGGGTTTATTCCAAATTTATTCACTTTCCAAGAATTTTCTTGTTCTCAGCAGGGCATCTGTAGTTTTATATGTAACTTGGATAATCATTAAATATTATAATCTGGTTCATTCTTATATGTAAGATTTTGATTTGATTCTAGATTTGTGGTGAGATTTTTGTTTAAGAAGTTGAGATTTTTGGAAGGGGTTTATCAATGGAGTTAAAATTGGTTGGTTCAAAGTCTATTTTTGGTTCAAGAGGGATGTTTTCGAGCCCTTTTTTGGACTCCATTCACATGTTTGGTCACAAAGTCTCTCCGCAGCTCTGTTCTTGCGAAGGTAATGGTTTTCCTCTTGAAAGTTGAGGATTACTAGTTCTCCTTTTTCCTGTCAAATAACATGGGAAAAGGAAGGGAAAAGAAAATGTAGTCACTTAGTTATGACGAATAGTTCAGCACCATAGCATTTGAAAATTCTATAATAGATCTTATCTTTTCCACCAATTTCTCAAGTAACCAATCATAGAACTATATGATTATGTTTAGGCTTGTGACATTTCTGTTAGGCCAAGAACAAATTTTTATTTGATTTTGTTTTTCTTCTGTTTTTTTTTTTGGTTAAACTGGAAACAAGGAACTAATTTTCTCCATCTCTCTTTAATTATGTTTATGAAAAATGTCATACATTCCTTGTTTTTTTTCATACAATTATAGCACAATCATGGTCATATCTCACTGTTAATCAGAGTCTACTATATACTTCCAGAATGAATGATTTTCTTCTTTCATTATGCTCTTGTTTAGGTAATTATCTGCAGGCTTCTTACATTAGTACTTCAGACAATGCTCTGAGTTCAGTTGGGAAAGGAAAATTAATGGTGGACACTTACTCATTTCAAATGAATGGAACTAATGGCACAAGTCCAACTACATATTTTAGTACAAGAGTATTTGATTCAATAGACGATGAATATGGTGGAGTTGTAGTTAACCCTGAAAGATTACCATCTAATCCAAGTGTCTTTGCCTCTATTTTACGTTCGTCTCTTTGTCGTTGGAAGTTGAAGGTAATTTTCTCATAAATGTGTTTCAATTGCCAATAAGTTCTGTACAATTGCTTAGTTTTTTTCTGCATAAAGAGGAAAATCATGTGATTTAGCTTTCTGAAGTCATTTTGATTGGCATTCACAATCTTATGTCATTCAATTGCAGGGGAAGAAGGGAGTTTGGCTTAAGATTCCACTAGAAAAATCCGAGTTTGTTCCTATAGCTGTAAAGGTAAACAACAAATTTAAGAGTGCCATTCGTCTATTTTGTTTCATTGTTTGAGCAGTTATTAATTTGAACTGTTATTTGTTTGTAGGAAGGATTTCAGTACCATCATGCGGAAAGAAGATATGTCATGATGACCTACTGGATTCCTGAAGGACCTTGCATGCTTCCTGAAAATGCTTCCCATCAAGTTGGAGTTGGGGGCTTTGTGATTAATGAAATGAATGAGGTACAGAAACTTTTTTTACCATATACTTAGTCTAAGTAAGCACATATACTAAATCGCTTAATAGTGGCATTACTCAAACAAGTGCATAGTGTATCACACACTACATTCTGGTTCCAATAACTTTTGTCTCTTGTAATTTTTTTTTCTGCTCTTAGAATTAGTTGAACTCAATCTAAAAGCTATTCTGGTGACAAATTTATTAAGAAATTAAAAATCACTTTGGTTCAGTTGGTTCATCCTTATACTTTGATTTTCATCAAATCTTCCGGGTCAATTTGTTATGTTAAAGTTGGAAATACACCCAAAATTTCTGTTGTTCTTAGAAAATATTTTTGAGACCATCTTCTTCAGGTGCTTGTAGTACAAGAAAAACACACTTCCCCAGCACTTACTGGCCTATGGAAAATACCAACTGGTTACATTCATGAGGTTCGGTTTCTCTATTTTTTTGAACTTCAATCCAGTGTTTTTGGGTGCATGTAAAGTAATACATGTAACATAGTACAACAATCTTCATATGGACGAAGTTTCAACTCTTTTCCTTTTGATCTCTTCAGTCAGAGGAAATCTTTGCTGGAGCTGTAAGAGAAGTTAAGGAGGAAACTGATGTAAGAACATCACAGTTCTATTGTCTATGTTTCCGTTCAGTCTTGCATCATTAGAGTGTGTATTGCAACTTTTCACGAGCTTTTGCAGCCCTTTTGTTTTTAATGTTGCAGATTGACACAGAATTTGTGGAAGTTGTAGCTTTCAGGTAATAAAGATATGGTCATCTTCAAAAATTGTACTCATATATATGATCTTAATGATCTCTTATCATTTCAATCTGGTGAATTGCTTGCAAAATAGGCTCAAAAGTCACCTCTGCCTTATAGAAGGTTCACTTAAATCAAAAGCTGCCTGCTTTCTTGTGAAAGGCTTAAAAATGAGCTGGTTGAAGTTTACTACTTCTAGCCTAATATAGCAATGTACATAAAATTGTCACTGTGTCAAATTATATATAATCCATGATCCCCTGATCAAAATTACCCTCCGTGATATGCAATTTGATGCTACTCTTGTGGAATGATTTTAGCTTCAGTTATCAAAAACTGATTTCTTATACACTTTATATAACTTTTCAATTGTAGGCATGCGCAGAATGTAGCTTTCCAAAAGTCAGATTTATTCTTCGTCTGCATGTTGAGACCCCTTTCAAATCAGATTGTGATTGATGATCTTGAAATTCAAGCCGCCAAGGTAAATACCTCTTACCTGAAATGAAGGCTTTATGTAATCCATCTCTGTAACTACTCTTTACATCACCTGAACAATATTGGTAACCGAGTAATTATTAAGGAAATGGTACGTACATCAGATATTGGACAGATGTTTTACTTGCAATATATTTAAACCTTGAGCACTATAGCACTATTGCTAGCTGAGAGATTAGCTTACACAAATTTTTTGGAGTATCCACTTAGTTGAAACTAAGATGGTTGGTGCAAGTTAGCAAACAGCAAACATTGTTTTCTTACGGAGGATTCAAAAAGAACAGAAATTTGGGACTGTCTTGGAAATTGTTTGCGTAGGCAGGAAATGAGATTGAACCACTACGTTTATCTAGTAGTTATGGTTTGTGTAAAACCAAGCTCTTTTGCTTACTCCTATTCATTGATCATGATAAGATGCATAAGAAATTCATACCATCAACAAACATATAGATGAGTAAATATCTCCATGTGTCATCGTGCAGTGGATGCCTTTAGTTGAGTTCTTAGAGCAGCCACTTATCCAAGGAGACGACATGTTCAAAATGATCATCGACATTTGCATTGCACGTCTAGGGAAGCGTTATTGTGGATTATCAGTTCATCCACTTGTCTCCAAATTTGATGGCAAACTGTCCTCTTTGTACTATAACATAGTCGAGGCTCAGGATTTCAACTGTCAGGGCACATCACTCTGAATGCTTCTATTGTCATCCATGTATCTAGTAGTCTTTGACGGCGAAGACATCAATACTGCTAGTGGATGCTTGACCACATTTGACCTATGAGTAATTTAAGTAGTGCATATAGTATGATGATATATATAGTCTTGTAATGGCATAGGTCTTTGTAATGTATATATATCTTGTATTTTATAAATGTGATTATTGAACATGTTGATTACCTTTTCCTTGCTACATATTGTAGATCTTTCTAACTTATCTCTTCCTTACAATTTTTTTTTATTCTGTTAGCGTAAAAAGAAGAGTCAATCGGGCACTAAAATCAACAGGACCATTTTTTCTCATTTTTAGGCTTCATGTTCTTATCTCTTCAGTTAAAACTATGATCATGTTGCAATTTTCTTTTGCATCAAACTGGGAAGAATTATGTGTTTAAAAGTAGGAAATTAGTCAAACCCCTGAAATTCTTAATCTGATCTTCTTACATCTTCCCCTTCAAATTTATGGAGCCTTGTGCACTTGGTACAGTTTTTTTTACTTAAATTTCTTTGTTAGACGATAATTAAGGCATAGGCTAGGCTTGGCAATTATGAGGGCCCTGATGAATTATTTGGTGGTTCTGGGACAACATGCTGTATGTGTGGTTTTCTGTGTGAACATGTGTGCTGCTAAATTGTGTCTTTCATCGTCACTTCATAACCTATCTTCTTACAAGCTACTTGCTTCTTCTTCTTATTAGCTGTGTGGTGTGTCTCTTTCAACCTTGTGCAATTCTGTATTTCAATACCTTTTGTCAAACACAACACATGGACTGAAAGAGTAAACCAATAGCACAAAAATCTGCTAAAATAATACTCCCTCCACTCGGTCTTTTTATTATTATTTTAAGTAATTTCAAATTAAATAATATTTACCTATCTTAAATATTTTATATTTTTAACGATAATTTGCCTATAATATTATTTATTTCTATTCTCTATACATATTTATTTATGAAATATCACTAATTATGTACAAAAAATTATTAAATTAAATAAGAATTTAAATATGGACAATTTTATCGCTATCCGCTTTCTTTCTAATATACTCCAGTATTATATACAAATAAAGATTATGTGTGCTAGAACTTCTGTTCATAAGTTGTTGTCTGGGACACTTGAATGTGCCAAGAAAAATATCAAAATTGCCACAGCTTAATTAATCAAGAAAAATCTTTAGCTAATTGAGGTTGCATTCTTCTTTTTGTTTTTTCTTGTGAAACCCATATTTTAAGGAATACCAATAAAGTAGAAGGAAAAAGTAATGACCCATCAAATAAAACTGTGTTATTCTTATCCTTTAAAATTTGTTAATAACACTTTGTTACTCCACTTCATTTGTATACTCTTAGAATAAGAATGGATAAAGTGGAATGCGAACAAGTTGGATAAAAAAAATCTGGCTCTAGCTAGAAGCTTGAGTTTAAAATACTCCTTCCCTCCTAAATTAATTGTTTAATTTTGATTTTTTTAAATTAAATTAACTATTTTTAAAATTAATAATTAAACATATATAAATATATTTCTATGCTCAGTTTAGAATTTTATGTTAATGGTTGTAGGTTGAATTTGGAAAATGATACCCATTTTTAGCATGTTTTACTTTGTTTATGTCTTTATTCATCAAAATAATACAAGAGCAGATCCTCTGTTCTCATTTTTCCTGTCTCCTTTATGTTCCTTCACTTAAATTTTGACATTTACCTCTTATTTAATTTTAGAGTTAATTAGTACTATTAAATAAGAGATTAGATATCAAAATTTAAGTAGAATGATATAAGGGGACAAAAAAAATGAGGACTAATACTAGTATGAATTTACTTTTGAGAATTGAGAAAAATGATTCCAAGGCAACTTCACAAAAAAAATGGTAAAAATGTGAAACAAAATAATCTCTTGTTTTTTGTGCAAGTCGAATCAAATCAAATATTCGAGCCAACAACATATATTTAAAATTATTAAATTTGAAACATATTCAGCAACACAAATGTAAGACCCCAATTTATTATAAATAAAATTAAATTTTCTCTATTTATTATTTTAAAATAGTAAGGGTTAATTTGATTAATGTGGTTAGTTATGGGTAAAATGCACAAATATTTCAAATATGCAAGTGGTTATAAAATATTCATTTTTATCGGAGAATATTAGTTTGGTCGTAGAATATTCTTACTATAGGGGAATATTAAATGCGACTAGTAGCGATCTTGTGGGCCCCATAACGGAAAGCGATTGGATGAAGAAAACGACAAGTATAAGTTGTTTATAAATAACGGCGTAGTTGTTACCTTTAATAATGTTAGAATACCCGGTGGTTAAAACACAGTAGCACACAATATTGCACCAATTATTGATTCTTACGTAGGAAGGCATTACTCAATAATTGTTACAATGAATTATTGCTCAATATTTTATTTTATTGATTCAATAATTGCTACATTGATATTTTATATTATTGTTGTTTCAATAATTGTCACTACACAGTATTTTCATTATCAGATCAATAATTCATATTATTTGAATAATATTATTAGATAACATTATTGACAATGTCTAAAAAGTTCTGTCTAAGGAGAGTTTTGGTCACCTAATTGCGCGCCAGTAAGAAGAAATCCTTATTGGAAAACCTCCTCTTTTCTGAGAAACTACCTGGTTGTCAGTATTGTGATTCTGTAATATTATTTATGAGTAATTAATTGATTTATATGATAAGGAAAATATTCATTTTATGTGGATATAGATGGAAAAAATTTTAATGTGACAATTATTGAAAAATTATTATTTTATCTTTTCTGATAAATAATTTATTTAAATATATTATTATATTTTAATAATATAATAATGGTGATATTTTTACAATGAATGTGGGATATATGAGTATATGAGGAGGAAGAGTATTTTTGTTACAAAAATTATTTAAAACATGTTAAACATGTCTGTGGCCCCATTTCTTGACTGAAATTTGATTATAGCCTGTAAAATCTCCCGTTTATGGATTTCGGTCAATTTCTGTTTGGAATTTGGAAAAATTTTCTTCTGCAAAGTTGTAGAGAATGAAATTTCCTATGAAAAAGATATGAGGTTTGAATTTTTCTGATAAAAGTGCTATTTATTATGAATTATTGAACTTTCGAAGTTCCAGAATAATTGATTTTTGGAGTTTAAAATATTTATTTTAAGAAAAACGTTTTTTACATTTTGTGGGCCTCATTAAACATGTGTTAAGTTGCTGAATTCAGATTCTTGGTGTGCGTAAAAAAAATTTTTAATTATATTATTATTTTATTAAATTTTACGCTTGATTATTCTAAGCATTTTCTATAAATAGGGTCTTAGGTTAGAATTAAAAATCACACCGTAAATTGAAGTTTTCTCTCTTTCTCTCTATATTATTGAGCGTATTCTTGTGAGTATTTGATACTTTGAGTGTTCTTTATACTTGAGCAAGTTCCTTCAAAGACTATATCCAGATTTCGGTCGAAGATCTTTGTCTTTTTGGAGGTAAAGGATTTTTTTTTTAAAAATGATATTATTTCTTCTAATATCATTATGCCGGAATATTGGTAAGATTTTTCTTGTGAAATTCTTGTCTTTTAGTGTTGGGGTTACTATTCACGTATACGACACTATTCACGTATATAGCACTATTCACAGAAAAATTAAATTTTCGTATTTTGTCCAAAATATCTATTATGGATACTAGCTTTGATTGTATCCATGTTTTGATCATTCTTGAATTTTACTCCACTATGATTATTTATGAAGTATTTTTGAACTCGGATTGTTTAAAGTACGAATCTGTAAGACCCCAACTTATTATTTAATGAAATTAAATTTTCTCTATTTATTATCTTGAAATAGTAAGGGTTGATTTGATTAATGTGGTAAGTTATGGGTAAAATGCTAATTATTTCAAACAAGCAAGTGGTTTTAAAATATTCATTGTTGACGGGAATATTCGTTTGGTCGTGGAATATTTTTACTTGTTGGGAATATTCGTATGCATCGCAGCCATGACCTTTTTGTGGGCCCCATAACGACAAGAATAAGTTGGTTATAAATAACGGACAGTAGTTATTACAGATAATCTTTGTTGGAATACCCTTGATTGAAACACGAAGAATTACGATATTACATCAATTATTGATTCTTACGTAAAGAAGGCACTACTTTCAATAATTGTTACGATAATTCTTCGCTTAAAGATTTTATTTAATTGATTCAATAATTCTTTGCGTTGATATTTTATATTCTTGTTGTTTTAATAATTATCACAAAGACAATATTTTCTATTATCTGAGCAATAATTCATATTATCCTAATAATATTATTAGATAACATTATTGGCAATGTCTAGAAAGTTCGTCAAGGAGAGAGTTTGGTCATCAAATCAAGCTACCAAAGAGAGAGATCCTTATTGAAAGCCCTCTTTCCGGTAACCTGCTGGTTGTCGATAATGTGATTTTGTAATATTATTTATGAATAATTAATTATTGATTTATATAATGAGGAAAATATTGATTTTATGCTGATATAGATGGAGAAAATTTTTTAATGTAACAATTGTTGAAAATTAATATTTTATCTTTTTTTGATAAAATAATTCATTTAAATATATTATTTTAATAATATATTAATGGTGATATTTTTACAATGAATATGGGATATATGAGTATACGAGGAGAAAGAGTATTTTTGTGGCATTAATTGATTAACACATGTTTTGTGTGTCGGTAGACCCCAATTCTTGACCGAAATTTGATTATACCACAGAAATCGCCTTGGATTTGGGATTTCGGTCAATTTACATTTGGAATTTGAAAAAAGTTTCTTCTGCAAAATTGTAGAGAATGAAATTTCCTATGGAAAAGACATGTGGTTAAAATTTTTTTGATAAAAGGCCTATTTATTATGAATTATTGAAGTTCCGAAGTTCCAAAATAATTGATTTTTGGAAGTTTTATTTATTTTTTTGATAAAAAACGTTTTTTTGTATTTTGTGGACATCATTAACATGTGCAAAATGCTGAAATCAGATGTCTAGAGGTGGGCTAAGGAAAATTTGATAAATATATTAATAGTATATTAAATTTTCTGCTTTGATGTTCTAAGCATTTTCCTATAAATAGGGTGCTTAGGTTAGAATTGAAAATCACACCAGAAATTGAAGTTTTCTCTCTATTTCTCTCTCGATATATTGAGCGTATTCTTGTGAGTATTTTGATACCTTGAGTGTTCTTTATCGGTCTGAGTTCCCTTCAATTATATCTAGTATTCCAAATCACGATATCTACGACTATTCATTCAATAATACGACCTTATTCATCGAAAAATGAATTTTTTTTCCTTTTTGTCTAAAATATCTATTATGGATACTAGCTTTGATTGTGTCCATATTTTGATCATTCTTGAATTTTACTTCACTATGATTATTTATGAGGTATTTTTGGACATGAAATAGTCAAAATCTGAATCCTTGATATTTATTCTTTTGTTTCACTTTGGATTCGCTTCCTTTAAAATATTTTTCATCATCCTCAGGTCCTAAATAATGATATTATTGAATATCTTTGGCTTTGTAGTGCAAAGATAAATGATTTTATAATGAATATCTTTGGCCGTGTAGTCTGCAAAGATGAATGTGTGTTGAGATGAACATGACCGATCGATGAATATCTTTGGCACATGGTAAAGATGAAAATTTGATTCAAGATGAATATTGATTGATGTTACAGGATAAAATATTGACGATGGACTTTTAAATTCATAGATAATAGTAGATTTCATTCTCTACGTAACTCATCTATGAATTATTATTTCATTCTTGATCTAAAACTTGTTGTTTATTTTATTCTATCGATTTTTCCTGTTGAAGACTAATGATAATTTGTTCTATATTATCTTAGTCATAATATTCTTTTACCGGGCTAGTTGAGCTCACCCTTTTCCTTTTTTGTTCCATTTTTCTTCTCGGGAGGCAAGAATGTAATGTACTTAGTCGAGTACGGAATGAAGGTTCTAAGAAGTTATTTTAGTAGTCCTCACCATTTTTGTAAAGTATTGTATCAATAATTATAATGAGGACTTAGTTGGGTATGTATATTGTCTAGATAACAATATTTGTATTTAAACTCACAGCTTTATGGGTTGTATTAATAAAGTTGTAGTTGTTTACATACCATGTTATTGATTTACTCGTAATGGGTGATGTATACCTATTTTGGGGGCGCCACGTAATCCATAATACTTGTTCTTTTGTTTCACTTTGGATTCGCTTTTCTTTAAAATATTTTCATCATCCTCGGTCCTAAATGATGATATTATTGAATATCTTTGGCCCAGTAGTGCAAAGATTAATGATTTTATGATGAATATCTTTGGCTGTAATGCAAAGATGTACAGGTGTTGAGATGAACATGACCAACTGATGAATATCTTTGGCCTGTAGTGCAAAGATGAATATTTGATTCCAATTGTATATTGATTGATGTTACAGGGATAAAATATTGATGATGGACTTTTAAATTCATAGATAAAAGTAGATTTCATTCTCTACGTAACTCTTCTATGAATTATTATTTCCGCTGTGAATATTGATCTGAAACTTGTTGTCTATTGTATTTTGTTAGATTTTTCCCTGTTGAAGACTAACGATAATTTGTTCTATATTATCTTAGTTATAATATTCTTTATTGAGCTAGTTGAGCTCACCCTTTTCTTTTTTGTTCCATTTTTCTTCTCAGGAGGCGAAAATGTAGCGAGTTCTAGTCGGGGTGTGGAATGATGGTTCTAGAGAGTTGTTTTAGTAGTCCTCACCATTTTTGTAAAATAATGTACCAATAATTATAAAGAGGACTTATTTGGGTGTGAATATTGTCTAGATGGCAATATTTGTATTTAAACTCACAGCTTTTATGTTGTATTAATAAAGTTGTAGTTGTTTACAGACCATGTTATTGATTTACTCAAAATGGGTGATGTATACCTATTTTGGGGGCGCCACATTGGTATCGTAGCTTAGGGATATGATCTTTGGCGAGATCGGAAAATAGAACTAGGAGGGAGAGACGAGTAAAAATCCTTCGCTAGTGTGTCCTACCTAAGCTTATTTGTTAGTTGGTCAAGATATAGGGATATTATGTGATATGTTGATTTTCTTAATTAACTCTTGTTTTATGGCGAGATTTGAGAATGTCGATCGAGAATGTTAATGATGGAGTAAATGAGACCGTGGAGACACCTTTACTTACTCACCAACGAGGAGAAACGTCAACAGTGGCAGTAAATGTTCCTCCCGCGAACAACACCACCGAAAGCGAGATGATGAGCGACGGGATGTTTAGAAGCTTTTTGCGATTCATGCAAAAATCGCATTTAGGAGACTCATGTACAAAATACAAAGTGGAAATGATAAGAACGCGGTTTATCACAAATGCTAGCAGATTCAAAGAGTTGGGACCACCAAAATTGCGGGAAAGCCGGATCCGATTAAAGCGTAAACGTGGGTCAAACAAATCACCAAGATATTCGATGTCTTGAATGCACGGAGGAATGTAAGGTTCCATTCGCCACCTTTATGTTCTATAATGAAGGCGATTCTTTGGGGAATCAGTAGAGCGTATCCATCCAAATTGCGCACTCAAAGATGTCTTGGGAGACGTTTGAAACTTTTCAATGACAAGTACTTTCTTGAAAGTATTCGTCATATGAAGGAAGTGGAGTTTATTAGATCAAACAAAATAACATGACGGTGTCCCAGTACGAGGCAAAGTTTGCGAGTTATCCAATTTGCACCTCATTTGGTGGAGAATGAGGAACGTATGGCGTGGATGTTTCGAGAGGTTTGAAACCCGACATACGCCAAGATCTCTCATTTCTCATAAATTTTCTCTCTGATTCAGATATGTTGTCAACGGGCTCAATTATTAGAGCGAGATAACGAAAGTACGTTCAACCAAGGACTACAACGAGATCATACTGGTGGCGGCGAGCCATCGTAACAATGATAACAAGCGGAGAAAAAAAAATACGGACAAAAGCGACAACCACTCTGGTGGTAATCATGGCCATAAGAATAGAAGAAGCGAGTCGGGAGGAGATTTTAAAAAGAGGAGATTCAACAACAACCATGTGAAGACGTCAGCACCAGCAACAACTGATTCTAAGGGAGGAGAACGACCACCGGTCATATGCTATAAATGCAGAAAAGAGGGACATATCG
The DNA here is from genome assembly GCA_020205605.1 of Panax ginseng. Classification (NCBI taxonomy): domain Eukaryota; kingdom Viridiplantae; phylum Streptophyta; class Magnoliopsida; order Apiales; family Araliaceae; genus Panax; species Panax ginseng. The sequence continues at coordinate 2,031,908 of CM035139.1, read as the reverse complement.
ATCAAACCGCTCACAACAGATTCAAGGTATGTTATAATTGTGGAAAGGAAGGACATATCGCCGAGATTAGACAAGAGAGGGAAACCAAGTCCAATGAGGATGGTGACTCAAAAGGCTATCCCAAAAAGTCAAAGTCAACGGTTCTGGAAGAAGCGTTTTTCGTGACTGGTCAAAATGCGAAGAACCCAAACGAGGTGATCACGGGTAAGCTAATCATAAATTCTTGCGAAGTTTATACCTTACTTGATACCAAACAGAACCCATTCATTTATCTCTCCTGCTTTGTGCTCAACGCTTTAAACTTAACTCCGGAGAAATTAGACTTTGATTTATCTGTGGAGACTCCGTTAGGAGAAACTTTCATCACATCCACTGTTTATAAATCTTGTTTGATCCAAGTTGACACCATCACATTACCTGTTGATCTTATCTCTTTAAAGATACTTGCTTTTGATGTGATTTTAGGGATTGATTGGTTAACTACTCATCATGCCAAAATTGATTGTTTTCGTAAGGTTGTTAGTTTTCATATTTCTAACCAACCTGTTGTACGAATTCAAGCAACTAAACCATTAAAATCAATCACTATCATATCTAGTCACAAAGCTATTCGTTTATTGAAAAACGGATGTCAAGCTTTCTTAGCCCATGTTATGGATTTGAATAAAGACACGTCAGATTTGAATAATATTCCTGTTGTTAGTAAATTTCCTAACGTGTTTCCTGAAGAACTTCCCGATCTACCCCCAGAACGTGAAGTTGAATTCTTTATTGATCTTGAACTCCGCACAAAGCCCATTTTAAAACCCCATATCGAATGGCTCTATTGAACTTCGGGAGTTAAAGGTCCAACTACGGAGTTGTTGGACATCGGTTTCATTAAATCTAGTACATCTCCTCGGGGTGCTCCTGTTTTATTTGTAAAGAAGAAAGACGGGAGTATGCGACTTTGTATTGACTATCGAGAATTGAACCATGTCACCATCAAGAATAAGTATCCGTTACCTCGTATTGATGACCTGTTTGACCAGTTGCAAGGAGCACAATTCTTTTCAAAGATCGATCTTAGCTTACGGATATCATCAATTGAAGATTAGAATCGAGGATATTCCAAAGACTGCCTTCAGAACTCGATACGGGCATTATGAATTTTTAGTCATGTCTTTTGATTGACTAATGCTCTGCGACTTTCATGGATATGATGAACCGAGTATTCAAGGACTATTTGGATCGGTTCGTTGTTGTTGTCTTTATTGATGACATTCTCATATATTCCAAAAGCCGTGAAGATCATGAGCACCATTTGGTTTTGGTACTCCAAAGGCTTCGTGAAAACAAGCTATATGCCAAGTTGAAGAAATGCGAATTACGGCGAGGAAGTAGCATTCCTTGACACGTGGTGTCAAAACATGGAGTATCTGTTGACCTTTGCCAAGATTGAGGCAATACAAAGTTGGGAGCAATCAAGTTCGGTAACCAAAGTACGTAGCTTTTTGGGCTTAGCTAGTTATTATCGGAGATTCGTGGAAGGATTTTCTCGAATCGCTACTCCGTTAACTTAGCTGACTCGAAAAGATACAAAATTAATATGGAACGAGGAATCGCGAGAAGAGTTTCCAAGAGCTCAAGATGAGACTCATTTCTAAGACTGTTTCAACAATACCATCCGTTCGGATGGATTTGTTATCTACAAATGATGCTTCGAGCAAAGGGTTAGGATGTGTTCTCATGCAACGTGGGAAAGTCATAGCATATGCCTCGCGACTACTTAAAGAATATGAGAGGAATTATCCTACTCATGATCTAGAGTTAGCAGCAGTCGTTTTCGCGCTAAAGATCTGGATGCACTATCTATATGGAGAGAAAGTGGAGATATATTCAGACCATAAAAGCCTCAAATATTTCTTCACCCAAAATAAACTCAACATGCGACAACGACGTTGGCTCGAGCTGTTAAAAGATTATGACCACACCATTCAATACCATCCTGGAAAAGCAAACGTGGTACCTGACGCGTTGAGTAGAAGATCATATGCAGAAACGAGTGCGATGATGTCAAATATACGCATAGAACCAACTTTAATCGATGAAGTTAAAGTTTCTCGCCACGCACTTGAAACGATGATCGTATGAAGAAGAAAGTACAAGAAGGTGTTATTCCAGAAGCAAGAATCGATGAAGAAGGAATACTTCGAGTCCACTCCAGACTTTGTGTTCCTAACGATTCTGATTTAAATAACAAGATCATGATAGAGGCACACAATACACCATTTGCAATCCATCCTGGAAGTACCAAAATGTATCGTGATCTTCGACATACATTTTGGTGGAACAATATGAAGAGAGAAATCGCGAAGTTTATCTCGAGGTGTTTAACTTGTCAACGTGTAAAGGCGGAGCATCAAGTACCTAAGGGTCCATTGCAACCACTTGAGATTTCGAAATGGAAGTGGGAACACATTACCATGGATTTTGTTACGGGTCTTTCTACGATTTCTCAAGGCATCGATGCTATTTGGGTTATTGTTGATAGATTAACCAAGTCTGATCATTTCTTATCGATACGGGAGACTTATTCCCTTAAACGTCTTGCTCATATGTATGTAAATGAGATTGTGAGATTGCATGGCATGCCAGTATCCATAGTTTCGGATCGTGACCCAAGATTTACTTTAAATGAGTTTTGGGTTAGCTTGCAAAAAGCTATGGGCACGGATTTACGATTTAGTTCGGCATACCATCCTCAAACGGACGAACAATCAGAGAGGACTATTCAAACTCTTGAAGATTTATTAAGACTCTGTATCCTAGATTTCAAAGGGAGTTGGGATAAGTATTTACCATTGGTGGAATTCTCCTATAACAACAGTTATCAGACAAGCATTGGTGTGGCCCTATTTGAAGCATTGTATGGACGAAAGTGTCGCTCTCCAGTATGTTGGGACGTGGTGGGTGAAACAACATTGTTGGGACCCGAGTTGGTACGTATGACTACGGAAAAGATCCAAATGATTCGACAACGTATACAAACGGCACAAGATCGACAAAAGAGTTATGCGGATCTTCATCGAAAGGACGTGGAATTTAGTATTGGGGATCATGTATTGTTGCGTGTTGCCCATGGAAGGGAGTTACAAGATTCGGGAAGAGAGGAAAGCTCAATCCACGATTTATCGGTCCATTTCAAATTCTTGACCGAAAGTAGGTAATGTAGCCTATATAGACTCGCGTTACCTCCGAGTATGTCTCGTGTTCATAATGTGTTTCACATATCTCATACTTAAAGAATATGTGAAAGACCCGAACCACGTTATTGAGTTAGAACCGACATTTAGATAGCCAAAGACTTAACGTACGAAGAGGTACCTATCAAGATCTTGGATAAGAAGGAACATGTCCTACGCACAAAGGTAATACCATAAGTTAAAGTTTTGTGGAGGAACAATGCTATAGAGGAAATGACCTGGGAGTTGGAAACGGAAATGAAAGCGAGGTATCCTCACCTTTTCGAAACACCAGTGCATCGTCGTCAATTTCGAGGATAAAATTTCATAAGGAGGGAGGTTGTAAGACCCCAACTTATTATTTAATGAAATTAAATTTTCTCTATTTATTATCTTGAAATAGTAAGGGTTGATTTGATTAATGTGGTAAGTTATGGGTAAAATGCACAATTATTTCAAATAAGCAAGTGGTTTTAAAATATTCATTGTTGACGGGGAATATTCATTTGGTCGTGGAATATTTTTTCTTTGTTGGGAATATTAAATGCGATGGCGCAGCCTTGTGTGGGCCCCATAACGGAAAGCGATTGGATGAAAGAAATGACAAGAATAAGTTGGTTATAAATAATCTACAGGCGTAGTTGTTATTCAAGTTATCTTGTTGGAATACCCGTGGTTAAAACACAAGATGACACCAGATTATACCAATTATTGATTCTTACGTAAAAGCCACTACTCAATAATTGTTATAGTAATTACTGTTCAGTATTTTATTTTATTGATTCAATAATTGTTGCGTTGATATTTTATATTACTATTATTTTGCACAGTATTTTCTATTATCGGAGCAATAATTCATATTATCTGAATAATATTATTAGATAACATTATTGGCAATGTCTAGAAAGTTACATCTAAGGAGAGGTTTGGTCATCTAATTCTTGGCACAAAAGAGGATAGATCCTTATTGAAAGCCCTCTTTCCTAGGAACTACCCGGTTGTCGATAATGTGATTCTCGTAATATTATTTGTGAATAATTAATTATTGATTTATATGATGAGGAAAATATTGATTTTATGTGGATATAGATGGAGAAAATTTTTTAATGTGACAATTGTTGAAAATTAATAATTTATCTTTTTCTGGTAAAATAATTCATTTAAATATATTATTTTAATAATATATTAATGGTGATATTTTTACAATGAATGTGGGATATATTAGTATATGAGGAGGAAGAGTATTTTTGTGGTATTAAATGATTAACACATATTTTGTGTGTCGGTAGACCCCAATTCTTGACCGAAATTTGATTATAGCCTGTAAAATCACCCGTTTGTGGATTTTGATCAATTTCTGTTTGGAATTTGGAAAAACTTTCTTCTGCAAAGTTGTAGAGAATGAAATTTCCTATAGAAAGGACATGTGGTTTGAATTTTTCTGATAAAAGAGCTATTTATTATGAATTATTGAAGTTCCGTAGTTCCGAAATAATTGATTTTTGAAAGTTTTAATTACCTACTCGGTCAAGAATTTGAAATGGACCAATAAATCGTGGATTGAGCTTTCCTTTCTTCCCGAATCTTGTAACTCCCTTCCTTGGGGCAACACGCAACAATACATGATCCCCAATACTAAATTCCACGTCCTTTTGATGAAGATCCGCATAACTCTTTTGTCGATCTTGTCTTGCTTTATATCGTTGTCGAATAATTTGGATCTTTTCCGTAGTCATACGTATCAACTCGGGTCCCAACAATGTTGCTTCACCCACCACGTCCCCAACATCTTTGGAGAAATGACACTTTCGTCCCATACAATGCTTCAAATGGGGCCACACCAATGCTTGTCGATAAGCTGTTGTTATAGGAAAATTCCACCAATGATAAATACTTATCCCAACTCCCTTTGAAATCTAGGACACAGAGTCTTAATAAATCTTTAAGAGTTTGAATAGTCCTCTCGATTGTCCGTCTGCTTTGAGGATGGTATCTTAACTAAATCGTCGTAAATTCGTGCCCATATCTTTTTGCAAGCTAACCCAAAATCTTGAAGTAAATCTTGGGTCACGATCCGAAACTATGGATACTGGCATGCCATGCAATCTCACAATCTCATTTACATACATATGAGCAAGACGTTCAAGGGAATAAGTCTCCCGTATCGGTAAGAAATGATCAGACTTGGTTAATCTATCAACAATAACCCAAATAGCATCGATGCCTTGAGAAACCGTAGGAAGACCCGTAACAAAATCCATGGTAATGTGTTCCCACTTCCATTTTGGAATCTCAAGTGGTTGCAATGGACCCTTAGGTACTTGATGCTCCGCCTTTACACGTTGACAAGTTAAACACGTCGAGATAAACTTCGCGATTTTTCTCTTCATATTGTTCCACCAAAATGTATGTCGAAGATCACGATACATTTTGGTACTTCCAAGATGGATTGCAAATGGTGTATTCCTTCTTCATCGATTCTCGTTTCCGGAATAACACCTTCTTGTACTTTCTTCTTCATATACGCATCGCCTCGGGTTTGGGGCTTGAAAGAACTTTAACTTTTTCTATTAAAGTTGGCTCTATGCGTATACTTGACATCATCGCATTCGTTCCTGCATATGATCTTCTACTCAACGCGTCAGCTACCACGTTCGCTTTTCCAGGATGGTGTTTAATAGTGTGGTCGTAATCTTTCAACAACTAGAGCCAACTTCGTTGCCGCATTTTGAGTTCCTTTTGAGTGGAGAAATATTTGAGGCTTTTATGGTCTGAATATATCTCCACTTTCTCCCCATATAAATAGTGCCTCCAGATCTTTAGCGCGAAGATGACTGCTGCCAACTCTAGATCATGAGTAGGATAATTCCTCTCATATTCTTTAAATTATCGCGAGGCATAGGCTATGACTTTCCCACGCTCAAGGCGCTTTTGGAATATCCTCGCCTAATCTTCAAATGATGATATCTAGAATCGAAGATCGATCTTTGAAAAGAATTGTGCTCCTTGCAATCGGTCAAACAGTCATCAATACGAGGTAGCGGATACCTATTCTTGATGGTGACATGGTTCAATTCCGATAGTCAATACAAAAGTCGCATACTCCCGTCTTTCTTCTTTACAAATAAAACAGAGCACCCCAAGGAGATGTACTTGGATCGAATGAAACCGATGTCCAACAACTCTTGTAGTTGGACCTTTAACTCTGAAGTTCAATAGGGGCCATTCGATATGGGGTTTTAGAAATAGGCTTTGTACGAGGTTCAAGATCAATAAAGAATTCAACTTCACGTTCTGGGGGTAGACCGGGAAGTTCTTCAGGAAATACGACCGAAAAATCAATAACAACAGGAATATTATTCAAATCTGACGTGTCTTTATTCAAATCCATAACATGGGCTAAGAAAGCTTGACATCCGTTTTTCAATAAACGAATAGCTTTATGACTTGATATGACAGCGATTTATTTTAGTGGCTTAGTTGCTTGAATTAAATAACCCGTTTGGTTAGAATATAAAACTAACAACCTTACGAAAACAATCAATTTTGGCATGATGAGTAGTTAACCAATCAATCCCTAAAATCACAAAATCAAAAACAAGTATCTTTAAAGAGATAAGGTCAACAAGTAAGGTGATGGTGCCAACTTGAATTAAACAAGAATTATAAACAGTGGATGTGATGAAAGTTTCTCCTAACGGAGTCTCCACAGATAAATCAAAGTCTAATTTCTCCAGAGTTAAGTTTAAACGTTGAGCACAAGCAGGAGAGATAAATGAATGGGTAGCACCGGTATCAAGTAAGGTATAAACTTCGCAAGAATTTATGATTAGCTTACCCGTGATCACCTCGTTTGGGTTCTTCGCATTTTGACCAGTCACGACAAACACTCTTCCAGGAATCGTTGACTTTGACTTTTTCTCGGGATGACCTTTTGAGTCACCGTCCCCACGGACTTGGTTTCGCTATTGTACAATCTCGAGCGATATGTCCTTCCTTTTCACAATTATAACATACCTTGAATCTGTTGTGGGCGCTTTGATGATATGTCCTTCTTTCCCGCACTTATCAGATATGACCGGGGTGGTCGTTCTCTCCCTCGAACCGATTCTTTCTTTGGTGTTGACGTCTTCACATGGTTATTGTTAAATCTCCTCTTTTTAAAATCTCCTACCGACTCGCTTCTTCTATTCTCATGGCCATGACTACCAGCAGAGTGGTTACCATTTTTGTCCGTCTTTTTCTTTCTCCGCTGGTTATCGTTATTCTGTTGACTGCTATCTCCGGTATGATCCTGGTTATGGTCCCTCGGTTGAACGTACTCGTTATCTCGCTCTAATAATTGAGCCCTATTGACAACATCTGAATAGAGATAAAATTTATGAGAAATGAGATATCGACGCGTATGTCGGGTTTCAAACCTCTCGAAACATCCGCGTAATGCTCCTCATTCTCCACCAAATGAGGTGCAAACCTCGATAACTCGCAAACTTCGCCTCGTCTTCGGGACACCGCCATGTTATTTTGTTCCATCTAATAAACTCCACTTCCTTCATATGACGAATACTTTCGTGAAAGTACTTGTCGTTGAAGAGTTCTCAAACGCCTCCCAAGACATGCCGAAAGGTGCGGATGGAGTGCACGCTTCACGATTCCCACCAATGTCTGCCTCATTACTGAAATATAAAAGTAAATAATGGAACCTTCGTTCTTCCGCATCCCAAGACATCGAATATTTTGGTAATTTGTTTGACCCACGCCTTCTCCTTAATCGGATCCGAAACTTTCCCCAGTGCAGTGGACCCAACTCTTTGAATCGCTTGCCACGTGACAAATCGTACGTGCATTGTTATCATTTCCACCGTATTTTGTGCACGAGTCTCCTCGTCGATTTTACATGAACTGCAAAAACTTCTAAACATCCCGTCGTGCTCATCATCTCGCTTTCAATGGCGTTATTCACAAGAGGAACATTGTCACCACCGCAGCACGCTCTCTCCTCATTGGTGAAAGACAAAGCGTCTCCATGGTCTCATTTACTCCATCATTAACATTCTCAGTCGACATTCTCAAATACTGCCATAAAACAAGGTTTAATTAAGGAAATCAACATATCACATAATATCCCTATATATTGACCAACTAACAAATAAGCTTAGGTAGGACACACTCAACGAAGGATTTACTCGCCTCTCCCCTCCTAGTTTTATTCCCCGATCTCCGCCAGAGATCATATCCCTAAGCTCGATATTAATCATGACGCCCCAAAATAGGTATACATCACCCATTTTAGGTCGTCAATAACATAATACGTAAACAACTACAACTTTATTAATACATCATAAAAATCATGAGTTTAAATATAAATATTGTCTTCTGACAATATCCATACCCAAATAAATCCTCATCACAATTATTGATACATTATTATACAAAAATGGTGAGGACTACTAAACAACTTCTAAAATCATCATTCCATACCCCGACTAAGACTTTCGCTACATTCTCGCCTTTCTAAGAAGAAAAAATGAAACAAAAAGAAAAGGGTGATCTCAACTAGCCCAAAGAAAGAATATTATGACTAAGATAATATAAAACAAATTATTGTTAGTCTTCAACAGAAAAAAATGATAAAATACAATGACAACAAGTTTTAGATCAATATTCATGAATGAAATAATAATTCATAGAAGAGTTACGTAGAGAATGAAATCTACTACTATCTATGAATTTAAAAGTCCATCATCAATATTTTATCCTGTAACATCAATCAATATACATCTTGAATCAAATATTCATCTTTGCACTAACCAGCCAAAGATATTCATCATCATCATGTTCATCTCAACACCTGTTCATCTTTGCACTACGGGCCAAAGATATTCATTATAAAATTATTTATCTTTGCACTATAGGCCAAAGATATTCAATAATATCATCATTTAGGACTGAGGATGATGAAAAATATTTTAAAGGAAACGAATCGAGTGAAACAAAAGAATAAATATCAAGGATTCGTATTTCAGCTATTTCATGTCCAAAAATACCTCATAAATAATCACAGTGGAATAAAATTCAAGAATGATCAAAACATGGATACAATCAAAACTAGTATCCATAATAGATATTTTGGACGAAAAGGAAAATTTTCATTTTTTGATGAATAGTGTTGTATTTATGAATAGTCTTCAGATATCACGTGAATAATGGTCGTATCGTGAATAAGAACTCCCACACAAAAAGTTCCAAATTTGATTAAAAGTTCAAACTAATATTTTGGCATAATGATATTGAAGAAAATAATATCATTTAAAAAGAAAATAACATTCCTTACCTTGAAAAGATAGTACTTAAATTGAAACACCTGGATATAAAGCTATGACTTAAACTTGTATCAGTATAAAGAACACTCAAAGTATTAAAATACTCACAAGAATACGCTCAATATATTGAGAGAGAAAGAGAAAGAAGATTTTAGTTTCTGGTGTGATTTTCAATTCTAACCTAAGCACCCTATTTATAGGAAAATGCTTAGAACACAAAAGCAGAAAATTTAATATAATATTATTATATTTACAAAATTGTCAAGCCCACCTCTTGAATCTGAATTCAGCCACCTTGCACATTTTTAATGCAGCCCACCAAGCAAAAAAATGTTTTTGTAATTAAAAATAATTAAAACTTTCAAAAATTAATTATTTCGGAACTATGGAACTTCAATAATTCATAATAAATAGCTCTTTTATCAGAAAAATTCAAACCACATGTCCTTTCTATAGGAAATTTCATTCTATACAACTTTACAGAAGAAAGTTTTTCCAAATTCCAAACAGAAATTGACCGAAATCCACAAACGGGCAATTTTACAGGCTATAATCAAATTTCAGTCAAGAATTGGGGTCTACCGACATACAAAACATGTGTTAATCATTTAATGCCACAAAAATACTCTTCCTCCTCATATACTCATATATCCCACATTCATTGTAAAAATATCACCATTAATATATTATTAAAATAATATATTTAAATGAATTATTTTATCAAAAAAAGATAAAATATTAATTTTCAACAATTGTCACATTAAAAAATTTTCTCCATGCATAAAATCAATATTTTCCTCATCATATAAATCAATAATTAATTATTCACAAATAATATTACAGAATCACATTACTGACAACCAGGCAGTTCTCAGGAAAGAGGGGGCTTTCCGATAAGGATCTCTCCTTACTGGCACGCAATTAGATGACCAAACCTCTACTTAGATAGAACTTTCTAGACATTGCCAATAATGTTATCTAATAATATTATTCAGATAATATGAATTATTGCTCCGATAATAGAAAATACTGTGTAAAACAATAGTAATATAAAATATCAACGCAGCAATTATTGAATTAATAAAATAAAATACTGAACAGTAATTACTGTAACAATTATTGAGTAGTGCCTTCTTACGTAAGAAACAATAATTGGTGTAATACCGTGTGCTACTGTGTTTTAACCACCGGGTATTAAAAATGGGCCAATAAATCGAGGATTGAGCTTTTCTCTCTTTCCAAATCTCGTAACTCCTTTCCATGGAGCAACACGTAACAACACATGATCTCCTATATCTAATTCCACGTCCTTTCGATGAAGATCAACATAACTCTTTTGTCGATCTTGTGAGATTTTTATACGTTGTCGGATTGTTTGAATTTTTTCCGTAGTCATACATACCAAATCTGGTCCCAACAACGTTGCTTCACCCACCTCATCCCAACATACTGGAGAACGACACTTTCTTCCATACAACGCCTCGAATGGAGCCATGTCAATACTTGCTTGATAACTGTTGTTGTAGGAAAACTCCACCAATGGTAAGAACTTGTCCCAAATTCCCTTGAAGTCAAGGACACAGAGTCTTAATAAATCTTCAAAAGTTTGAATAGTCCTCTCTGATTGTCCGTCTGCATTCGAGGATGATATCGCGAGAACTAAATCGTAAATCATGCCCATAGCTTTTTGCAAACTAACCCAAAATCTTGAAGTGAATCTTGGGTCTCGATCGAAATTATGGATAATGGCATACCATGCAATCTTAAAATCTCGTTTATATACATACTAAAGAAGACGTTCAAGTGTATAAGTTTCTCAGATTCGAGAAGAAATGAGCAGACTTGGTCAATCTATCAACAATGACCCAAATCGCATCTATGCCTTGAGAAACCTTGGGAAGACCAAAGAATTTGAAATCCATGGTAATGTGCTCCCACTTCCATTCTAGAATTTCAATTGGTTGCAATGGACTTTTTGGCACTTGATGTCTCCGCCTTGACTCATTGACAAGTTAGACACCTTGAGATAAACCTCGCTATCTCTCTTTCATATTACTCCACCAAAATGTATGTCAAAGATCACGATACATTTTGTACTTCGAGATGGATTGCAAAGCGGTGTATTGTGCGCCTCCATCATGATTTTATACTTTAACTCGTGGTCGTTAGGAACACAAAGTCCGGAGTTGACTCAAGTATTCCTTCATCATTGATTCTTGCTTCCTAAGATAAGACCTTCTTGCACTTTCTTTCTCATACGCGTCGACTCCTGTGTCTCAGAGCTTGAGCAGCTTTAACCTTATCGATTAAAGTCGGTTCTAATCGTATATTCGCCATCATCACGTGGGTCCCTAGAGTCTTTATCTCTATCTCCAAACTTTGCAAGTCATACAAAATGGGCCTTTGCGTTGACAATATCGCACTCGTACTCGCATATGATCTTCTACTTAATGCGTCAACTACCACGTTCGCTTTTCCAGGATGGTATTGGATGGTATGATCATAATCTTTCAACAGTTCAAGCCAACGTCATTGTCGCATGTTGAGTTCTTTTTGAGTAAAGAAATATTTGAGGCTTTTATGATCCGTAAAGATCTCCACTTTCTCCCCATACAAATAATGCCTCCAAATTTTTAGTGCAAAAACGACTGTTGCCAACTCTAGATCATGAGTAGAATAATTTTTTTCATATTCTTTGAGTTGTCGTGAGGCATAGGCTATGACTTTTCCATGTTGCATGAGAACACAACCTAACCCTTTGCTCGAAGCATCACTGTAGATGACATATCCCTCCGATCCAGATGGTATTGTCAGAACAGGTGCTGAAATGAGTCTCCTCTTGAGTTCTTGAAAACTCTTCTCACATTCCTCGCTCCAAACGAATTTTGTATCTTTTCGAGTTAGTTGAGTTAAGGGAGTAGCGATTCGAGATAACCCTTCTACGAATCTCCGATAATAACCAGCTAAGCCGAGAAAGCTACATACTTTGGTCACTGATTTAGGTTGCTCCTAGCTTTGAATAGCTTTAATCTTTGCTGGGTCAACATATATTCCATATCTTCACACCACATGCCCAAGGAATGCTACTTTCTCAAGCCAGAACTCGCATTTCTTTAACTTGCTCATGATCTTCACGGCTTTTAGAATAAATAAGGATGTCATCAATGAAGACGACCACAAAGTGATCTAAATATTCCTTGAATACTCGGTTCATCATATCCATGAAGGCAGCAGGAGCATTAGTCAATCCAAAAGACATGACTAGGAATTCATAATGCCCGTACCGAGTTCTGAAAGCCGTCTTTGGAATGTCATCGGTTCTAATCTTCAATTGGTGATAACCGGAACGAAGATCAATCTTTGAAAAGAATTTGGCTCCTTGTAACTGGACAAACAGGTCATCAATACGTGGCAATGGGTACTTATTTTTGATGGTGACATGGTTCAACTCCCGATAATCAATACAAAGTCGCATACTCCTATCTTTCTTTTTCACGAATAGAACAGGAGCACCCCAAGGAGACGTACTAGGATGAATAAAATCGATGTCTAACAATTCCTGCAATTGGGTCTTTAACTCCTGAAGTTTAATAGGAGTCATTCGATATGGGGCTTTGGAAATAGGTTTTGTACCGGGTTCAAGGTCGATACAAAATTCAATTTCACGCTCTGGGGGTAGGCCAGGAAGTTTTTCAGGGAATACGTCAGGAAATTCATTAACAATAGAAATATCATTCAAAACTGACGTATTTTTATTTAGATCCGTGACATGAGCTAAGAAAGCTTGACATCCGTTTTTTAATAAACGAATAGATTTATGGCTTGAGATGATAGTGATTGATTTTAATGGTTTGGTTGCTTGAATTCGCATAATAGGTTGGTTAGGAATATGAAAGCTAACAACCTTACGAAAACAATCAATTTTTGCATGATGAGTAGTTAACCAATCAATCCCTAGAATCACGTCAAATGTAAGTATTTTCAATGAAATAAGATCGACAGGTAATGTGAGGGTACCGATTTGAACTAAACAAGACTTATAAACAGTGGATGTAATGAAGGTTTCTCCCAATGGAGTTTCAACAGATAAGTTAAAGTCCAATTTCTCCGGAGTTAAATTTAAACGTTGAGCGCAAGTAGGAGAAATAAAAGAATGGGTAGAACCGGTATCAAATAAGGTATAGACTTCGCTAGAGTTTATGATAAGTTTACCCGTGATGACCTCGTTCGGGATCCTTGCTTTCGGGAGGTCACAACAAACGCCTCCTCAGACTACCGGCTTTTGACTTTTCCTCGACTGACCTTTGGTGCCTCTATACTAGCTGAACTTGTCTTCGGTGAACGACAAAATCGGGCTAGGTGACCTTCTCTTCCACAATTATAACATGCTTTGGACGGCATCGCGCAGTTTGGACTAATGTGTCCCTCCCCTCCACATTTGAAGCATATAATAGGTGGTCGTCCTCCTTCCTTCACAACGGGTGTTGGTGCTGACGTCTTTCCATCATTGTTGAATCTCCTCTTCTTGAAATGTCCATTCTTATTGTTTTGACCCTGATTACCATCGAAGTGGTTACCATTTCGGCATCTTTGATTCCCTCCACGCTTGTTGTCACCGCTTCGATGATCTGCTTCTAACCGGTATTATCATTTTTTTTGTCGCTTTCTCTTTTGGTTGGGTTGACTCGTTATCGCGTTCCAATAACTGAGCCCTATTAACAACATCTGAATACAAACACGGTTATGAGAGATAAGATATTGACGTATCTCGGGTTTCAAACCTCTTAGAAACATTCGCGTCATTCTCTCCTCATTATCAACCAAATGGGACGCAAACCGGGAAACTCCGGAAACTTTGGCTTCGTACTGCGACACGGTCATGTTGTTTTGCTCCAGTTTAATGAACTCTACCTCTTTCATATATTTAATACTTTTGGGAAAGTACTTGTCGTTGAACGATTCTTGAAACTTCTCCCAAGACATCTTCGATCTTTGCGCGGTGGAGTGCGCTTTCTGATTCCCACCAAGAATGCCCGCCTGCGCATACATGAAGGTGGCGAAGGGAACCTTTTGCTCCTCGGAGCAACCCAAGACATCAAATATTGTTGATCTGTTTTATCCATGTCTCTGCCGTAAAAGGTTTTGGCTCTCCAAAAAACTCCGGTGGTCCCAGCTCCTTGAACTGCTTGGCGGTGACCGTCTCGAGAGTTGTCAATGTTTCCACTGCATTTTGGGCGAGAGGCCGCCCTCGCTTTGATGTTGCATGAATTGCATAAAAGCTCGGAATATTCCATCATTCATCATTTGGTCGGTGTTGTTGTTTGCATGAGGATTGTCGCCTTCTGATGCACATTGTCCAGTTATTGATGCATGGAGACTCAACGGTCTCCTGTGGCTCCATTGATGTTCTCAACATTCTCGGATGCCATTTTAAATCGCCACAAAACAAGGGTTAATTAACATATCACATATTATCCCTATACTCGATCGACCAATTAAATACCAAATAAACTTAGGTAGGTCATACTAAGCGAAGGAATTCCCGTCTCTCCCTCCTAGTTCTTGTCTCACATCTTAGCCGGGATCATATCTCTAAGCTTTGATACCAATCATGGCGCCCCAAAATAGGTATACATCACCTATCCCGAGTCGCCAAATACATAAGATGTAATACAAATACAATCTTTAATATACAACAAAAGAGTCATGAGTTTTAATACAAATATTATCTTCTGATAATATCCACTCTCGGAATAAGTCCTCATTACATTTATTGTCACACTATTTAACGTAATAGTGAGGACTACTAATGCTATCCTCTCGAACCAATCACTCCGCTTCTTCGACTAGTCCCATTACGTTCTCATTTCACAAGAGAACAATGAAAGCAAAAGGTGAGCTCAACTAGCCCAAGAAGAAATATTATGACTAAGATAATGCGAATAAATTATCATTAGTCTTCAACAATGTTAAACGATAAAATACAATAGACATCAAGTTTAACTGCAGCGGAATAAGCAATCCATTAAAAGAGTCAAATAGAGAATAAAATCTACTATCTTTTATGATTTAAAAGATTTTTCATTACTTTTATCATTGGGACTCAAACAATAAATAATCCACATCATCGAATCACCCCTCGCATTTGACCCAATGATATTCTTTAGTATCACGACCACAATTATTCATGCACTACGGGCGTGAATATTTGTGTATTCATCAATAGTCACGATCATGCCAACAACCTGTCCATCAATGTACTACGGGCCAATGAGGACTTTTATCACATCATTTGTAACATTACTACCATGATTATCTTTGAATAATCCACGGTTATAATCATACCAAGTCCATCTATACACTGAGCCACAGATGACTTTCAAAAATATAAACATGAGGATGGTGACAATGATATAAGAATTCAATAAAACAAGTTCACGAATTAATTTATCCAGAACTAATAACGTCCAAATTGTCAACATGACACTTCTTTGTAGAGTAAAATTCAAGAATTCTCGTAAGAATATTTCCATGAAAAGATCTTTGGATGAAGCCTTGAAATATCAAGGATATTTCACTAATTTCATGGAGTATAGAAGTCAAAACTTTAACCAATGAGTATAATAAAGAATAGAATAACAAAAGAAATCATCGTGGCGTGTGATAGATAAAGACATGCGAGTTATTCCAATAGAATAATAAATACGGAACCCGAGTGCAGCGTAAAAGCGCCTGCATACAAGGTATATTTCAACAGAATAATAAAGACGAAAACCGGTCCCACAAAAATGCATGCATGTGATATTCCAAATGTAATAATAAAAGATGTAACCAGTCCCACAGAAACGCATGCAGATAAGATATTCCAATGTAATAATAAAGAATGGAATAACAACGAAATCACCATGCATACGGTATTAGATGAGCGCAGGTTATTCCATCGAAATAATAAATAATGGAATAATGTAAGAATTTCACCAAGTATAAGGTAGCAGCAGATATCTGAGTTATTCCAATGTAATAATAAAGACCTGGAATAACGTAAATTCTTTTTATGAATATGAAAAAAAAAAATACCCCTTACCGTAAAGAAACTGGATATCGAAGTAGTGAAGTAGTAGAAAACTCTTCTTCTTTTTCTCTATAATTTCTCTATCTCTAGAGTTTCAGTGAATTCGTAAGAAATAATGAAGGAATGAGCTTCTATTTATAGAAGAACTGAGTGTGGCTCTTGGGTTTAACGAAGGGTTAAAATGACTCTTGGTAATATTGAAGAGACAACTACTATTTGCGAAGGGGCAATTAACTCTTGGAACACCGAAGAGGCAAATAACTCTTGAAAAGTTGAAGGGTCAAATAACTATTGGAAAACCGAAAGGACAAGTTACTATTAAAACTCGTGAATAGTAACTCATGAATACATGAAAAGTTTTCCGAATACCCGATTGAACAATATAACCTCCAGACATCAATTATCATCAGAATAGATGTCGATTTCTACTAACACAAATAATTCCAACATAATGAAACTATCAAATTCATCTTTAATCAACACGAACTTATTCATCATTAATATTATAACTCACAATATTTAGCAACCGAGTTTGTTCCCGGAAAGAGGGCTTTCCAATAAGGATTTCTCCCTATTAATAAGCAAGATTAGGTGACCAAACCTCTCATCGATGTAACTTACAGACATTATAAATATTATAATTTAATAATATGAATAACTTTTTGTCGTCTCAATTATTGATTTAATAATATAACATATAATGCGGATGATATTGTGATAATAATCGAATCAATAATATGAGATATGATGATGAAAGAATTATTTATAGCAATAATTGAGTATAACTGAGTGACTTCTCACGTAAACATCAATAATCAATACCGGTATTCTATGCAATCAATCCAGACATTCACATTTTCTTACTACCGGTAGTTCAACAATTTTAACAATAACACCTCCGTCGTTATTTATAAAATATTTTTGTCATTTTCTCAATTCGACAATAATTCCATTGTGGGGTCCACTAATAATTGTGCCGTTGTACGAATATTCCCGATAAAAAGAATATTCCCCGACCAATCGAATATTTTATAACAACTTGCATACTTAGCAAAATTTATAAATATTACCCACAACTATAACATTATATCAAATTCATTCCATAATATTCAAAAATGATAATTATAGAAAAATTATCTTTATTCAAAAAGTTGGGGTCTTACATTTAGTGTCGGGGTTACTATTCACGTATACATCACTATTCACGTATACGGCACTATTCACGAATACGACACTATTCACAGAAAAATTAAATTTTTATATTTTGTCCAAAATATCTATTATGGATACTAGCTTTGATTGTATCCATGTTTTGATCATTCTTGAATTTTACTTCACTATGATTATTTATGAATTATTTTTGAACTCGGATTGTTTAAAGTACGAATCCATAATACTTGTTCTTTTGTTTCACTGGATTCGTTTTCTTTAAAATATTTTTCATTATCCTCAGTCCTAAATGATGATATTATTGAATATCTTTGGTCTGTAGTGCAAAGATTAATAATTTTATGATGAATATCTTTGGGTCAGAATGCAAAGATGTACAGTGTTGAGATGAACATGACCAATCGATGAATATCTTTGGCCTGTAGTGCAAAGATGAATATTTGATTCTAGTTGTATATTGATTGATGTTACAGGGATAAAATATTGATGATGGACTTTTAAATTCATAGATAAAAGTAAATTTCATTCTCTACGTAACTCTTCTATGAATTATTATTTCATTGCTAATATTGATCCAAAACTTGTTGCCTATCATTGTATTTTGTCGATTTTTTCTGTTGAAGACTAACGATAATTTGTTCTATATTATCTTAGTCATAATATTCTTTACTGGGCTAGTTGAGCTCACCATTTTTCTTTTTGTTCCATTTTTCTTCTCAGGAGGCGAGAATGTAGCGTGTTCTAGTCGGGGTGTGGAATGATGGTTCTAGAGAGTTGTTTTAGTAGTTCTCACCATTTTTATAAAATAATGTACCAATAATTGTAAAGAGGACTTATTTGAGTGTGAATATTGTCTAGATGGTAATATTTGTATTTAAATTCATAGTTTTTATGTTGTATTAATAAAGTTGTAGTTGTTTATGTATCATGTTATTGACGACTCAAAATGGGTAATGTATATCTATTTTAGGGGCGTCACAACAAATATTATATATAACGGTAAAATAAAATTTGTTATAAATTTTTAGCAACACAATAAAATTTATAACAAATAATTATATTGTTAATAATGTTATTAAAAGTAGTTTTTATGTATTTAGAGGAATTGAAGGATAACTCAGTAAAATCCCTTAATAAAAATTGGAGTACTAAAAAAGAAAACTCCTGCGCTCCTCATAAACTTGATTCAGCTAAAGGGTAGTTATGTGAATAAGCCTGAAAATTGAGTACTTTTTGTCATACATTTTATTAACGAATCTCTCTACTCTACTCTATACAAATTACATTTGCGTAATTAATTAATTAATAATAAATTAATGCAAAAGACCACTTTTTTGTTTCACGCGAACAAAGCCATCAGACATCCTTTTGAAAAAGAAAATAGTTAAAAAGAGAAAGCTATGGCAGTTAGTAGTACATAAGAATTCCTTTCGTCCAAAAGACCCTTTTTTTCAGGGTTGAATTCCCTCTTAGTACTTCTCTTTGTTGTGCTGAAGCTGAATTTGCTCTTAATAATTGTGTACTCCATGAGCGCATTTCTTCCAAGTTGAACTCAATTCTGTGTAAGGCCAGTAATTTTCAGTGTTCCTTTTCACATTTCTGTTATGCTAGGGTTTCTAACTCCGATCCACTAGCGTCTCTCTCACCTTAATGACGTTCACATTAATTTTTTATTTTTAGGGTTTCCTGTGTATTATATGTATGTTTATTATGCTTATAAGTTGAGGTGTTATGATGTGATAAGATGTTGCTCAATTGCTTCTTCTTTTTTTGTCTAATATCAGTTGTCTATGGATTTCTGGTTATTTGTAGTATATGTTGAGCTTCAGTGAATAAAGGATTTATTAATTGAAACTTGAGGAGTGCAAGAAAGATACCATGCGATTGTTTCCGTTGAGCTCGACGAGCTCAAGCTCGTCCAAGGAGCAGAAGAGAAATGAAGGAAGAAATCGTGTCCGTTTGTATCTCAATGTATATGATCTCACTCCTATTAACAACTACCTTTACTGGTTCGGCCTCGGAATTTTCCATTCTGGTATTGAAGGTACACAATTTCATCTTCCTATTTGCTGATACTTAGCTACTTTTATTAGAGAATTTGTGGAATTGACGATGTTAGTTTGTGTTGTTTGAGTATTTGGATTGACAAACCAGGAGGATGTTTTTGGATAGGAGTGATTCAGATCTTTAAAGTGCACATGTTACTAATGAATTCTTGTTTATTGTGGTATACATTATGCTAGTTATCTCCGGTCCGGTGCTTGGTTTAAGTGTTTTCCTACTTGAGAAAACATTTTAGTTGCATCAACCATCTAGGATAGTTACCTTGAGAAAGGCAACATGTATAAAAGTAGTTATTACTTCTAGTTCTTTCAGATTTACTTTAAAGCTTTTAACTTGGCATTGATAATTGAAGTGCTTTTTACTAGCTCTGGGTGCACACACGGGTGTGCATATGTACATAGAGCATGTTTAGTTGAAAGATTGAAAAAGAGGTATTAACAATACCTCTAGTAATTTTATGGGATAACTAATAGTGAATATTGTTTTTTTACCCGATTTTTATACCTCCTTGTGTTGGCACCAAACTACGGTCAACATTGAGAATTTGAAACGTCTGATTATGTATATGTTAGTGATCAGCCTAGTATGAAATTAAACTTATTTTAACTTTTTAGTATGGCGGAACTGAACCCACAGTAGAAGCTTAGGAAATTGTCTGTTCCACTATTGTTTAAGAAAAGTGTTTATACATACTTGATACTTGTAAGGCAAACCTAATTGTCCTCTTGGATAGATGAAAAAGATACAGTAGGAAAAGGGGGAAGTTTTCACTAGCTGGTTTATTTATTTTTATTAGGGTTCATCCTGGAAACCATTTATTTTATCTAAAATTCTCTGTTTGAGGTGTCATCACCATTGATTCTAACTTTTACCAAATTGACTGCTTTTGCACCTTGATCATACTTTTATTTGAAAGATAGCCGCCCTTCCGGGCCGTATATATTTGGTTCAACCCCCCTTTTAAGGCCGCCCTTTCCACCTTTTTATCACCCAAGCCTTCATCCGTGCCCCATACCAACGTCTGGGGAAGTTCTTCACTAAATGTTCACATGTTTGTTGGTGCATCTTTGCCATTGGCAATTATGTTAACCAAAGGCTTCTGAGGCCAATCCATGTATGGCTGATGAAGGTCCTCAAGACAATCTCGATAGGTGGTACATTCCATCAAGAGCGTCCATTGGTTAACCTGATAGGTCAGAATCAATTACCTTTTTTGTTTTCATTTGAAGTCATTTATGCATCACATTAATGCATTCTGTAAGAGGCTGCTGACCATGACTAGTGAACGTGCACTATATGATGGCACCTGAACTTGAGTTGGCATGCATCCTCAACACGTGAATTTATTTAATTTTACTCTTCCAGTTTTCCCCCATTATGGTGCTTGCATTGTTTTTGTATTTCTCAAGTATAAAGACCTCTCCTGTAAATGTTTTGCATGCTATTTTTTTTTATCAGCATTATAAGATTACGATGTAATTTTGATAATGTTCAATTCTATTTGGTTAATGCTTACTGTTTTTAGTAGCATGAATGTTCATACTTGTTTCCTAAACAGTTCATGGTTTGGAGTATGGATATGGAGCCCATGAATACCCTACCAGTGGGGTGTTTGAGGTGGAACCCAGAAGTTGCCCTGGTTTTATGTTCAGGCGGTCAGTACTTTTGGGCAGCACTGATATGTCTCGTTCAGATTTTCGGTTGTTTATGGAGAACCTCTCTGGTAAATATCATGGGGATACATATCATTTGATTGCCAAAAATTGCAACCATTTTACTGATGAAGTGTGTTTGCGTCTCACTGGGAAGTCTATTCCTGGATGGGTGAATCGATTGGCCAAATTAGGTAAGATAAGAGAACCTTTGTTTTTGCCTGTTTTGAAATTGATTCCATGTCGTATGTTTTCATCAAAGTTGCATCCTGTCCTTGGTCAACTGAATTTGGAACTTGCACATATGAAAGTTATTCTACTTATTACTTTTAAGTTATCCTCCAATTTTTGAAGTTTCAGGTTCTTTCTGCAACTGTCTTCTGCCAGAGAGTATTCAGGTTACAGCAGTCAGACATTTACCTGATCATCCAGCATATTCTGGTTTGTTCCCCACCTCTATCCAAATTTCCTCCGTTTCATATCATACGTCCAGGTTTTAGGGTTCATAATTACAAGTTGTTGCCTACTTGTCTCTGCTACTTTCTTATGATGCAAAAATTATAATAATATTATGAGTAAGCTTGAAAATGTATTTTTAGGAAGAAAGTAATGATCTCACCTGTGAAATTATTATTAAAAAAAAAAGGCATGCTTACGAAACGTCTTTTTCTAGTGCTTCATTTGATTTTTGCTTGTCATTCATATATATCTTATCCAACAGATGGGCTATTGGCTAAATATCGGTGAGTGTCATACACAAATTACTTCTTATCGATGAATATGCCTCTCGTGCTATCAGTTTTCAATAGTCATCTGCCAGATCAAATAGTTATATTCAAACACTGAAATTCTACATTTGCTTGCCAGCTGCAAGGATTGACAGGTTTAGCCAACATGATGTTGCCACAATCTAGTGGTTGTTGATTGTATTTTAAAGGGGAAAGCTAGCCTCCCTGCTTCGTGGATGGTTAGCTCACAGCCCCAGTTATATTTTTGCCTAAAATATCCATACTTTTGTGATATGATGAGAGTATGGCATGTCTTTTGACACATCTCCTTTGTGACCCGCCAAACAATGCCAGCTGTTGTGGTACAGACCAGCATTCATTGTTGTCAACTGTTTGTCTATACTTTGAAATTAGAATATACTCATTACATAATGTTGTTGGGTTCCCTGAATGGATGCTCAGGTTATTTGTTGGAATAGACTATTTATTAGGATATCTTAATACCATCACCAATTTATCTTTTAATATGTTTTGACTTGTAATTTCCATAATTTTCCTCTTCTAAAACCATTAATTATGCTTAAACAGAAGATGGGTCGGATTCTGTTGGATCATCTGTATCAGTAGAGAGTGAAGAGGAGTCTGATCATCAATTCTTGACTGCACCAAATACTGCTGTGGCATTTCTGAAGGACAAACCTGTGAGGCTAGCAAAAGAGCTTCTCTAATTTTCATATTTTTTCCTCTGATCATTAATGTTCTCTGGGGTCATGTTGTTTGTAGTTGTAGTGTATAATCACGACTGTATCAGTGATATCATCTCAATGATATTGCGAGTTCCCAACTGTTTGTTTCCTGGTGCAATGTAAAAATACTTGTGTAGTCTACACTGATTCTGTATGATTATATGAGTATCTTCTGCCCTTCTGTGTTCTATCTTGCCCATTATTATATTCGACTGTTTAGTGTTGCTCATTATCGCATGCAAGGAAGTAGAAGATTTAATAAAAGTAGAAGATTTTGGGTAGTCTACACTGATTCTGTTGGCATACACTGTTTAATAAAAGTAACTTAATTGTGAAGGGAGTAGAAGATTTAATAAACACATTTAATTTTCAAAATTGAAACATACCTTCAATAAATTGATTTTGAGGATGCCAAGGGAGGGACACAAGTCTGATTGGCTTGATTAATATGGTAAATAGATTTGCATGAACTTCAATATAAATTTATGATTATACTCTTTTGAAAAACATGGATAAATATTTCTTCTCTCTAAATAAAAATTTTAGCCTCCATCCTAGATATGGGGAGAGTTTTCTTTATTTTGGAGAGACTCTATCCTTAATCTCTCTTCCTGTGCTCTAATAATTTATCCTTCTTATAGAAAAATTTATTTTTCCTATTTGTTTTCTCTATAATATGATTGATTTTTTTTTTCTTTTACGAGAGGATTTCATTACATCTCTTGGGAGAATTTACTTTCTCCGGTTTGGAGTATTTTTTTTCTTTTGTGAAATTTTTTCCAGTGTGAATTATTGAAGATAGATTGTTTAAATTTAGGTGTGACATTATCATGACGGTCGATTTTTCCTCTGCTCGTATTGAATAACTACTCAGATTTATATATTATATTTATTACTTCTGGAATATGACATTTTTCAGAGTATTCTAGGTGTCCACTAGAATATTTTCATCATTTGTAACAAGTTTATAATTTCAATATATTTTAGTTGATTAAATTGTTTGATAAAAAATAGATAGAATTCTAAAATAGCAATTAGCAAATCAAAAGCGAAAATTAAATTATAAAAAGGTTAAAGCATGAATAAAGATATTAAAAACAGTCTTAAAGATGGGTATTAATGGCTCACTGTATTGCTTCTTCTTCTTTATTTTTAAAACCACAAAAAATTCAAAAACTTTACTTATTCGATTCACACAATTATTTTTTTCAAGGCAAAAATAGTGATAGAAATTAATCCAAAGAGCATTTTAGTTAATTTATTTTCATTCAATAATCTTCTTAAATGGAGTAATCAATAAGAAAAAACAGAAAAAGTGAAGGGTACTAAAGTGAAAAGTACATACTCCTATATAATACGGCTATACAATTGTATACAGCCAAAGACTCGCCCGACCCGGCGACCCGGCTTTTCTGCAAAAGTTCCTGGATTGGAAAGAGAGAAGGGGGACTAGATTAGTAGATTCTTCACTATTACGCGAATGGCTTATTCATCATCAGTTTTCTTCATCGTCTTCATCCCTATCATCGCTTTCATCCCGATTTCATCATCCGTTCCTTTCATTGTACTTCACGGTAATTTATAATATAAAACAATATATATTATGTCTCAGTCTACTGAATTATAGTTTATTAACATGTAGTTTTCAATGTGTTAGCTTAAATTATCTCTCAAGGATTCCTTCTTTAGCTCGCGGGATTAAGATTTCTGACTTTACAAAATGAGAGGAAAGGGAGATTTTGTTTTCATATTTTCTTCTTGATTTTGATATCTTTATGTATTTATACTATTGTGATCAGAGTAATAAGTAGCTTTTGACATTTGATCAGTTAAGACTGATGATCTGTGAAGCTACTTACTTTTAGTGATGCTGGATCAGTAACTTTAGTGGGCATAATATCCGGTCAATGCAATGGCCTAATATGAGATTAAATAACCAGTAGTTTTGTGCATTACTGATGAGTGATGTGTATTGAATCTCTTAAAAGGAAAAAAGGATCTCGATATGACATGGTTTCGGTGCTAAACCTAGATTTAGGAATATGTAATAGTTGTACTATCTTACTCCCTCCATCCCAAAGAGAAAGTCTGCGACTTGTTTATGAGTGTTAGTATTCGCCAATAGCACACTTGAAATATTAATTTATTTATGCCTTTCTCATCACAAAGTTTAAGCCTTAATATTCAATATTGAAAAATAATCTCAAAGAAAAAATAATCTCAAAGAAAAACCTTAACATGTTTAAGAATCAAAGAGGACTTTCTTTTTGGGAGGGTGGTACTATTAGGTTAGTGACTGCATTTTTAAGTGTCAGATTTTTTCCCAAAGCCAAAAAAACTTAGGAAAGAACTATGTAAAGGAACATCCTATACATACAATACAACTGAAGGTTCATTGCAGTCATGATTTGACGGGTTTGGTGGGCTATCAAAGTTTTAGAAGGCAACTACAGTGAAAGAATTTGTGTGGAATGTGAAAGAACTTAGAGCAAAACTTGTATTTGACTTCAGGAATCACACAGCTAAAGCAATAAGAGTTCAGCAGATATTTTTATCTGAATTGGATTCTAGTTAGTTACTTAGCACTCTTGCATGCAATGCAAGTTGCATTATTTGATCTGGTTTACCCTTTTAACTTTTTTGACCAGGTGTGACCAACTTCTTCATTTTGTTATAATTTCAGTTTTGACTCTTTCTATCATAAGTTTTTTCTTCTTGTCTTTAGAAGTGTGTTATAATACACTTTTGACTTTCTATCATAAGTATTTTTTTGTTGCTAATAATCATGTTACATCTTTCTTAGTATATACTTAGCCCAAATGAACTTCTTTTAACAGGAATTGGTGATCAATGCTCCCATAAAGGAATTAAAAGGTTCACCGAGCAACTAGGCAACTGGTCTAAATCTGAAGGATTTTGCATGTATGATTTTCAGCCATATTTTTTAATTAGAGGTCTCCCTTTATAAAACTTATATGGAATTATTTATCAGTGTTATTTCAAGTTCATATAAAAGCTAGTTTACTAGATTTGGGCCTGTTTCATTGCTGCTGAACCTTGGCTATTTTATTTATCTAATTTGGAGTATTATTTTTTAAGAATTAATCAGTTACTTATATGAAATAACCTTGATGTGGACTAAAATTGGAAAGATTCAAGTACACATGTCGACAAATTTTTGTCAATAGTAAATACCAATGTATGTGCATACATTGGGAGATGTAGGAATTAAGAATGGCCCCACCCTAATTTATTCTATCTTATCGCTTAGAGTTCCACAATAGTCGCAATTCAACTTCGTCATATATTTATCGACATATAAATCCCCAATTGGAAAACATCTCTAGACCCTTGTCTTTGATTATCCTTCACTCTCTTTGAAGCCATATCCCATTCTCCTACCTATTTGGCCTTTATTTTGAGCAAAAATAACATAACAATTGCTGCTCAACAGTTCCAATTGTACTTCTACTAATCTTCTTGCAGCCAAACGCCTTACGTGGCTACGAGTGATTTCAATCTTTTATTATGTCTTGTAACATTTCTTCCTACTATTAAAGCTTTAATTTGTAACTCTTGTATAATCTTAAATCCACCATAAAATGAACTATAAGCAGCACTCTTCAAGTTTCCCATTTCCAAGCTTAATTGAGGCCTTCTAATGGGATTGGACTTTGTACATTCATAGAATCTTTGTGTACGCCAAAAAAAACCTACATAGGTCTACCAATTTATCTGGATTTTGTATTTTTTTTCCTCCCCTCTTTAACGTTGCCTTTGCAGTGGAGACGTCAGCTGATTTCTCGTACATTGACTATAGACATTCGGAGGTTAAAAAACCCACTCACTAGTTACCATACAATGATGTGGACTCAATATGTGACTCAGGCTGGTATGACTGGTTGTAATTAATCACACTAAAGCCTATCAAAGGATTTCTTTGAAGCTTTCCTTGAGACACTAGTGCAAATTAGGATGATGTTTATTCTTTAGCATTGTTCTTAATCCAGTGTGATGTCCACACCATGGGTATGAATGCTCTTGTAACTTAAATGGACATAACTCAGACTTGGGCATACCTATGCTTATAAGTCTATACTTATCAATCTCTTTTGCTATGTTCATCTTGAAATATCGTTAGTATAGCTGCTATATGGGCAAAGACTACATGTCATTTGCTAAATGTTGGAAACTTTTACGTTAGAGAAACTTTCTCTGTTCGCAGCTTTCAGCTTCTTAGCAGTTGGAATTATTCTTGTTGATTTATATTGTTTCTTCATACTGTTCCATGCAATAGAGAAATTGGAGATGGAAGTTGGGATTCCTGGTATATGCCCCTACAGGAACAGGTAGAGCCGTATATTAATTTTTGATCCCTTAGAATCGTCATTTTTCACTGTTGAGTAATAAAATCGACACTTGCTTTTGCAGGCTCAAGCTGTTTGCAATAAGGTGGCAAAATTCTCTTCTACTTTTACTTTTATTCTTGTACTGGTTTTTGAAGCTTTTCACATATTTACAAGTTTATTTGTAAACATTCAGGTGAAGAAAATGAAAGAACTCAGAAAAGGTTACAGCATAGTTGGTCTGTCCCAGGTAAGTGATATTAATGGATTGTCGGTTTTGTTGTGAAGCATACACCATATACATATCACTGTAAATAATTAATGTCATTGTTTCTCTTCAAAAGAAATTGCACACAATCAGATGAGAACTTAGTAGAGCAAACACTTCCTAAATGTTATTGATTTGTTATTATGTGGTAGTATTTTTTTAATTATTAAATAAAATAGCATCAGGATACATATGATTAGTGGAAAAATTTGCATGTCTGTTGGGTTATGCATAAGCAGGGTTTAAGACAGCATTCAGGAGTTAAATTCATGTATAATCTTACTTTTTTCAGTATTCACTAACACTACTTATGGAATAGCTGGAATGCTTGTAGAAGAATAATTGAGATTAATAGTTTCCGTTTTTTTCTCAATCTTTGTAGAATTTTTTGGCTGTTATCTTCTTTATGTTCTTCTACATCTTTGTTTTTTTCCCCTTCTCCTTTCCTTTTTGTTGCTATTTGTTCTTCTTCATATGCTCCAGTCTACTATTTTTTTCTCATCAATCCCACTTTTCACCTTGAATTGGTCAAAGCCTATTTTTCCTTTGCCTTGCCAGGGCATAAGATGCTTTCTGTAGTCCCTTGCCTATAAAAATGATCATTCATCATATTAGTCCACCTCTACTGTATATGAGAAGTTTGCATATGATGTGGAGTAATCAAGGATAATGGCTGAACTTCATAAGTATTTAGAAGTTAAAATATTTCCAGTAGAATATTTTCATATCTGTTTTATTATTTTCTGTACCCTCATTACTAGAATCAGGACATTTTCATAGCTGTCTTAGTTCTGAATGGTTTTTTTTTTCTCTTCTTTATTTCAATTTACAGGGTAATTTGATTGGTCGAGGTGTTGTGGAATTTTGTGAAGGAGGACCAACTGTAAGAAGCATATTGTGTATATTTAATTCATCAATTCACTTTAGAAAATATCTCATTAACTTCATATTCATGTCGCCTTACCTAAAATGATTGTTTAAATCTGAATACTGTAAAATAAATTATTTTCTTTAAACAGTTGCATATTTACTGCTGTATTAAATAATTTAAATTTGTTTATTTGTAACTGTCATCTTCTAGGACATCCTAAAAAGGAAAGTGTCTTATAAAGTTGGACAGAGGGAGTAGATAAAATTCCTTGTATATTATTTAATACTACGTTTTTTCCATTTGCTCTATTTAGAATTATGTTATCCTTTCTTATGTTGCATATCAGATGTTTGCACTTGTAAATCTTTAGTAAATGTAAATTATTCCTTCCTAAAAAACAGGTTAAAAATTTTATCTCATTAGGAGGCCCTCATGCTGGTACCGCTTCTGTTCCGCTATGTGGTGTAAATGCTCTCATAATCCATTATTCCTTAAAAATTGTCAGACTGCAGCACATATAGGGAATAAAATGCTTTTGATTGTCCTTATTTTATTTGAGATTTCTTAAAGAATATTTTGAAAAGCTAAAATCCCTATCAATTTTTGCAACCTAAAATCTCTTTTTAGGAATGTATTCATGGGCAACTCTTGGTGCACACCGAGTCTGACGACTTTGAGTTGTGTTAGAATCTGATATAAGACAAATTATGAGACAGGTTAAACACCCTGCCCATCAGGGTATAATGTGGGATTCTCTTATTGGGAATGTAAGGAGTCCTAATTCACAGTACATTAAGTTTTTTTAGGGTAGGTAATTATTTAGACACTAGGATCTAATTAGCTAGAAATATTTCCACCAAATCAATTTCTATACATACAACATAAGCCTGCTCCACTTTGGTTGCAGAATTCAAAACAGTGTTTGTCCGACAGTTACATCTTTATTCTTCCTCCAACTTCCACTACACGTTTATTTTGTTGGTTTTATGAACTTATATGTTTTATTCTTCAACGCATTAAGATTTTTGCTGAATGAGGTAGATGCGAGTATTTTTATTCTCCCTCGTCCAAGTTAAGTTAGCAAATGTTAGGGCACATAATTTTAGGAGGAGAGTGATAGTCCTTTACTTTTAATGATAACACTTAGATAGAAGAACAAGGATTTGGATAGAATGGGCTCAATTATTTTGAGGCAACTCGAAATGGACTGTAGGCTATAGGCCATCAGAGCATCAGTTAGGCATATCTTTGGGTTTATAACAATCATGTATTGCTATCATTTGAAGTTTTTTTTTATGCATGTTCAAGTTGTAGATTAACCTTGTTTGCTACTTTTGCAGTCTGGTATATTCTGTATTATAGCAGACAGCCTAATCAAATCAGAGGTCTACAACGACTATGTCCAAGTATATATTTGGTTTCCTACATTTTTTTCTCTTTGGAAAACAAAGTGAACTGCATAATGATTAATGAATATGAGTTGTTTACTAATGGTCATTAGTAACTATCTATTGATATTCCTTTTTGTTCACATTGTATTTATTTATTTATTTTTTTGGGTCAAGGATTGACATAGCGAACTTGATTTGTTAATTGCAGGCTCACTTGGCCCCCAGTGGTTATCTTAAACTACCAAATGTGAGTACTATTTTTCATAGCTATTACACCTGAGTCAAAAAGTTTTTAGGCACATCATCCTGTTATAACAATTGTCTCAAAACTCTCGATCATATATCCAAGTAGCACTCGGTAGTTTTT
This sequence comes from Panax ginseng, assembly GCA_020205605.1. Taxonomy (NCBI): domain Eukaryota; kingdom Viridiplantae; phylum Streptophyta; class Magnoliopsida; order Apiales; family Araliaceae; genus Panax; species Panax ginseng. The sequence continues at coordinate 2,001,686 of CM035139.1, read as the reverse complement.
CTTTTGAGTTGCATTCTATATTGGTTTCACTTACTTGTGTGTTCGTGTGTTCACACAACTCATATTTCTAGGATATTCCTGCCTATTTAGAACATTGTACCTTTCTGCCGAGGCTTAACAATGAACTCCCTGCTGAGAGAAACTCCACTTACAAGGAACGGTTTACTAGCTTACAGAATCTTGTGCTTATCATGGTAAGCTGGGTGGCCTCTCTTTATCATCTTTGGTTTACTTTTGCTTCAATATGTGCAATTTTGCATACTTCTGACTTCTGATCCTTAGAAACATGCTTATATGTTCTCTGTACTTTATTTGCATATGAACAGTTTGAACATGACACTGTATTGATACCCAAGGAAACTGCCTGGTTTGGGTATTATCCTGATGGGGCATTCAATCCGGTTTTGCCTGCTCAACAGGTATTATTTCTTTTAAAGAAATTTTTTAGCTTCATGTTCCAAAATCCAAATGATGCTGAATTGACATGCTATAGTTTAGTTGAACAAAATTGGTGAAAAAAAGAAAAGAATAAACACAGGATCTAGTTGCATTCAGTTTTTCAGGAGTAGTGTCTATAATTTTGTCTCTCTAATCTATGAAACTGCTAGTAAGCACTACTAACATTGACCGATTATCCAATTTTGGTTCACTTGTAACACCTTTTTTTTTTATGTTTGTTGAATATTGGTACCTTGGATTAGTGTTTTTTTTTTTTTTATTTCTTTTCTTTTCCTTTCCTTTCCTTTCCTTTCCTTTGAAGTATATATAATTTTAAATTTTATCCATCATTTTGGATTTCCTTCTCACACCATTCTTTTCCTCGTCACTGTTAGCTTTTAGGTACCATTTTGTACTAGTCTGTGGACTCTTGTCCTTGATGGTTATTGTAAATGCAACTATCCCTATAGGAAATTGTTAAATTCACAACATAAAATGTTATTTCCATAACAAAAGTGTCGCTGTAGATGTATAGCGACGGTGAAAAAGTGTTGTGGATTTAACAATTCCCATCTCTATATTGTCCTTGATGGTTATTGTAAATGCAACTATACAAGAAATTACTTTTTATGCTTTCTATTGCTACTTTTTAGTTTATAAAAATTATAATGATGGTCATTATGTGTTTATAATTTTATTTTGTTGCATCCTGTAAATTAATGTTTCCTTCACAAATCATTTCCAAATAACAATAGAAAGGAAGTTATATGATAAAGTGTGGCCCACATTGTACTGTTTCTCCTTTTTGTGAAATCTTTAATGATATAAGTTCAAGAATGCTCATAAAGGAAAGGGGTAACAGCAAATAGATTTAGTTTTGAACATGTTTTACATTCTGCAGACTAAGCTTTACGAAGAGGATTGGATTGGTTTGAGAGCATTGGATGAAGCTGGTAAGGTTAAGTACATTACTGTAGCAGGAAATCATCTTGGAATTTCTAAAAGCGACATGAGAAAATATGTTGTTCCGTACTTGGAAAACAAAGAATCACCACAAGGAAGAAGTAAGACAATAAGCAACACGAAGGTGGGCGATAATTCTGGAACCACAAGGAGCCGAAATAAAATGCAAGTTACTTGGCAGCAGCAGAATGAAGGTTAACCGAAGGGGCATCATTTTAATCAAAATCATCAATCAAAAGCTTCTGTTGAACTGTTGTTGTTGAGGATTTTGATTATACCGAGTTCAGAACCATGATACACAGAACTTGTTCTATATAATCACGTAACTATTGAAAGTTCAATAACGGTTATGGTGGGCTCCAACTTAACAGCAAATTGATGTGTGTAGGAACTTGTAGTTCTCATTGAAATTTGGAAGTAAATGACTGCTCTGCAAACGTGTTGTAAAGGAAGATCTTCTTGTATATATTTTTTGGGGGGCACTATTTTAAGCTTGACGAGATTTATTTGATCATATATGTATAGATAGATGAGATTAGCCACAAACTTATTTCCAAGATGAGCGCAGAGATTTCTGTGGTATGGGGATTAGACTCGGCTCAGAAAACATAATTAGTTTTACATAGACCCCCAAACCCAGCTTAGCGAAACAAAAGCCTAAACCCAGCTTGGCAGCTTGGCTGGAGTCCATTGGCACAAACTAAGCCAAAAACAGAATATCAGACTCAAATATTCTACTCTTTTTGTCCCGACTAACTAAACTAATAGTATAAAGTTAATATGATCATCCATATCCATATATATAACCTAGAGATCATAATTAGCTAATACATGCTGTGCTTAGTTACAGGCCACCTAATTCATTTACGACTACTTGTGGGATCTGGGTACACTGATATAAAAGCATCATCACAACTCTTAAGATTTTGCAAACTCATACCGGAACACAACTGGAAAACATCTTTCACACTAGTATATATATTGAAAAGTAACTATCAGTAGACATGGATATTTACAGTAAGATCTCCCACTTGATTACTACCCCTAATTAAGCAGCTGCTCTCTTGATGCAGCTTCTCACTTGAGATCTTCTTTTCAGTATTGCAGCGAAGCCACATGCATGAGAGCCTTCCCAAAGCCGCTTGACCTACCACTCGAACTCTGTAAACAAAGCTCAAATCTGCCCAAACCTCGCCTTGTGCATCACCAGACTCTTTGTTCAGGTCATAACCATCAAGATCTGTGTTGGTAACTAAAACCACCGAACCATCATCAAATGCAAAGAGATCTGCAGCGGCAAGGAACCTCAGGGGTTTCAGTACTGCATTGGTCATTTGGCTCAAGCTACACGTCCTCGTGCAGCTCAAGTTGGGAACTTTCTTCACTTTGAGTTTGTAGTATTCTTGGACAGCCTGCAACCATACAATCAATGTTATATAAATCATGGAAATGATCTGATAACCTTAACAAATTGATATGTTATGTTCAGCAAGAGTATTTGAAAGGCCTAATTATGGGTTCTAAGTTCTACTATCCACCAGTTCGGCTCAGACATATATGATGCTTCACTTCCTCCTCCATTCCATCTTATTTAAGGCACTGGAAGTTGAGTTAAAAATACTTGTGTGGAAACTATGAAGAGAGATTGGAGAATAACGTCATTCGTGAAATACAGCAGCTTTATGACATCATCTCCACTTAGCATGCATAAAATAAAGACCTCCCACTTGATTACTACCCTTAATTAACCAGCTGCTCTCAGCGGAATCTGTTCATTCTCTGAGAGTGAGCCACATAGTGACCGTCATACTGAATAACTTGTAAACTTGTCAATCAATATGGGTTGACAGTTGACACACTAGGAATGGTTTGGATTACAACATGAGACCCTAACACCAAGAAGAAGAATCGAAAGCAGTAATCATCCACAAATATTTACTTGACTGAATAGATTTTGATCCCCACAAAAACAGATGCAGAACTGCCTACCTGGAGTTGGGCAGATGCTAACAGTACTCTTGGCCGTATTGATTTCACATAAGCATATGCATCATCAGGTGTCATCTGCTTGTGTTGCATCTGTAGCACCAAGACATTCAGGGAATATGAATAATATTAAGAAAATAATTAGTTTAATTCTTTCCTAATATTGCAACTCACCAGATAACAGATAACAATAGTGGTGCTTCGTCCTCGACCAGCTTTACAGTGGACATAGGTACTTTTCCCTTGCAATGAGTTCTCTAGTAAATCAAAAAGAACATTATGGTTTAGAATTATAAACAAACAAATTGTAGAAATATGATAAACAGAATTACCAAACACATGCCATGAGTTTGAATTAATAGTCTCAAATTTGTACAGGAATTAAGCAGAGAGGAAGAGGAAGGGCGGGAGATTTATCAAACAATGAAAAGAAGAATGAAATAAAAAATCTCAAATTCCCAAAAAAAGTGAAAACATTCTATTCTCATAAACCGAAAATAACGTAGTGGCGTAGAGGATGTTTACTGAAAGCCATTGTATTGGAACTTGTGACTCATAACTTAGTGGCGTGGTTCGTTTTTTGGAAGGACATTATGGGTATTTGAGCCATAATGTGAAGTAGGGTTGAAATAGGGTTAGTAGCTATAAATACTATCTATTGTAAAGCCCTATGTAACTGAAATCATCAATAAAACAACAAGCCACCTGTGGAGTACCCAAATTGGGGAACCACGTAAATCTCTGTGTTAATTCTCTATTGTTGTGTGCATGTGGTCCTAATTCTAACACATTGCTTATCAAATTTGTGTGAAGAAACTATAAGAACTAATTTCTCAACAGAAAATATCTGTCAATAGTAAGAGTAAACATTTAAAAAATACTTACCATGAATGAAGTCTACGGCTTGGCATATATCTGTCAATAATGGAGCAAACAGGTAGTCTCTAGTCGGGAGCACCAAATGATCTATACCGTGAGCCTGACAAAAATTATTAGTTAACATTATATAAATAGAAGAAATGTCCATAAGTTTGCATTGAAGAATAAGGAATGTTTACTTGATGAACAAAATTAGCATCACTCAATGCTTGCTCTATGGTTAAGGTCCAAAGAAACTTATCACTGAAGTGTTTAACAGAACTAAAACCTTCACAATAGAGCAAGCCATAGATAAGTTTAACAATAGTCTTGACGTAAATTTAAAAAATTCACTTTGTACAGCTGCCCCCAAAAGGCTAATACATGCATTTCACCTGCATTTCTTTTTTACTCCAGTTCTATTACAGAGTAATACATATCAATGTATAGAAGTTCTCAAATATTTAGAACACTCCACCAAGAAGAAAATTTGATACACCTAAGTCATGCAGCATAAAGTAAAGAGGACATTCAACTGAAAGAACAGATTGTAAACCAAAGATTCTAGATGACATCTACCATTTCACGGTACATGACATTTAAACATGTGATGGTGCACGACATTTAACCAATTGATGGTGCATAACATTTAACCATGTGATGGTGAAAAGATATTACAAATATAGTATACAAGGAAAGGATAGACACACTTGATATAAAGATGTTGGAACTAAAGTCTCATATGGCTCATTTAGGGTGATCACTCCACAAACACCAAGCTCCTTCAACCTTATGACATCAGATGGGAACGGAACAGCACCTAACAGTAAAAACTGAAAGCTGATATGTTAGAGAAAAACAAAAAATCATTTGAATTACAAATGATACCTCATAATATCAACAAAGAATTGAGAGTTAAATAATATTGAACTTATTTAATTCAAAGTTACACAGTTAGTTTATATTTTTCTTCCATTATTTAACATCAACATATTGTTAATTGAAATACTAGGTAACATAATAAGAAAATGCAAAAAGATGGGGGACAAAAAAGAAATAAGGTAATATAATGTCCTCAGAGTGACGTAATCATCCAAATCCCCTCCAAAATTTTGCCAGTCAACCATAAGAAAGGTGGCATACTATGTTTATTGGCAAAATGTAATGCTTTTTATTTTCGTGTAGCATACATTGAACTTATTTCACCATATTTTAACACAGACAAGTATCAAGGCTCAACAAAAATCATTGGCACCAGACATGGAAGCTCCTACATATCACAAAATAGTTGTTTGCCTTCAAGAACCTCGTGTCCATATATTTACTTTCCAATTAAGACAATCTTGAAAAAATCTAGAAATATGATAAACTTCATGCAAAAAAATGCAGACATGTTTGCACTAATATACATAGTTCATGGAAATAGAAGTAGACTCAATCACATGTTTAGTAGCTTCTCAAACATGTTAATCTCTGTAAGATTACTGAATTAGTGCCATATATATAATGATTTCATATATACAACACCAAATTTCTAGATACATGCACTAATATATATATATATATATATATATATATATATATATATATATCCCTTCATTATATTATCTACTTCCATTTACTTTTAAAATACCCATCTCTACAATCATACGTCTCTTGGAAGACAATCTCATCGTGAGATTACAAGCAACAAAGTAAAAGAAATTAAATAACATAAGCCTAGGGGAATTCAGTTAAAATGATACCTCATCAATCTGATCCCACCAACGAAACTCAGTCTGAATTTTATTCCTCACAACATTATACAAAAGAGTGGGATAAAACAGCGCCCGAGCCCCTGCTCCGACCAAAACCCTCTTTGCATCAAACACAACTATTCCGCCACCCAACTCCTTATCAGCACCTGACAACTTCTCCTCCAGCTCCACCCCTCCCTTCAATTCCTCTATATGCATTACAATAAACTCAAAATCAACGCCAAGCGATGACCAAATAAAACCTAACAAATCCTTACAAATTCACACTACATTTATCAGCACATTAAAAACCGATACTTTATATCACCTCCTCCCTTCAATTACAAATACTAATTACCAATCCAAAGAATAATACGAGGTATAATCGATGAGGAAGACTTAGAATTTCGACAAAAGCTATGAATGATCAGACCATAAACAAAAATAGAGAGAGAAATTCGGAATAGTCATAATATTCGCCAGGATTGTATCAATCGGACGTGAAAAAAAAAAAGTGGAGAAGAATATGAGAGGATTCGAGCCGTATTTGTGGGAACCAATTGACAAAAATTAAATTGTATTAAATGAGATTAAAAGTAAACCCTAATTTCAGTTAGAAACTTGGAATATAGGAACCCTAGGTCGTACTCAAAGGTCGTGTTTAGATATGGATAGTTTCTGGAAAAGGAAGGTTGAGCTTTTTTATGCATAATTTGATTTATAATTTTATTTATTTATATTTTTATCTCAAAATATAAATATATAAAATTATAAAATATTTTTATCTAATTTTTATGTAGCATACAATTTTTTTTATCGTGACTACATACTGTAGTCTGAAAGTCGTAAATAGAATCAAAAATTAAGTGATTCGTCGCATCCGTATTCGGAAAAAAAGATATTATTCGCGATTCAAAAAAAAACGGATATATCCGTATTCGGTTTAAAGGTATCCAGTAAATAAACGGATACGAATACGGATATAGGCGTATTCGTATTCGATTAACATTCGTCCATAAATATATCCGTGATGGATACGGATATCCTAATTCGATATTCTAATCCGTATCCTAATAACTTTTATATATATATATATATATATATACACACACACACACTTAATATTTACATTAATTAAGTTATTAATTAATATAAATTATTAATTAATAATTTACCTATATAAGTTGTTAATAATTTAATATATACATATATATATATATTAATATATATTAACATATATAATATGTATTTATTAATAACTTACATCATATATATTAATGAATATAACTTATATTCATTAATTAATAACTTACATTAATAACTTATATATATATATATATATATATATATATATATATATATATATGTGTGTGTGTGTGTGTGTGTGTGTGTATTAATAACTTACATTCATTAATTAATCACTAGCATTTATTTATATAAGTTATTAATATATATATATATACACACATATATAAATTAATAACTTATATTCATTATTTAATAACTTACATATATAAATTATAAATATTCATCCATAATCCAAAGATTACTTAACAAACATAAAAGGGACATCTACTTATTAATGGATATCTAAACATCAATAAGTAGAGCATTCATTCATTAATGAACTATACTTTAATTAAATTTGACAAAGCTCTAAATTAAAACTATAATTTAGAATTCTCGATCAACTATTTAGAAAGCGAGAGCAATGAACAATATAATTTTATTATTAAAATGTGTTAGAGTCCAAATTAATAAATATCACAACAATACACACTATTTATTTTATGTTCCTACATTTTTAAAATTAAAATTGCACATGAATTTATTTAATAAAATAATTAATTATTCATTATTTAAAAAGTCAAATTTATTGTGACATTTTTTTTATAAATTATATTAATTTTAAAAAATAAATTAATTTATAAAAGATAAATTAATTAAAAATTCTTTTTATATACAAATAAGAAGGAGGAGACAAATTAAATACATGGAGTTTTTACTTTTTATACTTGGTTATGAAACAGATTTTAATTTAAGATATACAATGTCAATTAGTCAGACCCTTAAAAATATAAATTTGCTCTCACTAGTCTTCTTCCAAAATTAGGGCTTCATAATAGATCGTAAGCATCACTCCTTGAATGGATCAAAGAAATTTCCATTTAGATCGTGAAAGGGTAATACACACGAAAAGGCAACGAATCAGTTAAACCTCTTTATTTCCGCTTAGATCTGTAAGTATTTAGATAAATGTTGTGGTGTTTCCAGTTAGATCTGTAAATATTTAGATCTGTAGTACTATTTTTTTGTAGAACTAGCCGCCACTTAAAATTTCCTTAAATTACTACTTTCCCACAATTAGATCTGTAATTAATATTTATCTACAATGGTGTTTGTCTGCTTTGGAAGTGAGTATTTTCTCAAACTTAATTATTAAAGTAGAAAACGTCATATTTGTGGTTGCTTTGGAAGTTTTCTACATGTATTAATAAAGTTTTCTACCTTTATTAATTAGTAATTTCGATTGAAGTTTTCTACTTTAATGATTAATTAAACTTAATCACTAATTAATATTGTGCATCTAATGTTATGAAAAAAGATTGTGCATCTAATGTTATGAAAAAAAGTGAGTTGGAGGAATATCTTGAAGAGACTTTGCACCCTTTGGATGATGACAATCCACTAGATTTTAATATTTTGCATTGGTGGAAACATTATGGACCTAAGTTTCCAACAATTGCAAAGATGGTTCGGGATATTCTTGTTATTCCTTCTTCTTCCGTTGCTTCGGAGTCATCTTTTAGCCACACACGTAGACTTATCACCGACATTCGTGCATCATTAAATTCGGCAACGGTGAAAACTCTAATGTGTGTCAAAGATTGGTTACCGGAAGTTGAAATGGGTAAATGTAAGTATGAATAATTTAACATTTTTCTAAATTGTTCAATACTTGTACTAATTTTATTTATGTTTACTATTTATATACAGCTGGAGAATCCACAATTGAAGTTGGTGCTACCATTGGAGATAGTGAGGATCATGAGCTTAACATTTGTAAGTTTTTCTAATGCAGTAGCTTAATATTACTTATATATATATATACACGTAGTGTGTCGGCTAGATTTACCTAAGATTTTGTACAAACCTTTGGAATTATAGAGCTTTTGGAATAAAATCTAGTTTTATGGCTACAAATTATATTGCTCACTAAATGGTTAGTGGACACTTAAACCCCATTATATACTTATTGAGGATTTAGCCATATATTAGTAATGTTGCGCTTTGTTACATGTTGATTTTTTTCTCACTCATTGAGTTTACATTAAACCCGCTTTTGTAACTTCGGAGAAAGAATTTTTAAATTGACTTCCATACTGCTTCTGCAGAGAAACAATCAAAAGGCAAAAGCTAGTGAGATGATTGGGTTTTCTAGTTCTCGCCATTTCATCCTTAGTCATGCGAGTTTTCAAGCAAAGGAGGCGAATCACTCTTCCCGATTTTTCATGGATGTGGAGCAAAGCTTTTTGCTTATACCAACTCCGAACAAAAAGCCATCTTCGAGTTTTGCAAGGCGAGACGTAATCTGAGGCGTAAATTGATTAACCCAACATACATATATATAAATCTCTGCACTTATAATCTTGTAATTTTTATGATGATGATGTGTTTGACATTTTCTTCCCCTTATGATTAGGATGTTTAATTAATATGTATGATTTAAATATTAAATTGTGTTTAATTAATATGTATGATTTAAACTTTAAATTTTTTTTCGTAAATATTTTGAATGAATTTATATTAGGTTACTGATAAACGAATTCGGATATTCGGATATCCGAATAATTTGTCTATTCGGATAAAATAAACGGTAACGGATATTATCTCGTATTGAATATTTTTCAATACTTAAATACGGATAATATTTTTAAAATTCACGGACATCTGGGATACGGATACGGATAGCGAATTGGTTTTTTAGAATACTGGATACGGATATACCTATATTCGTATCCGCTTATCACTGCTTACACCCTACTTTGTGTCATAGTAGTCGAATTGTGAAAAGGCAATATAATTATGCCACGTGTTTGAAACTCCGACTTTGGAGTTTTTGAATTTTTATTTTTTAATATTACTTCTTTCATTCTTGAAAAGAATCTTATTTACAAATTTTATAAATAATAAATATTTTTTGAAGCATAATTATCCCTATAAATAATAAGTCTTTATTACATTATAATAAAATTATGATAATAAATTTAAAAATATTGTGCCATTTTAATATTATTATTATTAAGTAAATACAAATATGACTCTTTTCTTAAAATAATAATATATATTTTTATAAATAACTCTTTTTGAAACGAAAAGAACATAAAATTAGGTCCATTAGAATTTAGAACTCAGCAATCTTTTCAAATGTTTATTAGATACATATATTGTAACACCCCAATCCCACATCGAAAGATAGGAAAAAAATTTGTCTGCATATTAGGAAATAAGTTACTACTAGTAGTACCTTCAAGTCATGACCTTTTGGGAGCCTGTGGTGGGCTAGATGACCCAAGAAGATACTATTGGGCCAGTAGTTTGAGGCCTTATTTGGATGGATTTGATTCGATTCGGACTTGGGATTTGACCCGAGATTTGTTCCGAACTCGGGATTTGACCCGGGTTGTTTCATATGGTATCGAGAGCCGACTCTCAGCTCTGGATTGGTCATCCGATCGGGTTCTTGGGAGGTGGGGACACGAAGGTCGTGGTATTATCCCACAATGGAGAGATGAAGGTCCTGGAGGTGGGGACACGAAGCCAATAGGTATTATCCCATAATGGCTAGAGAGGCAAAGATCTTTGGGCCGTGTGTGTGATCGGGCCTACGACGGGGACGTCGAAAATTTAAGTGGGGGTTTTTGTAACACCCAGGTCCCCACATCGAAAGATAGGGGAAAAATTTGTCTGCGTATAAGAAAATAAGTTACTACCAATAAAGACCTTCAAGTCATGACATTTTGGGAGCCTGTGGTGGACTAAGATGACCCAAGAAGATACTATTGGGCTAGTAGTTGAAGCCTTATTTTGATGGATTTAATTCGATTTGGACTTGAGATTTGACCCGAGATTTATTCCGGATTCGGGATTTGACCCGGGTTGTTTCATATATCATTACTATATTGATTGAACAATAGTATGATGGATATCATTACATACTAATAAAATTGTAATAATAACCTTTATATTTAAGGAGAATAAATTATATAAAAATTGTCTGTAAAATTATTATTTTACCCCATATGTTACGTATATATTTTAGGAGAAAATGAAGGTATTTTAGTTATATTAACAGATAAGAGATAGTATGATCTATATTTGGAGTTACTATTATTTTTTTATAGGGTTAAATATATTTTTTTTATTCTATTCGAACTCAGTTTATAAATACATTATTGAACTAAAATCTTTTACAATCGAATCAGTGAATTAAAAATATTTATCAAATCGTTAAAAATATGTAACTGAGTTAACTTTTAATAGAAATATATTATATCAGAAAAGAATAAGTTCACGTCACTTATTTCACGTGAGTTAATCCTACTCATTGCCATGTTATCATGTTTTATTTAATTTAAAAATATTTCCACACGCATGATTAGAATTAGCATAATAATAAAAAAAATAAAAACATGTAATCCTAAATTTTCAAATACCTAAAACAAGCAATAAATCGCAAACAAATTACATTGATCTTCGAATTTTGGTCATATGTGCAGATATAGACATTCTTTTTTTATGCTTGCTGATTAAGATTTGATCAGATTTAATTATTTTGTGTTCTTTAATGTTATATTTCTAGAGGCAACGAATTTGTAACATTGAAGAATGAGAAGGCTACGGAGGTGGTTGATTCGCAATGGAGGAAATAATGGGCGTAGTGGTGGTTACAGAGGTGGTCGCCGTAAAGGTGAATGTTATGGAGGCGGTTTAGGCGACTATGGGTATGGCGATTACGGGGGTGACAATGGTAGATATGGTTATAAGTTGTTGATTTGTTCCAAGCTTCCGATCCACTTTTGGCCGAATTTATTTCAACTGGAAGGTCATAATTCCTATATTTTGGGTTTGTTGCCCCTTGCATTACATCCATACCCAGATCTTCATTTGGAGTTCATAAGTATTGAAATATTGATTCTATTGGTTGGCTCCCTAAATTCATATTTGAGTTCTAGATCTAGTATTGGTAGAAATAGAGGTGTTGTTGCTTTTGAATTAATTATGAATTCTTCATAACACTAAATTTGAATGATGTTGTAAGATGAAATTTCAAATTTTGAAAAAGATGTTATCACATTGTTTGTGTGAGGTTGCAGATTCAGATTCAGATTAGTTGGTTTCTTTTTATTTGAATTCAATTTAATAATTGATTCTTTTTTCGTTCTTGCTCTTCATCGATTTGGGTTGTTTCTTCTAACTTTTATTTCGATTGTTCTGGTGTTTCTTTTTGGTTTTGATCTGCTATAGTTTATGGCTACATTTTTGTCTGTTTTTATTTAAGATATTCATGTGTTTTGATCTGATCGAATAATATGTTCTTTAATTTATTCTTTTAGTTTGATTTTAATTTTTTTCTAATTTTGGTAGTAATTGGTTTTTGGTAGCAATTTGTTTTTAAATATTATAATTATAATAATAGTAATAATTATAATTATAATTATAATTAGTATAGTAATAATAATAATTCCTCCATATCAAAACATTGATAATTTTATATTTTTAAAGTGAACTTAAAATGTTTAACAATTTTAAAAATAATATGAAGTCCTTAATTTTATATAAAAACATTTGTAAAAATGAGGACGGATCTAAAGCACTCCGGTTAAATAGCACTTTATCTCAAATAACACTCCTTTATTAAAATTACATCGTTTTGGATATTTTTTTTAAAAACAAGTGGGGTCGTGTGTGACATTTTTGTAAAAAAAAGGAAAGCAAGTGGGACCACTCTATTTTAATATTATTTTGTATTTTAAAAGAATTTTCATATCGACGTAGTTTTAATAAAGGAGTGCTATTTAAAAGATAGTGTTATTTAAGAGGAGTGTTTTAAATCCGTTATGTGTAAAAGTTATACGTTAATATATTTTATGTAATTAATTTAATTATTTGTTATTTTAAAAAAAAAAGTCCAAGCTTGAAAATAAAAAAAACAAAACAAAGTTTATTAAAAAAAAATTCTAAGGTGGGTCTTATATTCCACATAAGCGTGGTCATGTGGTGCCATGTAGACTTTCTATTAAGTTTTTAACGGCGTAAAAAAATTTAGTCCAATAATGCATTTGTAAACCCAATTCGAATAAAATAGAGAAAAGTATATTTAACCATTTCTTTCTACAACCCAAAAAATATTAAGCTTTATCCTAGGAGAAAAAAGTGTCCAATACATAAATCTTCTAACAAAATTAATATTTGAGTTGAATAAATGCTGGTGATATTATTAGAGAAACACAAGGTCTGGAAAAGTCCATATTTTCTAATATAGAAAGATACAAATTTCAGTGATGATAATAATAGATTAAAATATTTAAGTAATGTTTAATGCCCGAGATTACAATATAAAAGAAAATATCTAAGAAGAAAAGAAATCAGTCGGCCAATCCAGGCAATCAATATACAGAAATACAAAATGAAACCCTGCTACATTTCAGTTAAAATTTAACTGCTCTTTTACTGTCAACGACCCTGCTGAATTTGTCAAGTAAATACAAAAATGAATAAGCAAAAGGTATCTTAGGATGGTAAAGGTGGTGGTGGTAAGATTGACATCTTACCTCTCACAACCACTTGAAGCTAAGCAAATAGGAATCAACTATATATATATATATATATATATATATATATATATATATATATATATATATATATATATATGAAAATTGTTGAAAACTTGTGACTCATAATATGAAAGTCATTGAAAAAGGCTAGTGAGAGCTAATGGAATGAGAGCTTCGGTAGAAAGTCCTGAAAGAAGCGGAATGAGCCACATGTGGTTATAGCTCTGGTATACCCTATGGTATATTCTAACAAAAATACCATGTCACAACACATGCGACATAATACCAACAAAAGGGTTCTATATGTATATGTTGAACCAAATCAAATTATAGTCACAAGGTTTCAAAAAGAAGGTAGCAACATGTACCGCTCTACAATTATCAAAAATAAATAGTACTAAACATGATAACTTAATTCAAAGAATACAAATACGAGCCATATGTATCAACTCTAAAATGAAACTAATATATTTATTTCATAAGAAGCAATTATGTGAAATCATAACAGAATTTAGAAATAAGGAAACAAACGAACAAATCAAATTCAACAAGAGTATCGTTGAAAGAGTACGGAATCCGTATCTGATACTTCCAACCCATTTATAGCACGCTCCACAAAATCTTATTCTCAAATGCCAACGATATCAAATACGAAACGTTATTCGCAACCTAAACATGTTCACCTCAAATTAAAAACAATTCAAATTATGGGTAATTGAGACATAATATGAAGTAGGGTTGTAATATGATTAGTAGTTATAAATACTATCTATTGTAAAGCCCTAAGGTACTAAGGAATCATCAATAAACAACAAGCCGCCTGTGGAGTACCCAAATTGGGGAACCACGTAAATCTCTTGTGTTTTTCTTAATTCTCTATCGTTTGTGTGCGTGTGTGTGATCCTATATTCTAACAAAAATGATCCATATTATGTATTTGTTGTGGATGAAAAATGGACAAATAGCATCATAATCATACATTATATAAATTAATGGCTGAGATTTAAAAGGGAAATACGCCAAAAATAAATTTGGACCAAATTGCCCTCAAGTCTCATTAACGCCTAGGCTTTGATATTATGTTTCAGTCCATCCATCCGCTAGTTGAACTAGCGGAACTCTTCTTCCCACACGCGAATAAATGACTATGTGAATAAATGACTAATCTCGAATATTAAGCTTCTCTCGAATATCCCAAATATTATGCTTCAGATCTGTAATATACAGATATCTAATATTAAGCATCCCAAATATTATGCTAGCAAATATTATCCCAAACATCAATCATAAGGAGAAAATAATATTACCAAAAGAAAAAGAAATATTTTAAATCGAATGTTACAAAAAGAATTTGTGGAAGTATTAGAATGATCTATGGCAAGCATAATTCGTCAAGCCAAATCTAATTTCGAAATCCACACCGTCAGATTGCATGAGTTGCACCAATTTTTTAACCCCTTCAAAATCTATAAGCTCACCTCTATCTGAACCAGCCGTTAGTTGTGGTGCTCCTGTTGAACAATTTACTGTCAATCACTTCACCAGTTTCCTTCTTCACATTAAACTCCTTGATGTCTTTGTGGCTCATGGTGCCTTGATCTCTGTATAAGGGTGCTACAAACAGTGTAACTTAGTAAACAAGCAATTAGCTCAAGCGTAGGGCAATAAAATTTGCCTTTTATAAATTTGTTTCGCCGTCCAGATTTGCAGTCCAGACTTTTTGATACTCATCCCTTGAGGCTCTGATGATGCAAACTTTTGTAATGGGATTCACATACTTGACTACAAAAAATATCGCATTTAAAAAAGCAAAAAATAGAAATCTGGAAGATGATATAAGTCTACCGGAAGTTACAAGCAATCTTAAACACAACAGACATTGAATAAGTCAGACCAAAAAATGAGTTGTTATGTTGTGCTCACCTTGAAACGACCCAAGTGATGAGGCAAGACCACACTCACCAAAGTTTACAAGAATGCTGTCTTTGATTGCTTTCGTAACATTTAATTGTGTAATTATAAAGGGATCATCTACGGCTAGATCTCTATTTGGATCCAAAAATACCTCCATCACCATGTACCTATTCTTAAATCCCACCATGCTTCTTTACCTAGTGATCAAATATTTATATGTTAGATAAAGCAGATGAATAAAGGAGATTGTCTTGGGTGGTGAAGTTTAAGCGTACAAAGAAGCGAAAGCTACACCATAAACATAAATGTACCACAAGGTTTTAATATTACAAAAACAAAAAATAACCAAGGATAAATTTGGAACTCGTCACTCATGTCACCAAGGATAAATTGAGCTCATTTTCATACAAACTACAAAAGAAAGTAGGACTCTCATTTTCAGACAATGGGAATTCATGATTTGACCCGATAAACTTTCTCTGTATGAGTATTTGTTACTCATATAGTGAACCCAGCCAGGCTCTGTATGAGTATTTATTACTCAATTCATGCATTATATTCTATCTTAAAATGATTAATGCTCAATGTCAAGTGCATTTGCACAGAGAGAGAGAGAGATGTAACTACTAACTACAAACCGCCTAACATGAGCCATTTAGGCCATAGAATAATTCATGCAAGTAGGCCACAATGTGGAGTGAAAAAGAATTGGCTGTTTTCAATCATATAAATGCATCAACTCAATAAAGCGTTTTATCTCAAACTAGTTGGGTTCTACTATAACTGTACAATGTACTGCAGTTATTTGTATGATGTATCACTCATATAAGTAGTAGTTTACCTTTTCTGAAAAACACTAAACTGACAGGCTAAAAATCTTCAAAACTAAGATGATTATTCCAGAAATAAACAATCAAATTAACAAATATGCAATCATATGGAAGGAGATGGACACTTTTTTTCACTCGGAAAAGATAAAGATTGTCAAATGTTAATTTTATTAAATCTTTTTGACAGTAAGGACCTAGCAGAATAATAACACAAGCTTCTAGCTAAGTCCATACTAAAGACAACTACATCATAAGGTAATCACATCAATATCGGAACAGTAGAAAGATAAAAGTAATATGTAAACAAAGGATTAGAAGAAATAAAGCACATAAAAGAGTTAAAAACAAGAAGTAATTGCAAGTCAATACATAGAGAAGAAAATCTACTGAGAAAAGGACTGGAATAAATCACAAACCAATATGTAGATAACACTTCCAGTAGTGTTGAAGGAGCTGACTGTCCACAAACAGTTAGCAAAGCTAGAAAGGATTCGTGAAGATGAATTTGTTCAGACCCTTTTTCTGGGGTTCTTAAACTTGAAGGCTCATAAATGTCATCACAAGGAACTCCCTTGAGCAATGTTGGAGTTCCTAAAATTTTAGAAAGTGATCCAGAAGGACCACAACTGTGATTTAACCTTCTTCTAAGTAACCACTTCTGCAATACTGAGGACACGTGTTATAATGATGTTTTCAGTTTTGACGCCCATGGCCCATGTATCAGATTTTTTTGGTGAGGGACTTCTCTCCAGTAATTCAAAGGAATCAACCTCTTGAAAGTATGAGCGCTCCTTATCAAAGTTTGAAGGTTGGACAATTTTCCCCTATATGCATCAGAGAGTAGTACAAACATATCAATAAAAAATTGCAACGTTTATCAGAATTTGAAAAGCAGGGAATAACCATATTTTTAATCACTTAAAATGTCATCCAACATTGAAGACCAAGTCACACGCACTTATTGCCTCATTGTTCTCCTGAATTTTAAAAAAGTAGCAGAAAAGAGAAACATTAATTTCATTTTATGGGATTTTAAAATTACTACTAAGAAAGACAAATATAGGATATTATTACAAAATCTTCCAAAATTTAAGATTTTGGAACAATCACATCCACACAACAACCAAATTGACACTGAACACCTTAAATACATCAAAGCACTTCAAATTGTATTAAACTACCTAAGTTGCCAACCAAAATTGAACACTTGTAATTGCATTGCAATTAGTCAAAATAGAGAATAGAGAAGACAGGAGGTGGACAATTCACACAGCAAACCAATAAAATAATTTCATAGTTAAAAGAAGCCATGGTGTGATGAAATTAATAGTTAAGCTTCAAAAAAAAGATAATAAAACGCGGGAACCCAAGTCAAATTCAGGAAGGCCATTTTTCCAACTACATTCTCAAAACCCAAGTCAAATTCAAGAAGGCCTTTTTTACTTTTTCCTCTTTCATATACTAACATGCAAGGTGGGGTTGATTAACAAAAGTTCACAGACCGCCTAATTTTCTGGTCTAGAGGTAAACCCACATCAAAATTGGAATAAAAAACTTACCGAATAAATGCAGATTAGGTTGATTTAGAACACAAATTCGATCATTGAGAAACCATGAAATGAAAATCGCAGCAGGTTTTTTGCTCCAATTCGATTACACTAGTGCACATACCCTGCCCCAATTCGACTAAAATCGCGCGAAACCCTAATTGAAAATCGTCTTTTTTGCATTATTTGATATTCGTCAGGTTCTTCTTCCGCTCGTTCAATATAGGTGCCCCAATTCGACTGACCCTAATAGAAAATCGCCTTTTTTGCAACAATTGATATTCGTCGGGTTCTTTCGCTCGTTCAATATAGGGAAATCACAATGTAGGGAAATCATATCTAATATTTGGGTTTTGCACTGTTCGAGTTCCGCTAGTTGAATTAGCGGATGTACTGAAACAAAATTTGAAATCCAAAGCGTTAATGGGACTTGGGGGTAATTTGGTCCGAAATTTATTTTTTATGCGTCCGCCCTTTTAAATCTCAGCCCTTAATTTATGTAATGTATGGTTATGATGCTATTTACCCATTTTTCATCCATAACAAATATATGTTATGGATCATTTCCCATATACACATATACACACACACAAATGTTTCTTCAATCTATATAGCATTTTCATAGCTTCTCCTAGCTTCTGCATTTTCATATTGTTGTAATTCAAGTGTAATTTCCGTAAAACTCATTTCTTCTTGGATGCCACAACCGGATCAAGATTCAGCTAATTTCTCAATTGAAAAGAGAAAAACATCATAGAGCAACTTCTACAGACAAATTAAAACACCAAGTTCATCCAAGAACAATATCAAGAAAAGAAGAAACAATGTAAAGTTAGATGAATAGGAAGTTAGTAGATTAAGCTATGGCCAATGGATAAGAAGAAAAACTGCAGTTGTATTTTTAAAATGCAGTCTATTCATTTACCAGAAATAATGATCTGTTCATTACACCTTCTACAACATATAATTGGCTCCCTCCTAGGAAAGCTCCAAGTGAAAAGAATCTGTTTCTCAAATATTTGAAAATTTGGAAATTATCTTATGACCATACATTAACAACCAAAACAGTAAAGTCATTGCTTGTACAATAGTGTGTCCACCACGTGCCCTCGTAATTTTGAGCTCCTATGATCAAATGTTCTCCTCTCACTTTGTTCCTATAGATAGCCGAGCAGAAGCATCAAGCATTAACCGAAGTTTCATTATAAAAATTCTGACAAGCTGGCATGCAACATAGCATAAATGTGAACAAAATATGTTTAGTAGCAAACCTATTTTAATGAGCTGAATTCAGTTAGCATGACTAACAAGTAGAAGACAGTGAGCTAATATTTACCATCTAATAATGCTGCACAACAAACTGCAGAGATGGTTTAGCTTTTAGTAACGGTGTTTACATGAGGGCTCTACACTTCTGCCAATAGAGGCCTACTGATCCTGAAACGTAATTTCTCAAAAAGAAAATCCTCATTGTTTTACCATTTATCGAACCAGCCATTATATTTTACGATGAACACGGATTCTTCCTTGTTTGCCCATACACTTCAATAATCTGTTTCCTTGGGTCATCCAACCAAAACTTCAACAGATTCTCCAGCTCCGCCACACCATTATCAAGATACAAGATGATCCGTAACTCTAAAGACCTTACTTCTACTTGGACACCCAGCAACTCTGATGAGATAAAACAAAACCATATCCTGAACAACTAAGAAACAACATCATAAAAGTCGTCTTCCAACAGAAATTATCCAAGATCCAGTAACGGACAAAATTATTCAAACAAAGAGAGATGGAGGATATATGAAAAAACCATCTTGGTTAATCATAATTTCTGAAGCCTGGTAATATGCGACACTAGCTCCATTTCTCCAGAATTCTTTATATGTTCAACTATATTGTCGACATAAGGAGGTTTTAATTGAATACCTCTCTCCACCATTAGCCGAGCAAGCTTTGCAGCTTCCAACAAATATCTGTCTTGACAAAGTCCAGCCAAAAGAATAGAATAGATATCCGAATCAATTGAAGATACGCATCCCGAGTTCTCAATTTCAATGTACAAGTGAAACCCATCTAGCACCCGCCCCTTCAAACAAAGTTCCTTTATGAAAAGGCTTGAAGCCAAACCATCAGGATTTATTGCACTAGCTAACATCCTTCTAAAAACCTTCTCAGCCTCCTCGAATTTTTCAATCCGCAGCAGAGACACCACAAGAGAACTATAGCACTCACTATTAGAAACACAACCATCTCCCACAACTCTGTCAATGAGCTTATAAGCCTCATTTGCATGATCCTGCACACAAAGTCCATTAATCAATGTACCAACCGTGACCCTATTAGGAGCACAACCATAGGCCACCATTCGATCAAAAATATTCAATGCCTCCACTGACCTACCATCCTCACAAAAGCTTTGAATCACAGACGTATAAGAAACAACATTTGGTTTACAATCCCCACCTCCTTTCTCCATCTCCTCCAACAACTGCAATGCCCTCTCTGAACTCCCAAACCTACAAACCCCATCAAGAAGCGCCGAATACAAAACCGTGTTTAGTAAACACCCATGTTCCCGCATAACCTGAAACAACCCGCAAGCATCATCCACTCTACCAGCATCAACAAAGCCCTTAACCATCGCAACATATGTTATCATATCAGGATATAGACCAACCACACCCATTTCTCTCATCAACCCTGCTGCCTCATCCATATCACCCTTCTCACAAAACAACCTAATAACAACATTATATGCCAATGTATCGGGATGACAATTAAACTCCTTCATTTTCCTCAACACCCACAAACCCTCGTTTGCAAGCTTAGCCTCTCTACACAAATTCAAAACCACCTTAAATGTCTTAACACTAACCAAACAACCCTCATTCCTAAAAGCTTCCATAACATCATTAAAAATATTCGGGTTTCGACTGAGTTTAAACAAGTTACAAGCTTTGTTATACATGTAAGAACTGTGTCTATAATTGGGTTGAAGACCAGCCCAAATGAAGAACCTAAGACCCAATAAAGGTCGATCAGTAGCACATCTCTGTAACACATCGGTGACACATGAAGTGTCTAATTGAACCCTAATTTTGTTTAGGCTTCTTTCAATGTTTGAACCATTTGTCTGCAATTGGGTCCAGTACTGGCCTGCAGATGAAGTTGCTGACGAGAATGATGGAGTTGTTGTAAGTGGAAAAATGGGGTTTGTGAGTCGAATGGAGGATGAGACGTATCGATAGAGTGAAAAAGGGGTCATTGTTTTACAGAAAAATTGAGGAGGTGAGAACAAACCAAACATAAAACAAACTTCCAAGAGAAGAGATACTGAGTTTATTTTTAGAGAGAGAAAAAGATATAAAGGCAAAGAAGAAGGGTTAGGTAGAATGAGATTCAGATGAAAAAAGGCTCCACAATTTTACTTCTTTTTTTTTTTTAACAGAGAATTGATATTTTTCCTAACGAAAATTAATTTACTATATTAATTTTCACACATTCAAAAGTCCTGAAAAGTGGTCTAATGTTTAATAATTAATACATCCAAAAGTCATGCAGAAATACTAAGAATTTTATGTTGATTAATGGGAAAATATGAAACTTCTTTTCATTTTAGTCCCTGGAAGTTGGAGACCATCATCATCATCATCATTATGAGTACAAATGGGGTAAAACTTTTTCTACTTGTTAAAGTCAAATATTTTTATTTCAGTGTTGTACATTTTTGATCATAGTGATGAACTTATTACGTCAATGCAGAGCTGTGGATATAGATTAGGCTAATTAAGTGATAAACTTTATTAAGAAGCTCAATCTTGAGAAGTTAATAAATAATTGGAGATCACTTGACACTTTCTTTACACATTCAAAGGCTTAAAGCTCCATAGGACCATAACCATGACCATGACTTTCTTCCTTGACTAATTAATACTAAACCTTTAAAAAAAAAACTACCTTAGTCACTTCAATATCAATAGAGGATGAGGACTAATACAACCAAAAAATTAATATTTTGACACTATCATATCAAATTCCAACAATTTTATCCTACACCTCAAAGATATATATATACACACATGATATGATCCATCCTTTACTTCATTGGCATATTGGACGAGATCTAAAATGACAACAATGCCCTTAATGATCACGACCGAGGATGGAATGGCCGGTGAGCAACCGGTGTGACGGCCCACGGATTGAAAGGGACCCGATGGTGACTCTGACCCATTTCAGGCTGGACAGGTGTAGACGATGATAGTGGGACAGCAACACGCTCACATGAAGGGCACATGGTGAGGGTTGTAGGAGTGGTCATTTGCATGTACAACTGTGGGGTTAATTTGAGTGCCCTCAGTTCCTGCACCTCCTTCTGCAACCTCCTGTTTTCCTCCGTTAGATTCTCACAGCATCTCTTTAAGAACTCACAATCAACCTCTGTTTTCTTCAACTTTGTCCTGCAGATAACATGTTTTTGGTACGCCGTTAACTAAGCTTTATAACCCCGTCAAAAAGTTAGTAGTAACCGATAATCAAAAATAGACATTTCTAATATATATCATTACCCAAATCCAAAAAAAAAACAGGGAAATATCTAACCTTGCTCTCCTGTTTTGAAACCAAACTTCCACTTGACGAGGTCTCAAGCCTAGTCTCTTGGCCAAAGCCAGCTTTTGCTTCTGCAAACAAAAACAACCCATACCCATTAATAATTGGACCAAAATACCCCACACTAGACACACGCACACACATATATGTATATATACTTA
This sequence comes from Panax ginseng, assembly GCA_020205605.1. Classification (NCBI taxonomy): domain Eukaryota; kingdom Viridiplantae; phylum Streptophyta; class Magnoliopsida; order Apiales; family Araliaceae; genus Panax; species Panax ginseng. The sequence goes on along the minus strand of CM035139.1, from coordinate 1,978,801 downwards.
CGGGATTGAGTGTGTTGTGTTCTTTGAAGCTGTCTTCGAGAATGGCTGACTGATCTTTAGAGAGCCGGAGCTTCTTTCTGGAATTATCACCGTCTTCTTCATCACTGTTAATAATACCTCCTCCTCCTCGAGAGCAATCTATTAAATCCTCACCGTTGGCTTGATCAGATCTCTCATGACTGTTCCTCTTTCCGCTCACACTCGATATCGTGCTGTCTGGCGACGATACCCCTGCTTCTTCCTCCATATCCACTGTCGCTGACGGCAACCGGTTCACGTCGATTCCCTTAAGGAACGACCTCGTTTCCACTCTGCATGTATCCATGTTTCGATCTGTACCTGGAAATTAAGAAGAAAACACAATGAGAACAGGAACAAAAAAGAACAGAACAGAAAGCAGCTCCTTGCGGGGTGTGGATTAATTGGTTACAGATCTTGTCAATAGAGAAACAAATTTGTGATTTGTTTTTTGTGGGTTAGTTTGAGGATTTAGTAAAACATATATATAAAGTTATAGATATGTCATAAATGGAGCTTAGTAAATGTTGTGTGCAAGTGCATATATATAAGAAAAAGGGCAAAAGAAATCATTTTTATGATTGGAAATTTCATATAAAGGGTAAACAAGGGAAAGGGGACCGGAAAAAGAAAGAAAGAAGTAAGAGAGCATATTTTGTAAACGACTGGAAAACAAATTAATAGAAATAAAAATGACCAGATTATTTGTAGGATTTAGGAAATAGAAAAACAGAGACAACATGCAAGAAATTGAAGAAAAAGTTACCCGAAACTGAGGAGGATTGATCATTATTCCAAGAGTTTTTGTGGAGAAGATTGAAGGGGGGAGGCATGAGATTTAAGTGCACTAGTGATGATGAAGATGAAGAAGTCCGGTGGGTATTGTCCGCCGGAAAGTTTAAGCTCAGACTCAAACCCAACTCCTCTGTTTGATGAACCATCATGCTTATTAGCTAGTTAATTAGAATCTAATAAAATACTCTTTCAACTAGCTTTTTTGAAAATTTATTTATCAAGAATAATAGCATCCACAAACAAGTATCTGAGAGGTCAAGGTTGTGAGTAAATCGTATAGAAAGAAAAAGTAGTGGAGCAGGGGAAGTTTAGAGTGAGAAAATTGGGGGGGTATGCAGTTGCAGATGGGAGTGTAATGAAGGTGGGTTATATATATAGAAAGATGAGAAGGGAATGGGGTTGGGGGAATCGTGGTATAAGTCGAATAATAATGATGATTCTTGACTAGGTGTGTTAGGGTACCCAATTATATACAGGATCCAATTAGCATAAAGTTATTTTTTTGATAAGTTGGTTATCGATCAATGTATCTTGACAATCTGATAATATGATATTCTTGATTAATCGATCAACTTAATCTAAAATGGGTTTCCCAATAATACTTCCTTATATATATATCTCAATCATGACTTTTGCCCCCTCATAAGTCATAAGTCATAACTCACCCTCGTATACATCTTATTACTACTTAAAATAATTTATACTCAATTTATCAATACAACATATAAATTAATAAATAATTTGTTTATGTATAATATTTTATTAATTAATTATTTAATTTACTATAAATTTAACTTCATAATAACAGAATTCATCTTAACACCATTCATCTTAGTATAGAGATCCAAAATTTTAATTTTGATTTACTTCTTTCTTTTGATATAACAGTCAAAAACTCAAATCTTATTGACAATAGTAAGTTATGAAACCCAGAAGAAACCAGAAGAAGAGAACTTAATCCTCAATTAAGTTGAAATAAATTATTGTAATAAATTAGAACATTCAAAAAAAATATGCTTAGTTAATGTTTGTCTAAAAACAATTCATTTAAAACTCTATTTATTTCACTCAATAAATTTAATGAACGAGTTTAAACCTACCACAAAAAAATGATACACATTTAAAAATTCACTCTACAAACACTAATAATTGAATAAACTCTAAATCACTGTCAAAGTATATTTTATTCTACATTCTCAATTGCATAAATGACAATTGAAGTATAAAATACTATATAAACAATTTTAAAAGTATTTTAAGAGAATTTATTTTTTTTAAAAGAAAAAATGACAACAAAAAAATAAAAGAAGAAATTTCAGTAGACTTGGATGAGGTCTCTGTTATTGTAAATTATAAACTTAATTGCAGTCTCTCCTCTATTTTTATTTTGTTCAAATTGTGTAAAAAAAATACTGAGAATTGAGACATCTTTTATGAAACTAATGGAATATTTATCACATTTTAAATCTTAACATTGGTTGGACTTCTTGACCCACTAGTTATTACTGATTTTCTTCTCTGTTTTTTTTTTAATTTTGTTTTTTCTCCATTAATAACAACATTACTAGTTGTGTTGAGGTGGATATACCAGCTTAAAACCGAAAGTGGTTAGTCTGAAGTTTATTTTGGGGTAAGTTGATCAGTTGATCAATAGAATACTGACACGCATGCAAGGTTATATGTATGTCGGAATTCTATTGGTCAATTTACTAACTTATCCCAAAATAAATTTCATACTAACTGATCCCTCAAAAGATATGATGAGCAGGGAAGTTTTGCTGACAGAGTATTTGTAGTAATGTATGTTCATAGTAGCAAGTTCTCCCGGCACCACACAATGTCAATGTGGGTAAGAGCCATTAATAGAGCAAGCCCAAAGTTAAGCGTGGAGAAGCATCAAATCAGATAGGCAGGGTGATATATTATGATTGGAAGTTGGAACAAACAAAAACTGTGTATGTATTTATTGTATAATAATTGCATGTAGGTCCTCTTTTTCCTTATCTTTTAAAACTCCTTCCTTTCCACAACCACAAACGAGTCCTTTTTATAAAATGTAAAAATATTCATCTAGAAATCGTAATATATAATAAAATTACGAGAATAAATTTAATGACATTGTGTTATTTTATACAATGTAAGTCGGTTTCACAAGGTATATTTCTAGCCCATACTATCTACTACTTTCTGCTTAAGCCGAAACTCTTTGTTGTTTCCATTGTGGACATCTAACACCCACAATGTAATTAATTGTCACCCCTATGACCTAGCTCATTATGGTATTTCAAGGACTTTTTAGTCAATCATCAACAACAACATTAAACGATACTCTTAATGAGCATACAAAATACAAATCTTTGTGTTAAAATTAATTTTAGTTAATTTAACTTAATTTTAATTAAAAAATTATTAAAATTAATTTGGTTAATAGTTAGTACTTGATGATTTTTATTTATTAATTTTTCGTGGGATCGTCGACAACTCTCTTATCTTTATATTATTTGTTATCTATGTATACTTGCATGTATTTATTGATTGCAAAATCAACCAACAAGTTTTTAAATAAACTTGAAATTTTGTGTATAATCTTAATTTGTTTGCCAATAAAATGAGTTGAGTCGAGCTCAAATAAGTTTAGACGAGATTTAACTCAATTGTTTAATTAAACTAAATGTTAAACAAAACAAATTTATTGTAATAAGTTAAAAATACAATATTATATATATTAGGACTAATTTAATGAGTTTAAATCGAAATTAAACTCATTAAAATTACACGTGGGGAAGAAAGTGAGGGAAGCGTGGAAGTAAAACCTTTTAACTTCACGTGTACCAACATAACGTGGTCTCATGTGCTTATAATTTGTTAGTACCAACCGTGCGTCTAATCATGTCCCTTTCCCAGCCGACACGGACTCTCCCTACAATCATTTGAACTCATCCGACTTTTACCCAACCCACAACATTCATGCAACCAAGCGCTCGCTCAGATAAAATTTGGGTAATATCCGGATGGAGAGCAATATTTTTAGGTGTGTTTTTTATATTTTGTACATGATTCGGGTGGTTATGTAATAGAGAAAAATGTAAAAATATATTTTAAAAAATACATGTAAACTTGGGGAGAGCAGATCTTTACATTCTAAATTTTTCTATTCTCCTTATATCACTCTATTATAAAAATTTGTGGCATACATCTTTTTATTTAATTTTAAAATTAATTAGTAAAATGTAAGTAAGAGAAAATTTTATAATCAAAATTTAAATGGAGAGAATTACATATTATGAGAGAGAATTTGAGGACAGGGAATCTGCTCTCAAACTTGGAACGCCAATTTTTTCATTTTAATTTTAGTCGTTGATATATGAAACCGATGATATAAATGTTATATATTTGTCTATTTTTGATCTATAACAAATATTTCATATTTAAAATGAAAGAGGAATATAATGCCTAACTCGTGTCTTGCCAATTCAGGGCAATTCTCCCCCCACTGTAATAACCTAATACCCCACTAATTTTGTGATTAACACTCGCAATTCCTCTTGTTTTATTTTCCTATTTTTGGAGTGAGTTCCCACTAACTAGTCAATTGCCCCAAGACATGGTTTGCTTAAATAGTCATAAAACTCGCAATTTAAGGGAAGAAAATTAAAAGTCATAGCATGTAGACAAATCAGATACTTCTTCCAAATCATTTGCTTACAACTTACTAGTACAAGATTAAGACAATCATTAGTAGTATTGTATTATTACTAATTTTTGCCTCGTGAAGATGGTCATCATCACAATAAAATACTTTGTCCCTTCCAAATATATTATCAAGCTTCTTTCTAAACATAATTTGAAGTATTTTTAAATTAAAAATTAATTAAATACGGTTAATCTTGTAAGCATATATCGTTGATTTTTAAATAATTTATAATTACCATAATCGTATTATATATAAATTAAATGATCCATACTAATTTTAAAGTTAAAAATACTTAAAATATATCTTGAATAGCTAAAACCTTAAATACAGGCGGCCCACAAATCATGATTTCAAATCAATTTACTTTTTCCACTTTTTTTCTAGGAACAATTACATTTTATATGACATTTTAAAAAGTATTTACAACAATAGTATACTCATTAAATATTTACAATTTTAATGTATATAAATTTTTATTTTCATTAGTAGTGAAAAAAAATAATTCCTTTAATTATGGTGTGTTATTTAATGTGCTGATGACATGGCAATTCAGTTATTTTTTTTTAAAAAAACTATTCAAGCTTTTTGTGGGATATGGGGCTCGTTTTTCAATTTAAATTTTGTTATTATCTTTGTTCGTCTCTTTTTCTATTTGGAAACCCTTATTTCGTGTATTGAGAACTCTTTAAGCAAAACCCTTCTTTTCTAAGCAGTCGGCGGTCGTTCTTTCCGGCAAAGATTCGTTGTTGCCGTTTTGATTATTTGGATTGTTGTTTTCGTATTATTGTTTTACTCGTGAGTATTTGTAAGTTGTTTGGTGTGTTCTCATTTAGTGGCTCTTCATTTTTTGAGTTATTTGGTTTTTGTCTGTGATGGTATCTACGAGGAAGAGAATGGAGGGAGTGGGGCATACGAAGAGTGATGGGAAGGGTAAACGAGTTAGGGATGATGATTATAGAAAGGTTTTGAATTCATCTGTAGAGGTGAAGGATAGTATGGCAAAGTCTTCAAATCAGGGGAAGTTGTTAATGGTGAAATCAGAGGTTGAAGATAAGAAACTTGGGAGGCATTCGAATAAGAAGGCTAAATCATTGGTATGTATCGATTCGGATTTTGAAGGTTCTGCAAAAAAAGATGTAGTTGAGGCTCATAAACGAAAAAATTGTTCCCCGGCAAAAATAATTGAAGGTTTGTTATTTTTTTTATTTTTTTAAAAAAATATATTTTTTTGTTGTTTTTGGTTACCTGTGTCCTTGTTTTTGTGTATGGTGATGTTTCAACCTTCTCAGTGTTGTTTATTTTGTTTATGAGTAGTGTCATTATTTGTTGAGGTTTTGTAACTATATAATTTTTGTTTTCAGTCCGTGTGTATTTTCAAAGATTAGTATCTAGATTACATTTTTGTGATTATGCATGTTGATTTTGTTTTGTTGGTAATTTGCTAACTGAGTTTTGGTTATCAACATTTATGTGTTTAGAAACTGATGATTTCATAGTTATTAAAATGTATTATATTACATTAGAGTTGTAGTTTTTTTAAGGATTATTCAAATTGTTTTTGTTAACTTTACTTTTTTCATTCCTATTTGAGTGTCAGTTAATAGTATATTATGTTTTGGTAAGTAGATTACATTATTTGTGATTATGCATGTTGATAATGTTTTGATGGTAACTTGCTTCTTGAGTTTTGGTTACCAACATTTATATGTTTGGAAATTGTTGTTTTCTGGGTATTGTTGATTTAATTGGTTGGGTTTTAAATTTTTACAGATGTTATATCTTGATTTGATTAATGTGTTTATAATGTAATTTTTTGTATTTTCAAATTTGGGAGCTATTCTATGAGGAGAATCATCGAAACTTTTCTGCAAAAGTTATTTATTGGTGTGAAATGGAAGTTCCAAATATTATTAAGAATAAATTAGCTGTAGTTCAGTTGGATAAGTTTAAGTTAACTTGTTTTAGTAAATTTTTTGATTTTGAGCAGCCCAAGATGTTTTCACAAATAATACATTATGCTTTGATTAGGGAAGTTTATCAGAGGGATAATGGGGAAATGTGGTTTATATTTGGTGAGAGAAGGGTAAGGTTTGGATGGCTTGAATTTTGTTTAATTTCTGGTTTAAATTGGCATGGAGACGAAGACATTGGTAGTTTCAAGGGGATTGAAAATTTGTTGGTGGAGAAATTTTTTCGAAATGAGGTTCTAACCCGTTATAGTATAGGGAGGATTTATAAGAGTGCTTGTTTTGATGATGATGATGAGGCAGTTAGGATGTCTATTATTTTCTTGATTTTTAATTTCATACTTGCTACTGTCTCTGACAATTATGTTAATGAAGTTTTGTTTAACTTTTTGTCATATGGTGACGTTGCAAGTTATCCATGGGGAAAAGTTGCTTTTGAACAAACAAAGAACTCCCTATCCCTTGTTGTAAAGGGTCATGTGAAAAGGGATAAGTACGGTGGGGTGATATACAATTTTTATAGTGATAGTTATTGTAAATCTTACAAGCTTAGTGGTTTACCTTATGTGTTTCAAGTTTTTTTGTTTGAAACAATTCCTACATTGAAAGTTAGGGGTTTCTGTATTGATGATAATGATTCAGAATTCAGATTATTCAGATGGAGGGAGTTAGAAAAGGCTCCCAAGAATGAGAAGTTGAACGACCTGATTTTTGGTTCTGGGCAGGTATGTTGGTTGCCATTTACATTATAGTCGGTTACCTTTATATATGTTATTAGTTCTTTGAATTTTTTTTTAAATCTGCTTTGTTTCTTTTTATGTTTAATGTTTCTGATATGGTATATTTGTTGCTTTTAATTTGTTTCAGTTGATTATTCAAAATATTGTTCCTATAGAGGATGAGAAGTTGCGGTTGAATTTAGGAGGTTTTTATTTTTTTAGTGGAAGTGAAAGTGGAGCCAAAAGGTCTGATATTAAAGTTGAATCATCAAGGAAGGTTAAAGGCCTTATGTTTTCTCTTTCTGATATTGAAAAAATTGTTGATGAACAGGTGAAGCCTTTGGAGGGTAAGGTGATGGAAGTGAAGAAAGATATTCAGAATTTTAGTGTTGAGTTTAAAGATCATTTGCAAGTGTTACATATTCAAATTTGTAGGGACATAAAAAAGATGATTAGAAAGCATTTATATGAAAATTCTAGTTATACTAAGCGGAGAAATGTGACTGTTATTGACGATGGTGATGATGATGATGATGATGATGATGATGGTGATCCTGAGTTGGATGAGAATGATGATGTTAATGATGTTGAGATGGATGAGAATGTTGATTGTGGCAATGTTAATGTTGTAGTTGATGATGTTATGAAGGTTGAGGATGATGTCGTTATTGAAGTTGGTGACATTTCAAAACAGTTTCACGGAAGTAATATTGATGATGTTGATGGGGTTGGTGTGATTCAGTTTGAAGAAGTCGATGCAAAGGTTTGTAAATATGTTAGATTTTCATTTTTATTTTATGTTTATTAAGTAAATGCTGATTTTTTTTCTTTTTTTTTATAGATTGAGGAGAAGAAAGACAATATAAATTCTGATGGTAAAGAGATTGTTGTTTTTACTCCTAGACGGGTCCTCATCAATGTTGAGAGTGAAAAGGTTTAGATTTTTTTTTTTTTTTTAATGTTATATTTTTATGTCTTATATTGATTAAATGTATGTTTTTTTTATCAGGTTGAAAAGATAAATGACTTTCCAAGATTTGATATTTTAAGTCATTGCAGTGGCTAAGAAATTGTTGTTTTTACCCCAATTGAGGTTAGTATTTTTTATAACAGTAGTTACCTTTACATGTTGTATTAGTTACTTAGATATGTTGTTTATGTTTCTATTGATTCTGTTTCTGTTTTTTAATTTGATATTGTAATTATTTTTTGTGTAATGTCTTAAAAGTCATTATAGGGTATTAAAAGTGAAGCGCAAGACAGGTCTATGCTTGATGACATGATTTTGACAACACAGGATTTAATTGATTGTGTTGAAGTTGAAAAATCTGTAACTAACCCACTTGGTAGGCTGTCCAGAACGCGTCTGCCAAGAAGTCACGGTGTTGAAGAGTCCGTATCGTCGAAGTTTGGATCGGTGATTCAAATTAAATACATTGTTGGTGATAAACATTCTGCAATGGATTTTCTGCATTTTCAGATGTTTGTATAGGTATGCCTTTGAAGTCTGATGTTGTTTTGTTTGAGCAGTGGTTTAAAATTGGGTTACATATAGAAAAAGGTATGTTTAATGGAGTTTAATATATTTTTATTATGTTTTTTCTAGGAGATAAAATCATTTATGTTTTCTTTCCAATATGTTTTTGTTCTGAAAGATTAAAAAATTTGCGGGAATCAATGACAAAATAGAGCCTTCCTTTAGATTTGGGTCTATTTCTATTTCCTCAAAAATGTGGTTTTACAAGCTGAAGACCCCTGGTCAGTGGCTTGATGATGATGTGAGTTTTTTTACTATGTTTTAAATTATGTTTGTTAGTTTCGGTTACCTTACCTTATTATTTTGGTTACTATATGTGCCTGTATTGGATACTTCTTTTTATACGTTCTATTTTTGTTAAATTGTTAATATCTGATTGTTATTATGGTTTTATTTTTGGTTCAGCACATCAACATCTGTTTGTATTATATGTGTAAACTGGTTAGATACTCGAACAATATCACTGTAAGGGTTACGACAACAGATTGTTGGTTTCATGTGAAGTTTACTAACTTATATGGGGAATACTGTAACAAAAATTGTGATAAGGCTTTGTTGTTGGGCAACGGTGATGTGGCTGAGTATATTCATGGTTTTTTTATGGATGTCAACACACCGTGGATTGATGTTGATTTTGTCATATTTTTCGTCCACATGACAGTTCTTGGGCATTGGTTTTTACTGGTTTTTGATGTGCATCGTAGAGTGTTAGTAGTTTATAATTCTCTACAGCAGAACAGGAACATCATGCGAACAAATATCATGGATGTGTGTGAGCCATACATTTTCATTCTTTCGATAATATTATCTGCTTGCGATTTTTGGAAGAATAGATCTGATATTGATTTCAACAGTGAATCATATCGCACCAAAGGAGAACATGATATTATTGATCTTGAATTTGCTGAGGGTTTACCTGAGCAAATTGAAAGGTATGTTTATTGTTTCTATTTTTTTAGTTTTCAATATATTATGATGTTTGTATTGATTTGCTTTATATCTTGATTATTTTTTCAGTGATTGTGGTATGTTTACTATTTCTTTTGCGGAACATATTCTCCACAACCAGATTTCTGCAATGCCAAACCCATTTCCAATCATTCAATATCGCAAGAAACTATGCGTCAATTTGTTCATTCATGCGACAAACAAGCAAGTAGGCGGGTATGAGTCGATTCGAAATCATCCGATGTATTTGTTAGTCGAAGAATAGTTTGGTTTTTCATCATGTTTCTTTTCTGTTTGGACATTTATTACCATTTGATATGGTTATTGACTGTGAAATGTGTTTGTAAATATTCTGATGATGGAATGATATAGTAATTTTTACTATTACACGTATGATATTGTTTTGTTGTTTCAAATTATTATTTTTTTGTCTTGTTTTTTTATTTTTTAAATAATATTATAAATTAATTTTTGTTATGGTTCAGTAGGTTGCCAAATTTGCATTTAAAGGTAACAATTTTAATTTTATTTGGTAACCAATCAATACTAACAATGAATTATAAAAGTAGTTAACAAATTGTATCATGTATTTGTTTTTTATGTTTTAGTTGGTTGCTAAATTTGTATTCAAATATAACATCTGTTTATTGTTGTTGGTAACCAATTAGTCCAAACATTAAATTATAAAGAATGATTAACAATCATATCATGTATTTGTATTTTATGTTACCAAATACTGATGGTTACTGTTATGATCACCAGTATCTGTTGGTGAGCATATACTTATAGTTATGTTTAAATTTAATATTTTTATGGTTAAAAATTAGTAATAAAATTTAAATTTTAAACAATTATCAATGTTTAAAAAAATATGTTCTTTGTATGTTACAGTTCGTTGCCAATTTTTGAATCAAAGGTAACTATTTGAGTTGATGTTGGTAAATATCAGTGGAAACAATAAATTTAATGACACTTAATAATTTCTTTAATATTTTTGTCTTTTTTTTTTATGGGAACATTGGTAACATAAAATACAAAAACAATTACGATCTTTAATCTGACCACGATTGGTTGCCAAATATGAATAAAAAGGTAACAAAATTAATGTTAGTGTGTAGACAGAATGTCATAAAGAATCATCACAACTTATTAAACCAATTATGATATGTCTGTATTTATTTATATTTTTATTTGAAGATAAAATTCTTTATGTTAAAAGTAAATTAATGAAAATAATCACCTTTCAATACTGTGCAATTGAAAATTATTTTTTTACTCAAGTAAAAAAAGTACAATATGTATGGCTATTGAGCAACTATAGTAAACTTCAAAGAGTTTGTTACATTTGTTTTGATGTTGTATTATATCAAATCTTCTGTGGTTTTAAAATTGGTGGATTATTGCATGTTTTCTTGTTGTGTCCTTTCTCTTGGCATCTGCTGCACTTATTTTGAAATGCATTTTCGGATACATGTTTGTATCTGCCTTTCTTTGGTCTTCCAGCTAGTCTTCTTGTATTTGGTGGTTTGACACATATATTTTTAATCTCGTCTGGAACATCCCAATTTTCTTTGTCATCTAACGGCATGATGGAAGTTGAATACGTGTCCACCAAAGTTTTATTTGAATAATATTTTGAGCAAAAATCATAACAGCTCAAATTTCTTTTTCCAATAACAGCAGCGTGTGAGCAAGGCATCTCATGGTACTGAAATTTACGGCATGTGCATGTCTTTTGTTCCATGTCCACGATAAATTATTTTGCGATATCGTAAATAGTGAAAATCACTAGGTTTGATGTCTCAACCTACAATAGCATTTAATTGTGTAGTTAGTATGTAAAATATTTTTTTTATATATGTAATTTGGAATAATGAAAGGCATATGTAATGTTGGTATCGTTATCAGTTTATACAGGTAACCAATAATGCATATATTTGTTTCCTTTAATTTCATATGTAATTTGTTGTAGGCATGTAGCTAACAATTTTAAAGTTGTATGACTAACCTTAAGTTTCTGATATTAGATTGAAATCTTCTCTCACCTGTTGTGGAAAGGGTAGTGAAAGATTACATTGCTGCTTGTTTGTTTGTGAAATACCATCTTTGAACCATACAACGCAAGCATTCAATCATCGACGCAACTGGAAGATTTCTGATTTCCTTTATTGCATTGTTAATAGATTCGGCGGTGTTCGAAGTCATTGTTGAGTATCTGCTTATAGTTCCATGGAGCCTCGTGCACTTTTCTAGATGAACTTCTTCTTCCAAATATTTTCTTATTCGTACATCAATTGCATCAAGTTGAGCCATGTGTATGTTGAATTCTTTAATGGTGTAAGCTCTGCAAGCAGCGTTGTATGCTTGTTTGATTTCTTCTCCTTTCTTCTTGAATCTGTTTTTTATATTTTTCAAAATATGGTATGTGCATGAACCGTGCATGACATCAGGGAAAACACAGTTAAGTCCCTTTATAATTGCTTCATGTCTATCTGAGACAATGCATTATCCTTCTCTAACTCCACAAGCATCCCTCAAATTAATGAAAAATCATGTCCAGGATAATTCATTTTCACTGTCTACCACTCCAAAAGCAATGGGTATAATGTTTCTGTTTGCATCTTGTGTGCTTGCTATGAGAAGTGTACCCCCGTAGGTTGATTGTATGAAGGTGACATCAATTACAATGATGGGGAAACAATGGTGCCATGCTTCAATGGATGCTCCTATTGCAAAGAAGAAATATTTGAATCGACCATTATTTTCCAACTGCAAGGATGTGATGGACCTTGAAATGAATTTTCAGTTTGGTTAATGTAAATATATATAATATATATTGTCCATATTTGTAGTTAAGGTTGCACTAAGTGTAGTATTTCTTGTATCCAAATAATGTGCATTTAATAATATTTTTTCATAGTGTTCAGATTGTTTCCAAAATGCTTTTTAATTAGTTACATTTCATTTATATACTTAATGCATGAAAAAAATGATTTTTACTTATATTTCATTATTACAGTTAGTAGCCAAACTTTAATTATTAGGTAACCAAATCATTTAATTTGAGTAACTGGAATATTTAAAATGTAAATGAACATTTTATAATTGATACCTGGATTTGTTTTTTTCAGCATGTGTAACCATGAAGGAATCAAGGTGTAGTCATGTGGATTCCCTCTTATTTTTTCCATTGCTTTTTCTTTCGCTCTCCATGCTTTATGGTAGGAGATGGACACATTATACTCCGTCATCATATCTTCCACAATATCGTTTGGTGTGTAAATTTTCTTGAAGTTAGTTACTCTATGCATTATGCATTCACTAACCATTTGACTATTTGCTTGTCTATGATCTCCAAGCAGTATGTTGGATGAACAAGTGTGTAAATCATTGAACTCTCTCACCTTGAACATATTTGTTTGTTGAAATTTTGATGCTCTTAGTTTTCATTTGCAATTTTCATTGTCGATGCATACCAGAACAAAGTCTTGTCCACTTGTTCTTGCTACCTTATGTTGTCTGTTTTGCCTGATTGAATGTAGCCTTATCGCTTGTGTTAAGATTTTTTGTCTTTGTAAGTTTGATGAATTTTGACTTCAAACTTATTCGGATCTGATATGACCTCATCACTTGTTCTTTCTACCTTATCTTGTTTGTCTTGTTCTTTCTCAATAGCTTCAATGGCCAGATGCTCAACAAAATGTGATTCAATTTGGTCTTCTTGTGTAGCCAACATTTCAACATCAGAATTCTTTTGTGCCAATCTCATCGGCGTTTCATCTTGCATTATATTTTCTTCTTCAATTATCACGTTTTGTAAGACTGTAGTTCCTCCAATGTGGTATTCAGAATCTATAATCAGTGGATACTTGCCATGTTCACCTGAGTTTCTACTGATTTCCATATAGAATTTGAAAGTTGATTCATTTGTCACCTTAATTGGAGGGATGTTGTTGTTAATATGAAATTTGATTTACAACTCTGTTTTGTAGCATTCTAGGCTTAATGCATTGCATATCAAGTTGTGCATTTCTGAGAATGAACAAGTGGAAGGGACTAGTAGTAGATAACTTCAAATTTTGATATTGATTCTTTGTCACTCCAGTATGCAGATTGAAGTAAATTACAACCTAATCATATCCATGATATATGGCAACCAAACAATAAAATTATTACAATTATGTAAATAGTCGAAGATATGAACATCATATAGTAATCAAATTGTCACTTTTTTAGTAATAATAAATTTTCACGACATTGTTTGCATTGTCAAATTTAAGAATGCTTAGATAGTCGAATGTAACCAAAATATTTTTTGAATGTTGATAGATTATGAATGTTTAAATTAAAAAAATTTATTATTATTTTGCAGGTAACCGAATCAACAATTTTCAGTAATCAAAATAGACATTCTGAGTATCTATGCATTTGTAACAGTCTGTTTTCATTCAATCTCTAAACAAAACACAAATTATATTTTTACGCAGGATAAATAGTAAAATTGAACATTTAAATTCGAACCTAATATATATTGTCTTATGCATTCATTAAAAGTAACCAAACCTATATATACATGTTGCCAATATATTATATGTTTTCCTCAAGCTATGAATGTGAATTACATTTTCCTTTCATAACTGAAATTAATTTTACTCCTTTATTGGTTGCCAAATCATCAATTTTTATTAGTTGTATACTACTACTCTATTGGTTTCCAAATCAACCTTATATAGTTACCAACATATATATTATTAGTATCAATGTTTTTAAAAAAATTTGTTTTCAACCCTTTTATTAAATTTTTAAAAGTTATGATTTTGTAAAGGTGAATTGCTAAATATTGTACATTTAAATCAAGGTTTCCAAACCTTTATATTAATGTCTCTAAACTATAATTTTGTAAAGAATGAACATTTAAAATCTAATCTAAATTGTATTGAATTATGAATTCATTGAAAGTAACCAAACCTATATATGAATGTATCCAATATTTTATATGAATTCTTCAAGCCATGAATGTGCTCTACAATTCCCTTTCGTAACTGAAATTAATACTTCTTTTTTATTGGTTGCCAAATCAACATTAAATAGTTTCCAAAATATTTATTACTAGTATCAATGTTTGTGGAAATACATGTTTTCAGTCCTTTTATTAAATTTTTAAAAGTTATGCTTTTGTAAATAAGAATTGCAAAAAAAATTTACACTTACATCATGGTAACCAATCCATTATATGAATGTCCCCAAACTTTAATTTTGTTTTGAAAGCGTAACTAAAGTGTGTTGAATCTGCAAATTATCGTTGCTTCAGTATATAGAATAATTCTTCGTACCTTTGTAGTTTCGTTGCAGTTTCGGTTTGATGTCTAAATTTTTTTTTTTGCTTCTGTTCCGAAAATCTTTTGATCACTTATTTGGATGTTATGTTCGGATGCTCTGTTTTTGCTTCTTGTTGGTGACGCTTTCGATAAATTCTCTATACCTGATTATGCTTCTTCTCGATTGCTCTTTTGTTACAGATTACAATGATCTATGAAGTTTCGTTGTTGTTCTTCGTCGGACTCTTAAGTTGGCGTCGTGATTATTGAGTATTTGGGTTAGTTGGTAACTGTCAGTATTAGTAGAGTAGTTTTCTCCTTGAATTAAGGGTTTTCTTTTTTTGTTAGTTTGGATATTCTAACGTGTATTGCACTTTTATTGATATTATTATACAGTATTTTACTGTTAATACAATTAATTGATTGGTGTATTATTATTGTAATTTCTTTCTATTAATTATATATTTATGTAAAGAACCCTTTTTTTATATCGACTATTTGGAAACAATGGTACCCTAATGTTTCACCACCATAATATTTGATAATATAATTTTTTATTTATAAAAGAATTTCTTCTATAAATATAAAGAATATTTTTAATTATATATTTGATTTAAAATTATTTTATTAATCGTTTAGTTTAATCATGATAAAATGGTAATAAAAATTTAATATAAATAGAAATAAAATGAGTCTTAATATATTTGGTTGAGTTGCCGACAAGATGTTGGGTGATGATTAGGTGTCCCCATGGCTGCGTGCTAGCTGTCCCACGTGTTCCCTCATCCCAATAGTAGATCTCCAGACAATCACCTCTCATTGTCCGTACGAGGCTACCTCCCCATGTGACTCGCACGTGAAATCGGCCCCTACGCTCTATGTTTCATGCTTTTCATCAACTTGTAACTGTCATTTACCGTCTTGTCCCTCCCCATTATACTTGTGTGTCTGGTCATTTAAATGCTAAAGTCGGGTTACTTGGTCCACACCGGTTGTTAATTAAATTGGTGGCACTTGTCAATCTATCTTTGCATTTGCTTCAAACAACTTGTTGCTTGTTGCTATGGCCTCTGAATGACAGATAGATATTGTATTGTTGGATCAGACATTCTTGTTAATTAATCTATAGACACTAAAAAAATTGGATAAATTATATATACTAGTACATTTTTAAAAATAATTATAATAATGGTGCATAGATAAAATAATTATAAAAATTATACACTTTTCCATATTTATTTACAATATTAGTGCAATTAGGATTCCTTAATTTAGGGGATCATTATATGGTGGTTTTTTATTTGAAACGCGTGAATCTCTGTTAACCCTTCTTTTTCTCTCAATTCCCATAATTTTTGTACTGGTATTTCTCTCTCTAAAATCTTCTTCTTCTTCTTCTTTTTCTTCTTCTCCATAACTTTTGTTCTCGTATTTCTCTCTCTTCTTCTTCTTCTTCTTCTTCATCACATTTGTTAGACTAATTGGTGGCGTAAATTAATTGTTTCTTAATTTACTTTTGCTGCACTTGTTAATCAACAAATCACACAGTCGAATACGCGACTTTCTCTCTCCAACTCTCTTACAACTGAAAGGATTCTGGTTTCTCTCTCTAAGGTCTGCTTCTAATTTCTGTTAATTCTCATTCTACTAATTAATTGTCAATATGATCATATATATACTTTATGTTTCTAACAGAATGGAGTATTGATTGTTTGGATTTGTATTGTTTTTATGTTTTGTATAAAATGATTAATACAAGGAAGAAGGATGGAAAGAGAAAAAGAATCACAGAGGGTGATTTTATTAAGGACTTGAAGAAATTTATTTGAGTTTGTGCAGTTGGATTCTGATTTTGATGTTCCTGTAGTTAAGACAGAAGCTCAAGTTCATAGCTAGAAGATATTTCCAACCCAAAAAATTTTAAAGGTATGCTAATTTAAATTTTGTTATTGTTACTATCATATAACTGTTTGGTTACTTCTGCATTATGTTTTGGTTATTGTTATTTGTGATTCGGATACCATTTTTGTTACCTTGATTTGGTATATTGGTTACTTTTTTATGTTGTTATGGTTACCATGTATTTGCTTAGTATACATAGTTGACTAAACTGATTTTGGTGTACATGTTGTTTATGTATTGTTTACCATTAAAACATATTTTGGTTACTATCATATAAATATTTGGTTACTTCTATAGTATGTTTTTGGTTATTGTTAGTTTCTGATTTGGATTCTATTTTTGTTTTCTTGAGTTGGGATTTTGGTTACTGTTTTTTTGTTGTTCTGGGTACCATGTATTTACTTAGTATATATGGGTTGACTAAACTGTGTTTGGTCTATATGTTGTTTATGTATTGGTTACCATTAATATATATTTTTGTGACGCCCCCAAAATAGGTATACATCACCTATTCTGAGTCGTCAAATACATGGTACAGAATACAAAAACAAACTTTAATATACAACAAAAGAGCTGTGAGTTTTAATACAAATAATGTCTTCTAGACAATATCTACTCTCAGAATAAGTCCTCATTACATTTATTGTCACACTATTTAACAGAATAGTGAGGACTACTAATTCTATCATCTGGACCGTCACTCCGTTCTCCGACTAGTCCCGGCTACGTTCTCATTTCCTAAAGAGAATAGTGAAAGAAAGGGTGAGCTCAACTAGCCCAATAAAAAATATTATGACTAAGATAATACAAAATAAATTATTATTAGTCCTCAACAATGTTAAACTGATAAAATACAATAGACATCAAGTTTAACTGCAGCGGAATAAGCAATCCATTAAAAGAGTCAAGTAGATAATAAAATCTACTATCTTTTATGATTTAAAAGGTTTTTCATCACTTATATCACTTGGGACTCGACTTTTAATAAATAATCCACATCATCCCCGCACTACGGCAAGGATATTCATTAAGATCACAACCACAAATTATCCATGACTACGGGCCAAGGATATTCGTGTATTCATCAATGGTCATGATCATACCAACAACTGTCCATCAATGTACTACGAGATAATGAGGACTTCTATCACATCATTTGTAACATTACTACCATGATTACAATCAATAATCCCTAGTCATAATCATACCAAGTCCATCCATGCACTACATGAGCCACGTATGACTTTCAAAAAATATAAACATGAGGATGATGACAATGATATAAGAATTCAATAAAACAAGTTCAAGAATTAATTTATTCAGAAACTAATAAGTCCAAATTGTCAACATGATACTTCTTTGTAGAGTAAAATTCAAGAATGCTTAAAGAATATTTTCATGAAAAGATCTTTGGATGAAGCCACAAATATCGAGGATATTCCACTAATTTCATGGAGTATAGAAGTCAAAACTTTAACCAACCGAGTATAATAAAGAATGGAATAACAAAAGAAATCACCATGCATGCAGATTGATGATATATAGCAGTTATTCCAATGAATAATAAACAACGGAACCAAAGTTAGGAGAAATTAAGACCGGCGGGATGTTCCAATGAGAATAATAAAGATTTTAACCAGTCCGGTAGAAAACGCACAAAAAGGATATTCCAATGAATAATAAAAAAGCAAACCAGGTCCGGCCAGAAAACGCATGCATGTGATATTCCAATGTAATAATAAATAATGGAATAATAGAAGAATTTCATCAAGTATGCAGATTGTCAGATAAAAAGTGTTATTCTAGCATAATAATAAAGAATGGAATAACAGAAGTTCTCTTCGAAAGAAATAATAATACCCCTTACCGTAAAAGAAGAGTATTCTGGCTGGTAGGGTGAGGATATTCTTAAAAAAAACTTGCACTACGTTCAAAGCTTCTTAAAACTCTAAGAAATACGCTCAAGATTATAGAAGAGAATTTCTCTGAATTTCTGGTGTGATTTTCAATTCTAATTAAGCATCCTATTTATAGGAGAATAGAAAGGATACTATTTAGAAAAGTTTTCATGGGCAAATAGGAGAGAATTTCACGGGCTGAATTTTTAAAAATCACAGGCACGTTTTTAAAAATTTTGAATATATTATTCATGTAAAACAAATAACTTTATATATAATATAATATATTCTATTTATAATCAAATAAAACAAAACTTATAAAATATAAATATATATATATATATATATATATAATTATAACCTTTGCGTTACGGCAAAGCAAAGCTTCCTCCTCCCCCAAAAACTTCAGACATTCATCAATTTATATATATATATATATATATATAGCAAAATTTACAATATATATATAACCTTACCTTATATATACGTAACCTCCATCTTCCCCCATTTCCAATTTTTCCTTTCTTTTAACATTCGTGGGCCCCACATGTGGCCCCACCTTTATTATATTAAAAAAAATTATCGATTATTTTGAAAAATAAGAAAATGGGGGTCCATAAAATAAGCAAAAATTATCTCAAATAAGTCATAAAAATCTCCTCAATATTTTTAACAACATTTATCATCATTATTATAATTCACAATATTAATCGATCAGGTCGTTCCCAGGAAAGAGGGGGCTTTCCAATAAGAATTTCTTCCTATTGGCGCGCAATTAGGTGACCAAATCTCTCCTTGGCAGAACTTCTAGACATCGTTAATATTGCAAATAATAATATTAATAACTTCGTCGTCTCAATTATTAATTTAATAATATATAAAATATCGACAATAATTAAATCAATTAACGTGAGATATTATGCAATAATTACTGTAGCAATAATTGAACAAAACTAAGTGACTTCTCACGTAAGCATCGATAATCAATACCGTGTGCTACTATGCAACCACGTGTATTACTGTACTTTTACTACCGAGTAGTTCAACAGTATTAACGGTAAAACTTCCGTTGTTATTTTCAATAAAATATTTTTATCGTTTTCTCAATCCGACAATAATTCCCTTGTGGGGTCCACCAATGATTGCGTCGTTGTACGAATATTCCCCGACCAATCGACTATAACATAATATCAAATTCATTTCATAATATTTAAAAATGATAATTATAGAAAATTCATCTTTACTCATAAAAGTTGGGGTCTTACAGTTTTGGTTACTAACATATAACTTGGTTACTTCATTGGTATATTTTTTGTTGTTGTTGGCTTATGATTTGGATACCATTTTTTTTCCCTCAATTGGGATTTTGGTTAATTTTATATGTTGTTTTGGTTCCAATGTATTTGCTTAGTATACATTGGTTGACTAAACTGGGTTTGGTATACATGTTGTTTATGTGTTAGTTACCATTAAAACATGGTTTGGTTACTATCATGTAACTGTTTGGTTACTTCTTTAGTATATTTTTTGGTATACATGTTTTTGTTTTGGTGACCTTAAAATTATGTTTTGGTTAATATTATATATAACTATTTGTTTACTACATAAAATGGTATATACTACATGTTTATATTTTGGTCACCATTATTAGATTATATAATATAATTTTTTTGTTACTGCTTTATTATGGTATGGTTAATGTTATATTATAATATGATAACTATTATTGTGCAGTTAATGTGGGATGTTGGTTATTTGTTATAGTCTATTTTGGCTACTGTGTAATTATTCTATTATGTTTTGGTTAGTATGTTGTTATTTGTTGGTCACTACGTAACTGTTTATGTTATAAATATTGTTTATATCTGATTACTAATGACCGTAAATCTAATTTTGTTTATTTGCGCTTATGGGATCTTTACTACGAGGAATGCAATGAAAATTCAATTTGAAAGGTTATATATTGGTGTGACATGGAAGTCCCCAGCATTATTACCAAGAAATTGAACCCAAGTCAGTTGGAGAAGTTTAAGACATCATTAGTTTATGGATGTATTATTTTTGTAAATAATAAACCCAAATCATAATAAACCATGTATTTGCTTAGTATACATTCACTACAAAAAAATAGGTCATTGGCGATGACATCATTAGCGATAGCAGTATCCCCGTCGCCAATAACCTTATTCTCGACGGCATAGCCGTCGCTAATGAGTCCCGTCGAGAATGACCCTTCTCGGTGGAAAAAGGACATAGGTGATTTTGGCATGTCACTAAATCGGTATTGAAAATCGTCGAGAATGGGTTTTATTTACTTTCTAGAACTTAGATTTTTTTTCATTTCTATTGCTCATTTTCTCTTTCTCCTTCTCACCATGCTTGTCGCCGATCGCTTCTTTCCCGTGTCAGCCTTTGGTGGTGCTCTTGCCGTCGCCGCCTCTCTTCCCGTCGTCATCTCTCGACTGAGCAAGGTAATGTCTTCCCAATTTCAATTTTCCCCTAAATATAAACTAATAATCCCTTCCTCTACAATTTCACTCTATTTTCCCCAAATATCAATTGCATTGCAGTGTATTACTATTTCAAATGTTTGCTAGTTTACATGAAAATTTTAAGTCAGAATATTGCAGTGTATTTGCAGTGTACAAGACCTTATGGTGATCATGGTGGGCGTGCAGGGCGTGGGGGCCGTGGCGATTCTACGCGTGATGATCAGGCCGGATCGTCAGGTATAATTACATATTTTATTGGGATACATCTTATTATTTTTTATTTTATATTGTATTGACATTATATTCGTTTATATAAATATTGATGTATTTCACTACATAGGTGATCGACGTAGGCCTCCACGGGGACTAGCACGTGGCTTGCTAGGGAATCCCCCCCAGGCGCCGCTTATATGTCGTGTTGGGACTCATAGGTAATTAATTTCATAATCCTATATAGTATTACTATAACATAAGTATTTAATATTCTTTGTAATTTGCAATGTATTAATTTCAATTGTAGTATCCTTGACGCCACGCCAAGGAACACGTTGTTTGGGATCGTCCGCAACTAATTCTCAAGCCCGTGGATGA
Source organism: Panax ginseng (assembly GCA_020205605.1). NCBI lineage: Eukaryota > Viridiplantae > Streptophyta > Magnoliopsida > Apiales > Araliaceae > Panax > Panax ginseng. Next base: position 1,956,922 of record CM035139.1, on the reverse strand, counting down.
GGTGGGCGGATGTGGATGACCGCACATGGCAGCTGATTATTGATGAGTTTAGGGTAGGATGTCAATCATTCATATGTTAGTTTTATATTCCATTTGAATATATTGTTACCTCTTTGATTTATTTTGTCTACTAAGCTTCTTAATGTGTAATGTGCAGAGATATTATAGTTTTGAGGACGGGCAGGAAGCCCATGGCATGACTGTTCTGCACAGATACCTCGAGATGAATTGGCACAAGTGGGTCTACGACTGGAAGAAAAAGGCCCAAATGAAGATGGCTGATGGACAGACACTTAAGGATGTCCGGCCAGATTTTATATCTGCTGCAGTGTGGGACCAGATGTGCAGCATTTGGGATGGCGAAGCCTTCAAGAAGATGTCGGACAGGTTCAATTGCCACAACAGAATGAGTCTCCTCTTCACACCGTGACTGGGTCTCGATCGTGACAACTCAGTCTGGGAGAGACTCGAGGTGAGTTTAAAGCATGCACCCTCCCGCTTGGAGTTTTGGTGGCACGCCCACCAAAAGAAAGGTGATGGTGGTTATATCTCACCTGAGGCAGAACGCATTGCTGTAAGTTATGTAATTATCTTATTTAGTATGTATGTAAAATTCGGATATTCTTTTGTATTATTTTATTTTATTCTTTGCGTATCATCTACTAATGTGTTTTTTTTCAGCGACGGTTCGAGGATCTTGCAGATGGGTCTTGAAAGCGACCAAAGAGGTGACACTCCAAAGATATCTTAGTCTACGCGCGTTAAGCGAGGAGATAGAGGGATCCAGCCGTGCATGCTTCTGTGGGGGCCGAAGAAGGGTAGAGTTGTGGGCATTCCCCATGTCCCACCTTACACCCTAGTCCTCGCCATGCGAGATCTCGATGGCTCCCACCCACCGGAGGTAGTAGTGCGAGTGGATCCGGTCTTGCCCATCATTATCTGACGACTTCTTCCAAGCGATCATAGAGGGGTGCATGGCGGCGATGTTGTGCGGCATCGGTAGCACCATCATGCGAAAGTGGATCTACCAAATGCTCAGAGGTTGTCCACTCTCTATAAATCCTACACCGTTGTTGACGACCTCATGGGTGTAATCTGAGGAGAGACCATCCGCGTTTGTCAGGCATTGTCTTGGCCAACATCTTCCCACCACATATTCGACAGGTAAAAACAATTAAATTATGTATTTCTTTATTTAATTTATGTAATTTATAATTGTAATTTGTAATTATATTTCTATGACACGCAAACAAACACATAGCACCGCGTAGGTATTAGACACGTGTTAGAACTTACGGGACTCGATTCCGACATACGAAATCCGAGTTATCGTCCAGTTTGCAAAACTCGCCAACACTTAGGCAAAAAGTCAAAATGTGACCCTAAACCCGTGTCGGTCGTCAAATGCCACGCAAAAACACACACATAGCACCGCGTAGGTATTGAACACGTGTTAGAACTTACGGGACTCAATTTTGACATACTGAATCCAAACACTTGATTTAACACAAACAAAACTAATTTAAATATGCTCTATTTTCAATTCGTTATTAATATTTTATTATTAATTGTAGGGTCTTGTTGATGAGACTTGGTGGGGTGGAGGTCATGTGCACATGCGATGCCTGTGGTGGAGATGGTGATGATCATGGTCTTGATCTTTGTTGAGACTATTGAGGTGGGACCGTGATCAATGACCGGCCGGTGGGTCCAGTGAGAGTGGGACCAAATGGGTGGGATCGACGATGGGACTGGCGGCGATGGTGATACCGATATTCCTGATCTTGGGTTGTAGTACCCATTATGTTTATATTTTGACTTTCATATATGTATATTTATACAGCTTTTGAGTTGTATAGACTAGAGTTTAGATTACATTTTGTATTTTTATTGTACGACTTTTATCTATAAGTCATTACGTTGTTTACATATTTGATGGTTGATATAGCAAAAGTTATTATTGTTATTCGTGAAGAATTCTTTATAATTTTTCTTTAGTTTATAACAGGTATAATTATGTATATGTAAATGAACAGGTGTATTTTGCAATTTTAAAAAAAATTTTTATTAAAAACTCATTGGCGACGGGAGATAAGGGTTATTGGCGACGGCATGCCGTCTGCAATGACTGTTTTTTATTTTTTTGAAAAAAATATTACTGATGGTGTATTAAATCATGACACCGCTTCAGAATAATGTGTCATAGGCGACGGTTGGCCATCGGCGATACCCCCGTCGTAATAATGACTTTTTCCGAAATGACGACGGAGGTAGGGCTGACGACCCATACAGGCTGACAGGGAGAGGCGAACGGTCGTCGTCATGCTAATGACATCATTATGACGGCTAGAGGTCATTAAGCGACAGACCGCAGCGCTTCAGAATGAGCTATTTTTATAAAGTGATTGATGTATTATTTTTGTAAATTCCTTCAAATATATTCTACAAGGGTTATGCTCTTCTAGAAAATTCATTGGAAAAGTTATGGTTAAATGTACATGTGTTGCCTAAACTTGGTTGAATATACAGGTTGTTTCTGTTTTGGTTACCATTAAAACATATTCTGGTTACTTTTATATAACTATTTGGTTACTTCTTTATTATATTTTGGTTAGTGTTACCTTATGGTTTGGCTACTATTATTGTGTCCTCAATGTGGGATTTTAGATACTTTTATTTTTTTTATTCTGGTTAATATGTAATTATTTAGTATACATGAATTGTCTAAACTGGGTTTCATTACATTATGTTTCTATTTTGGTTACCATTAAAACTGCGCTCAGTTACTTATCATATAATTATGTGGTTACTGTTTTATTATGTTACATTATGGTTACTGTTATTAGTAACCAGATAGTTACAAGCTTAAATCAGGACAAATATCAATTGTTAAATGTACATATATGAGTGTCTTATTTATCTACAAGCTTGTTAGTAACCAGATAATTATCATAGATAGTTACAAGCTTGTTAGTAACCAGATAATTATAAACTTGTATCAAGACTGTTATAAAGTGTTAAAGGTATATGTTTTATTTATACCCTGTCATCATGATAGAATAAGAATCTCCGATTAAGAGTTCTCATTTATATATATGATGGTCACTTATAGATCTCATATTAAAATAAAAATAGGTTAAGAGGTGCAGTTGGTAACTAAACCTGCATATAAGGGTAACCATTTTAGTTTTTGTTAGTAACCAAATTATTAAAAACTTATATCAGAACAATTATCAAGTGCTTAATGTTCATGTGAGGGTTTCCATTTATCTAGCTAATGGATACTTTTAAATTACGTAGTTATAAAAGTTATTTGGAAATGGTTCATGTCAGTTGGTAACTAAATATGAATATAGAGGTAACCATTTTATTTTAGATGGGTAACCAAATTTACATAAAAATGTTTCAGAACAGTTACCAATTGTTCAATGTATATGTTTACTTTATATTGATAACTCATGATGGAATCAAAATTAAAATATTAATCAACATCAATTTTGGTTATCAGACACCATCAAAAATGTTACCAACCATATGGTTAATAGTTACTAACAGTAAACAATTATATATTCTTGTAAACAATTAAATTTATTGTATTGGTTACTGTCAGTCTCCATAGTCTAACAACTGAATAAACATTGTAAAATAACCAAATCAATATTAGATAAGAACTAAATTACATAATCTTAGTAACTTAACATAAATCAAATTTTTACATGCAAATTTGAAGGCCTAAATGATGGAATTTGACCAAAAAACCATGCAGTTCACCAGCAAAGCTGGTGATTTTTTATCGTTGATCCGTTTCCAATGAAATTAGGCTCCGAAAATGCCAAAATCTGATACTCCAAACTTGACAGAAATTGTCAAATTTTCACTGCAACCAAATAAATATTATACTGTAACCAATTAAATAGTATACAACAACCAATATATATAATCAGATTAACAGTTGTATGAAGGTAACCAATGTAGTCAATAAGTAACCATCAATATAAAAGAAATAATTATAAAACTCAATAACATTATAGAGTAACCAAATAAACACCTTACAAAGATCTAAATACATATTATACAAAGAACTAATGTATATGTAATTAGTAGCCAAGATTATAAAAAATATTTTTACATTCATTTTACAACCAAAACAATCAGTAATGACTTTGTTATTGATTAAAGACTAATAGGTGTATGAAGGTAACCAATGTAGTTAATCAGTAACCATCAATATAAATACAATCAATATAAAACACAGTAATATTATGTAGTAACCATGGTAATATTACACAGTAAATAAGTCAGCATTATATACTAACCAAATCCAGATTAGACAGTAACCAACATATATTTACTTAGTATCCATAACATAAAACATATTTGACATGCATTTTACAGCAAAAATAAACTATAAAAAATATCAATATGTACTTAAAGATTCAACAGTTGCAGGAAGGTAACCAATGTATTTAATAAGTAACCATCAATATAAAAAACATCCATAGAATATACATTTAAAGTATACAAAAACCAAATAAATATTATACAGTAACCAAATCAATAATAAACAGTAACCAATTTCTATGTAGCAATCAAAACAGTCAGTATACTGAATTTCTGACCAATTAAAGAGCGAAAAACTTAAGAAAGGTAACCAATATACGAGTATATAGTAACCACGGGGTAACCAAATAAACATTTTAAGTATTCAGCAACCAAATAAACATTATACAGTAACCAAATCAATAATAAACAATAACCAATTTATATGTACTTAGTAACCAGAATATAAAACATATTTTTACATGCATTTTGAAATCAAAACAGTCAGTATACTGACTTTGTTACCAATTAAAGAGCGAAAAACTTAAGAAAGATAACCAATATACGAGTATATAGTAACTACGGGGTAACCAAATAAACATTTAAAGTATACAGCAACCAAATAAACATTATACAGTAACCAAATCAATAATAAACAGTAACCAATTTCTATGTACTTAGTAACCAGAATATAAAACATATTTTTACATGCATTTTAATATCAAAACAGTCAGTTTACTGACTTTGTTACCAATTAAAGAGCAAAAAATTTAAGAAAGATAACCATTATACGAGTATATAGTAACCACAGGGTAACCAAATAAACATTATACAGTAACCAAATCAATAATAAACAGTAACCAATTTATATGTACTTAGTAACCAGAATATAAAACATATTTTTACATGCATTTTAAAATCAAAACAACAAGATAATCGACTTTGTTACCAATTAAAGAGCGAAAAACTTAAAAAAGGTAACCAATATACGAGTATATAGTACCCACGAGGTAACAATATGCATATAAACTTTAAACTCAAAGTTGTTACAGAGGTTGATTTCTGATCTTGAAGTTGTTGTTGATCTTATTGAAGTTGTTATTGATCTTGAAGTTGTTGTAGATCTTTGAAGTTGTTGTTGATCTTGAAGTTGCTGTTGATCTACTCCTAGGAGTGAGCAAAAAACGGATAAAACCGAACTACCGAACCGAACCGAAGTATTTTAACCGATTTATTTCGATTTTCGGTTTTTTTTTTGGAATTTCGGTTATATCCGAATTATTATTCAAAGATTCGGTTCAGTTAGGTTTTAAAATGATATTTCGTAAGTTACTTAATAACCGGATTTTAATATTTAAAAAAATTAATTATTAATTATTAATCATATATTCATATTATTTATTAACTTCTATTTCTCCATTTTGTTTTCTAAGTTTTACTTTTCCCCCAATTCTATTTTGCCCTAACCCACTTCGCCCAGATCTGAGACTCCAATTCTCACTCACTCACTCTCGAATCTCGAATTCTCGATCGTCTCAAGTCTCCTACCTCCACTCCACCTCTCTCCCCTCTCAGGCCTCCGCAGCCCACGCTCTCTCTCTTCTTCCTCTCGTCTCGACAATGACTCTCGACCTCACCTCCCTCACCGACTCGACTCTCGGTCTCCCACGTGGTCTCTCATCTCTCTCTTAGTCTTCGGCGTGGTCTCTGTTTGTCTCTTCGCGACTCTCGTCCTCGCCACTCTCGCCTCATCGAATCAGTTTTGTCTTTCAAGTAAGCATTAATTATTTTGGTGGTGCTTTTTGACTTCTATGGTTTTTGTCTGACCGTTTGTTGTGATTTTTGAAACTCTATACCTTTTACACCCTGTAGTTATTTCTTATCTGTGTATTTGTTATATTGCTTGTATATTGCTTGTATAGCTTATTTCATGAATCATGATAGCTGACTATTTAGATTGTATGGTTGTTACTTGTTGGTTAGTTATCTGCTGGAGCTGGACCAAGTGTATTAACAGAGTCACTTGATTTATGCTTGAATATTAATTTCTTGAAGTTTTTGATTTATATAAACTTTTTAAACTTTTGTTGTTAATGTAATTTGTTTGAAAATTTCAGATGATGTCAAGAAGTATTTTAAATGATTTGCATATGGTGGATGATACGATTTAACCCGACCTTGATGACCTTGATGCAATTGGACATGAGAAAGAGGGGGGTGATAGTGTTCCCACCCCCAATCCCACCCCCACCCCCACAACCACAACTACAAAGAGTACGGGACAGCCAAAAAATATAAAGCTGCAAAAAAAGAGGATGACTCCTAGATCCAAGGTGTGGACTGAGGGGCACTTCATTCCAGCTTAAAGATAATGATGGTAATGTCATCAAAGGTAAGTGTACTTATTGTGGAAAAAGAATTAGTGTGTTGATTCATCTTCAAATGGTACTACTTTGCTTTAAGAAATCACTTTAGAATTTGTAAAAAATCCCATCAACATGGATAAAGCTCAACCCCAACTTGTAGGAATTAAAGAGGGTGAGGGGAGGAGGGGCATGTGAGGGTACACTCACCACTGGAGATTTGACCAAGAAGTTGTTAGGCGCAACCAAGCTTTACCATCTTATTGTAAATGAGCTTCCTTTCAAACATGTTGAGAAAGATGGTTTTAAACGACTTACTTATCAAAGTTGAAGATATCCTAGGTTTTAGTTGCCTTCACGCTTTTACATTTGCTAGAGACCGCATTCGTTTGTATGATAATGAGAAAATTAAAGTCGAAAACATTCCTTAGAAAAAATTGTGAACGTGTTTGCCTCACTCATCGATTCTTGGACTTCCAATCAACGCTTGAATTATATGTGTATTCTTTGCCCATTTTATTGATGAAAATTGGAAATTGCATAAGAAAATCTTAAATTTTCGAACCATCACAAGTCATAAGGGAAGGACATTGGGGAAATGGTTGAGTCTTGTCTAAAAGAGTGTGGACTTTCTAAAGTTATGACACTCATCAGATAATGCTAGCTCAAATGATACAAAGAATCGCTTACTTGAGAGAGAGATGTTCATTTTGGAAAACCAATTTCTTGGGTGGTAAGTTCATTCACATGCGATGTATAGCTCACATTATTAATCTTGTTGTGAATGATGGGTTGAAGTTGATTGAGAAATCTGTTGAGAATGTAAGTCGTGCAGTGAAGTATGCAAAACAATCCCCGACTAGGGTCAAGTCATTTAAGGATCAGATTGAGTATTGTGGTCTTCAAGACAAGAAAGGCTTAAGTCTAGATTGCCCAACTAGATGGAACTCTACTTACTTGATGTTAAGTTCAGCCTTAAAGTACAAAGAAGCTTTTGATCGATATGGATTTGCAGATAATGGCTTTGTAAAAAAGAGATGGGGGCCAAGATATTCCAACGCACTTCGGATTGGAATAGGCTAAATTGTTTGTGAGATTCTTAGAACATTTTTATAATCTCACTTTATGCGTATTTAAAACCTCATCTTATGTCACATCAAATACTGCATTTCATGAAATAAATGAAACTTATGTTATGTTGAGTAAGTGGGAAAGAAACAATGATAGAGAATTGAAACAAATGGTCAAGGCAATGAAAAGAAAATATGATAAGTATTGGGGAAATGTTACAAAGATGAATATGTTGTTGTATATTCATTTGTGCTTGATCCTCGCCTAAGTTGAGTTTTGTTCAATTTGTTTTAGACGAAATGTATGGAGATGATGAAATTGAAGTTGAAGATCCGTTGGTAAGTATGGGAATAGATCTTCATTTTGATATTGACAATGAAGATAGGGATTTAGAATATCAAGCAAGGAATAGGGCCACGGGGATAGAGATTGCCGATGGTGTGAAGAAAGCAATGGAAGATATGTTTAATGAGTACAAAAAAGTATTCAACTCAAGAAAGTGGGCCAAGTGGCACATCAAGTTTAAGTAACATGTCATCCAGGGTTCTAATTCAATGGAATCCCAAAATATAAATAGACTTATGGATAAGTTCAAAAAGCGTCGGACCAGAGTGATACTTGGAGAAAAATCGGAGTTGGACAAATATTTAAGTGAAGATGTGGAAGAAGCCGATGAGTCTTTCGATATTTTGGTGTGGTGGAAAGCAAATAGTGCAAGATTCCCTATTCTTTCACGTCTTGCTCGTGATGTGTTGGCTATTCCCATTTCTACTTTGTTTCCTAATTCGCATTTAGCACGGGGCATTCTTGATTCATTTAAAAGTTCATTGTCTCCTAATATGGTGGAAGTTCTCATATGTGCTCAAGATTGGATTAAAAGGAAGAATTGCATTGATGTGGAGGAAGATAACGACTTTGCCGATAAACTTGAGTGTGGTAATAATTATTGTTTATGTTTATTTTATTGAACTAATTAATAAAACAATTTATAAAAATAATGTGTTTAATTATATTTTTCATTTTTCAAAGAATTTCCAAGTTGAGCCTTCTTCTACTAATGATGCCAATGTTTCCACGAGGACCACGACTCAACTTGATTAATGAGGTAAATTCATCTTTTGATTCATTATTGCTATTTAACTCAGTATTGGGGCAACATATATAAACAAATGAGAGTGCTTCGATACTCCCTTTGATAATTCTATGAATTTATGTTGCCTAAAGCAAAAATTATTATTGTGATGGTAAAGTCATAAAGATGAAAATTATATACTGAGTAGTATTCAAGAGTTGTAGTATCGCTTAATTTGCTTTCTTAAATGAGAAAATTCATGATAGATTATTATTATTAAGTGTGTTGGTTTACCAAACTTTACATATATTCATTATTGCAATTTAATTAATAAAGTAATTGTTGAGCAATGTGGGGGAAAGTCCTTTTTCTTTAGCAATTGTTCACCTGCCAACCATCTTTTTCTTTTTTCATATCTCTCTGAGAGTATGTGTCTTTGTGTTGCATATGCAGGTGAAAAGTGGTAAACAAATGCTCTACTAGAATAGAAGTGCAGGCAGTACTTGGTGAATCAAAAGGCGCGTGCAAGATTTGTTATGGATTTGCCTTGGTGATATAGGAGGTCTGTTGTTGTTGATCGTCATGTGATTGTTTACTTGTTTGTGTAATATGTGATAATGGACTGGACTAGACTGCATAATATGTCGTGGCAGTTGTTTACTTGTTTGTTTGTGTCATGGCAGTTCTTTCAATTCAATGGACTGCATAATGTTGTTTGTTTGTGTAATATGTGGCACTGGACTGCATAATGTTTCAATTCACTGGACTGTCATGGCAGTTGTTTGTGTAATATGTGGTAGACTGTCTTTAAAGTTTCAATTCACTGGATTGTCTTTTAATTCACAGGACTGCAATACTGCTGCTTTTAAATTCGGTTATTAACCGAATAACCGAATAACATATTCGGTTATTCTGTTATTCGGTTATCACATATTTTGGTTATTTGTTCGAATACCTAAAATAGGGTAGTTTCAGTTTACGGGTATAACCGAAATCCTAATTCGGTTCGGTTATTATCCGAATGTTCACTCCTATCTACTCCTCTATTATCCGATCTTAGAGTTCCATGTCGTCTTCTCCGATCGATCTGTCGTTGCTCTATTTTTTTTGATCTCCAAGTTGTCTTTTTCTTCATTAGCGTGAATTTAGGATCGGTCAATTGAAAATATGAAAGTCGGTAACTGACGTGTAGGGAGTTAATGACGCATAATTTTAGCAAGGTAATATTGTGTTGTTTTATTTTTGTAATTATGTTGTGTGTGTTTTATTTTTGTAATTATTTTCTAATTGTTGTATATTAGTATTAAGGACCCAAAAAATTTCCACTACGATGACGAACTCAAGCAGGGACGAAGCTATGTGGGCTTTGCAGGGGGCCATGCCCCCCCCCCCCCAAGATTTTAAATTTTTTTAACTACCACCTACAATATTTTCTTTTCTGTTGTGCTGAACTCTTGACAAAATGATTTCTTTTCTGTTGTGTTGTAGTATATATTATGACATGTACTAATCCTGATGCTTAATAGTAATAGCCCTTTGCAAGGGTAGATAAATATATGCTCTTGTTAGCAATCAAACAATTGTCCTTCACAGCTTGTGTATATCAATGTGTATGTTTAGAAATAAATTGAGGTAGTTAATTGAATTATTTGTTTTTTGTTTTAGAGTAATGAGAAAATCGCATACTATTGTGTCATTTTTCAAGAGAAAACAATCAAATCATGTTTTAGTAAAACGTCGGGTGCAATTCTGACAAAATTTTGATATGTTCTAAAAGACTTTTTTTGTTATATTTTATTGTCTTTGTCAAAGCAAATTCTATTCCTATATTATTTTTGTTTTAGTAAAAATATGTTTTATAATGATAAACGAATATATATTTTTTTGGCCCCCCAAAAAAAAATTCTGACTCCATCCCTGAACCCAAGTTTTACAATGTTATTTATAAATAAATATTTATATTATAAAACGGCTCCCTCGAACTAGTGACGACAATTGTGTCGCATCATTTTATTTTTTTTATCCTTATAAATTTTTTTATATTATTATTTTTTATTTAATCTTTAAAATTTATAAAACTTTGTTTTATTTTTATTATCTACACACGTAACTTGTACTATGTTACTGGAGTGGTAGGGAGTATTTTTTACCTAGGCTAGGGTTCCAAAGCAAAGACTAGCACTATCATTACCAATTACATGGATCCTCCGTGTCACACGTACTACAGCCCAACAACAGCAAAGTACACGTGTTTACCCGCACGTTCAACTTTTTGTCTTTAGGCTTTTGGATCTCATCCACGGACAAACGCCCTCCTCTACTCTAAAAATCATTTCATCATTTGCTTCTCATTATTTTTAACAAAACACCCTATACATACGTGAATACAATCACAGCCGTCCGATCAAATCATTAACAAAACTGACCATCTTTGATCAAGGGATACCCACACGTGCAAGCATGCATATGCATGTGCATGTGCAACCATTACCAAGAAAGTGCAGTGGGTCTGTTTGCCAATCTTGCCTCATCGATATTCGTGTGAATTAGCAGTGGGGCCCATGCATTTCTCACCGGCTGAGCTGGTCACCATGTGTTTAAAATGGATGCTTCAAATCGGTAACAGTTACTTAAGCAATAATTAATTACTAATTAATCCATTAGCTCAAAAAGTTTAAGGATGGCTTGCACGTGGTGGTCAATGGAACATATATACAGATCCATTACATAAGTAGTAGTACTAAGTTTGGTGGGGGTGTAATATATGACTGGGAATGAGTAATTATATGTGCTGCATATGATTACTTAATCATAATTTGATTATTATTACTAGTAGTATTTTTTATGAGTTTATTATGGAGTGGCTAATACCTACCTAATCATTTCTCATTATTGCAAATGATGAGACCCATGAAATGATACCATGATTTTGTTTTCTGATGTGGTTTTGCATTTGCATTAATAATAATGGATGGAATAGGCGATTTTCCATGACATTTTATTTTTTACTTTTGAAAATTTAATAAGAATTCATTTATGTATTATGATAAATTTATGCTAAATCATAATTGCCAAGTTTATTATTTATTCATATGAATTATAGAAGTGTCCTACTTATTATTATTATTATATATATATATATAAATATTATCATTAATACTTATTTACGTAATTTATAATTAAAAAATTGACATAAATATTCGTACATATCATTTTTTTAAGAGTAATTTTAGTTGTCTGCATTACACATTGTATCTAGTTCATTACGCGTTGTACATTGAAATTCAAAAATAAATGTGCCAGTGTTCAAAATTAATTCTACAAGCATTCCAGCTATTCCGTAAGTAGTCGAATACCTAAAAGTAAGATTATACATGAATTTAACTCCTGAATGCTGTCTTAAACGCTGCTTATGCATAACCCAACAATGATATGTATATGGTGCATGCTTCACAACAAAACCGACAACCCATTAATATCACTTACCTGGGACAGACCAACTATGCTGTAACCATTTCTGAGTTCTTTCATTATCTTCACCTGAATGTTTACAAATAAACTCGTAAATATGTGAAAAGCTTCAAAAACCAGCACAAGAATAAAAGCAAAAGTAGAAGAGAATTCTGTCACCTTATTGCAAACAGCTTGAGCCCGCAAAAGCAAGAGTCGATTTTATTACTCAACAGTGAAAAATGACGATTCTAAGGGATCAAAAATTAATATACGGCTCTACCTGTTCCTGTAGGGGCATAACCCAGGAATCCCAACTTCCATCTCCAATTTCTCTATTGCATGGAACAGTATGAAGAAACAATATAAATCAACAAGAATAATTCCAACTGCTAAGATGCTGAAAGCTGCAAACAGTGAAAGTTTCCAACATTTAGCAAATGGCATGTAGTCTTTGCCCATATACCAGCTATACTAACGATATTTCAAGATGAACATAGCAAAAGAGATTGATAAGTATAGACTTATAAGCATAGGTATGCCCAAGTCTGAGTTATGTCCATTTAAGTTACAAGAGCATTCATACCCATGGTGTGGACATCACATTGGATTAAGAACAATGCTAAAGAATAAACATAATACTAATTTGCAATAGCGTCTCAAGGAAAGCTTCAAAGAAATCCTTTGATAGGCTTTAGTGTAATTAATTACAACCAGTCATACCAGCCTGAGTCACATATTGAGTCCACATCATTGTATGATAACTAGTGAGTGGGTTTTTTAACCTCCGAATGTCTATAGTCAATGTACAAGAAATCAGCTGACGTCTCCACTACAAAGGCAACGTTAAAGAGGCGAGGAAAAAAATACAAAATCCAAATAAATTGGTAGACCTATGTAGGTTTTTTTTGGCGTACACCAAGATTCTATGAATGTACAAAGTCCAATCCCATTAGAAGGCCTCAATTAAGCTTGGAAATGGAAAACTTGAAGAGTGCTGCTTATAGTTCATTTTATGGTGGATTTAAGATTATACAAGAGTTACAAATTAAAGCTTTAATAGTAGGAAGAAATGTTACAAGACATAATAAAAGATTGAAATCACTCGTAGCCACGTAAGGCGTTTGGCTGCAAGAAGATTAGTAGAAGTACAGTTGGAACTGTTGAGCAGTAATTGTAATGTTATTTTTGCTCAAAATAAAGGCCAAATAGGTAGGAGAATGAGATGTGGCTTCAAAGAGAGTGAAGGATAATCAAAGACAAGGGTCTAGAGATGTTTTCTAATTGGGGATTTATATGTCGATAAATATATGACGAAATTGAATTGCGACTATCGTGGAACTCTAAGCGATAAAATAGAATAAATTAGGGTGGGGCCATTCTTAATTCCTACATGTCCCAATGTATGCACATACATTGGTATTTACTATTGACAAAAATATGGACATGTGTAGTTGACTCTTTCCAATTTTAGTCCACATCAAGGTTATTACATATAAGTAACTTATTAATTCTTAAAAAATAATACTCCAAATTAGATAAATAAAATAGCCAAGGTTCAGCAGCAATGAAACAGGCCCAAATCTAGTAAACTAGATTTTATATGAACTTGAAATAACACTGATAAATAATTCCATATAAGTTTTATAAAGGGAGACCTCTAATTAAAAAATATGGCTAAAAGTCATACATGCAAAATCCTTCAGATTTAGACCAGTTGCCTAGTTGCTCGGTGAACCTTTTAATTCCTTTATGGGAGCATTGATAACCAATTCCTGTTAAAAGAAGTTCATTTGGGCTAAGTATATACTAAGAAAGATATAACTTGATTATTAGCAAAAAAAAAAAAAAAATACTTATGATAGAAAGTCAAAAGTGTATTATAACACACTTCTAAAGACAAGTAGAAAAACTTATGATAGAAAGAGTCAAAACTGAAATTATAACAAAAGGATGCAAGAAGTTGGTCACACCTGGTCAAAAAAGTTAAAAGGGTAAACCAGATCAAATAATGCAACTTGCATTGCATGCAAGAGTGCTAAGTAACTAACTAGAATCCAATTCAGCTAAAAATTTCTGCTGAACTCTTATTGCTTTAGCTGTGTGATTCCTGAAGTCAAATACAAGTTTTGCTCTAAGTTCTTTCACATTCTACACAAATTCTTTCACTGTAGTTGCCTTCTAAAACTTTGATAGCCCACCAAACCCGTCAAATCATGACAGCAATGAACCTTCAGTTGTATTGTATGTATAGGATGTTCCTTTACATAGTTCTTTCCTAAGTTTTTTTGGCTTTGGGAAAAAATCTGACACTTAAAAATGCAGTCACTAACCTAATAGTACCACCCTCCCAAAAAGAATGTCCTCTTTGATTCTTAAACATGTTAAGGTTTTTCTTTGAGATTATTTTTTTATCAATTATTTTTCAATATTGAATATTAAGGCTAAACTTTGTGATAAGAAAGACATAAATAAATTAATATTTCAAGTGTGCTATTGGCGAATACTAACACTCATAAACAAGTCGCAGACTTTCTCTTTGGGATGGAGGGAGTAAGATAGTACAACTATTACATATTCCTAAATCTAGGCTTAGCACCGAAATCATGTCATATCGAGATCCTTTTTTCCTTTTAAGAGATTCAATACATATCACTCATCAGTAATGCACAAAACTACTGGTAATTTAATCTCATATTAGGCCATTGCATTGACCAGATATTATGCCCACTAAAGTTACTGATCCAGCATCACTAAAAGTAAGTAGTTTCACAGATCATCAGTCTTAACTGATAAAATGTCAAAAGCTACTTATTACTCTGATCACAATAGTATAAATACATAAAGATATCAAAATCAAGAAGAAAATATGAAAACAAAATCTCCCTTTCCTCTCATTTTGTAAAGTCAGAAATTTTAATCCCGCAAGCTAAAGAAGGAATCCTTAAGAGATAATTTAAGCTAACACATTGAAAACTACATGTTAATAAACTATAATTCAGTAGACTGAGACATAATATATATTGTTCTATATTATAAATTACCGTGAAGTACAATGAAAGGAACGGAGGATGAAAGCGAAGATAGGGATGAAGACGATAAAGAAAACTGATGATGAATAAGCCATTCGTGTAATATTGAAGAATCTAGTCCCCCTTCTCTCTTTCCACTCCAGGAACTTTTGCAAAAAAGCCGGTTTGTCGGGTCGGACAAGTCTTTGGCTGTATACAATTGTATAGCCGTATTATATAGGAGTACTAGCGATAAATCGTGCCTGAAGGCACTGTATAATTAAAAATAAATCATGAACACAAAAAAATGAAGTACTGAATATGGACACACACTAAACTAAAAGTCTAAATTAATTCTTAACACACCCGCACTTTCCATAAATACTCCACAAAACATTTAAATGAAAATTCTTATGAAGACAAATTTCAATGAATAAATAAAGAATATCCAACTTTAATAGTCAAATTCTCATAAATTTAAACTAAGTGTAACTACATTTCAAGATTTATTTTTTATTATTTATAAGCCTTTTTGATTGATTGTAACTTTTTAAATAGTAACTTGACAAGATGGACTATCAACTAAGTTTGAATTTTTGAGAGATAAATTCTTGGCCGTCGGATGTTGAAGCCCAAATGATTTTAGATCATTGGATGTTAAAGCCTAAATTGATTTGAGGTCGTTGGATGTTAAAGCCTTGGGATTTGAGCCGCTCTGTTTTATATTATAGATACAAATTTCAGTGATGATAATAATTGTTTAAAATATTTAAGTAATGCTTAATGCCCCAGATTACAATATAAAATAAAATATCAAAGAAGAAAAGAAACCAGTCGGCCAATCCAGGGAATCAATATGCAGAAATACAAAATGAAACCTCACTTGCATTTCGATTAAATCTAATCGCTCTTTTACATTGTCAGCAACGACTGCTTTGAATTTGTCAAGTAAATACAAAAATGAATACGCAAAAGGTATCTTATGATAGTAAAGGTGGTGGTGGTAAGATTGACATCTTACCTCTCACAACCACTCGAAGCTAAGCAAACAGGAATCAACTATATATATATATATATATATACACACACACACACATACGCGAATGTTTCTTCAATCTATACAGCATTTTCATAGCCTCTCCTAGCTTCTGCATTTTCATATTGTTGTTATTCAAGTGTAATTTCCGTAAAACTCATTTCTTCTTGGATGCCACAACCGGATCAAGATTCAGCTAATTTCTCAATTGAAAAGAGAAAAACATAATAGAGCAACTTCTACAGACAAATTAAAACACCAAGTTCATCCAAGAACGATATCAAGAAAAGATGAAACAATGTAAAGATTGATGAATAAGAAGTTATTAGATTAAGTTATGGCCAATGGATTAGAAGAATGTTGTGAAATCAAGCTCACACAAATACACTAAGATAAATACAAACACACTACTGTATGAGATATAAAAATAATAACACAAGAATTTTACGTGGAAACCAGTACTGAAAAACCACGGGAAGAGATCTCGAAAAATCACTATGAAAATAATATGGAGATTACAAACTCTCAACCGAGAAATAAACTAACTGCTTATTTCTCTCTCTACCTCACTTTCAGAATGCTCTAACCGAAACTTCTCACTCTCTAACTCTCTTTGACACTCAAACTAGAGCTTTGCTCTTCTTCTCTCTAAGATATACTCTATCAATTTTGGTGTGTCTTTCCTCTTCCATTTGGCCTCCTTTTATAGCCAAGAACTAGAGGGTAGAAAAGGAAATGAAGTTGGACTCATTTTCACTAAAGGAATAACATTAATGAGATAATGGTGATATGTTCCTTGACCCATTAAAGGAGTGAGGACCATTGACCATTGACGAATGATTAATGACCAAAGACCAAAGACCAAAAATAGGATCCAATATTCAACAATCTCCACCTCGCTCATATTTTCCAAATATCGTGATCTTCTTTGTTACATGAATGTATCCTCTCCTGGATACTCCACTACTGAACTCAACATTAGACGAAGTGAATTAAGTCCAAACAATTAGCTTGAACTTTTCGTGCAGAATCGACTTTTGTGAGCATATCTGCGGCATTCTCCTTTGTGTGAACTTTGTGAATCTGCAATGTCACCATTGTTCAACCACTCACGAATCTTGTGATACCGAAACATCTATATGTTTGGTTACGGCATGGAACACTTGGTTCTTTGCTAAATGAATAGCACTTTGACTATCACACTTTGAATCTGGATCTTTGCCTTGCTTGAAACCTAGTTCTTCAACTAGTCCCTTAAGCCACAAAGCCTCTTGCTTGCCTCTGTCGATGCCATATACTCACCTCTGTTGTTGATAATGCTACCGTAGAGATCGCAACACCGACCTCCAACATATACATCCTCCACAAAGGTGTATACAAACCACCGTCGTGAGATCTCCTCAGATCTAGTCTCTCGGATAATCCGAATCAACGAACCTCAGTAACCTCACTTCTTTGCGGTATCACGATCAAACATAAGACCGTAATTGGTTGTACTCGCTAAATAACGAAAAATCCATTTCTTCGCATTCCAATGCTCTTTTCTGGATTTGCCATATACTGCTAAACCACGCCGATTGCTTGTGAGATATCTCGCCTTGTCACATACCATGGCGTACATTAGACACCCACCGCATTTAAATACAGTTGCTTTGGACATATACTCCACCTCGTCCTCTCGTTTGTGGGCTCAACTGTGAAGATAACTTTGAAATGTCTTTGCCAATCGAGTCTTAATCGGTTTAGCATTGTTCATATTAAACCTCTCTAAGACCTTCATACATATCCTTTCCGAGTTAGCCACAACTTTCTGGTTGACGATCCTGTGAATTTCCATACCTAGGATCTTCTTTGGTGACCCAAGATCCTTCATGTCAAATTCATCGCTTCAACAAATTCTTGGTGAAAGAATATCCGACTTCTCTTTCTTTCTTGTCAACATGTCATCGACATATAACGTTAACAATACTGAGATCCATCATCAAGAGATCTCAAATACACACGTGGATCATACTCGAACGAGAACCCATGAGCCATCATGAAGTTATCAAACTTCATATACCACCGCCTTGGGGATCGCTTGAACCATAGAGGGACTTCTTTAAACTGCAAACTAAACCCTCTTTCCACGTTCAATAAACCCCTCAAGTCGCTTTCACGTAGATCTTTTCTTCTAAATCACCGTGGAGAAAAGTCGTTTTCACATCAAGTCGTTACAACTCCATATCCTGTGATCTTCTGATAGATAAGATCAACCAAGAATCGATGTGTGTTTCACAATGGTGAGAAGATCTCATTGTAGTCGATTCCCTCTCTCGAGAGAATCCCTTTGCCACTAATCGGCCTTGAATCTTTCACCTTCTTTATCGGTGAGCTTCCTTTTCCCCGAACACCCACCGCATCCTATAGCCTTCGATCCTTTTGGAAGTTGAACTAACTCCCGTATACGGTTCTTTTGTAAAGATTCCATCTCTTCCGCCATAGCTATCGCCCATTTATCATTATCATCTGAATTTGAATAGCATCCCGATAGCTAGTTGGATCTCCACTACCCAAGAATCAAGGCAAAGGCAACCATGTCTTCAAACCCATATCTCTCGACCGGGTTTCTTGACTCGCTTTCCGATCTCTAACAAAGATTATAGGACCTCTCTTGGGGATCCAAGGTTGATCATCTTGAATCTCTTGAAGCTCCACTCTCAATCGGGTGTTTTTGCAACTCACTTGTCTGCAGATTCTTCATTCTCGGACTTGTTCAAGATGTGTTTCTCATCAAACACCACATCTCTCTGTGATAACCTTCTTCTTGATATCTTTGGATCCCATAACTCAGTATCCTCGACACCATCTTCATATCCAAGGAAAATACACTCTTTTGACCTTGGATCGAGCTTGGACCATCGCTTCTTGATGGCGATGAAAGCATAAAATTTGAACAACCAAAGATTTTCATCACGTAAAAATCAACTGGTTTCCCACTCCATACCTCTTGAGGATTTTGTAATCAATTCCTCACCAAGGAGATCGATTTATCGATAACACGTTGTATTGATTGCCTCACCCGAAACTCTTGGGCAATCCTGCATTCAATCTCATACATCCGCACGCGTTCAATGAGTTCTGCTTCATCCTCCTCTAAGACCCCCATTTTGCTCTGAGTTCTTTTGATCGAGAAGTGCTGGTGATACCTTCGTCCCGATGAGGCCGTAGGAATGACACATCCTTGTATTCTCGTGCCATTATCTCGATCCAAATACTTTGACTTCTTTCCGGTGCAGTTCTCTACTTTAGCTTTCCACTGCTTGAAGATTACGAAAACCTCGGATTTCGCTTCATAAAATACACCCACACCTTTCGGAGTAGTCATCTATAAAGTTAACAAAATAATGGGCTCCACCCATTTGACGTATGCTTGATTGGGCCCCACACATCCAATGTACATAATCAAGTACATTCTTCTCGGTATGTCTCGCCTTGAAGTGACCCTCCTGTTGTTTTTGCGTGACACGCAAAACTTGCAAAATTCAAATCGCACGCTTTTGACACCTTTCAACAATTGCCTTTATGTGAAGTTCTTTCATTCCACCTTCACTCGAATGACCAAGTCGCGTGTGCCGTAATTACATCTTATCACTTGTTGGAATTATCCTCGCATGAATTTCTTCTTCCACCAAAGAATCGTGTCCCCTATCAACTTGTAGAGGGTGCCTTCTTCGGCCCTTCATAATTACCATCGAGCCCTTGGTAATTTTCATGACACCATCTCTCGTGAGATCTATCGCAACCTATAAGTCAAGTACTCCAACCGATATAGCAAGCTCTTCTTCATTCTGGAATATACCTTACATCACCCAATGTTCTAACAACTCAAGTCAAACATTTTAATTTTTATGGTGCCTATCCCAAGTAACTGCAGATCGCATTGTTACCCAATAAAGCTAATACCACCATTGCGGGATGTAAAAGTATCAAACCAATCCCTATGAGGGGACATATAAAAAAAACAATAGGAATCCATGTACCAATCAGTAAAGTCGCCAATTGCCTCTAAACGGATAAGAGATCACCTTGTGAAGCTTCATTTTACATCACATGTGTATACGACTCTCCGTCATTTTGCACATCCTCATTGCTTTCGAACATTAAGCAGATTTTTCAATCTGCTTTCCTTTCTTCTTGTTATCCTTCTTCAACAATGGACACCGATTTTTGTAGTGGCCCTTCTCGTGGCAATGATAACATTCAACCCGAGATTTATCCTTCTTTTTTGGTCTCGATCGAGACCTTTCTCGTTCTCGCTTAATACTTCTTTTGATTAGGACCCTGCCACGCCCATTTGAAAAAGTAAGAAGATCGCTCCTTGATCTCCGGAAGTAGTGCCCTTGAACTTATCTTGGTCGAAGATCACGACATCACATCGTCAATCGCAAAGCTTTTCCTTCCCTACAAGGAGTGTAGTCCGGAGAGTTGAGTATGAATCTGGTAGAGAGACGAAGCACTAAAGGCTTTATCTTCTTCGTCGACTTCACATCAATCTCGTTAGTTGGGTCACCAATCTATTAAACTCATTAATATGATTGGCCAAATCGACCTTTCTTCCATCCGGAAGCCCGCAGACAATTCCTTCTTCAAATATAACCGATTTGACAGAGACTTTGACTTGTAAACTTTCTCAAGTTTCTCCCACAAGTCCTTCGAAGAGGTTTCTGTCAAAACCTGATATTTGATCTGTGGCGCCAAACTCAATCTGATTGTTGCCACGGCCTTAGCTTCAAGTTCCACCCATTTTTCATCCGTCATAGTCGCTGGTTTCTTCCCTTCTAGTGCCTTTGTCAATCCTTGTTGAGCCAAAACATCTTTGGTTCAGACATCGCTAATCTTTGAAATTTGACTTTCACAATCGAATGGTTCAACTTCATACCTCGCACTTGTGCTTGCCATCTTCGTATTTGTGACCTGCCTAATTTCTCTTTAAACTGATCGTTGGTGTGAACCGAGAGCTTTGATACCAATTGTTGTGAAATCAAGCTCACACAAATACACTAAGATAAATACAAACACACTACTGTATGAGATATAAAAATAATAACACAAGAATTTTACGTGGAAACCCAACTGGGAAAAACCACGGGAAGAGATCTCAGAAAATCACTATGAAAATAATATGGAGATTACAAACTCTCAACTGAGAAATAAACTAACTGTTTATTTCTCTCTACACCCTCACTTTCTGAATGCTCTAACTGAGCTTCTCACTCTCTAACTCTCTTTGACACTCAAACTAGAGCTTTGCTCTTCTTCTCTCTAAGATATACTCTATCAATTTTGGTGTGTCTTTCCTCTTCCATTTGGCCTCCTTTTATAGCCAAGAACTAGAGGGTAGAAAAGGAAATGAGTTGGACTCATTTTCACTAAAGGAATAACATTAATGAGATAATGGTGATATGTTCCTCGACCCATTAATATGTTCCTCGACCCATTAAAGGAGTGAGGACCATTGACCATTGACCAATGATTAATGACCAAAGACCAAAGACCAAAAAATAGGATCCAATATTCAACAAAGAAAAACTGCAGTTGTATTTTTAAAATGCAGTCTATTCATTTACCAGAAATACTGATCTGTTCATTACACCTTCTACAACATATAATTGGCTCCCTCTGAGAAAGCTCCAAGTGAAAAGAATCTGTTTCTCAAATATTTGAAAATTTGGAAATTATCTTATGACCGTACATTAACAACCAAAACAGTAAAGTCATTGCTTGTACATACAATAGTGTGTCCACCATGTGCCCTCGTAATTTTGAGCTCCTATGATCAAATGTTCTCCTCTCACTTTGTTCCTATAGATAGCCGAGCAGAAGCATCAAACATTAACTGAAGTTTCATTATAAAAATTCTGAAGGAAGTATCTTCCGTGAGTCCTTCTCATTACACAAACTCAGTATATATACATGATTACAATGCTTGATTCTAGGCTATGATTACAATGCTTGATTCTAGGCTATAATTAAGGACATGATTAATCAAATACCACTGATTATTTACATACTAAATATATACTCTATCATACCCCGATCGAAGCGGGGAGGTCGTCAGACGTCGAGATGAGGTATTACGAAAATCATCAAAGAGTATGCACGGAAGTCCTTTCGTGAAAATATCAGCTATCTGGTAGCGAGATGGGACATGAAACACACGAACTTGTCCTCTTTCAACTTTCTCTCGGACAAATAAGATATCCATCTCAATATGCTTAGTGCATTGATGTTGTACAGGATTACCGGAAAGATAGATGGCACTGACGTTATCACAGTACACCATCGTTGCCTTCTTGATTGGAACATGTAATTCTAGCAGTAGATTTCAAAGCCAACATGATTCGGCAACAACATTGGCGACACCTCTATACTCAGCTTCAACACTAGACCGAGATAAGGTGGGTTGTCGCTTAGACGACCAAGTAATCAAATTATCTCCAAGAAATACACAGTAACCGGATGTTGATCGTCGAGTGTCAGGACACCCTCCCCAATCCGCATCCGTATAGCCAGTGAGAACAGAAAACTTGGATTTATATAGATGCAAACCGAAGTCGAGCGATCCACGAAGATATCGCAGGATTCTCTTAAGTGCAGTCATGTGTTCGCTCTTGGGGTCATGCGTATCTGAAACATACTCTTTGGACCACATATGAGATATCTGGGCGGGTAAACGTAAGATATTGCAAGGCTCCGGCTAAGCTACGATAGTGCGTGGGGTCTGCATAAGGTGCTCCACCCGAATTGCTCAATTTCGCCATCGTATCCACAGAAGTGGGTGACGGCTTGCATGAAGACATACTTGCCCTCTCAATGATGTCTTCAGCATATTTCTTTTGGCAAAGAAATAAACCTCTTTCGTGATGGGTCACAGCAATTCCCAAGAAATAATGTAAGGGACCCAAATCTTTCATAGCAAATTCAGATGCCAGAATAGACATGATATGTCGACGAAGAGCCTCAGATGATGGGGTAAGGATTATGTCGTCAACATAGAGAAGAATGTATGCCATGTCATTTCCTTTGCAATATATAAACAAAGAATGATCTGATTAGCTATGCTTAAACCCCATTGTAGAGACAAAATCCGTAAACCGTTTATACCAAGCCCGGGGTGCCTGTTTGAGGCCATACAAGGACTTCTTGAGCAAGCGTACATAGTCTGGATGGTTCGGGTCGCGGAAACCCATAGGTTGATGCATGTAGACAGATTTCTTATGTAGTGGCCGTGCAAAATGCATTCTTGACATCCGGTTGATGTATGGACCAAGAATTCGATAAAAGCCAAACCGAAGCGCGGTCACGAATTGTAGCGGGTTTCACTAATCGGGTCAATGTTTGACCACAATCGACACCAACTCTTTGAGACACGCCATCACCAACAAAGACGGGCTTTATGCGCTCAAAAGATCCATCGATTTCTTTTTATGACAAAAAATCCACATCTGGCGAATAATATTCACATTAGGCGGACGGAGCACTAACTCCCACGTCTTATTTTTAATAAGACATCATATTCATCCAACGTGGCACTTTCCAATTCGGGTTGGACAACGCAGTTTTGGGGTTAGATGGCAGAGGGGATTGCGAAACCGAAGAAGTTAAATTAAAATGACGTTTGGGCTTAAAAATCCTATGCATGCTGCATGTGGCCATGGAGCGGTTTTGGTTTGGATGGGAGGGGTGTATGTGTGGATCAGGTGGGGATGTGGGCGGGTTGGGCTGGGAGCTTGATGGGCTAGGGAGAAATGGGGAGTTTTCTGGGCCGGGTGGAGGATCACTGGGAGTGTTATTGGAGCTGGGCCCAATTTGCGGGCTGATGGTGGGAGCAGAAAGAATAACGAGCTCATGTAACACGGGATGGATTCCATCATCAAGAAATTCATAGGTATGGGATGGAGGCGTATGAAAATTAGCAAAGGGGAATTTAGTCTCATCAAACACAACATGTCGAGAGATAATTATTTTGCGACTCGAGAGGTCATAACACTTGTATCCTCTATGGTTTTGTGGGTAGCCCAGAAAAAAACACGGGTTAGAACGAGCTTGGAGTTTATTAATATTGGTGGGGGGAAGAAGAGGAAAACACAAGCAACCAAATACTCTTAAATGTGCATATGAGGGATCCCGAAAGTAAAGAATTTGAGTAGGAGAAAAGTGTTTAAGATTTTTATTTGGGAGAATGTTTAATAAATATGTTGCCATATATAAAAGCATGATGCGAATGCGCGGTGGCATAAATGAGTGAAGCGAGAAGGGGTTCGAATCAAGTTGTTTATGATTCAATTTTTACGTTCGGCTTTCCGTTTGAGAGGAGGTGTGGGGACACGAGAACCGAAAACTCATACCCTGCTTGCGACAAAAAGATTGGAAATGTTCATTATCAAATTCCTTCCCGTTATCACTTTGAAAACATTTAATTTCCTTCTCAAATTGAATTTTAATATAAGCTCTAAAGGAAAGGAAAGCGTGTACACTTGCGATTTCTTGCCCGAGGAAAGGACCACGAGAAAATTAGAATAATCATCGAGAAAAAAAAAATATAATACTTGTGTCTGCTTTGAACTTAAAGCGAGAGATGTCCACAAGTCACTATGAATAATGTCAAATGGCATAGTAGTCTGAAGTAGATGGATAAAATGGCAACCGAACATGTTTCCCAAAAATACATGAAACACAAATACTAGTGCATGAAGATTGTTTACATGCAATCAATTTATTATTGCAAAGAGAACGAAAAACTGATGCTCCCGGGTGACCCAAACGATTATGCCATAAAGTAGGAGAAAGAGCAGCAAAAGTTGATGGAGTGGTGGCGGGAGGACTCGTGGTAGTGGATAAGGGGTATAAGTCTCCGGTGCTATCACATCTCATTATGGGAATCCCCATCTGCATATCCTTCACAGAAAACCCAAAAGGATCAAATTCAACAGAAACATGATTATCAGTTGTGAAACGACGAACAAAAACCAAGTTTTTAATTAAGTTTGGGGCATGGAGGACATTGGATAGTGTTAGGGGTGGATGAGGTGGAGATAGTGATATGTGTCCATAACCATGAATCGGAATAACATGACCACTGCCAACAATTATATTTTTATTATTGCTCGAATTTAAATAAGACGAAAGAGTACCTTGCGACGCCGTCATATGTGAAGTAGCACCGGTGTCCATGTACCAATTGTCATCAAGACGTTGAGAGACATAGTATGCATTCTTTGCTTGATATCCGTGGGTGCATGAGGGGGAGGGAATTTGGCGCTTGAAATAACTGTAAGCTTCTTCTGCGACGTTGTCCTAAAATTCCGGTTGACCGTCTTGATGGGGTCGTGTCCGGAAGATGATGGGTAAGGGCGTGGAGGCTTTGCCTGACCCGATGGAGCCTAACCAATATCTTATCGCGCCACCACGGTGGCGGATCTTTGCCGTGGACGGGGATGGGTGGCTCGTTGGTGGTTCTTGCCGCCATCAAGGGGCCCGGTTTGGACCGCCCTTTCCTCGTCCGCGTCCGCTATTATTCTTCCCTCTATTATTAGTCTGGTTGTTCTGGCTATTATTGTGCTTCCCACGTCCACCGATATTGTTTCGATTTTGACCATTACCATGGTTTGTTCCCCGTCCAAAACCGTGTGTCTCTTCGGTGCCGGAGTTGGTTGTTACGAGAGCCATGCCGGAGGCACTTGACGCCATAGCCACCTGTTTGGCTTTGCGCATCTCTTCGAGAATTAGTTTCTAGCGAGCCTCGTAAAACGGAGGTAATGGGTCACTTTGTTGTATGAACGTAGCCACACTATCATAGTTCTCATTTACCCCCGCAATCAATTGGAGAACCAACTGTGATTATTAACCAAAGCCCCAACATTGACGGTTGATCCATGAAAGATCTTGAGTTCTTGGCAATACGCCGAGACATTAGGAAAATTATCCATATGAATTTGGGTGAATTGATTTTCCAAGTAAACTGCCCGTGAGTGTTTGTTGTCTTGAAAAATACCCCATGCTTGTTGTGCCGAAGAGTCGGGCTCCAAGATAGTGTGGAGGAGATCGTTCGAAATCGTTCCATAAATCCATTGAAGGACTATTGCATCCAAACGAGACCACAATTCATCGTCTCGAACTGTCGCTGTCTCCTTACCCTTGTCAGACGACATGGGTGGCGTAGGGATGATATGGTCCATCACCTGATACGCACGGCAATGGATCTTAAAAAGCTCTGCCCATGACGAGTATTGTCCTTTCTCCATCTCAAGAATAATTGGGATAAAGTTCTTGACATTGCTTACAGCTAGGGCCGGAAGGAAGCGTGAGTTATCAGCCATGGAGAATGAGAGGAGAGGAGAACAAAGAAAATGAGATAAGGTAGAAGGAGATGGGTGATATAGAAACACCTAGGGAACGACTAGGGTTTATGGCTTTGATACCGTGAAGGAAATATCTTCCGTGAGTCCTTCTCATTACACAAACTAAGTATATATACATGATTACAATGCTTGATTCTAGGCTATGATTACAATGCTTGATTCTAGGCTATAATTAAGGACATGATTAATCAAATACCACTGATTATTTACATACTAAATATATACTCTATCAAATTCTGACAATCTGGCATGCAACAGAGCATAAATGTGAATAAAATATGTTTTGTAGCAAACCTATTTTAATGAGCTGAATTCAGTTAGCATGACTAACAAGTAGAAGACAGTGAACTAATATTTACCATCTAATAATGCTGCACGACAAACTGCAGAGATGGTTTAGCTTTTAGTAACCGTGTTTACAGGAGGGCTCTACACTTCTGCCAATAGAGGCCTGCTGATCCTGAAACGTAATTTCTCAAAAAGAAAATCCTCATTGTTTTACCATTTATCGAACCAGCCATTATATTTTATGATGAACACGGATTCTTCCTTGTTTGCCCATACACTTCAATAATCTGTTTCCTTGGGTCATCCAACCAAAACTTCAACAGATTCTCCAGCTCCGCCACACCATTATCAAGATACAAGATGATCCGTAACTCTAAAGACCTTACTTCTACTTGGAGACCCAGCAACTCTGATGAGATAAAACAAAACCATATCCTGAACAACTAAGAAACAACATCATAAAAGTCGTCCTCCAACAGAAATTATCCAAGATCCAGTAACGGACAAAATTATTCAAACAAAGAGAGATGGAGGATATATGAAAAAACCATCTTGGTTAATCATAATTTCTGAAGCCTGGTAATATGCGACACTAGCTCCATTTCTCCAGAATTCTTTATATGTTCAACTATATTGTCGACATAAGGAGGTTTTAATTGAATACCTCTCTCCACCATTAGCCGAGCAAGCTTTGCAGCTTCCAACAAATATCTGTCTTGACAAAGTCCAGCCAAAAGAATAGAATAGATATCCGAATCAATTGAAGATCGCATCCCGAGTTCTCAATTTCAATGTACAAGTGAAACCCATCTAGCACCCGCCCCTTCAAACAAAGTTCCTTTATGAAAAGGCTTGAAGCCAAACCATCAGGATTTATTGCACTAGCTAACATCCTTCTAAAAACCTTCTCAGCCTCCTCGAATTTTTCAATCCGCAGCAGAGACACCACAAGAGAACTATAGCACTCACTATTAGAAACACAACCATCTCCCACAACTCTGTCAATGAGCTTATAAGCCTCATTTGCATGATCCTGCACACAAAGTCCATTAATCAATGTACCAACCGTGACCCTATTAGGAGCACAACCATAGGCCACCATTCGATCAAAAATATTCAATGCCTCCACTGACCTACCATCCTCACAAAAGCTTTGAATCACAGACGTATAAGAAACAACATTTGGTTTACAATCCCCACCTCCTTTCTCCATCTCCTCCAACAACTGCAATGCCCTCTCTGAACTCCCAAACCTACAAACCCCATCAAGAAGCGCCGAATACAAAACCGTGTTTAGTAAACACCCATGTTCCCGCATAACCTGAAACAACCCGCAAGCATCATCCACTCTACCAGCATCAACAAAGCCCTTAACCATCGCAACATATGTTATCATATCAGGATATAGACCAACCACACCCATTTCTCTCATCAACCCTGCTGCCTCATCCATATCACCTTCTCACAAAACAACCTAATAACAACATTATATGCCTATGTATCGGGATGACAATTAAACTCCTTCATTTTCCTCAACACCCACAAACCCTCGTTTGCAAGCTTAGCCTCTCTACACAAATTCAAAACCACCTTAAATGTCTTAACACTAACCAAACAACCCTCATTCCTAAAAGCTTCCATAACATCATTAAAAATATTCGGGTTTCGACTGAGTTTAAACAAGTTACAAGCTTTGTTATACATGTAAGAACTGTGTCTATAGTTGGGTTGAAGACCAGCCCAAATGAAGAACCTAAGACCCAATAAAGGTCGATCAGTAGCACATCTCTGTAACACATCGGTGACACATGAAGTGTCTAATTGAACCCTAATTTTGTTTAGGCTTCTTTCAATGTTTGAAGCATTTGTCTGCAATTCGGTCCAGTACTGGTCTGCAGATGAAGTTGCTGACGAAAATGATAGAGTTGTTGTGAGTGGGAAAATGGGGTTTGTGAGTCGAATGGAGGATGAGACGTATCGATAGAGTGAAAAAGGTGTCATCGTTTTACAAAAAAATTAAGGCGCTGAGGAGAAACCAAACCCTAAATGTAAATTTTAAATGTATCTTTGATATTGGGGAAAAGATCGAACAGTTCGAAGTATAAACCTTCGTGGCGTCACTGCCCAGACCCCAGTTCGGGAACAACTAACGTTATGTTTTAGAGTTTTAAAATAGACAGAAAATAAATGACTAAAAATTTAAGTTTTTTTTTTATTTTTATGTTTTTTAGTTTTTTAATAAATTGAAAAGAAAAAAAATTAATAGAAAATTTGGCCATTTTTGTTGCCAAATTTTTTCGTCCAAAAATTACTTAATTTGGACGGAAAAGAAATTGAAATAAGTAATATTTTTATAATTTCCATATTATCTTTAATTTTTAATAAAATAAATTTTAAATTAACTTATGTCCTTAATTTTAAATTTTTTATTTTTTTTTTATTAAAAACTCAGAAACAACACAAATGAAAACTTCAAGTTTTCTATTTTTTTCTTTTCTGTTCTAATTTAAGTTTTCTATTTTTTTTTTTCGCTTCAAAACTCGTAAAGAGTTTAAGAGTTGGTGGGTGTTAACGTCGGGATCTCCTCGCCACGTCCCAATCACGTAAAGACGTCCCGATCCTCGCGATAAACACGAAACACTTGCAGAACACTACAAGCTCGATTCGGTCGGGTCGGGGGATAGCTTCGAGCGTGAGAATTAGTATGTGTTCACAAGGTTAACAATGGAGGAATGTAATGTCTAGTGTCTAGAGAAGGATAATAATTCTCAGTTGTGTGTATATGTGAGAGAATATGAATATCAAAGTGTGTGATAACGTATCTCTAGACGATGGTTCCCTTGCTAAGTTATATTATCTCCACCTGGGTTACTGTGTCACCCACTACTACCTGACACACCCCTCTGATCTGATGGGTTCTGCCGACTGCGTATGGTTTATCCACTACTTTTGGCCATTTTTTTTTCTGGCCACGTGGCCATGATCCCATCCACATTAATGCATGGCAGGAGCTTTGGTCAACTGTCATGTTTTTTAATCATCACAAGTCAAAGTAACAGATATTAAAATATCTAATGGGTCGATCCACTGGACCGACCCGGCCTTAAAGGTTAAAATGGATACAATATGGTGACCGGGCCCAGTGACTTTCACGGATTAATAATAGAGGCCCAATAGATTGTTTATGTGACTAGGCCCAATGTACCTGGGCCAAAGATAGAAAATATCACAACCCAACATTGCCCCCTAGTTTTTTGTTGAACACAATATTTAATAGAAAACTATAAATGGCCCAGGATAATTTAATAAAGGTCCATAGTAAGAAATAATTGAAGTGTACCCAGTTGATGTTCACGAAATGAAAGGAGAAGAGAACGGAGGCCCAAATCAGAAAAGCCCTATCTAATAAATTCATGAACCCGGAATCGGACCCTTCCCATTCAAATTCCAAATCATTACTGGCATTTAATGAGCCGGCCTTGAACACCGTGTAACCGTCAGTATAAAAGACAACATTACCAAATTTAACAGTTTTACCTGCCCATTTAAAATTCGAGCGCCTTTTGAACTCTCTGCTCCTCTGCAAACCGTCAAAAATGGCTTCCCAAGACTCCGAACAAGGTTCTCCCATACTAGTAACACCGATCACCGCTGTTCGCCAAACCACCGCCATCGTCACTAGTGAAGGAGTTTCGACTCTGAACCCAAAGGGGTCGAAAACCGACAAGAATCCTCTCCCAAAAACTCCCAAAACCCCCTCCGAATTCTACAGGAGCACGGATCGCTTCTCGCATGCCAATACTCCCTCTATCGTGACTGAGGCTGAGTTACATAGGATTCGATCCCGGTACCACATTCCGGATACCCATGCGGTTAGGGCTCCTAGATCCGGTGAAAAGATGTATCAACGGCGGAGGGTTGGGCGGTAGTCCACTGTGACTCTTTAGAGAAGGGGTTCGTTTCCCTTTGCACATTTTCATAGTAACCTTCTTTGGGGTTCCCGGGGGTGGGGTTCGCCCAACTGGTACCAAATTCATACATCCATATCTTGGCCTTCGTGGCCTTCTGTCATGAATTGGGTGTGGATCCCTCCTTGGACTTCTTCTTCAACGTCTACAAGATAGTACAATCTAGGGAGAAGGGGTTCAAGGCCATTAGTAAGCACTCTTCGAAGTCAGGAGAGAAGTTCGAGAGGCGTTCACTGATGAACACGCCTTCGAGCAATAGGGGATGACACGAGAAGTGGTTCTACGTCAAAGGTCCCGAAATTTCTTCCTTACCGAAATCAATTGGGCCATTTGCGAAGATCTCTGCGACTTCGGAGACATTTCAAGAACGAGAAGTTGAAATGATGGAACTTTTGACAATTTCCCCGAGGAAGAGTGGAAGTACGGACTCTCTCAAGGTGAGCATGGTTATATGACCATAAATGTAAGTATCGACTATTTTATATATAAATTTTGGAAACGCTTTTGTAATATGGATTCTAACACGAGTTATTTGGTTATCACAAGATCTTTGATCAAACC
Organism: Panax ginseng; assembly: GCA_020205605.1. Classification (NCBI taxonomy): domain Eukaryota; kingdom Viridiplantae; phylum Streptophyta; class Magnoliopsida; order Apiales; family Araliaceae; genus Panax; species Panax ginseng. Next base: position 1,925,379 of record CM035139.1, on the reverse strand, counting down.
GAAGCTCTTTAGAGATAAAAGAGTTCGAAGATTTTTTAATCCGGAAGTCTTGGAAGATGTTGAAACTCCGGCGGCGAAGGTTGCTCCGAAGCCGAACCAATCCGGGAAACACACGAGCGAGTTCGAGTTCAACCGAACGGAAGGTTCGATGAGGTTCCTCGTTCCGGAAGAGACCCTCCGTCTCTCGTCGGAAAAGGAGGCAATCGAAAACCAGATAAACACCCCTGTAAGTCGAGACAACCACCGCATCCATCCTCGACGAGAGGCCTACTCGATCGTCTCCGATCGAAGAAGCATCCTCCTAACCAAAAAATTAAAAAGTAAGATAACGCCTTTGATCACCAAGAGCTTAGGGTGCCCGAGGTCTTGATCATCCCCCCTTCATCACTTTGTAGAAATGAGATAGAAGAAGAAGGTGATTAGGATGAAGTTTGTCCAAACTCTATCCAGAAGAGGAAACGACACCTTTGTGACCACCCAAAGCTCTGCATCTGCCTCTCTCTCCAAGAACCCAGTCCAAACAAATCTCCTCTTCCGAGACCGCAGAGTGTATCTTGAGCCTACTCCTCCCGAAAGCAATCAGGCTCCTTCCCCAGGAAAAGGTCGAGACCTCTACTGAAAGACCCGGTCCTTCAGTCGGGGTTATCATCTGAAGGCCATGGGGTCTCCAGACTACGTGGCCTAGATTCAATGCTAACTTTCCGTTCGACCTCTTCTGGGCCTTCGTAAGAACGCCGCGATTATCGGTTCGATGATCACACTGACGGAATTTGCTCAATGAAGGGATGAGCTATCCGCTAAGGTAAATAACCATTTCTTTATTTTTCATCTTTTTCGTTCTTAATTGGATATCCGAGTCTTGACTTGAGTCTTTGTTTGGACATATCTGAATGTTGTTTGTCTTGGACGTTTGCGTCCCAAGACATAAATAAATAGGAAGCCGAGGAAGATTTCATGAGACAAGAAATCAACATCTTTGAAATCGACCTTGGCTCGAGAAAGAATCGATCATGAAGACGCTTCTTCACACCATCAATGGCCTCAGCCGAGACTTAGATCGAGCCAGGATGGACTCAAGACGTCGATGATGAACTAAGAACCACAAGAGGATGGGTGGCCGCGTCCGGGCCGACCAACCAACAAACTTTAACCGATCCGAACGGCCATTGGTCAAGAAAACCTGCTCGAGGGGCCAAGAATGAGGAGTTTTCTTCGCCAACCAAAGCTCAAGCTATTCAACTTGGCGAGGCTCAATCAAAGGCCCAGGATGAAGGACGGAGACACAAGAACAAACGCCACAAACTTCGTCTTAAAATAAAGGAGCTTGAGGAAGCGGTCCTCTTCGAATCAAGAGCTCGTAAAGCGATATCTGGCGTAATATAGGATTCGGACGAGCTTAACGTCGAGATCATGAAAGTCTACTCGGAAGGCTACGAAGACTACCGAGAGAGAGGCAAAGAAAAAAGCGTCACGCTTCAACTGGATCCAACTTTGCTCAATTCCGAAGACGAAGGTGGCGCCTAGGTGTTCTTCCTGCTTTCATTCTGACTTATGTAAAAATTTATCTGTTTAAACTTTTTATGTTTTTGGGGATCATTTTGAAATTTTATATATGGAGGTTGTCAATGTTTCTATATTGGTGTATTTTTGTTCATGAATGAATAGATCGAATGAATGTTTTAGTTTTCCTGATGAATCTGCAATTTCCTTAATTGTGAACTATGTTTTCGGTTAGTTTATTGTCAATAATTCAATATCAGTAAAATGAACCTAAACAGTGAATCAATTAAGACATATAATAGTTAATGTATGAGACGAAGTGAATTGAATTTCATAGACATAATTTAACTTAACTGAACTGAATGGACTGAACTCAACACTTAAATAAAATAAAGTAATACATACTCATAGGTTCCGAAGTGTGAGATCGGTCATTTGTTTACCACTCAGGGTGAAACAATTATACAAGGACCAAGATATAAGGATCAAGATATAAGGACCAAGTTATAAGGACCAAGATATAAGGACAAATTGTGATCATTGACTTACCACCCTAGTAAAATCAATATAAGATCCTTTGTCTACCACTCGGGGTAGAACAACAAATGAAATTTTGCCATCGAATGGCCAAATGAGTCCTACCATACCTCCTTACACCATAGTGACCATAGGACAAATAGACCCGGGATCAATAGTGACCATTGATTTACCACCTGGTAAAATCAATATAGGATCCTTTGTCTACCACTCGGTAGAAACAACAAATGGGTCATCATCGGATGGTCGTGAGTCCTACCATACCTCCTTACACCGTAGTGACCATAGGACAAATAGGACCGGGATCAATAGTGACCATTGATTTACCACCCCGTAAAATCAATATAGGATCCTTTGTCTACCACTCGGGTAGAAACACACAAATTTTCGCCATCGGATGGCGGTGAGTCCTACCATACCTCCTTACACCATAGTGACCATAGGACAAATAGGACCGTGGATCAATAGTGAAAAATTGACTTTTTATTGATAATGAACAATAATATATGATTCTTAGATGAATTAACTTGATCTTTATTGAAAGTATTTAGAAATCCGCCAAACATCTCAAGTATTTTGATCTCGAAACCATCTAATGCTCTTAACCGATAAGTGCGGTTTTTTTTGATACTTGATCACTTCATACGGCACTTCCCAGGTTTAGCATTAACTTTCCCAGTTTTTGAGGTGTAGAAGCTTGACTTCTCGAGGACCAAAGTCTCTACTTGAAATGCAAGAAGCTTGACTCCTTTGTTGTAATGCTTAGCTACTCTTTGTTGGTAAGCAGCCAATTTAAGTAGAGCCACCTCTCTGACTTCTTCTAGCAGATCCAAATTGGCATTCAGTCCTTCGTCATTGTAGATCTCTTTGTATTGAATGACCTGAAGACTTGGAGATCCGATTTCGACAGGGACTAAGGCATCAGTACCATAGGCCAGTCGAAAAGGTGAATCCCCGATGGTAGTCCTCGGTGTAGTCCGGTAAGCCCACAACACGCCGAAGCGACTCTTCCGCCATCTTCCTTTAGCTTCATCCAATCTGCTGGCTTGATCCCGCTTTAGCGGTGCTTACATTGGTCACCTCGACTTGCCATTTGACCGTGGGATGAGCCACCAAAGTCTTCTTATGTTGAATCCCCAACTCCTTTAAAAATGCTTCAAATTTTGATCCCACAGAAATGGCGTCCCGTTGTCCGATATTAATACTCTTGGGATCCTGAAAGCGAAACACTACTTTTACTTCTTTTATGAACTTCAAACATTCTTGCTCGTTATTAACAAAGTGGCTTCGCCTCTACCACTTAGTCATGTAATCAATAAAGAACTATGATAAAGCTAACTCGACCTTTAGCCTTAGGCAATGGACCCAATATATCTACCCCCTGCATAAATGAAGGGTATAGGAGATAAAATCGAGTATAGCTCTTCCGGTGGCTGATGTGGGATCGGACTATTGAGTTGGCACTTTTCACATTTCTTGACATACTCTATAGCTTCCTTGAAAATTGTAGGCCAATAGCATCCTTGCCGAAGTACTTTGTAAGCCAAAGATTTAGCAGCCATATGATCACCGCAAATTCTTTCGTGAACTTCCCGAAGAGTATATTCTGCCTCGGATGGGACCAGGCACTTCAATAATGGTGAAGAAAAGGCCAATCGATAAAGATCCCCATCAATAAGAACAAAATTGGCGCTCTTGTACTTGATCTTCTTTGCTAACATCTGATCCGAAGGAAGGACGCCATCTGCCAAATACTCGATGTAGGGGGTCATCCAGCAATTAGATTGCTTAATACACATTCTTGCTTCATCTTTGAACACTTACCGTACATGCGAACTTCCAAGTAAATCGATCCGTTGAAAACATCGAGATCTGTAGTAGGCCAACTTTGACAACAAGATCGATGGAATTGTCATTACGCTCTATGCCCTGAAATTCATACGAAGCGAAATACTGAAGTCGGTCCTTTAACTCCGCCAGATACTTGATCATCCGAGTTCCACGAGCTTCATAATCTCCCGACAGTTGCTTGACGACCAACTGAGAGTCACTGTAAATGATAAGCTTCTGGACCTCTAGACTCTTTGCCAATCGAACACCAATTAAGATCGCTTCGTATTTCCGGCCCGTTGTTCGTCGCTTTAAATCCGAATCTGATGGCCTGTTGAACTTTGAATCCGTCCGGACTTGTCAAGATAATTCCTGCCCCACTAACAGTTAGGGTAGAGGAACCGTCTGCATATAGAGTCCAAACATTCTGATCTTGTTGAAGAACTACAATTGCTCGATCGGACGATTCAGCTTCTGGTAACTCGGCATCTGCTTCGGTGAACGAACATTCTACCATGAAATCGGCTAAAGCTTGACCTTTGATAGCGGTTCGGGGATGGTATTCGATGAAAAACTGGGACAACTCCATAGTCCATGCCGCTAGTCTTCTGAAAACTTCTGGCTTGCCCATCACCTTCTTCAATGGCTGATCCGTGTAGACGACCGGGGAGCGACCTTGAAAATCTCGCAAGCTTTCTACTAGCAATTATTAAAGCAAAGGCAAATTTCTCAATATTCGGATACCTGGTTTCAGCATCTCGCAGGACGTGACTGACATAATAGACCGGAAGTTGCTTTCCACTGACTTCCCGAACCAAGATCTTTCTCAACCGCTTAACGAACTTCGCTACTGGGCAGATATAAAGGTCTCTACTGGAGCGGACTTCACCAATAAAGGAGTCGAAGAAAGATATGCCTTTATGCCTTGGAAGGCGTCTTCACACTCTGAAGTCCACTGGAATGTCTTCGCATTCTTTGGCCCTTTCAATGTATCAAAGAAAGAAGGCACCTCTCTACGATCCTGGCGACGAACCTCCTCAAAGTTGCAATCCTCGCCATCGAGGCGTTGGGCGTCTTTGAACGATCGAGGAGTCTTCATATCGCGAAGGGCTGAATCTTCTCCGGATTGACCTCGATACCCCTTTGGTCGACAAGATAACCCAAAACTTCCTCGCACCGAGGCCAAAAGTGCACTTGGCCGGATTAAGTCTCGATTGACGATGACGGACGATCGAAAAGCACTCCTCTAGATCGTCGAAATGATTTTGAACTGCATGCTTTTCACGATCATGTCATCGACGATATACCTCCATGTTCCTTCCCAAATTTTGCTATCGAAGATGAAGTTCATCATTCTCGGTAAGTGGCTCCGGCATTTATAAGGCCAAAAGTCATCTTCAGAAAGGCGTACATCAAGAATGGTGTGTAATAAACGCTATTTTGGGATGTCCTCTTTCTGCATGGATATTTGGTGATAACTCGAAAAAGCATCCATAAAGCTTAGTAATGCATACCCAAGTGGCATCGATGAGTTTGATCAATATGAGGCGGAGGATAAAGTCCTTCTGACAAGCTTTATTGAGGTCGGTGTAGTCGATGCAAACCCGCCATTTTCCATTCTCGCTTCACGCACCAACACCACATTCGCCATCCACTCGGGAAAATCAATTTCATAGATGAAGTCGGCGACCCAACAACTTTGCTATTTCCTCATTAATGATTTTCGTCGTCGCCAAAGGCAGAATCTGCCTTTTTCGAACCGCTTCTTCGAGGGATCTACATTCGTGCTATGCTCACCTATCTTCCAATTAACTCGGGCATGTCCTTCGGTTCCCATGCAAAAATATCCGCATAGCAGCGTAAGAGTTCTATAAGGTTTGTCCGAAGAGGTTATGGTAGACCCGAACCGATCTTCACGGTCTTGTCTGGCTTTTCGATGATCAATTCAACCTCCTCCGTCCCACCTGCAGGAATCACCATTGGTTCGGAACTACTTTCGGTAAAGGGCTCAATCTCAATTGTCATCGTTTGTTTTTGTTTGTTGACCCCCACTCCGGAGGCAATAACAGCATTTCGGTAGCATCGTCGGGCCAAATCCAAGTCCCCCGCCACCTCTCCTACCCCATGTGTCGTGGGGAACTTGATTTTGAAATGAGGGATGGAGGTCACAGCTTGGAGAGCATTTAAGGTAGGTCTTCCCAGTATAGCGTTGTAAACTGAATCAACGTGCACAACATAGAATTTGCACATTATTTCGACCTACTGGGGTGCTGTGCCGAAGATAACTGGGAGTTCAATGGTGCCTGCAACTTTGATCGGATCGTTGCTGAAGCCGTATAAAGGAGCCTCTGCCCGACCTCCATTTTCTGCCCGTCAAGATGCATCCTGTGATAGGCATGGGCGTATAAAATATCCACTGAAGATCCATTGTCTATCATCATGCGTTTCATGTCCACCGTGCCCACTTACGCTGTGATCACCAAGGCCCCCTCATGTGGTTCGATGGGCTCCGAAGGATAATCAGCGTCAGTAAATGATATGATGGTTCCTGGAAATGGCCTGTCAATCCTCAGGGGAGCATCTGTCACAGTCATGACCGAATCCACCGGTTATCACATCGATGACATGCCTTGGAGGCGGTACTGGAGCCATTTGAACCGTCTGGATAGTACGGTTACTAGTCTGCTGATCATTTGCGGCCACGTACTGTATCAACAAGCCATCCTTAATCTTCTTCTCCACAAAGTCTTTCAAATTGCAACACTCGTTAGTATCGTGGCCTGCGGCTTGATGATAGCCACAATACTTACGAGTTACCTACCGCCTGCTCGGTAGTTATCACGGGGTGGCTCGAAGAAAGGTTGATTTCTGATTTGATCCAGAATTATCGATCTATCAGTGTTTAATTTGGTGTAGACATTATTCACCTTCGGGGCCGGAACGGAGGGACGACTGCTTCCTTGCCCCCATAAATTATTGTATTTTTTGAACTGCCCTATGTCCGATCATCATACCCTCCCGTTCTCCTCTGATCAACTTCGGCCTTGGGAGCTACTGACTCTTTCACCTGGTCCGAAGGAGGATGCTTCAGGCTGTTCATAGCTTCTTCCACAACGATATAGCCTTCGCCTTGTCAAAGGCTTCGGCCAAGCTCTTCTGATGGTGAAACATCAACTTCTTCACCAACTTCTGGACTTCACGGATCTAATCCATTCGAATAAACCCACGACTGGAGATCATTAAGGTCGGACACCGACCGATCGCTTCTCTGAACCTCTTTACATATCGCCCAAAGATTATTTGGTAAATCACGGATCTCGTCTTTAGAACCCCGTAGCTTTCCTCTTCTTCTTGATTTACTCCGAACGGCATATGGAATTTATCACAAAGCTCGGTCCAAGAGGATATTGAATCTGCCGGCAAAGTTCCCAACCACTGTCTCGCATCTTTTCTCAGCGTCGTAACAAAAGTATGGCACTTAGCAACGTCAGTGAAGTCATAATAGTCCATTAGCCAGTCGAACGCCTGACTATGGTCATAAGGATCCCCGGTCCCATCGTAACTTTCCATGCGAGGCAGTTTTTTAGTGATATCCACCTTCTCCTTGAGAATATCTGAGGAAAAAGGGGATGCCTTCTTTCCTGGAGCGTCCTTCACCTGCTGAACTTCAGCCAGTTGCTTTCTGAGCTCTTTCAGCTCCTTCACCAGAAAATCAACGCCTTCAGGCTGGGGGGAGACCTCTTTCTCACGAACAACATTCCGTTTTTGAGAGGATCGACCTCCTCCTGCCGCCGATCCTACTACCGCCTGGTGGGACTTCTTGATCTACTCCGGTGTCTGAAATCATCTTTATGGTGAGAATGATCACGTTGATAGTCCTCTTGCTTCGACTTCGAGCATGATCTCACTCGATATGCTCCTTTGTCTATAGTCGTCCTCGATCTTTGAGAGGTAATTCAGCCATTATTGCCTTCTTCGAGACCACGGGAGTTCTTCTCTTCGATCTCCTCCTACCGCGAGAACGATCCTTAGAAACCTGCGCGGAATGCTTTGGCTCCTTACCCTCTCGTCGTGGCACCTCCTTGTGCCCACTTCGTCTTTCGAACTGATCATGGCTATATGCTTCGTCCCGTAATTCCGCCACTCGAAGCATCTGTTCGGCTATATCTTCTCTTTGCTTTAACAGAACCTCTATGGCTTTATCTGCTTCGTCCGCCATCTTCGCCAACTTGGCGGCTCTATCTTCCTGACCACTTCTACGATAAGTCCTGGTCAGTGAGCCTTCCACTTGCCCTCGACCATGATCTCGCTCCTTATCCGCACCGAAAACCAATCTTCGTCTGGCCCCGCCATGAATCTTCGGACGGAGATCCCCTGAATTATGCTTAGGGGCTGTGCTCTCGTGAGCACTTTTAGAAGGACCCAGACGATCCTTCATCAAACACGAGGCGATGGACGAGCTAATGACCATCGCTTTTGCCGCCGGCGTACCATCCCTACTCCTCATCATCTTTTGAAGTAGGTTAAACGATTGTGATTGAAAATTTTAATGACACTTTAGAACTCAAACCCCTCCTTCAAGGCCAATGTTAACGCCAGGATCTCCCCGCCACGTCCCCAATCACGTAAGGCGTCCCCGATCCTGCATAAAAACACGGTAAACACCACAAGCTTGCTGGGCGGTTCCGTCGGGGATAGCTTCGAGACGTGAGAATTAGTATATGTTCACAAGGTTAACAATGGAGGAATGTAATGTCTAGTGTCTAGAGAAGGATAATAATTCTCAGTTGTGTGTATATGTGAGAGAATATGAATATCAAAGTGTGTGATAACGTATCTCTAGACGATGGTTTCCTTGCTAGGTTATATTATCTCACTTTGAGTTCTTGTGCCACCCACTACTTCTTGCGACACACCCCTCGATCGATGGGTTCTGCCGATCGTATGGTTTATCCAACGCTTTTAAGCTGTTTTTTCTCTGGCCGTGACGGCTATGATCCCATCCACATTAATGCATGGCAGGAGCTTTGGTCAACTGTCATGTTTTTTAATCATCACAAATCAAAGTAACAGATATTAAAATATCTAATAGGTCGATCCACTGGACCGACCCGGCTTTAAAGGTTAAAATGGATACAATATGACCGGGCCCAGTAACTTTTACAGATTAATAAATAGAGGCCTAATAGATTGTTTATGTGAATATGCCCAATGTACCTGAATCAAAAATAGAAAATATCACGACCCAACAGTGGGATCAGATTGATGAGGTATCATTTTAACTGAATTCCCTAGGCTTATGTTATTTAATTTCTTTTACTTTGTTCTTGTCTTTCAGGAGACGTATGATTGTAGAGATGAGTCTTTTAAAAGTAAGTGGAATTAAGTAGATAATATAATGAAGGAATATTTATATAATGACTGAATATATATATACAGAAAGGATTAAGAGTAGAATTTTTAAATAGCAGAATGCCTTAAATAATATAATTTTATTAAAACGACGTAGTTTTGATAAGACGCGATGACATTTTTGTAAATACGCGGTGGCATGGTATTTACAAAAATGCCACTGCGTCTTATCAAAACTACATCGTTTTGATAAAATTCTATTATTTAAGAGAGTTCTACTACTTAAGAGGTCTACTCTTGATCCTGTCTATATATATATATTTGTGTGTGTAAATCTCTCATTTAATATTAATATATATTATATATATAAACGTATAAACATCAATTGAGTATATAACTTTTATGAATATTTGATAATATACGACATAAAAATTTGCATATGGGTATCATTTCTTCATCATTTCTAATTATTATGTGGTAAAGTGAATATTTTTTTTTGTTATTAATTTAATATTATGCAATAATTTAAAAAATTAAAACTTTTAAAATTTTTGTTTGAACGGATGCGGATACGGATATATATTCAATTATTTAATATATTTATTTATATTATATATTGTATATAACGGATATGGATAATATTCATATTCTAATATTATTCATTAAATACGAATACATATATTAAATTTTATTTTTGGATACTGATAAACATATATTCGCATATGAAAATATTTGTTTACAGCCTACCAAGACCTTAACATGTATCTCAAAATAGTAACATATGTGACACTCAAAACTCTTAGGACTATAAACCAATCAAAAAGTTTAGGCTCATTCGTGCTGGACTCAAAAAAAAATAAAATAATTTGAATAAAAATATGAATTAATATTATTTATCTACTCGTTTAATATTCAAAGTACACGAAATTTTGATTGTGATTCGATACATACTTAATCAATACAAATTCAATTAAATACTCGATACACTCTTGTAATATATATAAAATTAAATCAAATTAGGATAATTAATCATTATTATTATTATTTTATTTTTAATTTTAATTATGATTTTAAATTTATAAAGTGTAATAATAAATATATTTTTTTATTTTTAAGTAAAATAATAAATTTAATTTATAATTATAATTAATATAAAATTAGTTATTAAGTTAAAATTCGAATTCAAGTTGAATTTCAAGTTCGTGAATAGTTTGAATAAAATTAAATCTCAGTAAAATCTTCGAGTTAAGTTTAACTAGAATTTTTCAAATAAAATAGTAGTATAAATTTAACCGTCGATATATACTAAAAAAACAGTCACGTGTGCGAAGCTCCTGGATACGCATACACACTTCAATCTAAATCCAACAAAACCCAAAAATTTCTCTTACCTCCACCAAACCCTTTCGCTCTATATTACTCCGATAAAATCGATTCTATAAAATTCTTTGAACTCAAAGGCACCCGGATCGATTTCGGAGAAATGACCCGCCGCTGCTCGCATTGCAGCCTTAATGGTCACAACTCGCGAACCTGTCCGAACCGGGGCGTGAAGATCTTTGGGGTTAGATTGACTGATGGGTTGATCCGTAAAAGTGCCAGCATGGGTAACTTGACCCATTATACCGGATCCAATAACGCCACACTCCGCGGCCACGAATCTCCTGGCGACTCCCCTGATCACGGTGCCGCCGCCGCCGATGGCTATGCATCTGAGGATTTTGTTTCTGGCTCGTCATCTAGTCGAGAGAGAAAGAAAGGTTCAATCTTGGGCACGTGAATGTGATTTTTAATATATATATATTTTTTTGATGTTTTGTTTGTTTTATTTTTTTATAACGATTTTGTGTTTTATGTATTAACACCGTTCTAATCTAGCTTTAGCCTTGGATTGGGTTAATTAAGTGATGAAAGGAGATATTAGTAAAAAATAATCAACTGAAAAACAGAATACAGAGTGGTTTTTTTTTTTTTTTTTGTAGTTTTGAAAGATTACATTCATTTACTTGTGATCGTATTTGTTAATCTCATTTTTATTTTTTGTCTTGTTTTTGTGTAGTTTTCATCGGAAACAGTTTACTTATTTGTTGTTCTCAGAAAGTTATTTACTAGAAGCAGGCTTGCTTTTCAAGTTGATGAATTGTTTTCCCCTTTAAGTCTGCTAATGTTTAAACAGTAAATTTACTGACTTCCTTATGCATAGAATTAGGCTCTACTGACGAGGCTTTGCAGTATGTGTGAAGCTTTAAATTGCGATTATTTTGGAGCTCCCAATTCATTTGTAACAACTATGATGGTTGGTGAAAAATGATATAAGGCCCTGAGGTAGTACTATAGTTGGTGAACAATGGTGTAAAGCCCTGAGGTTGTACTATATCATTTTAAGTTCTGATTCTGTGATGAGGTTAATATTAATAGGGGTTCAGAGACATTATTTTAGTGGAGTAGATGGCAAATAATATGGTAGGTGTGAAGAATTAAAGATGGCTAATAATATGGTTGGTGTGAAGAATTAAAGATGTGTGCTTTGACCTGTTTTGGCCTTTGTTCCTAAAAGCAGCATTTGTATTATACTTGGTCTTTAATACAATTTTTTTTAATCCATTTGTTGTATATTTGCATCAATCCTACAAAAAAGGTAGTGGCAAACATTGTTAAGCATTCTTACATATACCAATAATAATTTTGTTGCATTGGGATATTCTAATGACGTTTGGAGCCTCATTCAGCTGCTAAAGTTTCCATGCAATGATATATGGACATGTCATTTGAGAAGCTACAATATTACTTCTAGTTTTATCATTTTGAATTGCTTTGAGTTGTTTTACCCAACAATATATGCCTTTATTCCTTTTTGAAATGTTTTTTTTTTGCAGGTGTTCCGTGGACTGAAGAGGAGCATAGGATGTTCTTACTTGGTTTACATAAGCTTGGCAAAGGTGACTGGCGTGGAATAGCTCGCAATTATGTAATTTCAAGAACGCCCACTCAGGTGGCCAGTCATGCCCAAAAATATTTCATCAGGCAAAGCAATATGTCTAGGAGAAAGCGAAGGTCGAGCCTGTTTGATATTGTTGCTGATGAAGTAAGTCATTTTCTCTATATATTTTTTCATATGATGTGACCCTTGAGCATCCTTATATACACCATGTAGTGTAAAGGAGATGTTTTGCGGGCATGTAACAACTCTTCAACATGTTATAATAAAATTATGGAATGTTCACATTCCTGAGTAACATAAATACAAAGAGATTATCCCCTTTCTCAATGGTTTTCAATTTGGGTATAAATATCAACTAGTTGCCATAGTTATTGTCGAATTCAGTAGTATCCATATTTCTCTAGACTAGATTAATAGCCAAACTGGTCCTAGCTTTCAAGTTTCTTATAGTCTTTGTTGTCTCTTACCAATCTTGTAGCCGGTGTAATATTTAGGTGCATGCAAATTAGTAGTTTATAAGTATGCTTTATTTGTGTATGCAAGTATGTACATATATATATTGTTTCTTATTGTCCTCTTGTCTTTCCTTGGATCCTATAGTCAGTTGAAACTCCAATGGTGTCACCGGATTTCTTTTCCGTCAATCCTTCACAAGCCGAGAACAAAATTGATCCATTGCCAGCTCCTGCTGTTGAAGAGGAATGCGAGTCCATGGAATCTGCCAACTCTAATGATGGTGAACCTCCCCCTCCAAAACCAGAGAACTCACAATATTGTTATCCAGTTGTCTATCCTGCTTATATCTCTCCGTTTGTCCCATTCTCCTTCCCATTTTGGTCAGGGTGCAGCTCAGAACCAGCTAAAACAGAGAGTCACGAGGTGCTTAAGCCAATGGCGCTGCACTCCAAGAGCCCAATTAATGTTGATGAGCTGGTTGGCATGTCAAAACTCTGCTTAGGGGAATCCATTTGCAATGCTGGACCTTCCCCTCTCTCAGTAAAGCTACTTGAAGGTTCTAGTAGGCAGTCTGCTTTCCATGCTAATCCTGCGTCTGGTAGTTCAGACATGACCTCGGGCCATAGTCCTATCCATGCAGTTTAGAACTGTATACTGGTAATTAGCTCTGTTCTGATGAGCTTTAGAAAAATTTCCTGTTAATACAAAGACAATAATTTGTAGTCTGGTTTTAAGGTTTGTTATATTTTATTGGTTGGATGTTACGGGATATTCGAGTTTCCCGTAGAACTCCAGAAATTAGAGGGAGAAGAAAGCAGAAATTTAGAGAGAGAGAGAGAATTTGGTTAGTTTCATTGATATACCCATAATGAGATACATTCAGGTCTTTAAAAGAACGGAAAAGTACAATATAACTAGAGAACCTATCCAAGTCATTCATTTTGAACTCTTAATCCTAGCCCTTCATTCCGAACCAGTACCAACTTTAATTAGACTAGGACTATATTCTGTAACACTACTCACCACTCCAAAATCCGCCTTGACCTCTAGGTGGAAAAACTAGCTTGTATCCATAACAGAGTTGAAATTATTCTTGAGGAATGCGTAACCCAAGACCTCATGGTTTCTAACAAGGATTTCTTCGTCAGCTGCAAGGACACCCCTCTCATGGTTTCCACTGTAAGTAGCATTGACAATGACCTCATCAACACATTTGCCCCTTGCCAAGTATTCGGAAGAACATGTTCTATGCGCATTGCCATTGGCATACAATTTTGCGAGAGATGCTAGCTTCTTTAAAATTTCAGGGTCATTCTTCTCTTCTTTTTTGTAGAACCTTAAGTTCTTGAGGAGAAAAATACCATTAACCATGGATTCCTTCCTAGCACAAGGCGTTCCAAGAGAGAAGAAAACAATTTGTACTACATTCACAGCTTTAGGTAGCTCCATTAAACTTGAGATACCTCCTCTTTCCACTTCAAAACTGTCAAAATTTTATACCGTGTCTCATAATTGATCTCAAGTAATATTTCCATTTCTCAAACAATTTGTTTAGTCCAGAAATAGACTTGTTCATTCTCTTAAGTAACTCAAAAAAATTTCCCATCTTAAAGGAGAGCCTACTAAAATCTTCAAGAATTCACGAGGCAATTAAAGAAATAGGCTTGTCCATATGCCTTGGCTTAAACTCCCACCATTGTTTCTGATCACCTACTAAAATCTTCAAGAATTCACGAGGCAAGTATAAAATATGGACAAGCAGGAGTAAATTTGAACCTAACATGCATTTAGTTTGCCATTCTGAATGTAAAGCAAGAAGGGTCGAGCACCCTGAAGCAGCTGTAGCAGTAGACTCATGAGCAACAAAATAGATCAATTTAAAACATTTAATACACCCCAGTATGAATGAAAAAGAGCAACAGCCTGGTGCCACCAATCCCAAATAACAACCAGCCATGTTCAGTAAATTGGTCTCGCTGGATGTAACCGATTGTTGGGAGCACATATCAATGTATGACTATTATGACCTGAACCTTTTGAAAGTCCGAGAATCTCATATTCGAGCACATATCAACGCATGACTATGACCTGAACCTTTTGAAAGTCCGAGAATCTCACATATCAACGCATGACTATGACCTGAACCTTTTGAAAGTCCGAGAATCTCATATTCCTTACCGAACTCTGGTTTCTCACCACTATTTTCAAGAGCATGCATACCGTCAATTTTAATTGTAGTTAACTCCAGCATTTGACGGATAGAAGTGCACTGAATTATAAAAATCATGGACAAGTTCAGTGTCTTCAATCCCAACTTTAGTTATTTTCATTGTTGCCAAAATCATTTATTGTCCCATTAAGTCCATGACAGAATTTACAAGAATTTATCCTCGAATTGAGATGGGATGCTTCTGCTCACCCCTCCCCAAGTACCACAAAGCCAAACATAAATCTCATCCAAACTTTTAAAACTTGTTAAATCTTTAAAGAAAGCCTTCAAACCAGAGATATCACTCATACACAAGAAGGCACAATCAATGTTGACCAGCCCCCCATTATAATTCTTTAAACATGGTATCAACAACAGGAAAATACAATACTCAAGCTTTCCTCTTTCACCCTAATTCAAACCATTTTCGCTCTATTTAGATTTCCAAGAGTTGTCATCCCTCTTAGGCGTTTTATCAAACACTAGATGTCGACATCCATTAATAACAACAAATGGCGAAGATTGAGCAGGATTAAAGTCAGAGACATGATGAGAGGAAATGAGTGGAAAAGGGAAAGTAAAAAAACCGTTTATGTTTGGCTCTTGTTCAGTTGTCTCAAAGCATGTGGTTTTGTTTCCAATTTCAAAATTGGCTTAAGTTGTTTGCATCACTCCCATAGACAGATTTTCTAGAGAATTATACTCATCTGGTGGCTTTGGTTTGAGTTCAAAGTCATAGTCATCTTGCTCTAGAAATTTATATAGTTGGTCTCCAAATTAAGCTCACCAGAAAAATCAATACCATTGATACACACATTATGGTTATTGGCTTGGGGTTGTGATTGAAGTCACGCACCTTTTTAATTGCAAAATCAGAGACTTGTAAGTTTTGAACGAGCATGGAGAGTTGTATGCCTGGAGCTGTGTATGGGGAAGGCATATCGGGTCTGAATTTGCAACTCAGTTGAGGAACAAATGTCTTACTTATTTAGCAAAAAAAAAATGTCTTGCTTCTCTTCAATCCCTTTGCTAGTTGGTTGTCTTTTGTGGTCCAATTCTGGTTCAGGAATTCTGTCAAACACCTTACTCCCATTTTGCTAAAATAACGGCCCTTTGCAAAGATTTTGGCGACCACCATTCAACATATTTTTTGATTTTTTCCTTCAATCTTTTAATGAATCTATTCATAACCCATTAAGCATCAAATTTCTCTTTATTCCAAGTCTCTGCCCATCTCTTAAGTTCCCAGAATGAACTCTCATACTCAGCAATTGTGTTGGATTGTTGATGATACATAAAGTCATGAAATTCATGACGAATTCCTCGTCTCCCGTTCCAATTTTTGAATCTCCAGAGTTGTTAGCATCCATCGGTTTCTGTTATGATCCTAATTGCAAGGTATGAGACTTGTGTCCCACATCGATGGTATAGGACTTTGATGTGGATATTTATAAACTTTGGACTCTCCAACCTTAATAGTTGCTCTCTCATTGTTTGTAATAGTTTCTTGCTTTGATCCAAAAAATCTATAGTTTCTACAGATTGTTTGTTGTTTGATTCCATAGATTGTTTTCCATTTGATTCCACCATGGAATCTCTCAATGAAAACACCATTGTTCCGAGATATTGAGTCTCCTGTAGTGTAACACCCAAGTCCCACATCGAAAGATAGGGGAAAAATTTGTCTGCATATAAGGAAATAAGTTACTACCAATAGTACCTTCAAGTCATGACATTTTGGGAGCCTGTGGTGGGCTAAGATGACCTAAGAAAATACTATTGGGCTAGTAATTGAAGCCTTATTTTGATGGATTTAATTCGATTCGGACTTGTGATTTGACCCGAGATTTATTCCGGATTCGGGATTTGACCCGGGTTGTTTCATATAGTATCGAGCCACTCTCGAAAGCTCTGAATCGGGTCATCCGACGGGTTCTTGGAGGACACGCCCACATAGGCTAGAGAGCAAAGATCTTTGGGTAGTGTGTAATCGGTTACGACGGGGACGTCGAAATTTAAGTGGGGGAGTTTGTAACACCCCAAATTCCACATCGAAAGATAGGGAAAAATTTGTCTGCATATAAGAAAATAAGTTACTACCAATAGTACTTTCAAGTCATGACATTTTGGGAGCCTGTAGTGGGCTAAGATGACCCAAGAAGATACTATTGGGCTAGTAATTGAAGCCTTATTTTGATGGATTTAATTCGATTCGGACTTGGGATTTGACCCGAGATTTATTCCGGATTCGGGATTTGACCCGGGTTGTTTCATGTAGAACTCTAGAAATTTGAGAGAAGACAACATAGACGAACCCAAAAAACTTCATTATACTCGCTCGGCATTATGCAGTACAAGGCAGTTAACAGTCTAAACTAGCCCTTTTATTTTGAGTTCTTTAATTCAGAATGAATCAAATCTGCCTCGATAAGAGGTCCAACCCACCTTTGTAGAGGAGAGAACTAGATGACTCCTTGGATGCATTGGTCACGACAGTGTAATGTTTTATATTAGTAGTTTAGTACATTTAGGGGTGTTTGATAAAAATTGAATGAAATTGAATCTGAATCTGAATAAGTTGAATCTAAATTTGAATGAAAAAAGTTGTTTGATAATTGACATATCTGAAACATCTGAATGACAAAACTTTATTATTTTACCCTTCTAAAAAATTCAAAATTGTTGTAAATTTATTTAATATTACTTAATATAATAGTTAATATTTATTTTTTAATTTTTTTTATTTCATTCAGCTGCTCATTCAGCCATTCAGCTAAAAAAATTTGACTTAGCCATTCAGCTCGTCCATCTTACCGATTCAGCCATTCAGATCAAAACAAACGCACTGACCGATTCAGCCATTCAGATTCAGATCCATTCAGCTATAAACAAACACCCCTTTATTAGTATAGTCTCAAGACATATTTTGGTTCAGCATGCCACTGTAACACAACCAATTGCACGTAACTATTGTCGTTGGTTTATAAGACTGTCGACCCTAAGTGATACGACCAGTCTCAATCTACGACCAGGAATGCTGATCCTGTATCACACTCAAATGAAGTCAAAATAATGTAATAACCAAGATCATCAAGTTAGCTAACAGACAAAAAGTTTAAAGAAAACTGATATCTATCTAATGTGATGTATGGAATATACGACAAAGGTGGAGTATTTCGATTGATTGGTCATGTCATATAGGCCCTAGTTGAATATTCAATTGCTTCTGTTTGAATTATTCGAATAATGCATTATATAGATATTCAATCTATCAAACAAAAATAAGATATGAATCAAATCCATTTCTCGATTAATAGAAGTCCAAATAGGTGAATAAAGGTCCCAATTAACGAGAGATATATAAAAAATAGATCTGATTACTACGCCTATTTCTAATCCCATACTTTCACCCGCTAATAATACTCCATTTGTTCAAAAATATAAGCTTAATAATGACTTTTTAAAGTTAATTTACGACATTTTAAACTCAAAATTGACATAAATTCTATTAATTTTAATAAATATAATGATAACAAATATAAATTATCTAAAAAATATTACTTATTATAAGATTTGTAATTTCATAATTATTATCTCAATTTTTGAGTTTAAAAATGTCTTATAAAAGTTTATCAATTTTCTCTAAAAGTTTTTAAGGATAATGTGAGTTATAAAAATACTCATGAACTATTTAAGATGAAATTGGTTAATACAGGTGACCTATATCTGCCCATGCCCATTTATGTCCACCCGTATATAACCCACTCCATTTACAAATCATATAAGTTCAGCTCATTTAAATTCAAATAAATTCAAATTTATTTTTACCAGTCCAAACCCGTGTATACCCATTTGCCGGGCCTAGTCCAAGCCAACCCCAACCTCCCCTAGATTTTAGGAGGATGCATAATAATTTGTTGGCTTGAATATAGATTAATACCTTAAATTAATATTAATTAAACTCATAATTTTTTTTAGAGACTATCTTTTCAATTTTTTTAATTAGGAAATTAAATTTTTAGTTTTTTCTGATTACGTCTAATTGACATTACCACGTCAAAATTTGATGGCATGACAACAACGTGTGGCTAAAAAATGCTTGTGTAATATTGAATTTCATTTCAACATTTATTTCATTATTTTTTATAGCAATAAGGGTAAATATAAGAGCATTATTAATTTTTTAAAGTAAATATAATACATTACAAATTCAAATTTAAAAATCATAAATAATTAATATAATGATAAATATTTTAAAATGTATAAATGTACTACTAATTAAAATCTTGTTATTTCATAATCATCAATAATCAATATAATGACAATTTTACCCTTTTGGTATAAAAAATTAAGACCTAAATATAAATTAATACCATGAACTTTAAATTTATTTCATAATCATCAATAATTAATATAATTATTTTTTTATACAACATAGGGTAAAATTGTAAGTAAGTCAATAATTAATATAAATTGTAAGTAAGTCAAATTAAGACAAAAAAAATTTCACTTTCGTCAAGTTTCGAACTCAAAACCACAAACTTATAAGATCAAATAATTGTTCAATTGAGCTTCATGATATAGTTATGAATGAGACAACATAAATTTAATTTATAAAATTTTTTCTATTTAAATCAAAAATAATAATAATAATAATAAGTGGGTAAAACCTTCTTTACTTGATAAATACTCTGGATAAAGGAAACACAGTGTTGTATGACATATTTTAACAATTATTCATAAAGTTGAGTTTGTATTATAATATTATGGAGTAAAATGCAAAATCGAAACTAGGACTAAAAAAATTCGCTTCCGTCGATATTTGAACTCAAAACTTCAACCTCGTAACTTTAAATAATTGTCCAACTAAACTACATGATATAATTGTGACGCCCCCAAAATAGGTATACATCACTCATCTTGAGTCGTCAAATACATGGTACAAAAATACAAATACAACTTAATAATACAACTGTCGTGTAAAATACGACAAAACATAAATTGAGAGTTTTAATAAGAATATTGTCATCTAGACAATATTCACACTCAAAGGAGTCCTCGATACATTTATTGTCACATTATTTAACAAAATAGTGAGGACTACTAATACTATCATCTGGGCCAGTCACTCCGCTTTCACGACTAGTCCAAATTACGTTCTCATTTCTGAAGAAATAAAGAAAGAAAAGGGTGAGCTCAACTAGCCCGAAGAAATATTATGACTAAGATAATGTAGAATAAATTATCATTAGTCTTCAACAATGTTAAACGATAAAATATAACAAACATCAAGTTTAATCTTAGTATGAACAAATAATCCATTAAAAGAGTCAAGTAGAGAATAAAATCTACTATCTTTTATGATTTAAAAAGGTTTTCATCATCACTTTTATCATTTGAGACTCGACAATAAATAATTCACATCATCCTGCACTACTACGGCGAGGATATTCATTAATATCACAACCACAAATTATCTATGCACTACGGGCGAGGATATTCGTGTATTCATCAATGGTCATGATCATGCCAACAACCGTCCATCCATCAATGCACTACTACGCCAATGAGGACTTTTACCACATCATTTGTAACATTACTGATTAAGTGATTATACCAAGAATAATCCGTGGTCATAATAATACCAAGTCCATCTACATGCTACTTCTGATACGGATGACTTTTAACATAATATAAACATGATGATGATGACAATGATATAGGAATTCAATAAAACAAGTTCAAGAATAAATTTTAAAGATTTATAATCTAATTTATCCATAAATCAATAATGTCCAAATTGTCGACATGATACTTCTTTGTAGAGTAAAATTCAAGAATGTTCGGAAGAATATTTTCATGAAAAGATCTTTGGATGAAGCCTTGAAATATCAAAGATATTCCACTAATTTCATGGAGTATAAAAGCCAAAACTTTAACCAACCGAGTATAATAAAGAATGGAATAACAACAAAATCACCGTAAATGCGATGCTTGTATGTAGGCAAGTTATTCCAATGAATAATAAATAACTAACCAGTCCCAAGTAAAATGCATGAATGTAGGATATTCCAATGTAATAATAAATAATGAAACCAGTCATGCGTAATACGATGTGATGATTTCTAATAGAATAATAAAGAATGGAATAACGGAAGAATTCACCATGTATGCGATGCTTGGCATGAGCGTGTTATTCCAACATAATAATAAAGAATGGAATAATGTAAGAATTTCACCAAGTATAGGGTAATCCGTGTATATACAGTTATTCCAATGCAGAATAATAAAGAATGGAATAACGAAAAAATTTCACCATGTATGCGATACTTGGCATGAACCGCGTTTCCCAACATAATAATAAAGAATGGAATAACGTAAGAATTTCACAAAGTATAGGGTGATTCACAGATACAAAGTTATTCCAATGTAATAATAAAGAATGGAATAACATAAGAATTTCACCATGTATGCGGATCTTATGCATGATTATTCCAACATAATAATAAAGAATGGAATAACAGAAAAATTTCACCAAGTATAGGATAGTCCGCGTATACATGTTATTCCAACAGAATAATAAATAATGGAATAACAGAAGAATTTTACCATGTATGCGGTACTTCGCATAGACAGGTTGTAAGACCCCAACTTTTATGAATAAAAATAAATTTTCTATAAATATCATTTTTGAATATTATGGAATAAATTTGATATAATGTTATAGTTGTGGGTAATATTTATAAATTTTATAAAGTACGCATGTTGTTATATAATATTCAATTGGTCGGGGAATATTCATTTTAACAGGGAATATTAAATGACGACGACACAATCATTAGTGGACCCCATTAACGAAATTATTGTCGAATTGAAAAACGACAAAAATATTTTTATGAAAATAACTACGAAAGTTTTACCGTTAATCGTTGAAACACCTTGTGTTAAAAGTATAGAATACGCGCGTGGTTAATAGTAGCACACGTGATTGATTATTGATCTTTACGTGAGAAGTCACCGGTTTTGTTCAATTATTGCTTGAATTATTGTACAAGTATCTCACGTTAATTGATTCAATTATTTTTGATATTTTATATTGAGATGACGAAGATTAATCTTATTATTTGCAATATTAACGATGTCTAGAAGTTCTGTCAAGGAGAGGTTTGGTCACCTAATTGCGCGCCAATAGGGAGAAATCCTTATTGGAAAGCCACTTCTTTCCTGGGAACGACATGGTCGATTAATAGTGTAAATAATAATAATGATGATGAAGTTTTGTTTTATTAGTATTATTAATGTAATAAAACAGAAAAGCTTTTTATATAAAACATAATACTTTTATAAAGTTATTCGTTTTATTAGGCTAATAGTAAAATCTTTTTATATAAAACAAAATACTTTTATAAAGTTATCTGTTTTATTAGATAATAATTAGATTATATTATATTTTATTATGCATAGTATTTGTATAGTGCCTGCATAGTGTTTGCATAGTAAAATCTTTTTAAAAGTTATTCGTTTTATTAGATTATAAATAGAATATATTATATTTTATTGTAAACCAATCTGACCGTCCGTTTAAAGTAAATCGATCTGGACCGTTCATGGATTAGTTACTATTTAGTCCATTCTTCTATAAATGAAGCTCATTCCTTCATTATTTCTTACGAATTCAATTTGAAACTCTAGAGAAAACCGTAGAGAAATTATTCTTCTATAATCTTGAAGCGTATTTCTTTAGCGTTTAAGAAAGCATTGAGCGTAGTCTGCAAGTTTCTTCAAGTATATCCTCGCCTTCTGGCTTCGAGTAATCTTCTTTATAAGGTAAGGGGTATTTTTTTTATATTCATGAAGAGAACTTCATTATTCCATTCTTTATTATTCTTTGGAATAACTTTTATACGCTGATCACCCTATACTTGGTGAAATTCTTCATTATTCCATTATTTATTATTCTACGGAATAACTTGTCTATCTGAAAGCATCGCATACATGGTGAAATTCTCATTATTATTCTATTCTTTATTATTCGATGGAATATCCTCATCGCATGCTTTTACGTCGGACTGGTTTCGCCTTTATTATTCTGTTGGATATCCACATCTGCATGCGTTTTACGCCGGACTGGTTCCGTTATTTATTATTCTCGTTGAATAACTTTGCCTCATCAAGTATCTGCATGCATGGTGATTTCTATTGTTATTCCATTCTTTATTATTACATTGGACTATCCATACCGGTTAAGTATTATTACGCTGACTTTGTTCCGTTATTTATTATTCCGTTGGAATAACTTATCCATCAAAGCATCAGTATGCATGGTGATTTTTTTTGTTATTCCATTCTTTATTACATTCAGTTGGTTAAAGTTTTGTCTTTTATACTCCATGAAATTAGTGGAATATCCTTGATATTTGCGCTTCATCCAGTATCTTTTCATGGAAATATTCTTCTGAGCATTCTTAAATTTTACTCTACAAAGAAGTATCATGTTAACAATTTGGGCGTTATTAGTTCCTGAATAAATTAATTCTTGAACTTGTTTTATTGAATTCTTATATCATTGTCACCATCCTCATATTTATATTTTGTTGAAAGTCATTTGTGGCTTGTAGTGCATAGATGGACTTGGTATGATTATGACCAGGGATTATTCGGTGTAATCATGACCGTAATGTTACAAATGATGTTGTAAAAGTCCTCATTGGCCCGTAGTGCATTGATGGATAGTTGTTGGCATGATCCTGATCATTGATGAATACACAAATATACTTGGCCCGTAGTGCATGGATAATTTGTGATTGTGATACTAATGAATATCCTTGGTCGTAGTGTAAGGATGATGTGGATTATTTATTAAAATTTGAGTCCCAAATGATAAAAGTGATGAAAACTTTTTAAATCATAAAAGATAGTAGATTTTATTCTTTACTTAACTTTTTATAGATTGATTGCATTTTTGACCGCAGCTTAAACTTGATGTCTATTGTATTTTATCGCTTTAACATTGTTGAAGACTAATGATAATTTATTCTCGCATTATCTTAGTCATAATATTTCTTACTAGGCTAGTTGAGCTCACCATTTTTTCACATTCTCTTCGTAAAATGAGAACGTAATGTAGACTAATCGGGGAACCAGAATGACTGCTCTGATGATAGTATTAGTAGTTCTCACTATTCATGCTAAGCAATTGTGACAATAAATATAATGAGGACTTATTCGAGAGTGAATATTGTCTAGTAAGACAATATTTGTATTAAAACTCACGACTTTCTTGTTGTATATTAAAGATTTTATTTGTATTCTGTATCACCATGTATTTGGCAACTTCGAAATAGGTGATGTATACCTATTTTGGGGCGTCATAGCTTGGTATGAAAGCTTAGAATATGATCCCTAAATTGAGATGTGAGACAAGAACTAAGAGGGGAGATGTGGAATTCCTTCACTAGTATGACCTACCTAAGTTTATTTGATATTTAATTGGTCACGGTCGAGTATAGGGATAATATGTGATATGTTAATTAACCCTTGTTTTGTGGCGGTGTTTGAAAATGGCATCCGAGAATGTTGAGAACATCAATGGAGCATAGAGACCATTGAGTCTCCACGATCAATAATCGGGATAATGTGTGCATCCAAGGCGACAATCCTCGTGCAAACCAAGGTTTTCAAACCCGGATGGGACCGGCCGATCCGAATAAAGAAAAAAAATCGGACCTTTCACTCAACTAGTCCGGTTTGGACCACTAAACCACTACGCTTCAAAAACCGTTCAAAACCGATGAACTGCGGTTGAATCGGTTGACCCGATGAACCAAATGGACCTGGTTCACGGGTTTGAATGGATTCTCTCCTTAAAGATTAAAAAACATAAAATTACTTGATTTTATTTTATTTTAGTAATTTAGTTGAGACTTTGTTTGGTAGTTTACATATTTTTGCATTCATTTAATCAAACACTTGAACTTGTGGTTGAATTTGAATTTGAATGTATCTTAGAGATGTTTAGTTTTTTTGTGTGTAGATAAATTGATTAATTTTACATATTTACTAAATATTATATATATATATATAATAATAATTAATATAATTAATTATTTATTATTTATTACATATTAATGACGCCATTTGAGTCAATAACTTGGTCCGACCAATTGGTTGGACCAAAATGACCCATCCACCCATAACTTTTCCTGGTTCGATGGCCAGGTCCGGTTTAAAACCTTGAGGCAAACAACAACACCGACGAATGATGAGCGATGGAATGTTTCGAGGCTTCATGCAATTCATGAAACATCGGAGCGAGAGCGACTCTCGTCCAAAATACAGGTGGAAACACCGACAACTCTCGGGACGATCCACCGCCAAATGATTCGAGCTGGGACCATCGGAGTTTTTGGAGAGCCAAAACCACTTAAAGGCGAGACGTGGATAAAAACAGATCAACAAGATATTTGATGTCTTGGGTTGCTCCGAGAGCAAAAGGTTCCTTTGCCACCTTCATGTTGCGCAGGCGAGGCGTGATTCATGGTGGAAATCAGAAAGCGTACTCAACCTGCCGCACTGAAGATGTCTTGGGAAAAGTTTCAAGAACTGTTCAACGACAAGTACTTTCCCGAAAGTATTCGTCACATGAAAGAGGTAGATTTCATTAAATCGGAGCAAAAAAACATAACCGTGTCGCAGTACGAAGCCGAGTTTGCCGAGCTGTCCCGGTTTGCATCCCATTTGGTTGATAATGAGGAGAGAATGACGCGAATATTTCTAAGAGGTTTGAAACCCGAGATACGTCAATATCTTATCTCTCATAAACCTGTGTTTGTATTCGGATGTTGTTAATAGGCTCTCGATTATTGGGCGCGATAATGAGTCAACCCAACCGAAAGAGAGCAGCTGGCAAAATGATAATACCAGTGATAACAGTCATCGAAGCGGTGACAATAAGTGTGGAGGGAATCAACATGCCAGAAATGGTAACCACTTCGGTGGTAATCATGGCCAAAGCAATAAGAATGGACATTTCAAGAAGAGGAGATTCAACAATGATGGAAAGACGTCAGCATCAACACCTGTTGTTAAGGAAGGAGAACGACCACCTATCATATGCTTCAAATGCGGAGGGGAGGGACACATCAGTCCAAACTGTGTGATGTCGTCCAAAGCATGTTATAATTATGGAAGAGAAGGTCACCTGGCAAATTTTGTCGTTCACCAAGACAAGTTTCTCGGCTAGGATGGAGGCACCAAAGACGCCTTGAAAAGTCAAAGCCATGAGTCAGCGGAGAAGCGTTTGTCGTGACCTCCCAGAAAGCAAGGAACCCTAATGAGGTCATCACGGGTAAACTTATCATAAACTCTAAATAAGTATATATCTTATTTGATACCTTTTACCCATTCCATTCCTTTATTTCTCCTACTTTGCGCCAACGTTTAAATTTGACTCGGAGAAATTGGACTTTGACTTATCTCATTGAAACTCCGTTGGGAGAAACCTTTATTACATCCACTATTTATAAGTCTTGTTTGGTTCAAATTGGTACCTCGCATTACACCGTCGATCTTATTTCATTGAAAATACTTGCATTTGATGTAATTTTAGGGATTGATTGGTTAACCATTCATCGTGCAAAAATTGATTATTTTCGTAAGGTTGTTAGCTTTCATATTCCTAACCAACCTATTACGCGAATTCAAGCAACCAAACCATTAAAATTAATCATTGTCATCTCAATCCATAAAGCTATTCGTTTATTAAAAAACGGATGTCAAGCTTTCTTAGCTCATGTCACGGACCTAAACAAAAATACGTCAGTTTTGAATAATATTTTTATTGTTAATGAATTTCCTGACGTATTCCCTGAAGAACTTTCTGGCCTACCCCCAGGGCGTGAAATTATATTTTGTATTGACCTTGAACTCGGTACAAAACCCATTTCCAAAGCCCCATATCGAATGACTCTATTGAACTTCGTGGAGTTAAAGACCCAACCGCGCAGGAATTGTTGACATCGGTTTCATTAAATCCTAGTACTTCTCCTTGGGGGTGCTCTTTGTTCATTCGTGAAGAAGAAAGATAGGAGTATGCGACTTTGTATTGATTATCGGGAGTTGAATCATGTCACCATCAAAAATAGGTACCCATTGCCACGTATTGATGACCTGTTTGACCAGTTGCAAGGCGCCAAATTCTTTTCAAAGATTGATCTTCGTTCCGGATATCACCAATTGAAAATCGATGACATTCCAAAGACGGCTTTCAGAACTCGGTACGGGCATTATGAATTCCTAGTCATGTCTTTTGGATTGACTAATGCTCCTGCTGCTTTCATGGATATGATGAACCGAGTATTCAAGGAATATTTGGATCACTTTGTGGTCGTCTTTATTGATGACATCCTTATTTATTCCAAAAGCCGTGAAGATCATAAGCAACACTTGAGGCTGATACTCCAAAAGCTTCGTGAATATAAGCTTTATGCCAAGTTGAAGAAATCGCGAGTTCGGCTTGAGGAAGTAGCATTCATTCTTGGGCACGTGGTATCAAGTCATGGAATATCTCATTGACCCTTAAAGATTGAATCCATTCAAATCGAGAACAACCTAAATCAATGATCAAAGATCGTAGCTTTCTTTCTTTTACGGGTTATTATCGGAAATTCGTAGAAGGATTTTCTCAAATCGCTACTCCATTAACTCAGCTGACTCGGAAAGATACAAAATTCGGTTGAAGTGAGGAATGTGAGAAGAGTTTTCAAGAACTCAAGAGAAGACTCATTTCAGCACCTGTTCTGACAATACCATCTAGCTCGGAGGGATTTGTCATCTACAGTGATGCTTCAGGAAAAGGGTTAGGATGTGTTCTCATGCAACATGGGAAAGTCATAGCCTATCGATAACTTAAATAATATTAGAGGAATTATCCTACTCATGATCTAGAGTTGGCAGCTGTTGTCTTCGCACTTAAAATTTGAAGGCATTACTTGTATGGGGAAAAAGTGGAGATCTTTACGGATCATAAAAGCCTCAAATATTTCTTCACTCAAAAGTAACTCAACATGCAACAGCAACGTTGGCTTGAACTGTTGAAAGATTATGATCATACCATCCAATACCATCCTGAAAAAGCAAACGTAGTAGCCGACGCATTGAGTAGAAGATCATATGCGGGTACGAGTGCGATATTGTCAACGTAAAGGCCCATTTTGTATGATTTGCAAAGAATGGAGATAGAGATAAAGACTCCAGGGACCCACTTGATGATAGCGAATATACGAGTAGAACCGACTTTAATCGATAAAGTTAAAGCTGCTCAAGCTACTGGACACTGGAGGCTGATGCATATGAGGAAAAAAACAAGCAAGAAGGTGTGTTATGCCGTAAGAAGCGAATCGATGAAGAAGGAATACTTGAGTCAACTCCGGACTTTGTGTTCCTAACGACCACGAGTTAAAGTATAAAATCATGATAGAGATGCGACAACACACCATTTGTAATCCATCATGGGAGTACTTAAAATGTATCATGATCTTCTACATACATTTTGGTGGGGCAATATGAAGAGAGAGATAATACCGTTTATCTCAAGGTGTCTAACGTGTCAACGAGTCAAGGCGGAGCATCAAGTACCAAAAGGTCCATTGCAACCACTTGAAATTCCAAAATGGACGTGAGAGCACATTACCATGGATTTCGTTACTGGTCTTCCCAAGGTTTCTCAGGGTATAGATGCAATTTGGGTCATTGTTGATAAATTGACCAAGTCTGCTCATTTCTTACCTATACGAGAAACTTATACACTTGAACGTCTTGCTCGTATGTACATAAAAGTGGTTGTAAGATTACATGGTATGCCAGTATCCATAGTTTCTGATCGAGTCCCAAGATTCACTTCACGATTTTGGGTTAGTTTGTAAAAAGCTATGGGCACAGATTTACGATTTAGTTCGGCATATCATCCTCAAATGGATGAGACAATCATGAAGGACTATTCAAACTCTTGAAGATTTATTAAGACTCGTGTGTCCTTGACTTCAAGGAAGTTGGGACAAGTTCTTACCATTAGTGGAGTTTTCCTACAACAACAGCTTATCAAGCAAGCATTGGCATGGTTCCATTCGAGCGTTGTATGGAAGAAAGTGTCGCTTCTCAGATATCTTTGGGATGAGGTGGGTGAAGCAACGTTGTTGGGGCCGGAGTTAGTATGTATGACTACGGAAAATATTCAAACGATCCGACAACGTATAAAAACCTCACAAGACCGATAAAAGAGTTATGCTGATCTTCATCGAAAGGACGTGGAATTCGATATTGGAGATCATGTGTTGTTACGTGGTTCTCCATGGAAAGGAGTTACAAGATTTGGAAAGAGAGGAAAGCTCAATCCTCGATTCATTGGCCCATTTTTAATCCTCAATCGAGTAGGGACTGTAGCCTATAGACTCGCTTTACCGCCAAGTATGTCTCGTGTTCATAACGTTTTTCATATATCCATGTTACGTAAATATGTGAAAGACCCGAACCACATTATTAAGTTAGAACCAGACGAAATAGCGAAAGATTTAACGTATGAAGAGGTTCTTGTTCAAATCTTGGATAAGAAGGAACATATTCTACGCTCCAAGGTTATACCTCAAGTCAAAGTTTTATGGAGGAACCACGATGTTGAGGAAATGACCTGGGAGTTAGAATCTGAAATGAAATCAAGGTATCCTTACCTCTTCGACATACCAGGTATGTACCCTAATTTCGAGGGCAAAATTTCATAAGAAGGGGAGATTGTAAGACCCCGACTTTTATGAATAAAAATGAATTTTCTATAAATATCATTTTTGAATATTATGGAATAAATTTGATATAATGTTATAGTTGTGGGTAATATTTATAAATATTGCAAAGTACGCATGTTGTTATATAATATTCGATTGGTCGGGAAATATTCATTTTAACAGGGAATATTCGTACGACGGCACAATCATTGGTGGACCCCACAACGGAATTATTGTCGGATTGAGAAAACGATAAAAAATATTTTTATAAAAATAACGGCGGAAGTTTTACCGTTAACTGTTAAAACACCCGGTTTTAAAAGTACATGAATACGCGTGGTTGCATAGTAGTACGCGGTATTAATTATTGATGCTTACGTGAGAAGTCACTCAGTTTTGTTCAATTATTGCTTCAGTAATTGTTGCATAGTATCTCACGTTAATTGATTCAATTATTGTTAATATTTTATATTGAGATAACGAAGTTATTAATATTATTATTTGCAATATTAACGATGTCTAAAAGTTCTGCCAAGGAGATGTTTGGTCACCTAATTGCGCGCCAATAGGGTGAAATCCTTATTGGAAAGCCCCCTCTTTTCAGGGAACGACCTGGTAAATTAATAGTGTGAATAATAATAATGATAATGAAGTTTTGTTTTATTAATATTATTAATGTAAAAAAACAGAAAAACTTTTTATATAAAACATAATACTTTTATAAATTTATTCGTTTTATTAGGCTAATAGTAAAAAATTTTTATATAAAACAAAATACTTTTATAAAGTTATCTGTTTTATTAGACAATAATTAGATTAGATTATATTTTATTATGCATAGTATTTGCATAGTAAAATATTTTTAAAAGTTATTCGTTTTATTAGATTATAAATAGAATATATTATATTTTATTATAAACCAATCTGAATAGTCTGCTTAAAGTAAATCGAATCGATGGTTCATGGATTAATTCTTATTTAGTCCATTCTTCTATAAATAAAGCTCATTCCTTCATTATTTCTTACTTAATTCAATTTGAAACTCTGAGAGAAAACCGTAGAGAATTATTCTTCTATAATCTTGGCGTATTTCTTTAGCGTTTAAGAAAGCATTGAGCGTGGTGCAAGTTTCTTCAAGTATATCCCCGCCTCTACCGTCGAGTACTCTTCTTTATAAGGTAAGGGTATTTTTTTATATTCATGAAGAGAACTTCATTATTCCATTCTTTATTATTCTATCGAATAACCAAAGATATCGCCATTTCACCCTATACTTGATGAAATTCTTCCATTATTCCATTATTTATTATTCTCATTGGAATAACCTTTAATCACATCTAATCTTTATACATGGTAAAATTATGTTATTATTCCATTCTTTATTATTACATTGGAATATCCTATCGGTGCGCTTTTTTTTGTTTAACTAGTTCCGCCTTTTATTATTCTCATTGGAATATCCTCGTCATACATGCGTTTACGTGGGACTGGTTCCGTTATTTATTATTCTTACATTGGAATAACTCGCCATCTGCCAAGCATCGCATGCATGGTGATTTCTGTTGTTATTCCATTCTTTATTATTCATTGGAATATCTTGTCGAGTGCGTATTACGCCTAACTTTGGTTCCGTTATTTATTATTTTGTTGGAATAACTTGCCTATGCCTGATAATCGCATGCGTGGTGATTTTTTTTTATTCCATTCTTTATTATATTCATTGGTTAAAGTTTTGACTTTATACTCCATGAAATTAGTGGAATATACTTGATATTTAAGACTTCATCCAAAGATCTTTTCATGGAAATATTCTTCCGAGCATTCTTGAATTTTACTCTCTGAAAGAAGTATCATGTTGACAATTGGGACGTTATTAGTTTATGAATAAATTAATTCTTGAACTTGTTTTATTGAATTCTTATATCATTGTCATCATCCTCATATTTATATTTTTGTTGAAAGTCATCTCGTGGCTCAGAAGTGCGTGGATGGACTTGGTATGATTATGACTGAGGATTATTCGTGTAATAATCATGGCCGTAATGTTACAAATGATGTGGTAAAAGTCCTCATTGTCCTGTAGTGCATTGATGGATAGTTGTTGGCATGATCATGACCATTGATGAATACACGAATATCCTTGGCCCATAATACATGGATAATTTATGGTTGTGATACTAATGAATATCCTTGGTCGTAGTGCAGGGATGATGTGGATTATTTATTAAGCTGAGTCCCAGCAATAAAAGTGATGAAAAACTTTTTAAATCATAAAATATTATCGAGATTATCGAGCGTATTTTTGTGAGTATTTTAAAACTTGGAGAGTTGTTATTCAGTGCAAGTTTCTGTCAGCATTATATTCGAAATTCAGTCAGAAGTACGGTTATTTTGAGGTAAGAGATGTTATTTTCTTCTTAAATGATATTATTTTCTTCAATATCATTATGCCAAAATATTGGTGAACTTTTTAATAAAATTTTCCTTTTTGTCCAAGATGTCTATTTTGGCTACTATCTTTGATTGTATCCATGTTTTGATCGTTATTTTTGAATTCTGCTTCAAAATTGGTTATTATGAAGTATTAGTGATCTTGGATAAACTGTAACACGAATCCCTAATATTTGTCCTTCTGTCTCACTAGATTCGTTCTCTAAAATGTTTTTCATCATTTTTAGTCCTTAATGATGATATTATTGAATATCTTTGGCTTGTAGTGCAAAGATGAATGATATATTAACTGATGAATATCTTTGGCCCGTAGTGCAAAGATGAACAGGTGTTGAGATGAACATGACCAACTGGTGATACAAATGAATATCTTTGGCCTGTAGTGTAAAGATGAATATTTGATTAAAGATGTATATTGATTGATGTTACAGGGATAAAATATTGATGATGGACTTTTAAATCTTAGAAGATAGTAAAATTCATTCTCTACGTGACTCTTCTAAGGGATTACTATTTTCGCTGCAGTTTTGATCTAAAACTTGTTGTCTATTAAGTTTTATCAGATTTTTCCCTGTTGAAGACCAATGATAATTTGTTATATATTATCTTAGTCATAATATTCGTTACTGGGCTAGTTGAGCTCACCCTTTTCCTTTTTGTTCCATTTTTCTTCTCAGGAGGTGAGAACATAACAGGATCGAGTCGGGGTATGGAGTGATGGTTCTAAAAAGATGTTTTAATAAAGATCTCACTATTTCAAAATAGTGTATGAATAATTATAATGAGAACTTATTTGAGTGTTGATATTGTACAGAAGATAATATTTGTATTTAAACTCATAAAGATGTGTTGTCGTATTTTGCACGACAATTGTATTATTGAAGTTGTAGTTTGCTTTCTGTACCATGTATTTGACGACTCAGAATGGGTGTTGTATACCTATTTTGGGGGCGTCACATATTGTATTTTATCAGTTTAACATTGTTAAAGATAAATGATAATTTATTCTCGCATTATCTTAGTCATAATATTTCTTCTTTGGGCTAGTTGAGCTCACCTTTCTTTCACCGTTTCTCTTCTTGAAATGAGAACGTGGCAGGACTAATCGAGGAAGAGCGGAGTGACGGTCCGGATGATAGTAATTAGTAGTCCTCACTATTCTGTTAAATAGTGTGACAATAAATGTAATGAGGACTTATTCTGAGAGTGGATATTGTCTAAAAGACAATATTTGTATTAAAACTCACAGCTTTCTTGTTGTGTATTAAAGATTGTATTTGTATTCTGTACCATGTATTTGGCGACTCAGAATAGGTGATGTATACCTATTTGGGGGCGTCACACATGTTATTCCAACATAATAATAAATAATGGAATAACAGAAGAATTTCACCAAGTATAGGGTAGTCCGCGTATACAGGTTGTAAGACCCCAAATTATTAATAAATGAAATTTAAATTCCTCTATTTATTATTTTGAAATAGTAAGGGTTGATTTGATTAATGTGGTTAGTTATGGGTAAAAATGCGTAAATATTTCAAATAAGAAAGTGGTTATAAAATATTCATTGTTGTTGTGGAATATTCGTTTGGTCGTGAAATATTCTTCTTTGTCGGGGAATATTAAATGCGACGACCTTGACCTTAATGTGGGCCCCATAACGGCGATTGGATGAAGAAAACAACAAGAATAAGTTAGTTATAAATAACGGCGTAGTTGTTACCGTTAATACTGTTGAAATACTCGGTGGTTAAAACACAAGAAGACACTTGCAGATTGCACCAATTATTGATTCTTACGTACGTGAAGACACTTTACTCAATAATTGTTACGATAATTACTGCTCAATATTTTATTTTATTGATTCAATAATTCTTTGCGTTGATATTTTATATTATTGTTGTTTCAATAATTGTCATTACTGCGTATTTTCCATTATCTGACGATAATTCATATTATCTGAATAATATTATTGGATAACATTGTTGGCAATGTCTAGAAAGTTCTGTCTAAGGAGAGTTAGGTCATCTAATTGCATGCTACCAGATGAGGAGAAATCCTTATTGGAAAGCCTCTATCTGAGGATCGCTACACGGTTGCGATATTGTGATTCTGTTATATTATTTGTGAATAATTAATTATTGATTTATATGATGAGGAAAATATTAATTTTATGCGGATATAGATGAAGAAAATTTTTAATGTGTCAATTGTTGAAAATAAATATTTTATCTTTTTCTGATAAAATAATTTATTTAAATATATTATTATATTTTTAATAATATAATAATGGTGATATTTTTACAATGAATGTAGGATATATGAGTATATGAGGAGGAGGAGTATTTTTGTTACTAAAAATATTTAAAACATGTTTTTCATGTTTGTGGACCCCATTTCTTAACTGAAATTTGATTATAGCCTATAAAATCGCTTTCTTTGTGGATTTCGGTCCAATTTACATTTGGAATTTAGAAAAACTTAAACTTACAAAGTTGTAGAAAATGAAATTTCCTATGGAAAGGACATGTGGTTCGAATTTTTCTGATAAAAAGGCTATTTATTATGAATTATTGAAGTTCCGAAATTCTGAAATAATTGATTTTTGGAAGTTTAAAATAATTTAAATAAGAAAAACTTTTTTTGTGTTTGGTGGGCTACACAAACATGTGCAAAGTGCTGAGTTCAATTAGTAAAAGTGGGCGTAGGAAAATTTTGTAATTATTATAATATTTTATTAAATTTTACTGCTTTGGTGTTCTAAAGCGTTTCCTATAAATAGGGTGCTTAGGTTAAATTGAAAATTACACTGAAAACTGAAGTTTTCTCTCTCTCTCTCTATATATATTGGCGTATTCTTGTGAGTATTTTGATACTTTGAGTGTTGCTTACACGATGTAAGTTTCTTCAGCACTTTATTCAGTAGTCCAGCCAGAAGTACTATTCTTTCGAGGTAAGGGATATTATTTTTTTAAAATGATATTATTTTCTTTAATATCATTATCTTAAAATATTGGTTTGAACTTTTAATCAAATTTGGAACTTTTTGTGCCTGGGGTTCTTATTCACGTATACTGCCTTTATTCATGTATATGATCTTATTCACAAATACTGGCCTTATTCATCAAAAAATAAAAAATTTCATTTTCAGCCAAAATATCTATTATGGATACTAGTTTTGTTTGTATCCATGTTTTGATCATTCTTGAATTTTACTTCAATATGATTATTTATGAAGTATTTTTGAACTCGGATTGTTTAAAGTATGAATCCTTAATATTTGTTCTTTTGTTTCAGTGGATTCGTTTTCTTTAAAAATATTTTTCATCATCCTCAGTCCTAAATTATGATGTTACTGAATATCTTTTGCCTGTAGTGCAAAGATGGTTGATTTTATTATGAATATCTTTGGTAGTAGTGCAAAGATGAGCAGTGTTAGAGATGAATACGACCAACTGATGAATATCTTTTGGCCACATAGTGCAAAGATGAATATATGATTCAAGATGTGCATTGATTGATGTTACGAGGATAAAAATACTCATTGATGGATCTGTTAAATTCATAGATACTAGTAGATTTCATTTTCTACGTAACTCTTCTATGAATTATTATTTTTCGCTGCGAATATTGATCTAAAACTTGTTGTTTATTATATTCTCTCAGATATTTAATCATCTTTGCACTTACTGAGCCAAAGATATTCATTTATATCACCAATTGGTCATGTTCATCTCAACACTGCTCATCTTTGCACTACGGGCCAAAGAGATTCATCGATTTAATCATTCATCTTTGTACTACGTGCCAAAGATATTCATCAAGATCACCATTAAGGATCGAGGATGATGAAAAACATTTTGAAGAACGAATCCAAGAAGATGTAAGGACAAATATTAGGGATTCAGATTTTCGGTTATCCAAATTCAATAATACTCCATAATAACCAAGTGTGAAGTAGAATTCACAAATAAAGATCAAAACATGGATACAATCAAAGATAGTAACCATAAAAGACATCTGGAAGAAAAGAGAAAATTTCATTTTTCAATTGAATAAGATCAGATTTTTGTGAATAAGTCTTGATATATCGTGAATTAACCCGAACACAAAAAGATAAAAATTTCATAAAAAAAACATCTTCACGCTTAAGTGAATAGTACTCGTGAATAAGAAATTGTGAATAATAACTTTCATGAATAGTAACTCGTGAATAAGAACTCATGAATAAGAATTCTCGACATGAAAAAGTTCTAAATTGATAAAAAGTTCGAACAATATTTCGGCATAATGATATTGAAGAAAATAATATCATTTAAGAAGAAACAACATCCCTTACCTCAAAATAACCGTCTTGGATTGAATTTCTTGATATAAAAGTAGAAATGAAACTCGCATCACCGTATAACAACACTCAAAGTATACTCACAAGAATACGCCGAAAATATATAGAGAGAAGAGAAAAACTTTGTTTCGTGTGATTTTCAATTCTAACTTAGCCTCTATTTATAGGAAAATGCTAGAACGCCAAAGGAGACTAACATAATAAAATATCATTTTTTTCTTATTCCACACTAACCTTCACCAACCAATTTTGAAAGCCATCACCATCTTTGAACAAAAATAGCGAAATTACATGTGTATTCCACACCAACCAAAAAGTGGGTCCCACCCATAAATTAATAAAAATTATTTTATTCTCCGAAACTTTAACAATTCATAAAAAATAGCTCGGTTATCAGAAAATTCAAAACTCTCGACTTGCCATAGGAAATTCCATTATCTACAACTTTGTAGAAGGAAGTTTTCCCAAATTCCAAACAGAAATTGAACAAAATCCACAAACGACCGATTTTACAGTCTATAATAAATTTTCGGTCAAGAATTGTGTCCAACGACACACAAAACATGTGTTAAACATTTAATCCAACAAAAATACTCTTCCTCCTCATTTATTCGTATATCCCACATTCATTGTAAAAAATATCACCATTAATATATTATTAAAATAATATATTTAAATAAATTATTTTATCAGAAAAAGATAAAATATTAATTTTCAACAATTGTCACATTAAAAATTTTCTTTATTTATATCCACATAAAAATCAATATTTTTCTCATCATATAAATCAATAATTAATTATTCACAAATAATATTACAGAATCACATTATTGACAACTGTGCAATTCCCGAGATGTAGGGAACTTTCCAATAAGGATTTCTCCTTACTACTTGCAATTGATTAGGTGACCAAACCTCTTTTTTGATGAACTTTCTAGACATTGCCAATAATGTTATCTAATAATATTATTCAAATAATATGAATTATTGATCTGATAATGGAGATACTGTGCAATGACAATTATTGAACAACAATAATATAAAATATCAACGCAAAGAATTATCAATCAATAAAATAAAATATTGAATAAAGAATCTACTTGTGACAATTATTGAGTAGTGCCTTCTCACGTAAGGATCAATAATTCAACAATCTGCATGCGATACAGTGTCTTTCTTTGTCTGCAACAACGCCAGACATCAGATTTTAACCACCGTAATCCAACAGTTGTTAATTCGGTAATAATTTACGCCTGCTTATTTATAAAACTCAATCTTTGTCATTTTCTTTCATCCATCATTTTTCCGTTATGAGGCCCACAAATGATCACTGGCACGTAAATGCGGAGATTCTTACAAAAAAGAATATTCTACGACCAAACGAATATTCCCCGACAATAATGAATATTTTATAACCACTTGCTTATTTTGTAAACTTTGCATATTTCACCCATAACCAAAGTATTATATCAAATTACCACCTTATTAATCAAGAATAATAATTAGAGGAAATTCGATTTTATTTATAAAAAGTTGGGGTCTTACAACGATAATCATAAATAAGATAACATAAATTTTATTTATACAAGCTTCTCTATTATAAATTAAGTACGTTCAATTAACATTTTCATTGCAATTAAGAAAGAAAAGCTTAATATTTGATATTTTAAGTAAATATTTTTAACTTTATTTGGCAAAAAATAACACTTTATTTTTATGATAATTAAGATGTTTTAATAAAGGTGCGTCAAATAGTTTTCTCCGACTTGATGAATAAAAAGTGTAAACTAAACTATTAAATAAGTTAAATTTTGCATTATAATACTGCAACTTAATATACAATTTTTGAAAAAAGTTGAATTAAGACAAAGAATATGAGTTTTTTTTTTCCTATAGGCAGAGCTATACATCACATTTAGTCTTAAGAAATTATTTTTGTCAATGAAAATATATATTATTAGTATAACTCTTAATCAATAAATAAATTAGATAAATATAGATTTAGTTGATGTATCCCATTATTTTAATATGTTAATAAAGATCAAAATATACAATTCATTATAGTATTTAATAAATGCAATTTTTTTTTAAAATCTTATGATTAACAAAATAAACTTAAAATTTCCCTATAAATCAATACCAAACAAAACTTACTTTCCAACTTATTTATCTATTCTTTTTTTAGTTTAAATGGAAAAGCATAAAATTTAAGTTTTTTTATTTACAATTACATCATATAGCTTGGTTGGACAATTGATTAAAGTTTTGAGTTTGAATCTTAGCGAAAATGAATTTTTAGTCTTCGTTTGACTGATTTACATGTCATAACCAAATGAGTTGGTTATCTATTTTTATTTATTTATAACCAAATATGTTGGTTAACTGTTTTTTTTATTTAAGTTGCTTAAGATTTAGAATCATATTTTAAAAAAGAAATATAGGTCCAAACTGGTTAACCATTTTTTGACCCATATTTCATTTTAAATTCAAATCAAAAATTATTTTCATCCCAGATTCATAAATTTTTGAATCAAAAAAATAATATTAAGTGATTATGTATATACCTCCACCTCGCACACTCCCCAAAAAAATTCAATGATTATGTATACAACCACAACCCACACCTCATCCCTCTCCTCTCAAAAATATAAAATTTACTGATTATGTACATACTCCTCACCTCGCCCACCTCCATCCCCCCAAAAAATATTATATTTGTTGATTATGTATACCCCACCCCTCCACCAAAAAAATAAAATAATATTTACTGATTATGTATAACCACCACTTCCACATCCCCACCCCACCCCCACCCCCACCCACACCCAAAAAATAAATAAAAATATTTACTAATTATGTATACCCCCACAAAAAAAAACAGATTTACTAATTATATATATACCCCCAACCCCCAACCTCCCCCAAAATAAAAATAAAAATAAAATACTACTAAAATATTGTCGTTTAAAATTTTTGCACATGGATTAAGAAAGTCATTTAATACTATCATTTAATAATTAAAATTTATTTAAAATTTCATCACTACCCCTTTGTGGGAAGTTGAAAACTATTAATATAAGGGAGAGAATTTTTGGGACAACGAGAGAAAGTATGGGTAATATAGGAAAGTAAATAATTTATTATCCTAAAAAGTTGTAAACGACAAACATTTTGGAACAAATTTTTCTTCTAAAACGATAATCTTTTAGGAACGGAGGGAGTAATATTTACTGATTATGTATACCCTCACCCCGCCCTCACCCCCCAAAAAAATTAATATTCAATGATTATGTATACACTTTCAGCCCAAAAAGAATATTAATTGATTATGTATACACCCCTACCCCGAAAAAAATAATATTTATTGATTATGTATACATCCTCCACCCCCAAAAAATATTCAGTGATTAATTGATTATGTATACACCTCCGCCTCCGCCTCTCCACCCACACCCCCCCACTCTCCAACCCTAAAAAAAAAATACTTAGTAATTATGTATACATGATATATCTAATAATAATTTATTTAATTAAATCATAATAAAAATAACTTTAAAATTTAAAATATGAATCAACCTATAAACCATAACTAACCCATATTAAAGATAATTAATAAAATTTTAATTCTTAAATTGAACCATAATTATGACAAGTGTAATCGCCACGCATTTAAGTCGTTCTGGAACCAAATAATAATCTATCCGTGCTGCAGCGCCAGAGCCTTAAGCAGCAAGTTTGTTACCCAAAACGACGACGTATCCTCAAGCTTCTAAGAAAATAATGCAACGAAATGGGGATAAATAACATTTTGGTCACTGTACTGGGGTTCGATTTTTATTGTGGTTACTGATTTTTTTTTTGTTACAATCGAATAACTGTACTCTCAAAAATTTACAAAATAGTCATTCCGTTCGATTTCAGTCAAAAAGGGATGAAGTCTTTGAAAATAATGCATATCACGTGATTTTAAAATGCTGAAGTGTACATATATGCTTTTCCATGTGTATTAATAATAATAATAATACTAATAATTTTTAAATAATAATAATAATTTCAAACTAATAATGATAATAATAATTACAAAATAATAATAATTTTTAAATAATAATAATAATAATAATAATAATAATTCCATAATAATAATAATAATAATTTTTAAATAATAATAAAAAATTAAAATAATAATTCCATAATAATTTCAAAATAACACCATGGTTGCTAGAAATCACAACAGACCCAAAAAAAAACCCAGCAATGTTCCGAACAGAACCATCAACTAAGCATCTAAATTAGAACCCAAAGAAATTAAGCAATAAACAAATGCCCAAAATCTAAATCCAGATTCCGATGACATCACAGACATCCAAATCCGAACAGATCAAAAAACATAAAATGAATAAGAACTTAGATCTGGTCCGAATGAAAAAGACCCAGATTTTCTCAAAATCATGGGTAAAAAAAATACCAAATCAACTAGATATATATGAAAAGACAATCTCAAAAGCCAAATTCGTCTTTAGAGATCAGTGGGTGGAGTCAGAGGGTGGGTACTACAACATCTCTCTGCTGCTCGAGGTCCCAAACAACCTGGTTTCCTCCTTCGCCACCAATCTCTCCGCCGCGTTCGTCTGAATCTACACACACGTCGTTCCCTTTTACCCTCGAGCCCACATCTCCGCCATTTCAAAAACGACTCAAATGTCGTTCCCTCGGGTCATCTTCCGATTGGGGCCGGGTTCAAGAATCGACAATTGATTTCTTCTTTAATTTTCAATCGGTAGTAGTATTCTTTGAATAATACTGTAGTGGTGTTTGTGTATAGAAGTGAGAAGAAAGGAGATTAGGATTGTCCTGAGCATGAAGATGGACTTTTTAAAGAAGATGGACTTTTTAAAGAAGATGAACACTTCAATTTTTTTATTTAAAAAAAGTTGTACTAAATAAAATTTAGTTTATTTACTTTAAATTCATATTTTTTGTACTTTATTGTTTCACATTTAGGCGTAAGGTTTTACTAATTATCATGCAGTCTTAAGTAATTTTTTATTTTAATACCCTTTTTTTATATTTCATGTATTTATTTTGTATTTTCAACAAATTAATATTTGGTTTTAAATTCTTTTATTGTAATTTCCTCGTTTATTTAATTTTCTTTTTATTTTTATTTTATTTTTTGTTTTGTATTTTTAAAATAATGTGCAATTGATTATAATTACTTTTGTGCATAATACATTATGTGTGATAGTAATTGATTATAATGTATTTAATCACATTATATATCACGCAAGAAGACTGATCAAACAGGTAGGAGTAGAGAAACCAATACATGTGGCAAAACCAATCCACATCAGTAAAAAAATAGAGTTTAATGCACAGTCAGTTTTTTAGTTCGTTTTTTCGGATGAAAATTGAAATTAATGATCATTTTATAAGTTTTTGAGAATACAGTTATTCGATTGTAACAAAAAAAAAATCGGTAACCACAATAAAAACTGGACCCCAGTAGAGTGACCAAAAGATTATTTATCCCCAACGAGTACAAGGATCTGACGATGAATTGTTACTTCCGCACAAGCGAACGGTTAGGATTAAAAGCCAGACCCTTCCTTATATTGGTAGGGATTCTCCACAAGCCCTAATCTTATACTTTATAAGTTCTTCAGCTGCCGAGACTGGAATTAGCAGCAGTTCTGATCCAATGGGTACTTACTTACTCTACAACCTTCATCAATTTCTTCTATGGACTTTTCTATTTCACAATTAAATGTTTAAATTAGATTAATTTGATGTATATATAGATATGTGTATCTAATTATGTTTACATTATGTTATGTTATGTTATGAATAATGAAAAGGGGCATAAACGTACACAGTTGCGGAACCAGAACGTTTTTAAATGGGTCAAATTACATCACTAAAAAAATTATTTATCGACGCTTGGAGTGCGCTGAACGACTAAGAGGAGGTAATTATATTTGCATAGTTTGAAAACGTTTAAATTTTTTGGTCAATATCAAAATTTATGTAGAAATATTTTTTTTATTTCATGTAGAAATATTTTTTTTATTTCATGTAGAAATACGAGGGATTTATGTAGAAATATTATTTTTATATGAAAATAATTTTCTATATAGAACAAAGAAAATTAATCTAGAAAGAAATCACAAAGAGGAGTGTGAAGTTTAATGATGTTTAAAAATATAAAATGTTTGTAGAAAATAATTTAGTAAATAAAAAACTTGGTTTTTGTGATCATTCTTTAAACTAGTAGCGACCTAGATTTGATTGTGTTTTAAGTTTTTTTATTTTAATTTCATTGGAAAATAAAAATTATTCTATTTTTTAATTTATGGAGATATGTGTGTGTGTATATATATATATTGACTATTAATATATGTATTGTATTGACTATTAATATATAGCATGCGCAGAATTTTGGTGGGGGTCATATGACCCCCCTCGCCCCCCCTTGGTTCCGCCCATGAACGTACGTGTCGGAGCTATGGAGGAAGAAGCAATCGAATGTGATGAGGTTTCTGCAGAGGGTTAGGTGTTGGGAGTACCGTCAACTTCCTTCCATTGTTCGGGTCACTCACCCTACCCGACCCGATAAGGCTCGTCGCCTCGGCTACAAGGCCAAGCAGGTATGGTCTTTACTCAGAAATGCTTGTAACTTATTAATGGCTACCTCATTCACACACCACACTTGTATCTATACATAATATGTTGTGTTTAGTGTTGAGCTATATAGTTTATTAGGAATGGTTCACTTTAACTAGTTTTCTGCCAAATGGACCTCTTAATTAGCTTATATATCAGAATTGCTTCTTCAATTTGAAATATATTCGTCTTGATTCTTGATTGTGTGGGGAGTGGGGGATTTCAGTCCATGAAGACACTCGCTGATGTACCTCATGCTATAGAGGGGAATATTTATGACATTTTATTCAAATGAAATGTGAAGAATATAAATACATAATATATATGTATATATTATGTTTATATCTACACTATTCCATCTATTTATATTTTCTTGTCATTTTTCCCCATATCTTTTGTATTGGCAACTTTGATTTTATCATGCATGTAATTTAGTAATTTCTGCCTTTTCATAGAGGACTGAAATAAGTGTTGGATTTAATTGTGCTCCGTGTACCATGTGTGGACTTGGATTCTCCCCCTTTTTGGCGCTTTTAATGAATTGTTTACTTTTCAAAATAATAATAAAAAAAAATGTTAGCCCTGACTGAGTTTCACTGTTTGTTTGTTTGTGATGATTATCTTTCATGATGATATATGTATATATTAAAAAGAAAACACCTGTGTAAATAAATTTTATACATTTCGTGACAATGATATGCCTTTTATACTTTCTCTTTCTAGCTCTCTTAAGAATTAGTCACATGATGATGGATCTCCCTGTGCTGTGGCTTTCTTTGAGTTGCATCTTATCTCTGCAAAAAGT
The DNA here is from genome assembly GCA_020205605.1 of Panax ginseng. NCBI lineage: Eukaryota > Viridiplantae > Streptophyta > Magnoliopsida > Apiales > Araliaceae > Panax > Panax ginseng. The sequence goes on along the minus strand of CM035139.1, from coordinate 1,881,519 downwards.
CAGGTAATAGACAAAAGCATTCAAACAGCATATATCATGGCAATCAGATTAGCTCAGCATTACATATATATTAAAAATCAATATTTTATTGAATCATCTTACGCGTGGCCAGGTTATAAAGGCGCAGGTAAAAATTACTTTTTTTTTTACACCTTCAAATTTTACTACTAAAATGTTCTCCGTCAGTTGGGCCATGAAGAATATTTTGGTAGATTATAGAAAATCTTTTATGATAGTTATTCCAGGTCTGATTATGTTTTAACTGGGAATATAATTCCAATGGTTTACATTACATGAATTGTTGTCAAATTTCTCAATTAGTAAATACGTGCAAATATACACGGTCGACAAGTAATATAATGATAAGAAAGTAGTCGATTCCACGAGGAATTATCACTAATATTTACCAATTACCAAAATTATATCAAATTAACCTTGTCTAAACAAATGATTTAAGATTATAAAATAGAAATTATTTAAACTAAAATTTAAGTTGCTGAACAAAAATCTAATATCAGATTAGGAGGTTAAGATTATAATTTTCCCCAACGCTTCATCTAAATCTCTTCACTCTCCCTTTTAACTAAATAATCATTACTAATCGTTAACTGAGAATTCAAAGTTATTTATAAGCTTCTTCCAAAGAACAGATAAAAATATCCCTTGTAATTAAATCACTATATTCCTATGTGAAAAAATTTAGAACAAATTCTCATTAAACTCAGATTCTCCCAACAGTTGCATTCAACATATAGGTATATTCCTATCCTATACACAATTCACGTTATTCAATCCTAAGAAGAATAAGCTAGATGCATGTTATTATATTCAAATCTAAACCCTATCATATTCACAGTCAAGGAGGGATCGTTGTTATATACCCCTATAGCTACATTTCCGACTTGATCGTAGCTATAGCTCGTTGCCTTTTCCTCGATTTCTAGTAGTGACATATATGGCTACGATTACATATGACAAGGAAACCACACATTTGTATGAAGACATTTGGACACAACTGCCATAATGAAATTCCTGCAACACCTAAAATTTCAAAATAAAAAGGGTGCAAGGGAAGGGGAAGACCACAATGAAAAGCCCCACGAGAAATCCCGATCCAAATTCCTTCGGATTGGTTATATATCCATGATTCTTCTTGCAATCGGATAGGCGAGGGTTAAAGGAAAGTTACAACGAGAAAAATCAGAAATATCGTCATAATACACATCGGGATTGAACTTTCCCCCCTAAAAAGTTGGATATGATCCACAACTTAAAGTGAAACAATCTCATCAACAGCAGCCTTAGAATCTCATCATCATTAGCCTTGGAATTGTTTGAGTCTGGGGTACTAGTTTCATTAGAAGAATCTACATATATTGAGGGTTCAAAACTACGTTGGAAGAATAATAGAAATGGAAATATAAAGCAAAAATAGTGTAAAAATGACGAAAAGGTGGCAACAAGAAATAGCCCTAAACGCTGATTCTGTGGAAAAACTAGAATTACCAAATTGTGGAGAAAGGATAGTGTTTACCTGTTTGGATTAAAATTAAGAAGGCAAAAAAGTATTCAAATGTAAGGAACCGCGATTTATATCGCTAAAATAGATGGTTGAGATGAAAGAAATCGAATTGATGTAGAACTATCTGCAATTGCCAAGAAGACGGATAGTCGCGCGTGCCTTAAAATTCAGCCCCACGTGTGCTAACATAGGTTACCACTATATAAAATTGATAAACCATCACATCCACATTTAATGTAGGGCAAAGAGTAGACATTTCATTAACCCATCCTATTAATAAACCCCTAACATCGCATGTTCACACTCATCTACTCCTTCAACCCATATTAAAATGACTTAAAGTTATCCTCCAACCCATTAAAATGAGTTAAAGTTGTGGGGGTAATGTTAGGATATACTAGCTTCGAGAATAAATATATCATGTTTTTGGGCCTGAAATTGTGGGGATTGGAAAGAATATCCGCTAGATACAAGGGACTGAAATTGGTTTATGAGTCGATGAAAGTGGTGAGATATTTATCAGCTTCGTTTGGATCAAATGAAGGAAAAAGATTATGGGAGAATGAGCTTATTATGTGGAAGAATAAGACAAAAAGTGTACTTATCATAATACAAATGATTGAATTCTTGCGATTTGAAAGCGGCGCTACATTTTGTAACAATAATTATGACCATCATGGAGAAAAAACCGACAGCAAAATTTTTAGCTCTTGAGAGAGATTGGTCTAGTTGGTTGAAGTTTTTCTACAACATTCGCCCTAAACCAAATATAGTTTATGCACAGGAACAGGATGAGCCGCTAGACATCTCTTTAAAAGAAATAATTTCAGAGGAAGCCGAATGAAGCCGAATTAGAAATTCGAATACTGAAACACCTGCCTAATAATGCAAATGCTAATGGGGATACAAACTGAAACACCCGCAAAATAATGCAAATGCTAACGGGGATACAAACGGGAGGGGAAAGGAAAATGTGTGATGGGCAAGTCACCCAAAGGAAAATATTCTCATAGAATACACAAATGGGTTGGCTTATCTGGTAGATTATACTAGAGTGTAGATATATCTTGTCCCCAATTGAGAAACTATGTCTAATATATAATGACTTGGGTCAACTTTTCTCATTGCCAATTGGTTTTGAGTTAGAAAGTTTGATGTCTTTATATACTAGATTTTGAAACCATTTTATAAATCTAACACGGAGGAAAGTTTAATAGTAGTCAGATTGTATTTTGTATATGCTATAAATTAGGTTTTAAGATGATTTTCACTATTATAAGTTTTAGAATTTGTTTACTCCATTTGAAATGGCAGAAGAGGAATTGAAATTACGGATGCGACAAACGAGTAAATTGTTCACTTGTTCTTGATGGCATGATAAAGTTATCTATAAAGAATGTCACTGTGGGCTGAGCACCTTGCAAAGAATTGCTTCAGGGAGCCAGAGAGAGTGTGGAGGGTTAATGAGGTGGTTGAATATAATTGGAAAAGACACAATAGAGAATTTTACACCATTGCAAGGCCTTCTCAAGTATCTGATTGATGTAGATGTTAATGGAAAGGTGGGTCCATTTCTTGGACATGAGACTTTTCCAGACGTTGGGGGTAAAGTACTTGGAGCTCATTCCCTTGGTATCCCAGATATTCAAATGACATGATATCAATCCACCTTTACATTCATATGTGATTGATAATGTAAAGTTGGCGTAGACTATGCCTACCTTTTCGATTATTAAATTGAAGTTTTGTCCGATATTGTATTTTATGTGTCACTTTGTATATCTTTAAGGTGAAATAGAGATGTAAAAAGTTGGGAAAGGAATGATAAGTATAAATTTACGACAAAGTTTATCATTAGTTTTTTCATGCAGTTGGATTCGAACATGGTTGTAATCAAGGTATGCAAATCATGTTGCGCTAAACTACCTGTGCTTGTTATAGTAAAGTTGTTTTATGGCAACATCTTTTCTTTCCAATTGAATGTTGATGGCCCTTGCTCAAATTTCCTTGAGATGTCATTTTCAGTTTGATTAATTGATGCTCAAAATTAGTGTGTATTTCTTTGCAGTACATTACAAAGCAAACGTATGATAGTACTACCACATTAGTGGCGTGTGATAAATTATTTCGTGATACATTTATAAAATAGGATGCTTAGTATGCAATGTAAACATGAAAGCAACTATACGTGGAGCTGTTCATGTAATTTCACAAAACTTCAGGTATGGTTTTGCGGCCGACAATAAATAAGTGTTTCCATGCTACTCATATTGTAGCGAAGATCATTTAAGACCTAATTTATAGCTTATGCAAAATACAATCCGACTACTATTAAACTTTTAATGTGTTAGATTTATAAAATCAAGGTCTAGTATATAAAAATATCAAGCTTTGTAACTCAAAACCAATTGGCAATGAGAAGAGTTGGCCCAAGTTATTATATACTACACTTATTTTTTCAAGGTATTCAATGCGGGACAAGATATATCTACAACACTCTGGTATAATCTATTTACTTTCCTTTGGGTGACTTGTCTGTCACACATTTGCATCTCTGTTCGCATTTACATCATCTAGTGGGTGCTTCAGTAATCGAATTTCTAATTCGGCTCCCTCTCGAGTTACTTCTTTTAGCGAGAGTCCTACATCTCATCCCGATCCCGTGCATAAACTGTGCGTGGTTTAGGACCGATGCACAAAAAAACTTCAACCAACTAAACCAATTTCCTTCGAGACCTAAAAGTTTTGTTGTTGGTTTTTTCCATTATAGTTATAATTTTTGGCGCTTTCAAATCGTAATAAGGATTCAACAATCATTTGTATTATGATGAGTTGACTTTTTCCCTTATTCTTCCACATAATATGCTCATCCTCCCATAATATTTTTTCATCGTTTCGAATGTTGATAAATCTCTTATCGCTTGTTTGATCGACTCATAATCCAATTTCAGTCTCTCGTATCTAGCAGATATTCTTTCCAATCCTCGAGGACCAATATAAGAATTGGTACGTACAAGGCATGAATTTGGAGCTTTGACAACACTTTTTATGCTCTTCCTCCCAAAAACACATACCACATACCACTACAGGGTTTCTTTTTTATGTTCTTCCTCCTAAAAACATGTACCACTGCGGGGGTTTCTTCTTTAAAAGCAATCAGATACAAAGAAAAAACTTCAAAAGCAAGTTCAAGATGGTGGTTACTCACAAGAAGAATCAACTGAAATTTTTTACGAGTACCATCTCATTTGGAAGAATTAACAGACCATTGGTTCATGCTTTGCAATTTAATTGCCCTCTGATCCTGTAGATCAAGTCCAAAAAAGCTTTTTCCCCAAGTTCTATATTAAATTCCTCTACTAACTTGTATATTTGGACACTAGAGACACTGTAACAATGAAGAAAGATGATAAGAGTTGAAAAAAAGAATCAAGAATCATTACAAAAATTTAGAAGAACAAAAAGGAAATCAAGATTTTTCAAAATAACATGAGCCAAGAAACTTTACCTGGTCTGTTTTGAAAATCAAGAATGATATGAAGAGAGATAAAAGGGAAGGAAGAAACTTTTCAAATTCAGGAGAACCAGAAACTTTAATTCATCTGATATTTAACTTCACACAAGTATGCAAACTAGTGGATGAACATAGGGTAAAAGAACAGAGAAATGAAAGAAGAGGAAGAAACAAGAAACTTTCCAAAATAAAATCGAATTCAGAGGAAGTTGGTATGATATTGTGACTTCACGTATAAATGTGTAGTTATATTTTGAGTAAAGGGTAAGAGGGAAATTAAAGACCAAGAATAATTGGAATTATATTTTGAGAAAAGGTTAAGAGAGGAGAAAAATTGAAGAGCAAGAAGGACAAGAAGAGGAGGAAACAGGGAATCAAGAAACTTTTCAATAAATATTTCAAATTCAGGGTAAGCAAAAACTTTAATTGGTCTGATATTGTGACTTTATGTAAAGCAAACCATTTGAATTATATTTTAAGTAGAGTGGATGAGATGAGGAGGAAAAAGCAGGGATATATTTTAGTTCGCAACAAGTCAGAGATATAGTGTGAAATTTCGAATGAAAAACGAAAATAACGTTGCGTTTAATTTTTGTGGAGGGTTAAGCTGGGGAATAAGTTAGGTTGTGTTTATTTTGGCTAGACGGTTATAAGTTGGCTAATCCGTACAAATTATGTTTTTTTAGTGTAATCATTAAGGTGAATGAGATTATTTTAAAAAGTTTTAATGTCTTAAAATTAAAATATTATGGATTAAATAATAAAAAAATTTAAATTGTATTTAAGTCTACCCGTTATTTTTATGTTATTATTAATTTGTTAAAATATGATACATTAATTCGTATAACCAATTTGATTTAATTAATCCAGTTTTTGATTGTGTGTTTGTGTGTAAATCGAAAATAGCATGTATGTATAATCTTTTACATGAAATATGTGGAAAGCTTCTATTGTGGAGAGTCGAGATTTTTAGCTAACTATTTTGAAATTGACCCTTAAAAGAAGTCTGAGGAGGTAGAGTAATAATGTAGATCCTATCAGAATTTCTTTGCAAAAAATAATCTGACTATTTTTGGATCATGTGACCAAATTGGATAGGTCTTTGGGGAAATTCAAGTTATTAACAGTAATATTTCTCTGGTTTTGATCACAGGTTAAAGGAAAGGCGGTCTGATCGGCAGTTCAAATTAGCAACGTGACACTAATAAACATTTGGGGCACATCAAGTTTGAGGTGAATCTCAAATGTAGCGGAGCTGCGCCTTGTAAAGACTTCAAGTTGGAGAATATCAATTTGGTATCCAATGAGCTCAAGGTACAAGTAACATCATTTTGTTCTAATGTCAACGGTTAATCAATCGGAACACAACAGTCTCCAGGATGTTTATAGCCAATCATTAATTTTTGCCACATAGTAGTCGAAAATTGTTATTTTTACTAAGAAAAATTAATATTTTTAATGTTTCTTGTGTTAGTTGTGATTATTTTGGGTTCGGATTTAACTTTATGGTGATTTTAGTGGACGTAATTTTAGGTTCGGATTTAACTTTATGGTGATTTTAGTGGATGTAGAATTTGAATGAAATCCGGTTGAAATCGATTAAAACATTCTTAGCTTTATTTAAGATAAAGGCATTAATAATTACATAATATTCCACCAAATAAAGCTAAGAATGTTTTAATATACTTCAACCGGATTTCATCCCATTTCTACCCCAACTAAAATCACCATAAAGTTAAATCTGAACCCAAAATAATCACATGTTAAAAAAGGGAAGTAGTATTTATAATACTAAATAGAAAATTGATACTAACACAACAAACATTAAAAATAGTGAAAATAACAATTTTCGATTATTATGTGGTATAAATTAATTACTGGCTTTAGACATCCTTGTTGTGTTCCGATTGATTGACTGTTGACATTAGAACACGATGATGTTATTTGTACCCTGGGTTCATTGGATACTAAATCGATATTCTCCAACTTGAAATCGATATTCTCCAACTTGAAATCATTGGATACTAAATCGATACTAAATCGGCTACATTTGATATTCACCCGCAACTTTTGGTCTTGATGTGCCCCAAATATTTTTTAGTGTCACGTTGCTAATTTGAACTGTCGATTGGGCCTATAAAATCAATGCTTATGCTCGGAAATATGCAACGGGGGCTAAAGAGGTTTCGGTTAGCCGGGTTAGAACAGTTTTTGTACAAAAATGAGTTATTGGTCCAAACCGGACCGGAGAACTGACTGGTTTCTTTTTTCCGGTTTGACCGCCGGTCCGGTCCGGGTCTGAAAACCATTTGAACTAATTCATTGTTACCAAATTGCAGGATGATCAAAGTCCGGATGCTTCTAAAATGTGGTACCCTCCGCCTGAGAAAACTGTTATGCCTTTCAAAGTTGTATCATTCGTTACTACTGACTATAAAAGTGTCGCTAGCAAATCAGGGATCTCGGTTGCTTCAGCTGAAAGTGAAGGAATGGTTTCATCATCCTTGGTAGTACTAACTAGTCCAGAGGTGAATGGGTTGAAATTTGAGGAATTGTTAAGATCGCCGGCTGAGTTGCTTGGGAGAGGAAAACATGGTAATGTTTATAAGGTGATATGTGAAGATCAAGGATTGAATTTGGCTGTGAAGGGGATTAAGGATTGGACAATGGCTCATGACCATTTCAAGCAGAGAATGAAGAGATTTGACCAAGTGAGGCATCCAAATGTGTTGCCGCCTATCGCCTTCTACTGCTCCAAACAAGAATAGCTTATTGTCTATGAAATATCAACCCAATGGAAGTCTCTTCAAGCTTCTCCATGGTAACTTAATTCCACTCTTTCATGTCCCTAAATTTGTTGTTTTCTTTAAAATTTCTCTCTTTTATTTTTCATTATTATTTTGTGAGTGTACAATAACATATCTAATCAGGGCTACCCCAAAACTCATATCTCATATATTGATCTCTGATTTAACTAAGTAGAGACTGACTTGACCAATTCTCTGTTTGTTTATTCGAAAACATTTTCCGATTATCAGGGGTTTGTTTATTCGAAAACTTTTTTCAGAAAACATTTTCCAATTTTCAGGGGTTTGGTATAACACTGAAAAAGCAAACAACAGAAATCAGTGCACATTTTAACTTGGAAAGATGACATGCTACTGTTAAATCAGCAATTCATTTTTCAGAAAGCAAAACAAGTCATTTCCCCTGAAAACATTCCCCAATAATCACTCATTCTTGCTGCACTAATTTTATTTTATGGGATAAATATGAGGTACAACTATAAATATGTAAATAACAGGAGAACTAGTGAACCAAGCCTTTGACTGGAGTAGCAGGCTTGGTCTAGCAGGCACCATTGCCAAGGCCTTAGCTTTCATGCATGAAGAGCTTCATGAAGAAGTAATTGCCCATGGTAGAAAATCAAGAACTTTCAATAGTCTCCAGTGTACACAGCTTCACACAACAACAACAATAGATGGCTTCCTGCCATTTTGTACACATTAGTATGCTACTTTGATTTTATAAGGTTTTTGCAAGTTGAACTACCCATATCATATATTGGTTGTAGTCTAAGGAGCAGAACTTGCTCTTTTCAGAATCCATGCAACTTCATGAACTAATTCATTGTTACCAATTTGCAGGATGATCAAAGTCTGGATGTTTCTAAAAGCTCATACTTCTTACATTTTGGGTTTGTAATCACATCTATATGATTTATATTGTTGTAATGGTGTATGGTTTTTGTTACAAGGTTTTACGAAGATGTCTCATATGTCTATTACAGAAACTGTGGAGAGGATTGTCATCTGCGAACTTGAACTTGATGAAGCAAAGGTCAAACAGTTTAAGGATGCTATTGAAAACAGCTATTGGTTTGAATTTTTCATGGGTATGTTATGTTTTTATTTTCTTACTGTCTTACGATTGCCAGCATGACAATTTCATTTAAAATTACACTCAAACTTCAGGCTACATTTATTAAGGAACTATAAATAGTATTAAATACCTAGAGGCTATAGAATCTTGCATTTCAAATCTTATATTTCAGTTGACTGCATTCCTAGATGAAGAAACCTTCTCCTAGTTCCATTCCGGTTCTGGTGTAAAAATATATTTCAAGTGTTTAGGTAGAGTTGATTTGTATGCTCACTCCCAGTATCTTTAGTAATGTCCTGCGGGCTTGCAGATGTATGAGCCAACATTTACATATTTAAAGTTTGAGATTGGACTTGCTGAAAATTCAGTAAAGCAGCATAAACAAAAAATGTTCCAATAAAAGCTTACAAATGTGATTAGTTGACCACATATGGGTGGGCCACTGGGCCTAATGATTATAACTTATCACAATCATACACATCATTTTGTATCCTAATTTAGTCACCATGTCACTATGCAGAAACTATTTTGGATCTTCCAATGCATTGGTTTCACTTCATAATTTGTGGCAGCTTTGCTGTACCTATTTTCTTTGGAGATATGTTAATATGTGTGGATGTCTTCCTTTTCAAACTATAGTGCTCTGTTGTATAAATTAGTAGTTTGATAGCTACTTTCAATCATCTGTATGCCATTTCGGTCCAGTTAAAGGTTTTAACGTTTGTTTGCATACTTCGTTGAAGTGTTATTCCCAAGTTGCATTCTTCCTTTTGTTTTTCCTTTTTCTTTTTTCTGATGTCAATTTCTTTGTTCTATGACATGGTGAATACAAGGTCAGGTGATCTGCCATTATGGGGTATGCATTCCTGAAACTCTTTGTTATTTAGTTCTTAAGAGTCTGGTTTGGGATTTTTGCTTTAATATGTCGTCTTTTCAATCTTATAGGTTTTGTTGGTGAGCTGCATCAGTGATAACAAGAAGCATGTGCTTTACATTTACACCTCATAAGAATATCATTGTACTGTACAACAAAGATCAGGTTAAACTCCAGAATGCCTTCGCAACAGATTCTTTCTGTTTCCCTGTTGCTAATACCAAAAATTCATTTTCTTGCAGATTATTCATGTTAACCTCACTCAAGAGAACCTGAAACCTTTGGAAGCAGGGAGAACATTGGAAATGACATATTATGTAAAATGGGATCCAACTAATATCACTTTTGCTCATCGTTTCGATGTTTACCTGGATTACCCATTTTTGAGCATCAGGTGAATCTCGATTCTTAGAATGTCCTTTTAAGGGTCAAATAAAAGCTTTGTTGTTAGAATTACATCGAGTAAAGTTGCTTGTTATAATTCTTTTTTTATTGTGTGTAAAAAAGCCTCCGTTGTTTGCTAATTCAACTTTTATAGCATGGGATCTTCCTATACTAACCTGAAATTTAACGGAATCGAGTTTCAAGGGACTGCCTTTTGGTATCTGCTATTTTACAGTACATTTGAATGCTTATCAGGATTTAATAGACTTTCTTATGGATGTTTTTTCTTTATGCAGATTCATTGGTTCTCTATTTTCAATTCATTTATGATGGTTATCTTCCTCACGGGTCTGGTATCAATGACGAACTCTTAGAAATGACAACAGTAGTTACTTATTTAAAGCTGAAACATGAAATAGTAGCAGTCTGTACTAAAAGGATATGGACAAGTGGAAGAGAATGTATGCCGTATTAATTAGTTGTACTCTTAGAAGTGACAACGGTATTTACTTATTTGAAGCAGAAACCTGAAATGGTAGCAGTCTGTAGTAAAGGATATGGACGAGTGGATGAGAATGTATGCTGTATTAATAGTTGTACCCCAGTTGGGTGGTTATATGTGCTGAATACCAACCACTTCATGTGTTTGTTTAATTGAAAATTTATTATTTTCAATTACTGCTAGCAATCGTCTTCTGTTACCATGAGCTTGGTTGGGAAGACGGTGAAGAGCAGTAGAGTTCAGTTCAATTAATATGTCCGTCACTAATTAAATTTTTCTTAATCTAAAAAGGCTATACCGTTGCTATAGGGTTCAAAAATATTAAAACTTGTACCTATGGTCAGGATTGTTGCTATAGACATCTATTGTTAATAGTCCCAAATGACTGTTGGTAAAGAGCAAAAACGTGGTTTTGGCATGATATATCCACTGTCGCCACCGTCAGTAAAGATCCATATGATCGCCACGTGACTTATGGCAAGAGTCGGCGACCGTCGTAAGGCCCATAGTTATAGTTGCTATAGGGTTTTTTCTCCTAGTAGCGTATTCAGCCCCGGAGGGATTAGTTTTGGCAATACCTATAATATTTCTAATTCAAAAGTGAATTTCTTATAGTTCTCATAACAAAAACTGAAGTAAGGAGTGGTGATAATGCTCTATCCTTTCAAGGGATAAACTCTCATTCAATTTACCTCAATATATTATAAATAGTATTTTCACTACATATTTGTAAATTACACTATGTTATTTTCATGCACTTATTTCTAATTCCCTAATATATAATTTTTAAAATTTACCCGTGGGAAGGGATGCACAAAAAAGGTCACCGTCTTGCCTTGGTTCGACTTAAACCCAATTTATTAAAGCCTGATTTAGTCAATACGTAGACGGGTCAGGTCCAGCCTGAAAGTCTTGAAAAATGTCGATCTTTTAAGACATAAATATGACATGAATTGGCCTGCAAAAGAACCTGTTTGGCTTGGCTTGAGGCTTGACCTGATTCTTTATCTAGATATTTATAATTTTTAAACTTTAAAGTTATAATTATTCATCGAAGAAGTATAAATTTTTATTTATTCATTATTGATTTCTTGTAAATATATTTAATTAATATACATATTCAATGAATATAATTAGTTAGTATATTTAATATTGATAATAAGTTAGTTACTTAGTTGATTAAATATTAATAATAAGTTAGTTTATTATAAATACTAAATAACTAATATTTAACATTGAAATTTTATTAATATTTTTTGCTACTTTTAATGTTAAATATTAACATTAATTAATACATCAATAAACTAACTTTTTAATATTAAATATTAATAATAAGTTATTTTTTTTATAAATTCTCAAGTTATTCATTAATTTGGACATGCTAAATTCTTAGGGAATTTATGATTTTTGTTATTTTTCAAATATTATGTTGTAACAATTTAAAAAATAATTCCATGAAGCAATTAGAAAACTAATTAAAAATAATACTTGAGATATAACTATGTAAGTGTTTAATAACTATAAAAGAAAATATGTGTATTTTAACTTTACAAAATATATGGTACTAAAATAAAATAAAATAGAAACTAACTTTATATTCAAAATATAAGTATAATTTACAGCAAGTTTATTTTATTTTGCATATATAGTTACATGTATTGCAATAGATTGTATAAATTATATTTTTATGTAGACAAACCATGCATGCATGCAGAAGTATACATTTAAAAATCAATTTACTTTATATTCCAATTATATTGAAATTATATTTTCCTTTAATTTTAAAAAAATATTTATTATTTTGTGTTAATCATTCAACTTATATTAGTGTGCATGTTGAGATAAAGTAAATCTTAAAAATTTTAAATTATTTTTATAAATTTTATTAATTTTTATTTTTAATATTTAATATTTAACTTTAATTTTTTTTAAAAAGAGGATCGAACCGTGGCCTGACCTGGGCTGGCTTGACAGGCCTAAGGCAACCACCCGACATGTCCTGACTTGGTCAAAATCTAAAGCCCTGGCAGGTCCAAGTCAGGTCCGGCCTATTGTGCATGTCTGACATCCACTCATCCCAATCTACGATCCTAAGTTCGTCTTTTCTGCCGGACGACTCGTAGGAGGTGAGAAGGTAATTAAGCTTGCATAGTCTTTATCTACAAGCATATCTCGTGTGATTCTCGCGTATTCAGTTTGAAAGTTAACTTTTTCCTGTTTTCGGTAATTACATTCCGTAGATATTCGTTCGTACATATATTTATATACTTTTTCTTGTGGTAATTAAATTTCTCAACAAACCACAGCTATAAAATCTCTTTGTATTAATGTGGTAATTAATGTTTTTCTTTGTATTTGTATTTATATTGTTCTTGTTTTTGTCTTTGTATTTGTATTTTTATTTTAATTTGAAGACGAAGAGGAAGAAGAAGGAAGAGTAAATGGAGGGTGTAGATCACTTGGCTGATGAAAGGAGGAAGGCTCAGTTCGATGTGGAGTCTATGAAAATCGTTTGGGCCGGTTCGCTGCACGCTTTTGATGTCTCCGATCGCATGTCCAAGCTCGTTGCTAATGATCCTGTGATCTCTCTTTCTCTCTCTAAAGTTTTTTTTTTTTTTTAATTATTATTATTATTATTATGTGTTTGTATAGACATTAGTTTTGTTGTTCTGATTGTTGCTAGAAATTACAGTTTGACTAACTTTTGTTGAGTTAAAATTGGGGATTATACGAGCTTTTTATTATTTTGACGATTTGTTTTATATTATTTTCTTATTTATTGGTTTTGGTGTTGAAATTAGGGCTGAAAGATGTATCCTCAGTCTTGTGTTCAGCTCATTTATAGGTCGTTCAAGATCAGTTTGTCAGATGAGCCAAGCTTAGTCACAAGTTAACATTTGTTTTGATCACTATGTAACAATTTTTTATTTCTATTTTTAATTTATAAATGATCACAATTTAGCACATTAAGCTTGGCTAGAATTGCACTGGCTTAACCAGATAGGCGATAGCACTGAAAAAGAATACTAAATAATGGCATATCTTTCAATTTTTTTGATAAACCAAACACGGGGAAGCAGAAATATGACAATGATGCCATTTCATTTTCAATGTTTGGTTAATCCCATCAAATAATTTTAATCTGAAGCTGTTAACCAAAACTTGCAAAAATCGAGACCTCTTTTTTGTCGCAAGTATTTTTGGAACAGTGACATACTTGTAGTATTCATAGATGCCTAAGCAAAACTTGATGATTGCGAGCACACAAATATGTCCCCAATAAAACATGTGATTGATAATCGAGATACACTTGAATTTCATGGAAATAGTCTACACGCAGAACATGTAGGGTGCTTCTATCTTTCGAAGACATATTGTATTTCTTTATATACTATGCTTGTTTTGTGTCTATAGGTACTTATAGTGTGTCTTGCTTTGGAAATAGGCTTTTCGGAAGGATGAAAGGACTATGCTTGCTAGAAAGGAGTTGTTCAAAAACACTCTTAGAAAAGCAGCTCATGCATGGAAGCGGGTCAATGAACTTAAACTAACTTGTATGTCTTCAATCTTGGTTCTCAAGTTATTTTCTTTCAGTAGTGGAAGAAATTGAAGCTACTAGTGTCGGTTTATTTTTGTTTCTTACTTATTCATGCAATTAATTTTGTTATTGCAGATGAAGAGGCAACTAAGCTAAGGTTTTTTGTGGATGAACCTTGCTATACCGATCTTCATTGGGTAAATTCTATATCTTTTGAGCAGCATTTACTTTTCTACATGCTAACTGCTTATATTTATGTACATTGTACACTGACTTATGGGAAAAAGCAACTTAACTTATGTTGACATTCTCAATAAGCTCGTTGTGGAGCACTTAGTAATTAAGTCTGAGAAAAGAAAATTTTTGTATGTTGTAATTCTAGATTTTTTCAAGGCATTATAATGAACAAAATGGATACATAGGCCCCCCTCATTGTGGCTCATCTACTACCCTTCTCTTTGTTCTCTTAGGGAATGTTTGTACCTGCTATAAAAGGACAAGGCACCGAAGAACAGCAAGAGAAATGGTTGCCGCTTGCCCACAAAATGCAAATCATTGGCTGCTATGCACAAACTGAACTTGGTCACGGCTCCAATGTACAAGGTCTTGAAACCACTGCAATATTTGATCCCCAAACGGATGAGTTTGTTATTCACAGTCCTACATTGACGTCCAGCAAAGTGAGTACAATGATTAACAAGATTCTTGGTGCTTTTATATAGCAGTATGATTTATTGTATTGAGAAAATAATCATTGGACTGCTCCTTCCTTTTCTACTTAATGTAGTCCAAAGTTGACAGTCTTGGTTTAAAATTTACCCAATGTTCAACTTTGCTTGACTAGGATTTCTCAAATTTGCCGTTATGTCTTTGGTTTATTATGTTTTAATAGTGGTGGCCTGGTGGTTTGGGTAAAGTATCCACTCATGCTGTTGTTTATGCTCGTCTTATAACTGATGGTCAAGACCATGGGGTACATGGTAAGAATTATCTTTTCTCCTTCATTTTTTGAAATTCTTTATTAAATATCACTTCCTATTGCAAACTAGTATGAACTTTTTTTCTTTTTTTTCCCCTAGGTTTTATTGTCCAATTGCGGAGCTTGGAGGATCACTCACCACTTCCGGGTATAACTGTTGGTGATATCGGAATGAAATTTGGAAATGGAGCATACAACACAATGGACAATGGTGTGTTAAGATTTGACCACGTGCGTATACCTCGAAATCAAATGTTGATGCGGTATGTTAGGAACTACATCATGCCTCTTTCAACTACATTTCTTTCTTGTTATGAAAATATGTATTTATTGCATTCTAAGCAATCATGTTGGGTTATCTTAAATGGACTTCGGCACCCATTGTCGCCATAATGCGAACATGTCTAGGTGTTAGATTTATATACATCTAATTTTCAGTTTACTCCGAAGTTGAGGTATATGTACCCATACCATTGTGGTGTCATGTGGGACATCACATACTTTAGTATGAAACAAAGAATCATGGTGGCATAGATATTGGTATTGTTATTGAGTAAGTTGTATTTCGGGTTGGTATAAAGATATCCTGTAAAATTCTAATTGACTATGCTAATGTTGAATTATAATGGTTTAATGATTATGCTTCCTAGTTTGATTCGTTTGTTTATTTGTCTAAGGGAGAAGTGTTCTAATACTATATAATCCATCAAGCCAGCATGGCCATTTGGAAACTAAATGTCCACATGCTCATATGTTTATTGCACGTACATCGTGCTTACAACAATTTATCAAAACATTGGATATCGATGCCTAGATTTTCCACAGTAGAGAAGTCACATATTCATTTAATTGTTACCCTAATTCTTACACTACCATTTTATTAACTTCATTTATCCTTAATAATGTTTTTCTACAAGAACATAAGTGATTTTGATCTCTTTACAAGGCACTTTTACAAATGATCTCATCCACATTGGTGTACAACAAATGACTATGTTACAAAATGAATGTTGTTATACTTTACAGAGACACTGTTCTAATGTTTTGTTTGGACTTTTCAGAGTTTTGCAGGTTTCAAGGGAAGGGAAATGTACACAGTCTGATGTTCCTCGGCAGCTAATTTATGGGACTATGGTATATGTTCGGCAAACCATTGTTGCTGATGCTTCCCTTGCTTTATCAAGGGCAGTTACTATCGCCACAAGGTATAGTTGTGTGCGTAGACAATTTGGTTCGCAGAATGGGGGCCCTGAGACTCAGGTAATACGAGTACCTGTATTTTGATGCTGTATGGTATTCACAAGCTTATAGTGTACATTCTACAATGGTATCCAGTTTTGCTTTAACACGTGCTTTTGTTATTGCTCCTACCTTAGAACTCAAGTATCAGGAAATCATTAATTTGTATGGTTATAAAGTTATTTTGACATATTATCCTCTGGGTAATTTTAGTGCAATGACTGTGAGAGACAACTGTTTTCAAAACTCTCCAAAGGTTCTTCTGATTGCCATAAAATTTAAATAGATTTTCAATTAGTATTATGAGATTTATCCTCCAGATGCAAATGCAAATATTGTTCCTCTTTGCCCATATACTTTACATTGCTACGCTACACTATGTGTTCTTCACTAAATCTCGTATAGTGTTGATTCTATTCAACTATAATCTTATGTTTTGAATTTTCACATGCAAAACAGAGGTAGTATTTTTAATACTTGAATTCGTAGTGGTTGTCTCCTCTGCTCTGAGTCCAATATAAATTCTTTCTGCTCTTCTCTTCTTGTAAAACACTCTTCACACTTGAGTCCATGTAACATAGCTTGCCTTCCATATTTGTTTGACACATGAATACTGCATATGTGCCACAACCATATGATCCTGTGTTGTCCCTGGAAATTCTGGAAATTCAGAATATTCTGGGCTTGTCTTATCAGGTTACATACAGTGAGTAAATTTTAAGTACCCTTAATAGGTGCTCATGACATCATAGTTTGACAACCAAGAAATAATTTTCATTCAGAAATTAGGTTATTTGAATTTTGGTTCATATTTCAGATGAGGTTTGTGTTAACTTATTCTTCATCGCAGGATGAAAATGGTTTGCATTACTATCCACCTATTTGGTTTTCTTAGTTTTCTTTCATATACTCAATGTTCCACTATTCTTATACTAATACCAATGTTATGTGTGTTACATTGCCTTTTCATATATTTTGAGGAAAAACGTAATTCATATGCTTAGCAGGCATATAATCTTAATTCTTGAGATGGTTTGGTCTATAAATGTCTGTCTAGCTGGTGAGCTCAAGAATTGATTCATCATCTCGAAAGATGTATAATTGTGGCTTTCTTTTCTTTTAGGTGATTGACTATAAAACTCAGCAAAATAGGCTCTTCCCTTTGCTGGCTTCTGCTTATGCCTTCAGATTTGTTGGCGAATGGTTACATTGGTTGTACATGGATGTGACGGAAAGATTGCAAGCTGATGACTTCTCAACACTGCCAGAAGCTCATGCATGCACTGCTGGGCTCAAGTCTTTGACTACAACTGCCACTTCTGTAAGTGATTCATTGTAACTTCTATTGCCATCTTACTTATCAATTGTTTTCTTTTCCATTTGTGTGTACATGTGTGGAGTTATGTGCCTTCACCTTTAGATATGAAGCAGTTTAATCATTCCTTCAACATGATCTTAAATATGTACATTAAAGCTCTATATAGTCATCAACAGAAATCAAGGAGAAACCAAAAGAGGAAAAAAACGTAATAAAAGATCACAATACACCGAACGAAACCATTAAGGAGTGAGGTAGTAAAGGATCAGATGCCATACAAATTGGGATCCAATTAGTTAAACCATACAGGATAGGTGGCACCAGATTCAAATAATCCCGCTATGTTAACCAATCAGATTAAGATCAAGATTTCTCAAATCCGTTCCATAAACAAACAATACACACATGGGGATAGCTAACACCCCTGCATGTTGTTGGACAACAGTTCAGTCCTCTTCTTTATTTGACAAAATGTACCTGCATTGCTATGTTCCATTTAAATTGTTAACAATTTTGACTACTGACAAGCATTATCTCTTTGTCCTAATCCCCACAATTTGTTGCAAGTTCTCGCCCACACCAGCCAAATTCCTCCAATCTTTTCTCTCTCTCCGCCCTCCCTCCTCCTTTCTCTCTCTCTCTCTCTCTCTCTCTCTATATATAGATATATATATATATATATATATATATATATATATCTGCTGTCTAAATCTCATCTCTTCCATCATTTGTAGACAATTGCAAAACAATGGTATTAACCTTTATGATCATAAATCAGTGATTCAAACTTTCATGCAGGGAGGCAAAAGTGCTAAACAAATCGAGAGATAGAAAAATAGAAATATTCAAGACAGAGAGAGCAAAATAGAACTCTAGATTAGTTCATCTCAGTTTTCCATTATTTGTAAAAGAGACTAATAAACGCAGAAAACTTCACCTTTAGATATCTCAATATCAAATTACCATTACACAACAAATATCACTCTACTTTTTAAGGAAAAATGTATGAAATAATCAGTATCAGAAAGGTAAAATCCAGTTGGTTTATTTGTTATGAGTAACCTGTTTATGAAAATATTGTTTTGTGCAACTTTTGGCTCAGATACATATGTCCTATGAGTTATCATTTCATTTCATATTTCACTTTTCTGTCTGTCTAAAGTTGTTTAAAAATTTTGGTTTTCACTTTTTATCTAAAGTGGTTATTCGGTTTTGTTTCAGGATGCAATTGAAGAATGTCGAAAATTATGCGGAGGACATGGCTACCTATGTAGCAGTGGCCTTCCTGAATTATTTGCAGTTTATGCCCCTGCCTGTACGTATGAAGGAGACAACATGGTGCTGCTTCTACAGGTATGTGGTATGAGTTTAGCATATAATTTGTCTTCTTTTTTGCATATTCATTATGTGGAATTCTAAGGGAGACCACTGAATCACATTATACAACATCCATTTTTTCTGTTAACTGTGGACTAAATTCAGTAGAGCGCTTTAAAAGTTGTCATTATCTTGTTAAAAATCTTTTCGTTTCTTTTTCACCTGTAATTTCAATTTGGATACCTATCTGTGGTAATTTATCTGTTTCACTCTTCTTTTTTTATCTTAAACTACACAACTCTCAATCAAGTGTTGGCGATCTTTTTGTGATTATTTGGACTTCAGTTTATTAAAATTTGAAATTATTTCTTGTAAATTGTATTTTTTTTCTTTGGATAGATAGATGGCATAAAATTTACAAATTTCTATTTGGTTTTCATTTTATTTAATTACTTTAACTGAAAAAATTTCTTTACATTGTGCAAATAAATTCTCGAAACTTATGTTGGATGAAAGTAGAACGTAGTCCACAGATCGAACGACACTTGTACTACTTTATGATATTAGAAGAGCCATAGCCAGTTGTTGTGGTGGGTTAACCCAAGACCATATCAAACCACACCAAGTTGCCCTTAAAAATAAGCTAATATAGAATCATAACAGATTAATACTTCTCCTGTCCTCAAAAGGATGACCTAAGTACATTTTTTCACACAAATTAAGAAAAGTAAAGTAGAAGAAAGAGTAGAAAAAATTTCAAATTTATCATTGGTGACTTTAATACTAGTGGATCCTACTAAATGACATACTTGCCTTTTACTTTATATACTTATTGCTAGACCTGACAATGTAGGTGGAACCAAAATTACTTGGGTCTTTATTGGGTTGGTTAACTAGTTTTTATGTTATGAGTTTGTTTAGTTTTGGACCCATATTATGAATTAAAAATATAGGTTCAAACAAGTTAACTAGTTTTGAATCATATTAGTCATGGAACCGGAATCCAAGTGGTCGCTAAGTGAACTAATGAAACCTTTGCATCTGACTTTGCTCCTGTGAACGTAATTGTATTTGTTTAAGCTTTTCAACTGAGTCCACATGTAGCCAAATTTCGAAGCATATTGGTTCTGAATTTGAGTTTGTCCACAAGGCTAACACATTTATGTATAATTTCAGGATATAATCTAATATGATCATGCGTGATTTTGATAAATTGAATGCAGGGGGGGACCTACACTGGGGTTGTGGGATCCGCGCTCCTAGGGGCTTTGATTTTATTTTTTTTGTAATTATATTAGGTAATTGTTTGCATATTTAAAAAATATATATTCATAATAAATAATATTTTATTCATCTCACTGAATGAGTTTCATTTTGGCTTTTTAGTGTAGATTTCCAAAGTTTGAAAATTTAAAAATTTTAAACTATGAGAATTAATTTAATTTAGACAATATAATTATAAATATTACTCACTCCATTCCACAAAAAGAATCTTCTTTGCAAATTTTATGAATTTTAAGGATATATTATTTCCATATTTACTAAATTATAGAGTATTTAGTCTTGTATTGTATTGATGGTTTGAATTTTTATGATGAATTTAAGATATGGTATCATTTTATACTACCAATAAAAACGTGCAATCCTTTTTTAGCAAATTAATAGTAATTTTGTATTTTATTTATAATATGCCTCAAATAAATTCATTGGACATTAGTATTGCATATATTGTTTTTTTTCCAATTTTTTTATTATTAAAAATCAACACTTTATGCATTAAAATGTTATTTATTTAGTCTTTTTATATATAAGGGTAATTACGTTTTTTTTTGTTGCTTAAAATATGTTCTATTTAAAAAAATACTTGCTCCCATAACATAAAATTCATGGGTCCGCCACTGATTGAATTTATATATTTGCTATTCAAAGCTACCCGTTATTTTTTCATTTAAATGCATGAGTTTTCTTTCTTATTATTTTTGTTACTTTCTCATAGTATGTGCCATATAATAAGGGATAAAGAGCATGATCACAAGTATATCCATTTCATCCTCGCATAGAAATGAGTTTCCACAACAAAAGCAAACATTGCGTTGCTGAAAGAACCCGAAAAGAATTTTCAAAACTAAAGTCAGATTGCTCAACAATAATGAAATATGAGTCGACCTGAATTTGACCCGTAACCATTTGGATCCAAACCACATAACTCATATTAAATATAGGTTATATGGTTTTGGTTCTTAATTGGCCCATAACTATATTATGTAACCTAAAACCAACCCAAATCTATTTTTTGCCAAGCCTACTTATTGCGCCATCCTTTTGAGGACAAATTTTGTTTTTACCTTAGCCCATCCATTTGAGGACAAAGGGAATATAAGAATTTAGATTTGTTGGTGTGTTGCATTTTGCTTGCCATGGTTTCAATTGATGTGATTTTAATCTTCCTGGTTGATTTTGTTATTGATCTTAATCATTTGATCCTGATTCTTGTATCAACTCTAATTGTAGATGAAGTTGGAGCTAAAAATTATAGTTTGCTTTTCCACTTGGGTGTGTACATGATAATCCTGGTGTTAATTTGTTGCTGATATTGAACATACTTCTTTCGTAGGTTGCAAGGTTTCTAGTGAAGACTGCATCTCAGCTGGGGACTGGAAAACAGCCAGTAGGAACGACATCTTATATGGGGCGAGCTGAACATCTGATACAATGTCATTCTAATGTTGAAACAGGTTGCTTGTCCTTTTCTCAAATTGCATTATTAACTCTATCTATCCAAGCACTGCAGAGTGGAAGGGTTCAAAATTCATTGTGTACATGAATTCTTGGTTTCAAAATTTGCATAATTATTAACTTTAGTGGTCAGCCTAACCAACCATCCAAGAGGGGCAATAATGGAATTTGCACTAAATGTAGCTTGCTGGTTTGATATACCTTGATAATTTTTGCTCCCTTCAATAAATGCAGCTGAAGATTGGCTAAAGCCTAGTGCAGTTCTGGAGGCATTTGAAGCAAGGGCATTTAGAATGGTTGTTGCCTGTGCTCAGAACTTGAGCCAGTTTGCAAACCCAGAAGAAGGTACTTCGGCCACGATGGAATTAGTGTTTCACATGTTTTTATTTTCTGCTCTTGTATTAATTATGAGAAAAATTAATGAAGGTGTAGGAGGATGTAAAGCTGTGTTTCAATAAATGGGATGCTACAGTTTAACGCTTTTATGATTTAGTATTTGCTTTAGAGCTTTGCTATATGACCCTACGGATGAATTTGCATAAATAACTGCATTTCATTTACTTGATGTTTGTTTTGGGTGTTCTCCTCTCCTTACTTGCAACTTTTTATGGACAATGTTAAGGGGTAAAATATTTGAAAATGTCAACTTGAATGGTTTCAATGGTATAAATACATGCTTATAAATTTTCTCCATTTACTTTAGGATTTGCAGAACTGTCGGCTGATTTAGCAGAGGTAGCAGTTGCTCACTGCCAATTAATTGTAGTTTCCAAGTAAGCTTATTCAGTTCACTGCCTTTCTATTAAAGATATTAATAAATTAGAAAATTGATTCCCTCTAGGTGCATATCTTCTTAAAGGTTTAATAACCAACTATACTGCTATTTGTTATTCATGATTGAAGTCCTAAACAGCTTTTGTGCGAATCAATTGACCAATCTAATTGTTTTTTTTATATATTAATAAATTAGAAAATTGATTTCCTCTTGGTGCATATCTTCTTAAAGGTTTAATAACCAACTATACTGCTATTTGATATTCATGATGGAAGTCCTAAACAGCTTTTGTGTGAATCAATTGACCAATCTAATCGTTTTTTTTTGTATATATAAATATTTAAACCATGCTTGGATTTCCCTGAAAGTGGAAGCACTTTGTAGATGAGAAATTATTTCTTTTCCGAATTTTACAGGCCGAAACCAATCCTTATGATAGACATGCAATGAAATCCCATGGAGTCTGTTTTTTACACCCTAGCGATTTCGGGTATTGAAAGATTAGTTGGAGTTTGATTGTATATTTTGGCTCAATGCAAATACATGTTTTATTGGCCATTATGTAGATATATGTAGTATATGTGTAGTATACTATTTCATTTGAGTTGAACTTGTGGAGGGAAACTATGTTGACTTGAATGGGCGGAAATTATAGCCACTAGAGTGAGAAAATGTGGTTACATAGAGGTGTGAATTTATGGGTAATGTGAGTTGACTCAGTAATGAGCTAATTTGATAATTTTGACCAGTTTAAATTAATGCAAGTAGGCAAATTAGTCATTATACAATACAGTAGGATCATTTATTTGAGGGAGAATCTATCACTGAAGCTTGGTTTTGAGGGTAGGGCAATGTGTTATCCCTAGGAGAAGGTAATTGTTATTGTGCCAACCTCAATGGAGGTAAATGTATTTAACCCCTAGAAATAAAACATAATTTTCTTCCACTTTGAATTTTCGAGATTATATTCTATACAATGGTGTTACCACGTCATTATACTGACATGGTATAACACCACTCGCATAAAATAGGAGAGAGAAATGTCTGGACCATTACCGATGTTTTCTCTATCCTTTCATGATGAAGGTTATGGCTTACACATTTCTCTCTTCCATTTGTTTTCTTCTATTGCAGGTTCATTGATAAACTGAAACAAGACATTACTGGGAAGGGGGTAAAACAAATGTTAGAGGTGCTCTGTAATGTATATTCGCTGTTTCTTCTTCACAAGTACCAGGGTGATTTTCTCGCTACTGGCAGCATCACGACCAAGCAGGCTTCACTGGCAAATACTCAATTGAGAAATTTGTATTCCCAGGTTTGCATAATAACTCAATATATCGTCATGTTTTTTGCTACAAATGGAATTATTTATAGATCTGAGTGATGAATCCATGATTTCTCATTAGGTCCGGCCAAATGCAGTTGCACTTGTTGATTCATTCAATTACACGGATCACTTCCTTGGTTCAATTCTTGGCCGTTATGATGGAAATGTATACCCAAAGCTTTACGAGGCAGCATGGAAGGATCCACTGAATGATTCGGTTGTTCCTGATGGCTACCATGAGTACGTTAGGCCTTTGCACAAGCAACAGCTACATATGGCTAGGCTGTAAAACAATATTTGAAACTGTTATTCATGTCCTAATAAAAGGTTCCCTTATGATATACCCCACTTGGAGGGAACGAACGATGACTACTGTGTCATAATAGTGCTATATAATATTATTTTTTTCCTAGGTAACTTATTTGTTCCTCAAGTTAGAAGGCCGAATAATAGAGGATTGATTGAAACTGAATAGAAGGATGGACAATTCTTGGTTATCTAATTCATGATTTGAGGGACTATTCTTTGCAAGTTGTATTCGGTAGTTATCTGTTAATTTGGGTCTACTTCCGTATCTTATTTCTCTCTTCCCTTTTTGCTCCTATTTTACCTTTATGTCTTTAACTGGATGTCCGCATAAAAATATCATGTTAACCTAGAAAAAACAAAACCTTATTTTTCCAGCAAGGAAACGTTTGTATTCTTATTTATCTAATAACAGTTCCCTTTATTTTTATTTTTTTCCAATATATGTTACAAATAATGAGTGATGATCCTATATTTGAATGGTCTATTATAATAGAAAATACAAGAGTTAGATATTCAGAAAAAACATGGTTGGAGTAAAGCTAAAAAAAGAAAAAGAAAATGGTTGGACCTTGACTCGCTCTTTTATAGTACAACATATTTTTCAAGAACCACAATAAATGTAGTTGCAGTTTAAAAAATAATGAGAAACTCTAAATAAATAAAAATATATTAATATGGTGAAAGAAATTTTATTGAGTACTACCATGAAATGTTCATGACAACTTATTCAAAATTTTCCCAACTTAGTCGGAACATGCATTTTACTGCTATTCTTGACTGTCAATTCTTAAAAGGATACATATAAAAGACAGCCTGTCAAAACCATTACGGAGTATCATCTATAGAATTGGAAAATGCACGTTTGTTTGAAATCAATGACCGCTAAATATATAAATTTTGTGTACTACTCCATAATTTACAGAGACAGAAACACACACATACACATACATAAAACGAAAGCAAGTCTTGATCCTGCTCTATATACGTATACATTTCTATTCGTAGTAGGAGTTGGACCTCATCTTCTTGTCTTGCACTGCCCACATAATGGACGTGAGCCCAACTTTATTTTTGGTTTAATATTAGGGTCCTTTACACTAATATACAACAATTAAAAAGTATTTACAAAAATAAAACACAAATAACATAATTACAAAAATAACGCCAACATAATATTACGCGGATCTTTTTTCCATATACACGTCGGTTACATTCTCTCTCATCCCCAAACCGCTCCTAAAATCAAGCGAGTGGAACATAACATTCATATTTTGAAATCGGAGAAATCCAATTCTTCATGCGCGAGTGAGATCTAAGATCACAGCAACTTCAAGTTCACAGCAACAACTAAGATCGGAGAAGACGAAATAGAATACAAAATCATCATCAACAACTAAGATCACAAAGAACTTCAAAGTTCAATTTCAAAGAATATCCGAGATCGGAGAAGACGAAATAGAATACAAAATCATCATCAACTTCAAGTTCAGTAACCAAAAACAATATCACAGCAACTTCGATACAAATCTGAACTCTGAGGTATGTGAGTTTAAAGTTCGTATGCATATAGTTACCTATGGTTACTACTAGATTCGTATGTATATTGGTTACCTTTATTAAGTTTTTCATAATTAAAATGGTTACTACAAATTCCTATAAAGGTTTGGTTGATTCATTCATATGTTTTAGATTATGGTTACTAAATAAATATAAACTGCTCACTAACCTGCTTATTTGATTAATTTATAATTTTCAAACGAGTTCTCATCAATTTTTATATTAATGGTTACTCATCATAAACATTGGTTTATTGCCTTATGCAAATCGTTGGTTACTGTTTATTGTTGTTTTGGTTCTTGATAACATTATATTGTTCAAAGGTCTTGGTTACCGCCTAATGATATCTTAGTTATCGTATGTAATAATATGTTGAGTTCTTCGTCTAATCTTTGTCTTGGTTACTTTGTAACATTATATTGTCTAATGTTGTCTTGGTTCTCGTATTGAAGCTATGTTGTTTCTTGTCTAATGATGTTTTGGTTACTTTGTAACATTATAATATCTAATGATAAAGTTGAGCCATTGTCTAATGCTTCCTAGGTTACTATGTAACAATATATTGTTATTGATTCATGATGATTTGATTCTTGGGTAACTTTATTGTGGTTAGTGTATATTCTTTGATCCGTTCTTCGTTTAAAATTATAATGGTTATCAGATAATATTATCGAACAATACCGAATTGGTTAATGAAAAATGATGAATTAGTTATTGTTAATGTCGACTTTGATATATTGGTTACTAACTAATTACGATTTATATTATTATATATTTGAGGTTACTCATTGACTACATTGTATTGGTTCTTTATCTCTAATATTGAGGTGTATCGATTATAAAAATTATATGTATATATTTACCTATGGTTACTACAAATTCCTATGGTTATATATGGTTCTTGAACAATTAAATGTATATATACCCACCTATGTATGAACAATTATATGTATATGTTTACTTGACTAATGCCGAGTTAAGTTAATCGCTTAACATTATTTTGGTTATCTTGAATAATACTTGATTTGGATACTATGTAAAAATATAATGGATACTCATTAATCTTGAATCGTTAATTGCATTAATCTAATTATACTTATACTTATATTTTTATATTAATGGTTACTTGTTAACTACATTAGTTATATTAATGTTTACTTGTTAACTACATTGGTTACAACAATTATTTTTAATTGCCCACAAACCCTCTATATCTTTGGTTGTTTTTTTCACTATAACAATTAAATGGATGATGTTTTTATCTTATGGTTACTAACTAAAACATGTGTCAAGTTCTCGCTTACATTGGATTTTATTCTTGATAATGTTGTTATGATTCTCGTGCAATATTTGATTAATTTATATTGGTTTGTTTTATTATGATGGAAACTAATTGGCTACATTGGTTACCTTTATACAACTATCATAATTTAATTGCTAAACAAATAACATTAAATTGATTGTTTCTATTGTCTTGGTTACTGCATAATATTACTAATTAATGTTGAATTGCTTACTGACTAATGTTGACTTGATTATTATGTAACATTCTTTTGGTTAACGATTAATCTTGACTTCTTAACGTGTGTAAAACTATAATGGTTACTGACTAATGCTGACTTGGTTACTTTGTAAAATTATAGTGCTGACTTGGTTACTAACTAATGCTGACTTGGTTACTGACTAATGCAAACTTAATTACTGTAATGATTAATTGGTTACTGTAATATTGGTTGCTGAAGCATATTAATGTACACTTCTACTTATGTTTTTTATATTAATGGTTACTTGTTAGCTACATTGGTTACATTCTTACAAAAGTTTGCCTTTAGTTGGTAACAAACAAATTATACTAGTTATTTTTTTACTATAAAAATGCAATGTAAAATGTATTTATCTTGTGTATACTAAGTAAATATATGTTGGTTACTGTCTAATTTGGATTTGGTTAATATATAATGCTGACTTGGTTACTGTGTAATATTATCATGGTTACTGCATTATATTACTGTGTGTTTTATAAAGATTATTTTATATTGATGGTTACTGATTAACTACATTGGTAGGTACCTTCATACATCTGTTAGTCTTTAATTTGTAACAAAGTCATTACTGATTATTTTGGTTGTAAAATGAATGTAAAAATATTTTTTATAATCTTGACTACTAATTACATATATCTTGGTTACTGTATAATATGTATTTAGATACTGTAAGGTGTTTATTTGGTTACTTTATACTGTTATTCAGTTTTATAATTGTTTCTTTTATATTGGTGGTTACTCATTGAATACATTGGTTACCTTCATACAACTGCTAATCTGATTATATATATTGGTTGTTGTATACTATTTAATTGGTTACAGTATAATGTTTATTTGGTTGCAGTGACAATTTGACAATTTCTGTCAAGTTTGGAGTGTCAAATTTTGGCGTTTTCAGATCCTAATTTCATTGGAAATGGGTCAACGATCAAAAGTCACTAGCTTTGTCTTTGGTGAACTATGAGGTTTTTTTGGTCAATTCCATCATTTAGGCCTTCAAAATTGCATGTAAAATTTGGTTTATTTTCTCGTTACTAAAATTATGTAATTTGGTTCTTTGCTCTAATATTGATTTGGTTACTTTACAATGTTTATTCAGCTTGTTAGACAATGGCTATCGACAAGAAGAACTAATACAACAAATTTAATTGTTTACGAAATATATAATTGTTTATCGCTAAGAATTATTAACCACATGGTTGGTAACATTTTTTCGATGGTGTACAAAGAACCAAAATTGATGTTGATTAATATTTTAATTTTTGATTCCATCATGAGTTATCAATATAAAGTAAACATATACATTGAACAATTGGTAATCGCTTCGAAATATTTTTATATAAATTTGGTTATCCATCTAAAATAAAATGGTTACCTCTATATTTATATTTAGTTACCAACCTGGCATAGACCATTTCCAAATAACTTTTATAACTATGTAATTTAAAAGTATCCATCGCCTAGATAAATGGGAACCTCACATGTACATTAAGCACTTGATAACTGTTTTGATATAAGTTTTTAATTATTTGGTTACTAACAAAAACTAAAATGATTACCCTTATAATAACTCCCTTACTGATTGTACAATAATAGTAGTCAAACACAATTAAATAACAAATAAAACAAATATAATAAATAAGTAACCAAATAGTTACATAACAAGAACTATAATATGTTTTAATGGTAACCAAAACATAAAACAACCATGTATCCAAAGATCCTCAGAATGAATGTGATATTGTTTGTTTAGAAACCTAATTATATTATGACATGTACATTTCACAATTGATATATGTCCCAAACAAGATTGTAACTCTCTCGTTACTATCAAAACAATAGTTGGTTACCTTTATATACATATTTGGTTACCAACTCGTACATCTCAAACAATGTATCCAACATAACTTAAAAGATACAATAAATAATAACTAAAATACCTCATTGATTGTACAATAATAGTAGTCAAAAACCATTAAATAACAAAGAAAACAAATATAATAAATAAGTAACCAAATAGTTACATAACAAGAACCATAATATGTTTTAATGGTAACCAAAACATAAAACAACTCAATGTATCCAAAGATCCTCAGAATGAATGTGATATTGTTTGTTTAGAAACCCAATTATATTATGACACGTACATTTCACAATTGATATATGTCCTCAAACAAGATTGTAACTCTCTCTGGTTACTATCAAAACAATAGTTGGTTACCTTTATATACATATTTGGTTACCAATCGTACATCTCAAACAATGTATCCAACATAACTTAAAAGATACAATAAATAATAACTAAAATACCTCATTGATTGTACAATAATAGTAGTCAAAAACCATTAAATAACAAAGAAAACAAATATAATAAATAAGTAACCAAATAGTTACATAACAAGAACCATAATATGTTTTAATGGTAACCAAAACATAAAACAACCTCATGTATCCAAAGATCATGTAATGAAGGTGATATTGTTTGTTTAGGCAACCCAATTATACTATGACATGTACACTTTCACATTTGATATATGTCCCAAACAAGCTTGTAACTCTGTGGTTACTATCAAAATAATAGTTGGTTACCTTTATATACATATTTGGTTACTAACTCAGTACATCTCAAACAATGTAGTAAACACAACTTAAAAAGAAACAATAAATAATAACTAAAATACCTCATTGATCAGACAAGAATAGTAGTCAAAAACCATTAAATAACAAAGAACTATAATGTAACATAATAAAACAAGAACTACATAATTATATGATAAGAACTAAAACAAGTTTTAATGGTAACCAAAAAAGAAATATCATGTAATAAAACTCAGTTCAGGCAATCCATGTATACTAAACAATTATATATTAACCAGAATAAAAAAATAAAAGTAACCAAAATTCCACATCGAGGGCACAATAATAGTAGCCAAACCATAAGATAACAGTAACCAAAACATAATAAAGAAGTAACCAAATAGTTATATGAAAGTAACCAGAACAAGTTTTAATAATGATAACCAAAACAGAAACAACCTGTATATCCAACCCAGTTTACATAAACTCCAATAAACATTACAGACTCACAAATCATAACAAATTGTTATGAATATCCAACAAAATCAAAGTACGAAATAGGGAAAATTTAGCGCAACTCCCAAAATTATATTTGTACAAATTCAGATGGGGAAGAGTTGCCCAGATGTGCTGCCATCTCTTTGACAATATGCAAGTTTAAACTGCCAATTTGGTATCGAACAAATGTCGCCAGAGATTTAAAGACTCATAGTATGACAATATCACTTCAACCATGTACATATCGCATGGTAGGTTCCAAAAGGAGGCGGTTCAATCGTCTGAAGAAATAGATTCAGTCAGAAGAACAAGATTTTAGAGAGAAATACCGTAAACAAAGGATATGGGAGTTGGGAGAAAAAGAAGGAAGAAGAAAAGAAGATTTCACGCGCTTAAAAAACCACCAGATTTACCATATCAAATTACATTAATACTAATCTCTTAAATTAAGGAATCCTAATTGCACTATTATTATAAATAAATATGAAAAAGTGTAATATTTTTGTAATTATTTTATAGGTGTATGATTTTTGTAATTATTTTTAAAAAAGTACTAATATATGTAATTCTTCCTTAATATTACGGGTTAGATGGCCCATTTCCATTTTCATTTTAAAAATCTGAACATTCATTTTTGGAACATTCTACATCTTTCCTCATGTCACAGAGATTGCATGACCAAAATTTTAATTTATCATGTACTCTCTTGCGTAACAATTTTTTTTTGGTGAATTTGTGATATTCCTCCACTTGATTTTTTCTTAGTTTAATTTTTTTAGCACCATTGAAATAATATTTTTTTATCTAGGTTAAAGCTCGACGACACTAATTTTACAACATATTACGAAAACGAGTGAATCTGATTAATTATTACATTTGTTTTGAAAAAGTGTTTATATTGTTCCACAGAAATAAAATAATTTATTAATGATATAACTAGTTTGTGATGGGCATAATATTTAAGTTAATTAGACTATATTACTAAATTAACAATTTATTACTTTTAAAAATATAAATAGAACAAAATAGGTTCATAATTTTGTAAATGAAATTATTTTTGGCCAGTGTAGTATTCAGATTAAATGACATTTTAGAGTTAAGCACACTTATTAAGAAATAACACAAAATATTTTTTATGTCCCTAATTAATTATTTCTCTCTCCACAATTATATTTATTAAGCATATTAAATAGAGGGGTAAATTAAAAAAAAATAGTGCAATATTGCATAGAGATTCTAAAACGACAATAAAATTAAACTCCCTCAAATTTTATTTAATTTGAATAGGAGGGAGTATTTTTTTATGATATTATTAACTGAATTTATAATCTTGAATTATTTTGCATGATCAGCTTACAAATTACTCATCATTGACTGTGAATGTGCATACGTAGTTGATAAGACCGACCCGGTTTGAGGCTTGGCTTGAGTTGAGTTGAGTTGGGTACACTACATTTCAGACGCACGCGACAGTACACCTATTTTCTCTTTCTTCAAAGCACTCCCATGGATTCTGTACCCTCCGAAACCATAGTTTCCGAGCCCACATCATCTTATCCCCTTCCTCAACCTCTCTACTTCCAATCCTCAGAAACCCTAATCTCTAATGCTCAGTCTCCCCCACTAACTTCTCACTCTTCCCTCGATCCACCACCTCCATCGTCAGATCAACAAGCCCTAGCTCCCAATGACCCTAACCAAACTTCTCGATCCAACCCCGAGCTACCCGAATGCCAACCCACGGATCAGAACCAGCTATTATCAAATCAGGTACAGCTATTGTCTGAGAATGGCGGAACGGACAAGGAGAACAATTCCGCCGGAGAAGATGAAACCACTA
This sequence comes from Panax ginseng, assembly GCA_020205605.1. Classification (NCBI taxonomy): domain Eukaryota; kingdom Viridiplantae; phylum Streptophyta; class Magnoliopsida; order Apiales; family Araliaceae; genus Panax; species Panax ginseng. The sequence continues at coordinate 1,849,284 of CM035139.1, read as the reverse complement.
GCCGGAGGCGCCGACGCAGCCGGTGGGACCCTCCGGCGGATGCCAACGGCGAAACCAAGAAGCGGAAGTCGCGGTGGGCTGATGACGAGCCGAAACCGGTGTTTCAGCTTCCAGATTTCATGAAAGACTACGCTCAAGGTATGGACATGGACCCTGAAATTCAAGCTCTAAATGCTAGGCTTATTGAAATTAGTCGAATACTACAGTCTGGATTGCAATTAGATGACCGGCCGGAAGGTGCTAGGTCGCCTTCCCCGGAACCTGTATATGACAACATGGGAATTAGGATTAATACTAGAGAGTATCGTGCACGTGAACGACTCAATAGTGAGAGGCACGAGATAATTGCCCAGATTATAAAACGGAATCCTGCATTTAAACCGCCTGCTGATTATAGGCCTCCGAAACTTTATAAGAAGTTGTATATACCCATGAAAGAGTACCCGGGTTATAATTTTATCGGACTTATAATTGGACCCAGAGGTAATACGCAAAAGAGAATGGAAAAGGAGACCGGAGCAAAAATTGTGATTCGGGGTAAAGGGTCAGTGAAAGAAGGTAGGTTTGGGCAGAAGAGGGATTTAAAATTTGATCCTTCGGAGAATGAGGATTTGCATGTTTTGGTGGAAGCGGATAGTCAGGAGGCTCTGGATGCTGCTGCAGGGATGGTAGAAAAGCTTTTGCAGCCAGTTGACGAAGGGTTGAATGAACATAAGCGGCAGCAGCTTCGGGAGCTTGCTGCTTTGAATGGAACCATTAGGGATGATGAGTTTTGTAGGCTGTGTGGTGAGCCGGGGCATAGGCAGTACGCTTGCCCCTCCCGAATGTCGACTTTCAAGAGTGATGTGCTATGTAAGAACTGTGGTGATGGTGGACATCCAACTATTGATTGTCCTATGAAAGGCACAGCTGTGAAGAAAATGGATGATGAGTACAAGAACTTCTTGGCAGAATTAGGTGGGACAATCCCAGACTCTCTTACTAACCAAAGTGTACCGTTGGCTATTATGGGTTCTAATAATTCTGGAAGCAATCCTCCTTGGGGTGGCAGTAATAGTGCTGGAAGTACTGGGAGCACTTTACATCCGGGACTAGGAAGTAATGTCGCTAAGATTGGAAAAGAAATAGATGATACAAATTTGTATATTGGTTATTTGCCGCCTACTCTTGAGGACGATGAACTGATCAGACTGTTTCAACCTTTCGGGGATATAGTAATGGCCAAGGTTATCAAAGATAGAGTAACTGGATTGAGTAAAGGTTATGGCTTTGTTAAGTATTCTGATGCTGCTCAGGCCAATCAGGCGACTGTTAGCATGAATGGTCATCGTCTAGATGGAAGAGTAATCGCAGTGCGAGTTGCAGGAAAACCACCTCAACCTGTTATACCCCCTGGACCTCCTGTTCTGTCCGTTCCTGCTTACCCTGGTCCCAGCCATGGATTTGGTGGTTACCCATCTCAACAAATGCAATCTGGTGGTCCTCTTGGGAATGCACCGCCTGGAAGTTACATGGGGGCTCCACTTCCTTGGGGGCCTCCTCCTCCTCCTCCTTATGCTGCTTACCCCCCTCCCCCTCCTCCTGGATCAAACATGTATACCTCTTTCCAAGCTCAACCCATGCCGCCTCCTTATGGTGTACAATATCCCACAGTGACACAAGCTGCTACCTCTGGTGCCCCATCTCAGAATTTTCCTTCTGGTGAATCCCAACAAAGTTACTCTGCTGGAATGCAACCTCAGAATAACACATCTGCATCTAATAATGTTTATGGAAACTCAACAGCTGGAATAGCATCAAACTCACAGCCACCTTATCCTACTTCTTCAATGGGTTATGCTCCTTATTATGCAGTAAATCCTCCGCCTCCTGCTGTGGCTCAATCTTCGGTCAACCAACAAAGTTTTGCAAGTGCTCCATGGGGCGCAAACCCACCAATGGCCCCACCTGTGCCATCTGCAGAGCAAAACCAGCAGACTACTTTTGGTGTAGACCCGGAGTATGAGAAGTTCATGGCCGAGATGAAATGAGACAGTCGATTCGCAATGTCCTTGTATTAAAATGTAAGTACGCGACCAGGCTGCTAGGGGGCCTAATGGGTCCTTCAGTTGGTCAAGTTGTGATTTTTTTGATACATTATTTTAATCAAGGAATCTGAATTTCCGTAAACCACAAACCTTGTGTATTTTTTTATCCCAACTCAAATGAGTATTTTGCAGTAGAGTAGTGACAGTAGTCTACTACAAGTGATTTTTTTTCATTTTCAAAGCAAGCAGACCTGTCTACGTGGCATTAACAATGGGATAATAAAAACAATTTTATGGGATGTGAGAGATCCCGTGAAATTTTGTCATGGACCTGATTGTTAGTTTTAATATGTAGTTCAATATTTCTTCATCTTATTTGAATACTTCCAAGTTATTGTCGAGTTGCTTTTGTCAAACGTGGTAGTTGATTTGTTGAAGAGAAATCATAAGTTGAAGGATGGCAATTTGATCTCTAGTCATCCAAGTTTTGCTTCTATTATAATCACAACATTATTTTTTCTAGTAAATAAACTTACTTTTATCTGCTTGTACATTTATCTCTTTTCCTTTTTCTTTTTTGAGGTGGGGGTGTATTTCCATCTACTCTAGCATAACTTTTATTTTTTGATAATTTACTCTAGCATAGCTTATGTTTGGTTTTAATTAATAATATTAACTACTCAGGTTTTTAGCAAAGGGAATTTTGTTCCAATGTGGACACATGATGATTCTACTAATTTTTGAAAGAAAAAAACATATTAGCTGTATGGGTATATGACTTAACTTGTTTCTCATCTCCACTGAATGTTGGCCAACGGTGTTCAGTCAATAGAATACAATAGAGTTTTTATTTTTTAATAACTTCTGCTTTTACTTATTTGAGAAAAAGCAATGGAGAAAGAAAGAAAATCTTATGGTGCAAAATTTTATTAATTTATGTGGAATATGTTAGTATTTGTATGAAAAGATGCATGATATATTGACATTGCACATTTGTAGAAAACTTCATTTTTGGTCTATGGGAAATTAGATACGAAGAAACTGTGATTTTAAAAAAAATATGACAACCCTCTCCACACAAAAAAAAAAAAAAAAAAACAAACAAACAATATTTATGAAATAGTGGTGACAGTATTTAAACACCAACAAAAGTTGGCTGCCGAGATTTGAAGATCTCTATAATCTAGATTTTAATAGTTTCCACATTTTATACTTTAACATGTATTCTTGTTTTTATCTAAGTTGTTTTTCTTGTTCTTGGTCATACTCTTTGGCAGGATGAGGTTTCTTGGAGCTCTTGTCAGCCTATTTTCTTTCGTGTTGCTTTTGACTTCACAACTTGTTGGAAGTTTCAGACTCACATCTTTACTATTGCTGTGCTATTGTTACAATTGCAGAATGCAGAGACCTCTTACCCAAATTCAGTTGATTTGTTACTGCAGCGAGAAGTTGTACAAGGGCTTTTTCAAGTTGTAATGGTGCTACTCTTTCTCAGTGCCAGTTGCCTAAATGGAATGGTTGCAGGACTTAACTTTGTCTTCAGAGAATTGATGCTAATAATTTCTCTCTAGTTTTGTTTGAACTTTTCTTATGAACTTACTGCTGATTATTGTTTTGGCTGTTTTACTTTATTTAATTTGACTTTAGTATGTTATTTTTTCCTCTTCTTCTTCCCCCCCTTAACATTACTTAGTTTTTATTTGTTTGTTGTCAATGATAACACTTATCTACTTTGTGCGACCTCAGTGGAAACCTGACTCCTCTTCTGTCACTTGGTTGATATATGCTATCTACATCTATCTGGAAGTGGAGGCTACAGGTATCCATGCATTAATTTTGGTGAAGTATGACCACATATCAAGCTAACCCAGGAATGATTTTGTTAACACCTATACCCACACACGTGTGTGTGTGTGTGTGTGTGTGTGTGCATATGTGTGTGTATTGCTAACTTTTATGTATTGTTTCAGTTTCTATTTGCAGGCACAGTATAATGACAACTGGCTTGTCCAATATATTTGGCTTTAAACAGTATTGTTAATTGGTTGCGAATGATAAAGACCAAGCCAAAGAATCAAAGTACCTTTTATGCATTAGATATGTTAGTCATATCAAACTTGTTTTAAAGTGATAGCCCTAAGCGAGAAAGGGCAACTCTATGACTTAGTTGTGTCGAATTATGAACAAAGAAGTAGTACACTTGTTTTAAATTAGTTTTGATACTCATGACAGCTTCTTTTCTGCATTAGCTGGTTGTGGTTGGAATCATTATCAGTTCTTTTCTTAATCTCGAAGAATTTTGGGTCTTTTTCTTTTAGTTTGCGGCCTAGGGTGGGATTAGTTGCCTTGAATTAACTGTTAATTTACTTCGAGAAATATAAAATATGTTTGTGCTGGACTCATAATCTATTATTTGTTAATATGGTTAGTTTCCAGACTCGCACATTCTGTGTAATTTATTTATCCGACTCAGATCTCTACGGACTTGCTTGTATGGCTAGGTGTTGTGAGACTTAGTTTTACAATAATGTTCTTTCTATGCTGAAATATATTGAAAAACACTAAGTAAGCAAGGGCTTGCAATTCTATAGCCTGTCCATCTAATGTTTTTACTGTGATGTTGTCAAGTGATTAATGGAGTCTATAATATCAAGTCTGCTTATCTGATTATTCTAAGAAATGGTCTTGATATTCATATTATATGACTGTAGGTCTTAGTTAATTTAGTTCAACTTATTTAAATTGAGTAGTTCTTAATGTTTTTGTTTTGTTTCTCTTTTTAATTTTATTAATACGTTAGTTCTTGAGGTTTAATGTCTATTTTGTAGTTTCTGTCTAAAAAGAACTTGCTAGATTTCTCTTACTAGTATCCATTTACTGATACCTGTTTGCTAATTGTTAACTCTGGGGGTGAGAATACATAAATGTATTTCCTTCTTTTCTGCTGGAATTTTCTTGAACTGCATAGTAATTTACTCTAATTGGAACAACTGTTGCCTTGTGCATTTCTTGGTTACATGGTGTAGACTTTTGGATTAGAAGTTGGAATATTTTACATGTGAAAATGAAACCATCTTACTTACTCCCCTTCTTTCACTCATTTAGTACAAGTATTGTGTGCTGTTACGTTTATAAATACATTCTTATGTATTACGTTCATATGGCGAAAATATTTTTTCAAAAAAAGTTCGCATTTTCAAATGTTTGGTATGACGATGAAAATGTGATCATTGAAATTGTTTTAGCAGCAATGTTTAGCTGGTGTTTGCTTGCAGGAATTTCGGTGTTTGTTTACGACTTTGGGTGCAGTTTCTCTTAAACAACAAAAGTTGCTAGCTAAGGTGAATTTGAAGTCCTAAAAGAATGGGAAAGAGCTCACTTTAATAACCACTGAAAGTTTGTGTTCTTCAAAAGCTGCATTTTTTACCCATCTAATTGTGTATCGAGTAAGAGGAAAGCTGTAATGATGGAGATGAGCTTGAGTCTCTTTAATTTTGACCCGGTTTAAATGTTATGTACAATTTTTTGAAAGAAACTTTCTTATTTTGTTTTGTTTCCTTTTTTTCCTCTTCATTCTTACATTGATTGGGTAAATATGTTGAGCAAAGCTAGGAAACCCAAGATGTTTCTTATTTTGTTTGTTTTCCTCGTTTTCGCAACCATCATAATAATCTTGTATCTCTGGAGATTTAGAAGTTCATTTGAAAGATGAATACTGTGCTCTGTTTATCAGAGCGCATCAATCCACAAATTTGAAAATTGAATGGGGCGGGTTGCTGGCAGCATTCTTCTAGTCAAAGCAATAAAATGTATGGTAACTAATCATCCTGTACATTCTTCCTGTCGAAAATCACCCCATTCGACTCAGATGTCCCTACCATCAACCACAACTTTGGCCCCCCTTTCTACGCCAAATTTCACAGCCAACAACACACACAGCCACTAAAATAAATCACAGGAATTTATGATGACGACGGTGGTATTTGAACCTGGTTCAGCCTGCTAACCCAAATTGAATGCAAAATCATGTGGAACATATCATATCTCACTGGTCTTGGGTTCCAAAGAAAATGCTTCTGCAACATCTTTACATTAGTTTGCATTGTAAGATACCGTCTCATAGGAATAGCCACTAAAATCTCCTTAAGTTTTGGAATATCCTTCTCAGGCACAACTACAGAAAATGCACTCCAATCCAGTACATCACTTAATGGAAGGCCAAAATTATCAGCAATAATCACTGGAACACACTCATAGTAAATGGCCTCAACAATCCTGGGACTGTTCACTTCATAACCCATAGGACAAATGCAATATTTGCTAGATTTCATGTGTTGAACATAAGACATTGTTCTGGAGACTCTATTGGGAAGAATACATTAAATCCTCATATCTTCGTCTTTGCCATCCCAGTTTTTCACAAGTATTGGACGGACCCTACCATGCATTCTTCCGGCAAAAAACGCAAGGATCGTACGCTGTGACACTCTTTTACCACCAAGATTTCTAAGAGGTCTCCTAGGATTTTTTATGGTGGTTTCCGGTAAGGAAACATCCTTTCCTGCAACGAAGATGCCTTCAGATGCATCTGCATTGCAGAGTGCTTTTATAGAATTTTTGGTTAGTTCCTTGTGCTTAGTCAATGTATAAGGACCCTGCAAAATTATATTGAAACATAAATAGAAAAGGTGAGTGCTTGTTGAATTACTTACGCTTGATCAACATGTAATTATGTAAGTGCCCTTAGAAATTAAAAAGAATCAGAAAAAGAGGAGAGAAATTGACTACATAGAATAAATAACAGTCAACAAGATAGTTAAGAAGGCTAAAATTCCAAATTAGAACTGATGCGGCTTGTATGCTTATACGCATCCATTTACCATGGAAAAACAGCCTCGCACCATCATAGCTTTATCTAGCTGAGAAACAATATAGGGACATTTAAAGCTATAGCGTGCCTAATTATGTATTTATGTTACTGGAAGACATCCATATTCCACATGACTTCCTAAATTGGGATAGTTACCTAATTAAGCAGATTATCTCAAGTCAAATGCAATATACAGGTCTCTCATTAGTAGACTTCAGTCTTTACCAGATGGAACTAATATCTCAAAAATCCAGAGAAGATTCAATGGTAGATGATTAATTCTCAAAATAAAAACAAGAAAAGAACGTCAAATGTTTCTCCACTGCTTTTATCTAAAATAAAAGAAACACGGCAACATTTTTTCTGTTTATGGAACTCCCTTTTTGTGAAAGAGACGCAAACAACATGATCAAGTCGAGAAATCAAATTATCAGAAATCAATAGAAATTTGAAATTAAAAAAAAAAAAAAACGAAGGGAACCCAATTCCACTAAAAAATTATCATGCCTTCCAAAGCCTATGAAAAAAAAATTCAATTCATGAACCCACAATTTTCAGGTGAATGTGTCAACTCAGTTTCACCTTTGCCTAAAAGCCAACTCAACTTAGAACAAAGCCATCTGATGTTAAAAGTATCACAAATCTGTTTCTGAATTTATTTACCAAAGGCAATCTAACTAATTTATCAGAAACCAAAGCGACTTGTTTTTTTTACTCTTAAACATTTTCCCAAATCACTAAATCCAACAGGCACATCTAAGCATTTTTATGGTTTGCATGTATGATGTGTATGATGTACAATTAAACACTAAAAGAAAATGCACTTAATTAAACTACCATACCCAATCATGACAAGTAGCCAAAAAATGATCTGACCCATGAGTTCGGTTCCAAAAAGGATATTTTGCAGCAAGCATGTTCACATAGTCCCGTAAGAAGATTGACAGGGGTTTGACATTATGTGACTTAGGCACATAAAGAGCCAATTCCAGCTGGCGTGCACTGTATGGAAGGTAGAACAAGTGAGCCTTCTCTGGATCGCTGGTGACAAACATCTTGTTTCCATCCAGTAACTTCATGAACCATCCTTCAGAAGAGTAAATTCCTCTGAGATAAGGTTGGTGGAAAATAGGTCTCTTTCCTTCTTGGTATATATAAACCTTAAGTATGCGTTCCATCAACTCATAACTCCTGGAATTCACAAATACTAATAGGTTTCAATTTTATGATAAATATGGGGTAAAGGATAGTATATTAGCAACAATGCAAATATAAGTCTATTGCCAATACATTTGGTTATACATTGTAGGTGTCGGCTACACTGAGCTTGAATTGATTCAAGAGACCCAAAAACTAGCTCCATACTTAAAAATAAAAAATGACTCTTTAATTATTAAGAGGTTCTCCATATACTTAAAAATTGGAAATGTAATTATGTCCAAATGACTCTTCTAATTACCTTAGTAGCAAAATTCCCTAGAAAAGGTAATCATAAAACATAATATGATCAACCACTTCTCTATAATCAAATACAATGTTAACAGATCACTACAAAAAAAACGTTGTATAAGCACAGTCGGATGTACCTTTTGAAAACAGAGACATTGTGGAATAAAGGGGCATATAGGTCTGGATCATCAATGACAATTGAGGCTTTCACAATCTCATTTTTAGCATACAGTAGTGCCTTGTCCGGCGTCAAGGACCTCGTGTATCTCTGCAAATTCAAATAACCTTTCTCAAATTATAGCACGATTCAAGTAAAAAGAACGCTAATCATAATTAAAAACTCAACAATCTTACCAACGAGTGACGGGACACAGTTCTAACAGGAGTTGGCAGTGGAGGAGTAACTAAAACCTTTAGTTTTGTTTCCTTAATTCGGCCACTTGTCCTAAGAAACTTTGTTCCCACATCAACAACTGACCTTGATTGGTTCAATTCAGCATCATTATTAAGTAAAATAATTCTGGGGCCAAAACGTGCAGCGTCAAAATTATCCTTGTGCCTCAGTGCAGTGATTTCACTAAAAGTGGTGGTCCTATCCAAGGGTTTGTATGCTAAAACTGGTACTGATGGAGATGGAGTCGATAGAAAAGGATATGGAAGTGAAGAAATTTGAAACAAAACCCCAGCTATCGTAATAATGGCTCCAACGAAAAACACTTTTCTCCAATCAAGCCTGAACAGCAGGATGATAAAGATTTGGCGCCAAAACTTACTCATATCACCTTCTAATTGGGGAACATCAAATTCAAACCTTGCAATTCAAAAAAATGTTTGTACAGAAAAATTCCAGAGGCTCCAAACATGTAATCATTTTCACAAACATTCATTCCAAAAAACTTAACTCTTACAATATTCCCCCTCCATACAACATCTTACTAATAGCATCCCATCCATGTGCTTGACAAGGCGAAAAGTTCTCCTCTGCACTCTTACCCAAACAAAACAAAATTAGTAAGTATTAACGACTCAATTTTTATGTTACAGGGTACAATGATTTCTATGAAGTGAAAAGAAATGACAAAAATGAAGCCTTGACCTCAGTAAAAACAAACCTGAGCATTTCTATATTTAAATTAATTAATTATTTATTTTTTTACAAAGTCTTACTTAAACTCTGTTAAAACAAACAAATCAAAAAAAAGTTAAAAAGCTATTGGCATCACGAGGAATTCTTATATAAATCTTGAACTTGTTACTTGATACAGAAAATATAATAATAATAATAATAATAATAATAATACCTACCATTTCTCAACAATATGTCTCACAATCACTTAAAAAAACATTGGCACTGGCACAATCCATATTATGAGATTAAGTTTGCAATAATCAGAAGAAAAGTTGAATCAATAATCAAAACCACAAAACAAACACATACAAATTTAAATACTGTTACCAAATTTAGTAGTATAATTACCGGAGGGGTAGCTCGAAGAATCTGAGGTTAATAATTGGATCTGAAAATGGGTAAGAATGGGGGTGATTTTGAGGGAGAAGAAAGAAAGAAAAGAGGAAAAGTTGATATAATAGTGGACAGGAGGAACAGCGGGTGGGTTGGACAGGAATTGAGTGAAGTGTGGACGTACGTAAGCAAAGGCAGTGTGCGTAACTGACGGTAACAATTCCTACTTCATTCCATTTGTCTGAGCCTTTTTTTTCTTGTGGGTAGGGGGGCGGTGACTGACTCGTTCTCTTCATGCACCCACCGGATATCATGCCGCCTGCCTTGTCCAACATTTCCTTCCTTTTATCTCTTATTGAATCATCACTTGTCTGTTTTATTATTTTTTGAATTATTATATAATTTAATAATAATAATTCTAATAGCAGATTCGTTTTTATATTTAAAAACAAACTAATTCCGGATAATCATTGGTCCGATATGGCAGTGTGTATTTACAACCACATGTTGATCCATAGTTATTAGCGATTCCTACTCTGAAATTGTAAATTAGGCAAATGATAAGACGACATAATTAAACTAATTACTACACCCCTTTTTTTAATATAAATTGTTTTAAAAAAATATTTTTGTTCCTAAATATAAGTTGTTTGAGAATTTTAAATAAATATTAATTATTTAGTTTCTAATATTACCCCAAATAATAAATATAACTTTGATTTTTTTATTATTTTTTACTAAATAAATAATACATTCTTTTTCCAATAAAAAATAATACAGACAATTAATAATATATTTAATATTTTATAATTATTTTTAAATATTAACATAAAAACTCTAAAAAGAAGGAGTAACAAGTCAATCAATTCAATTATTTAGAGAACTTGGCAAACGGTACAAGTGGAGACAATTTATTTATGGCCAAATTATAAAACTCTCCCATCATGGATAGACACAAAAATCTATTTAAATAAAAATTTAAGTAGCATATTTTAATTAAATGTAAAGACAAAATTATATTAAATAAAAAAAAATATTAATTATTCATTTAACAAATAGTTTACTTTTATATACACTCACACAGATAAAATATTTGATATTTTGATATGTACAGCGACGATTTTATCAAAAAATCAATAATTTACTTTAGATATATATTTGTATTTGTTATTCATAATTTTTTTATATACACAAATAGGAATATCACTGACATTTCTTTCTCTTCAGATCTCTCTCCCTCCGTCATCAATGGCGGCGTCCATTTCATCTCTCCATCCCGCTATCTTCGTGTCTTCTTCAGCCACTCTCAGTCACTCATCATCTCTCTCTCCTCCCTCCTCCAACCTCGTCAAATTCACCCCTAAACACCCTTATTTCAAAACCTTCATTTCCCAACCTATCCGCCCTCCTCCAAACCCACGACCACTGACCACCTCCCGCCCACGCGCCACCGCCCCTGTCACCACTTTCCATGGCGTCTGCTACGTCGTCGGCGACAATATCGACACCGACCAAATCATCCCCGCCGAATACCTAACCTTAGTCCCCTCCAACCCCGATGAATACAAAAAACTCGGATCCTACGCCCTAATTGGTCTCCCCTCCTCCTACCAGACACGCTTCATGGACCCTGGCGAATTCAAGTCCAAGTACTCAATCCTGATCGGCGGCGACAATTTTGGCTGCGGTTCATCCCGCGAACACGCCCCTGTCGCCCTAGGCGCCGCTGGAGTGGCGGTGGTGGTGGCGGATTCGTACGCTAGGATATTTTTCAGGAATTCGGTGGCTACTGGAGAGGTTTATCCTTTGGAATCGGAAGTGAGGATTTGTGAGGAGTGTAAAACTGGAGATGTGATTACAATTGAGCTTGGACAGAGCTTATTGATCAATCATACAACAGGAAAAGAGTATAAATTGAAGCCCATTGGGGATGCTGGCCCCGTTATTGAGGCGGGTGGTATTTTCGCCTATGCCAGAAAAACTGGGATGATTCCTTCACAGGCCGTCTAGAGAATGAGGTATCAATTATTCTGCTCACTTTAATTGCTATGCAGCTCTGTTTTAGTATGTAGTTGAGTCTGAATCAGTATTGCTACAGAAGCAAATGACCTAATAAGCTTCCTTCTTAAACTTGATTTTGTTACAATTTTAATCACTAATCAAGCACTATACTGGTTTAATTGTTGATTGGGGTGTGTTTTGAAAATTCAATTCCATGATTATTTTCTTGTGTGAGAGAGCATAAGCTAAATCTCAAAGCTTAAGAGCTTTCACTGGGAATGAATATAAATCAGATTAAAAAAGAAAGATGGGCATTCTTGATTCAACTCGTATGGAAGTTTGGAGATCATAAGTAGTAAATTTGAGGGGAGATGACAAAATTTTCAACATTCAACAAATTTTTATGCCAGGAGCTCTCGAGGCCTTGCATGAATAAAATCTTGTTCCCAAGGAAGTTGGAGAGAGATGGTTGGAGGGAGATAGTGCAACAACCATTCGAAAAATATGTGTATACGCATTATTCTGTAGGTTAGAGATGGAGAGGTGGTGAACCTAGAAGGAGAGAAAACTAAAGAGGGAAATTGGAGGGAGATAGTTGGATAGTGCAACAAGCATACAAACATTATAGACAACTCTATATATACATGATCTAAGGTAGAGAGGGAGAGCGCTGGTGAAGCTAAAAGCAGAATAGGGAAACCTAAAGAGGTTTAATGGATTCAGTGAATGTCCAAGGAGGCACTTAATAACATGGCATTCTGTTCAATCTTGGTGATGTCGTCTCAGTATTTAAAGGTGTAGACAAATTTTAAGGATATTGGAAGCACGTAGGCATGAGTTTGGTAGAATACCTAAAGCTCAGTTCTTCATTGGAAGCTCTGGTTAGCTGTTCTAAGTCTCAAGTCATCATAGTATCAGGTTGTCCTCAACCGGGTTTCGTGAAGATCATTCTGTTGCAGCACTTGCGTTGATGCACACTTCCTGAAAAAGATAAAAATATTATCGTTGAATAAAGAGATTTGGTACAATACCATTTATGCCACTAAAATGTAGCTGGGTAGATTTGAGAGGACAGGGACAATATAGAATGTTGCTTACAGAACTGGGCTTTTACCAATAATCAAATTCCATACATCTCAGTTGAACACAAATGTCCAAGTTTATTTGTTTCCTATTCTAGTTTAACATTTTCTAATTTATTATAATAATTGTATTATTTAAGCCGGGAATCACTTGTTTATGCTTATGGCTCATTAAACTGACTTTTGGGATATGTATTTGCAGTTGTCTCTATTATCTGCATCTTTTAAAAAGGAGGCTGTGTTGACTAGTCTACTGTGAGGGCTGAAAGCAAGCAAGCATCTCATCGTCATTCTGATTTTTGAACTCACTAGAACTTGCAGTTAAACTATGTGATTGTTTTATTGTTGTATGAAAAGTGACAGCCAGCTATTGCGGAGCTTTGCTAATTTAGGAAGATTACGGATGTTAATGTTAGAATTTTGCTATAATTAAATTTGGTTTCTGGAGCCTGAAATCATATTTGGCCAACAAACTACGCACACATTATAGTTGGTTCTCTTACCTAATACTCCCCCTCCTCCTACACTGGGTTTATGAAGTTTGGAGAGAGAAAAAAAAGAAAGGAATTTAAAAAAATTAAAAGAAAAGAGAGTGAAGGATAGGAAATTTATTTTTTTTCTTGAGTTTGTTTGTGAGTTTTGGAAGGAAATTTTAATTTAAAATAATATATTATTATTTTACCCTTATGAGATTATATTTTAGAAATTATTACAAGAGTAATTTTGGTATTTTAGTTTGAAAGCTAAGTGTTTAGCAAATTTTCTTCCAAATTTTTCCAACTTTGGAAGAAAATTTTTGGGAGAAAATTATTAAAAAAAAAAATTTACTTCTCTTTCCTTTTCCCTCTTCTAAAAACTCACATACAAGGAATTTTTAGTCTTCCTTCAATTTCCTTTCTTTTCTCTCCAAAACTCAAAAAACAGTCCTGAACAGAGTTCATGATTGATGGTTGTATGATATTTTGGGCAAACTGCAAATTTGACCCTCCCAAGTTTCACAAAATTCCAATCTTAATCTTGAAAGTATTAATTTTTAAAATTGTGCTCTTTAAAGTTTTTTATTTTAACAACCTCTCGTTCCTTTTTTTAACCGTGGTACTTTTTTTTATTTATCAAAATTAGCATGTCAATCTTTTCAACTCTCTTGATTTATATAAGATGTATTTTGTCAATTTTTATGTATTAAAAAAGTAATAATAATAACCACTACAAAAAAATTGATAAAATACAGTTACAATCCATTTATATATTTTTGAAAAAATAATTGATCTTGTTGAAGATTCATCCCTCCAATTCTTTTTGTATCCCAATTTTATAACAATTGCAACCCCTTTGCCGCCCGCCATCCATGAACTACCCCCATGAATCTCAAGATGTTGAGACATGGAGTGAGGATTAGGATTGATGGGTGTAATTTTAATTTTGTCCAGTACAAAATAGGAGTAACATATAACACTAACGACGGTAAAGATGTGAAGTACTCAGAGGACAGTTATACTACCTGTCCAAAACGACGACGTATACTCAGGCTTTTGAGAAAATAATGCAACGTAATGGTACAAGGATCTCACGATGAATTTGTTACTTCCGCACAACCGAACGGTTAGGATTAAAAGGCAGACCCTCCCTTATATTGGTAGGGATTCTCCGCAAGCCCTAATCTTATACTTTCTAAGTTCTTCAGCTGCCGAGACTGGACTTAGCAGCAGTTCTGATCCAATGGGTACTTACTTGACTCTACAACCTTCATCAATTTCTTCTATGGACTTTTCCATTTCACAATTAAATGTTTACATTAGATTAATTTGATGTATAAATATATAGAGATGTGTATCTACTTATGTTTACAAATAATGAAAAGGGGCATACACGTACGTGTCGGAGCTATGGAGGAAGAAGCAATCGGATGTGATGAGGTTTCTGCAGAGGGTTAGGTGTTGGGAGTACCGTCAACTTCCTTCCATTGTTCGGGTCACTCACCCTACCCGACCCGATAAGGCTCGTCGCCTCGGCTACAAGGCCATGCAGGTATGGTCTTTACTCAGAAATGCTTGTAACTTATTAATGACTTCCTCATTCACACGCACCTCACTCGTATCTTCTATACATAATATGTTTTATTCTTATAAATATCATTTGATGATTTGAAAGTGTTTTGTATTTATGATCAATGCTTTATATCTTCTGCTTAATTTTACTGATATGAATCTAGTGAAGCTATATAGTTTATTAGGATTGGTTCACTTTAACCAGTTGTCTGTCAAATGGACCTCTTAGTTAGCTTATAGATCAGAATTGCTTCTTCAATTTGAAATATATTCATCTTGATTCTTGATTGTGTGGGGAGTGGGGGATTTCAGTCCAAGAAGACACTCACTGTGTACCTCATGCTATTATCATGCTCTATAGAGGGGAATATTTATGACATTTTATTCAAATGAAATGTGAAGAATATAAATACATAATATATATGTATATATTATGTTTATATCTACACTATTCCATCTATTTATATTTTCTTGTCATTTTCCCCATATCTTTTGTATTGGCAACTTTGATTTTATCATGTGTGGATATATGTAATTTTGTGCCTTTTCATAGAGTACTGAAATAAGTGTTGGATTTAACTGTGCTCCGTGTACCATGTGTGGACTTGTATACTCCCCCTTTTTTGGCGCTTTTAATGAATTGTTTACTTTTCAAAATAAAAAATAAAAAAAATTGTTAGTTCTGACTGAGTTTTATTGTTTGTGATTATTATCTTTCATGATGATATATGTATATATTAAAAAGAAAACACCTGTGTAAATAAATTTTATACATTTCGTGACAATGATATGCCTTTTCTACTTTCTCTTTCTAGCTCTCTTAAGAATTAGAATTAGTCATATGATGATGGATCCCTGTGCTGTGGCTTTCTTTAGCTTTCTTTGAGTTACGTGTTAGCTGGTGCTTATACATGTTGTCCAATGCTTGTTGGGTTATGCAGAGGATCTTAATTTATACTAGTATGAAATGTTTGTTTTAAGCTAATTTAATGTTTCAGACGAGATTTTATTAAAAGGATTATGGGGAAAAGGGAATTGGGTCTATGAGGCTGGAAGCAAAAGAAATTTAATATTGTTGGGTAATTATTATATATTATTATTTATGGATGAGTGTAATTAGTTTATTTAGTAGATAAGAATTAAGATTAGGATATATATATATATATATATATAATTATATTAGTATAATTTTCTAGAGTATTAATTATTTAAGGTAGTAGATAATTTCTAGGATTTTATTTCCTTTTTAATTAGGTTACTTAGTATTTTACTTGGTCATCAAATATTAGGGTTTTTCTTGTTCCTATATTAGTTGTAATCCATCGTTATGGGATTATTATTTGATATTATTGAATTTTAAGCCTTGTGTTTTGTGGCTTTAAGCCTAATTATCTTTTTAAAACCCCTTTATTCCTTCCTCCACCCTTGTCATACATCATGAGTAATTACTAAACTGTTATTTCAAGTCTGTTTCTCAATTATCAAGCAGATGACCAATGTGTAATTGATATGGTGGAAAACTTATGTTTCTCTGCATGCTGCTTCCATTGGTATATGCATTATTAGATGTAGCTTTGGTAGTAATCTTTTCGTCATTTAAATATCTTATATTCCACTAATAAGATCTTTCAGTTAATGGTGTTGTAGATGATGATGCTAATGAAACTATTTACAGGGTTATGTGGTCTACCGTGTTCGTGTCAGACGAGGTGGCCGAAAGAGGCCTGTTTCCAAGGGTATTGTGTATGGTAAACCTACAAATCAAGGTGTTACTCAACTGAAGTTTCAGAGGAGCAAGAGATCAGTCGCAGAGGAGCGAGCTGGTCGGAAGTTGGGTGGTCTTAGAGTTGTCAACTCATACTGGATCAATGAGGTACAGCGCTTAGTTGAGCATTCTGTTCTATTCTTGTTCATATAATCTTTAATTTGGGGTTATTACACTAGTTTCCTTAATGTTAGGACTCAACTTACAAGTACTTTGAGGTAATCTTGGTTGATCCTGCACATACTACCATCCGAAATGACCCGAGGATCAACTGGATCTGCAATCCTGTTCACAAGCACAGAGAGCTACGTGGGCTCACTTCTGCTGGAAAGAAATACAGGGGTTTACGTGGAAAGGGTCACCTCAACCACAAGGCTCGGCCTTCCCGCAGGGCAACTTGGAAGAGGAACAACACCCTCTCCCTCTGCCGCTACCGATAATTATGTTGGCTTTGCATGGTGTTTCCTAGGTTGCTTGTTTTGGTTTTTTTGGGAAGACATGTTGAGTTCTAAAGAGTTATGTAATTTTGGTTTCTGAGATTTGCGAATCATATTCTCTATAAAATGTATTCAATTATTAAGGTACTAAAATTATGGTATTGTGTTTGGGTCCTAAAGAGTTTTCTAATTTATGAGGTGTGCAAGACGGTAGATATGGTTACGATGGTGTTCATAGAAAGTTAACTGATTAATCATGAATAGGTAAGTTTAAATTGAGGTAGATTGGTATGTTCCCTGTTTGCTGATGCAGGTTGAATTTTCACGTTCCAAAAAAAGCCAGATGATCCTTTAGAATGTTTTGGAAAAAATAAACAATTTCACCAGTTTTTATATACTTTTGATATTGAAAAATAATGTTATAGTGGAACAATATTGAATAGTAATGTAACTCCTAGAAATGAATGAATAGTCAAACTTAATTCTCATTGCTAATGCTATATACATCCAAATTTTACTATTCATGGGATTGCGTCTAATATTGTGTTAAGTATCTTCATGTATACTTCAATATAACGGGGACGGAGTCCAAGACGATGACAATTGTTATTGAATTGAAAGATGTGCTTCCCTGGCTAAGCTTCCTGACATTCTTGTTGCTGAAAGGGAAAGCCAAGTACAATGTGTGATCGAAAAAGTACAACGTTTTAGAGTGTTCCATTAAGATAGCTCTCTTTTAGATTTTGCAGTGCTTGTCGAATGGAATCTTCATCTTGGCTGGAGTATTTCAAGCATATCAGCCGTTGAGCTACATGGTAAGCCATCTGGATTCCATGATACTGTTCACAGTTCACTTCCATTCTCTTACTTCCTGTATATATACTATCACAGAAGATCAAAAATAATTGAATAAAACAAATTATTCATTGACACATGTCAAAAGCTATTTAAAATGTTCGCAAATGAATCCAGAGTTGGATAAAGTTTCTTCATATTCCATCGGAGATCCCAAGGAACCGTGCTACAGGATCCGGATTCTTATTCAAAAGGAGTGCAAGGAGCATGCTAATTGCAGTTGTAGTGGCTGGATGATTATTAAGTGGTAACTTCACAAGATTTGCATGGACTACATTTATTGATAAAAATAACAGGGATACAAGATCACGAACTGAGAGAATATACCTAGTCAATGCAGGCTGGAACCAAGATTTAGTTTAGGAGGCAACATGTTAAGAATAAAGATTAACGTGAAGTAAATTGAACTAGAATAGTGTGTTTGTGTTTGTGTGTGTGTGTAACTTGCATAAAATTCAAAATAAAGTAATAATGTTCACACAACATTCTTCGATTTCTTATCTTAAAATTATTGCATAATATTCCGTGTTGATAATTTAAAATAGGAGTGCTTGTTATTTTACGCAAGAAACATGTGCCATCTACCAATCAGGCAATCACAAGGAAAAGACCTATCAGATTGAGCTCAAGCTTAGTCATTTCCAGAATAGCTGACGCAGGAAGGAGGTATTCTTAAGCCACATTAGCCCCCTGTTTGTGAGTTTTATTTTGGGGGAGAAAGTAAGGGATGGGAAAGGAAAGTCGTTCTTACTTTCCAACAAAAGTTGGAAAAAACTATTTTTTATATCCCTTCCCTTCCCTCCAAAACAAAACTCACAAACACAGCCCAACCTGGGAATCACAATGCTCAAGCTGCACATATCAGTGTATCCAATGGCAATGAACAAGCTTAAAGACAATAGTTAGCTGATAGAGCAGAAGCTTAGTTCTTTCGGATTGATGAAGTTTTAGAACAACTTTAAAAAATTCTAAGGCTAGAACAGGAAACTTAAGGCTCTGAGGTAGAGCACGGTCTGTGAAAATCTAACTTTTCTTAAATATCTCATCATGAAACGATTTATATCACCTTTGCTGCAATCTTTGATGTGATGCTTCTTGCAGTTTCGATTACTGAGCCTGGTAATCCAGCCACTCCTGCTAACAGAAGACCGTAGTGTGGTACATGCCGTAATCCATCCTTTAGTTGAAACTGGTTTGGTGAATCAGAATAAGTATGAAAGCTCCACAAAGCAAATGAATCCCGTAAAGGAAATAAATATTCATCATGTATCACCTTGAAATCCAAGCGGTTGTTTTTGACATCCACATGAAAATGAAGAATTTTCACGTTAGGGTAGATGGTGGCTAATTCTGATAGGTTTTCCATGTGGGTGGCAAATATAGTATACCTGAAAAAAAATCAAGCAGATCCTTGAACTGAAAATTAGGCAGATGTATGAATATCCTACACATGTAATAGTACATTAAATATGTATAAGCATTTAAAGTTGAAGTAGAATCAATATAATAAAGTGAGATTTTTTAATTTTAATTTTATTGTTTATCTAATTATAATCTCTTCATTTGTTTTGGAAAGCAACAAGGAATTCTAAGACGTAAAGAAGCTCAAGCTGCAATTCTCAAAAGGATTTAGAAATTTATTATGTCTTAATCCAGACCTAAAAAGTATGTTCTATTATAGAATAAGAAACAAGAATATGCTCAAAATATGTGTCCAAAGTCTTACTTTGTAAAGAACTATATATGTATGTTGTTAAGATTAAGGATTCTAGCATTCTAGGATTCTATGATTGATTTGATTTGGAGTGATTAGTGGTAGGATTATTCTAGAAGCATGACTAGATGTAATTATTGATCACTATAATTTACTTTTCATATTTAGCTTTGACATTTAGCCTATATAAAGGCTCTCTATTGTACATATCACTTCTAGCATTCACATGGTATCAATAGCCATGGTTTCAAAAAAAAATAAAAAATCCTCTCCTTTTTCTTCTTTCCAAAAAAAAAACACGGTTCACCATGAACAGTACAAGTATTGTTCATCGTGAATAGTGTATGACACTGTTCATCTCGTTCCTGTTTATCAATGCAAGTGCAAGTTCTAATTTCTTGTGCTCTTCCGAAATATATGTTCGAGTTGTTTCTTTATTTTTGAGGAGGCTGAAAATGATTAGTTTGTTTCTCACTATGGGTTCGGATTTGTTGGGTCTGTGAGGGGCTTTGCATGTGTTCGTTACCATCGTTTCGTCGTTCTTTTCAGTCATGATTGTATTTTAATTGTGTGAACAGATTTAGACAAATTTAATATGAACAAGATGTTTACTATATCCGATACTGCTACGAGCCAAATATCAAATGCGTCTGATTCAAGGCAATCCATGGATGTCACAGAAGGGTTGTCTTCCTTGAATCGTCTTACTGATAAAAAATTGGAGGGAGTCCATAACTATCAACAGTGGTGAAAGATTGTGCGTTTGGCACTACTTAGTAAAGAGCATGGCGATCATTTAACGAAAGCAAATACTTCCGACGAGACTTGGAATCTAGTTGATGCCAGAATTTTATATCAGATACTTAATTCCATGGACAATAATATTATTGATTTAGTCACTTATCTTGATACAGTAAAAAAAATTGTGGGAATACTTAGAGGTTTTGTACTCGCACCAAAATAATCTTGCTCGTATGTTTGCGGTTTCTCAAGATTTTTACAGGAATAATCGTGACGGTCGTCCACTCACTCAATTTTTTGCAGACTATAAAAAGATGTACGAGGAGTTGAATTTATTGCTCCTATTACTGCCAATATCAAAAAAATGCAAGAACAAAGACAATTAGCTGTGATGGGGTTTTTTGGTGCTCTTGGTTCAAAATTTGAGACTATCCGCTCACAGATTCTTAGTAGCTCGACAGTGTCATCTCTTACTAATATGTTTGCTCGTCTCCCGTGAAACTAGTCATACAGTTGATTCATCTAACAAATCTGCACTTGTGGTTTCGTATGGGGAAGTGTTGCCCGTAGCAGTTATGAGAGTATGCATAACGGTCGCGGAGGTAATTTGGAGGAAATTTTGGAGGTAGGGGGATTAGTGGTCGAGGTCAAATTTTTGATGGTACCGATCCTAGTAGAATTTGTTATCATTGGGGAGAGTCTGGACATTAAACGATTTTGTTGACATCTTCGTGTCGGGGGCATCCACGATTTGTAAATGCGTTTAGTTTGTTTGAATATATCATCCTCTATACCCACATCTTCGGGAGAAAGACAATTACTATGACTCCGTAAAAGTATGTTGTTCAAACAGGTAATGCTAATGCTTGCATCACCACATCTCATCCTTGATTCTGGGGCATCTGATCATATGACAGGTATATCTAGTAATCTTTCTCTTTTTCGTCCTACTTCCTCTATACCTAATGTGACCTTAGCAGATGGCTACACGATCACTATATAAAGGGTACTGGTACTTCCAATCTTAGCCCCTCTCTCTCTTAGCATCTACATTATATTTACCCAAATTTTCATATAACCTTCTTTTTGTTAGTAAATTAACAAAAACTTATAATTGTTCTGTGACGTTTTATCATGATTCTTGTATTTTTTAGGATCTTACGACGAAGAAGATGATTGGTAGAGGTCATGCATCGGGAGGTTTATATCTGTTTGATGAATCAGTTTCTGTTCCTCAGGCCATTGCTTGTTCCAGTGACACCTCACCTCTTCAAGTCCATTGTCGATTGGGACACCCATCTTTGTCCAACTTGAAAAGATTAATGCCTTGTTTTAGTTCTTTATCTAGTTTAGAATGCAAGTCTTGTCGGTTTGGGAAACATCATCGTGTGTCATATCCCCTTAGGGTAAATAAACAGTATGTGAGCCATTTGAGTTAGTATATTCTGATGTCTGGGGACCTTGTCATATAGTGTCACAATTTGATATTTCTTACATTTGTTGATGACTATTCACCAATAACTTGGTTTTATTTGATGAAAAATCGCTCAAATTGTTCTCTCCATTTTCTAGTTTTGTGAATGAAATTCAAACTCAATTTGGTCTCACAATCCATGTATTACGTAGTGATAATGCTCTTGAATATTTTTCATCTCTATTTTCTACATTCATGGCTAGTCATGGCATCATCCATCAATCCTCATGTATTGATACGCCACAACAAAATTGTGTTGCAAAGAGAAAAAATCGTCATCTTCAGGAGTTACTCGTGCTTTACTTTTTGATATGAAAGTACCAAAACCATTTTGGGCCGATACTGTTTTAACCGCATTTACTAGAATAATCGCATGCCTTGTTCTGTTTTAGGCGGAAAAATTCCTCACTGTCTTGTTTCCTTCTTAGGTTTTGTTTTGTTTGTCCACGCATATTTTTGTGTGCGTCTGTTTTGTTCAAGATCAACGTCCTGGTGTGTCAAAATTAGATCCTAAGGTTCTTAAACGTTTGTTTGTTGGTTATTCTCGTACCCAAAAAGGTTATCGTTGTTACTCTCCTGAACTTGAACGTTACTTGGTTAGTTTTGACATCATTTTCTTCACAACCTCATTTCATGTCTGATTTGGATGAAAAGTTTCCCACTTATATCATCAAGTCGAATGTTCCTTTTATGCCATATAATAAACCAATGCCAGAGATCCGATGTGTATACTCGTCCAAAAATAGATATAACACCTAGTGATGACTCGGCTCGAACCTCATCTTTATCGACAGATCCCGGAGAATCATCCTATGATTCTTACGATCTAGATAAATCAATTAATCTGAAAGGTAAGCGAAGTTGTACCCAAAGTATCCTATTTCGCGTCTCTTTATTATTATTATATCTCTATTTCATAAATGTAAATGTCTCTCTTCTTTTGTTCATCCTATCCCAAAACTATTAAGGAAGCCTTATGTCTCTCTACTATCTTTGAAAAAAAATCATCCCGTTGGAAAAAATATTAAGGGAAGTGATACCTCCTTCTATCGCATCAATTGTTGGTTGTAAAAAGAAATGGAAGAGAAATCTGATTGATTTGGAGAAAATGCTATTTGGGATATGGTGAGATGTTGAGATGTAATAATGATCATTTTTGTTTGTATTATGTTAGATCATCATCGTGTTAATTATTCTGATACCTCAAAGTTAATCTTTGGCGAAATATTGTTGATTGTCACCGTTTAATGTGGATGATATTGTCATTATATGGAGAAACAATCACCACGATGGTTTGATAAATCGACAGAGGCAATTGGTGAATTGAAATCTTTTTCATGCAGAAATTCGAGACTAGGGATTGTGATGATATTGTCATTAATCTAGTAAAAGTATTTTCCTTTTCATGTAGAAATTGAATATGGATTGAGGTGGCGAAATCTAGTAAAGGTATTTTTCTTTTTAAAGAAATATTCAGGTTTGCTTTGGATCAAAACAGTTTGCTTGGATCCCACGGACACCCATAAGCTAGGACATAAGCTAAAACTAACAACGTAGGGGGATATCTTCTGAAAAATCCAGAAAAGTACCGACAACTTGTGGACAAACTCAATTATCTTACAGTTACTCGATCAGACATTGTTTTCCATGTTAGTGTGGTCAACCAGTTATTATCTTCCCCTAAGTCCTCATATTGGGATGTTGTTGTGAGATACTAAAGTACCTTAAAAGTGCTCCAACCCGCAGATTAGTATTAAGAGATCATAATCACATGAGTAGAAGGATTTTGTGATGTTGACTGGGCAGAGAGTCAACTGATAAAGTGATCTACTACAAGATATTGTGTATTTGTTGGAGGTAATCTTGTATCGTGGAAAAGGAAGAAGCATAATGTTGTGCCTCGGTCTAGTGCATAATCAGAATATCGAACAATGACTTATCTGAATTTATATGGTTGAAGTATTTGTTAACCGAGTTAGGTTTCAACAAGATAGTTCTTATACAACTTTGGTGTGATAATGCAGTTGCACTCTACATTGCATAGTTGTTAAGTCGTTGCCTAGGAAGACAAGTTGTCTGGGCGACTTAGTAGTGGTGTGCAATTCAAATGACAAGGAAAGAAATTCATCGTCTTGGATGAATCGTCGACAACTTATTGGTTGAGCAAGCGACTTGGCCACAGTGGGTATGGATTGACCCAAATGTCAATTGGGTAAAAAAAACACAAAACGACTTTGGGCAAAGAACATTAGTCGTGATTCGCAATAGAAGGGAGGCTGGGGAGAGCGGGAGAGGGAGAGAGACTATACCAGTTGGTCCAGCTCTGATCAGCAGGCAATCTACTCCCGAGTTTCTGATCGGCGACGCTGCAAGTATTCTCTTCTTTCTTTTTTCTTCTTCGATCTGGTTGTTTCCCAGATTTTTCTTAATGTACAATCGGACATAATACTTCTAAACTTATCATTTAAGCAAAATTTCATTGAAGTCCCCCATAATTTGGTAATGTATTAAGTTCAATTCTTAAGTTTTGTACTTTACAAATTTCACCCTGTTTGTATATTTGTCTTTCAGCTAAGTCCCTGTAATTTATTTATTTTTTTAAAAAAAAATTGTTGTTGCAATGTCTTTTTACATGTATGTTGACATAATTGTGTGTTTAATGGCATTCCATATTGTTAGTAAATATATTTTGGATTTTAATGTATATAAAATTTCATTGTTCAATATACTTTTAAAGAAAAATAAATACTCCCTCTGTTCCTAAAAGATTGTCGTTTTAGAAGAAAAAATTTGTTTCAAAAAGTTTGTCGTTTACAACTTTCGAGGAGAATAAATTATTTACTTTACTATATTACCCCTACCTTCTCTCATTGTCCCAAGAAATTCTCTTCCTTGTATTAATAGTTTTCAACTTCCCATAAAGGGGTAGTGATGAAATTTCAAATAAATTTTATTTGGTAAATGATACTTTCTTAATCTATGTGCAAAAACCTTAAACGACAATCTTTTAAGAACGGAGGTAGTAATATATAAATTGTACACTGTGAATGACTTGTTGCCATACGGACGTTATGGTGGGCGCCTTATCGCCTAGGCGTCTTGGCGGTCAGCTATCGCAACGTCTCGTCAAGACGCTGTGACAGCTATGCTACATTGCTTCAAATCCGGCGTCCCACGAGAGAACTAATTACATTGAGGTTGATTGCCATTTTGTTCGAGAAAAATAAAATAAGGGATTATTTATACAAGTTAACTTGAGAATGTGTTTACTCAAGCTTTAGGGGCTACTAGAAGTCGTTATATTTGTAGCAAGTTGGGCATGATTGATATACATATCCTCTAGGATTCTATGATTGATTTGATTATGAGTGATTAGTGATAGGAATATTCTAGAAGCATGAGTTGTGGTAATCATTGATCACTTTGACACTTGGCCTATATAATGACTCTCTGTTGTACACATTAATATTTTCTAGCATTGACATATGTAAAAAAATGGTCAATATAATACTCATACATTTTTCACCTCTCATGATTATTAATTGTTGAAAGTTTACTGTACTAGAGACATAAAGTTGACTGTACTAGAGGCATAAAGATAACATTAGCGGCAAATCCTAATAGATTTCAAGAACTCAACTGCAGCCAAGAATCTACGCTTGTCAAATATACAAGTTTGGAATTATGCTCAATTTGTTGACTGGTTTTTGTAAGTAACTCACATTGCATCAAGTTTTGTACATTATCATCAACATTCTGAATGTTTTCTAAAAATGATAAGCATGAGACGGAACTACAGTTGAGCTTCACAGTTTTATAACTTTTTGCCTTTTATACACTTCACACTTGTAAGCAGGTTTTTCAGTTCTAACTCTAACAATAGAAAAGACTAGGTCAGGGAGTTACGCTTTGAGTGATAATAGATGCTCACAGCAGCTCCATGCAATTGCAAACCCATCATCAGAAGAAGTAGCTCTCCCCAGTTCATCCATGACAACCAGACTCCTGGGTCCAGCATCGAAGACCAATAAAGCAGAATCATTTGACTACCTTACATTCCAAACATATGAATAACATTGGAATATTTGGTATACCTCTGCGAGACATTCTGCATGATAAAAGCTGTCTCTTTCATCTCTGTCATAAACTGCCAAAACACCGAAAAAGTTTATAAGAAAATGACTGGGGTGCTGTTTCCTACAGCGATTTCTAGGCAGGAAATTTACTCATGTTCAACTGAAAAAGATGGTACAGTCCATGATAAAATGGAGAAATGAGGAATTCAATTTGTCAGTTAACCAAAATTACTGGATCCCATATTACTTTTCACCTCTTAAGTAAGCCACTAGTCTATGTAAAATAGTCCAACAAAAATCAACACACAAATTGAAGGAGCAATAATTGGAGTCTTCAGACTGCCCTAGCATGGTATTTCAATAAACTCAGGAAGTAATCTAGACTATATGCAGTAATAAAGATTTGATTGTGTCTGAACAGTATTTGTAATTTAAATTTCTGTGATATAGACCAAGAATATATTATTAGATGTGCACTACAAGCTCAAAAGATTATTGAAAATGACCTATGAGAAAATAGACTGAACTGTAATATTATCATCAAACTATGGCCAACAATCAAATCCCTTTGGTATCTAAGATCAAATTTTGTTATATATTTATCAACTGATTGTTTGATCATAATATGGTTTCTACAAATACTTATACAGAATGGTAAAAGGACATTAAACAATATCTCAAAGCATGCTCGGAAAGATTTTGGCAAGGTAATTGCTAAAGTTCTTCACAAGCATTAAATGTTGAAAATAAAGAATAAAAAGCATGAAAGAAAACCATACTCAAATTCTGCAGTCATTGTTGGCAAGGCAAAAGTATATTCATGTACTTCAGTTACATGCTATGATATAATGAGGGTGGTGTATCTTCTTATCATTATAAGTTCAGGAAATACCGTACTAGAGTTGGATTCAAGATTGTCCACTGTCCCCATTCTCGTAAAAATACGATCAACTGCTCTAAAAGTTGCAAAGCGGGCAGGAATATAACACCCAATTTGAGCAAGGATGACTATTAGACACACTTGTTGAAGATAAGTACTTTTTCCACTCCTGCAGAAACAATATATACCTATATTTCAGCATAAAAATGTAACAATTAATTGTTTTTTACATGTTTGGAAAAGTTTGATTCAAATTGCCTTAAGACCCAAGGCGGGCATCTCATCTCAAAGTTGGTAGGAGAAACTCCAAGGGATACTGGGACAACTTCAGGCCTATGTTTCATGATCAATGGCTAAGACACAGGTCCTCTGTTTACAAACCATATAAGCTCTACTCACCTGCTACTTGAAAGGTGTGCTATAATTTGCGGTCACAGATTATGAGTATCGATATCTTTTCATGAATATGATTAGCATGCAATATATTCAAACCCATATATGTGGTCTCCATACAAAATTTATGCGCCCTAGATTTAATTGAGAGAATACTTACGTACTGACATCAATTGTTACTCTTTTTAGGACCAAAGAAGAATTTAGAGTTATTTATCACACCTCATCCCCATCCACCACCACTTCCCCTTCCTCTCCCTTCTGATATGTTAGATCTCTTCACCTAATGTAAATGAACTTTTCCAACAAGATATTACATAAAAACTATAATCTACGCACTACGAGTCCTGAATAATAGAGTTTAACCTCTTAATACTTGTTCCTTCAGTGAAATTATATGACAATTAATCTATGCTAAAGAGGTGTGTCACAGCGGAAGACAGTAAAGAGAATAGAAAAAATCACAGGAATTCACAAAATTTTGGATGAAATTGACTAAATAGCCAAGCATTTCATAAACCAGCGTTATAATAATGAGTTCTTCCTAATTACATCAGCCTTGCACCATATTTATACTACTAAAAGGAACCCTACTCCTATAAGGAAATAACAAATTGATTTGAAATTAAAAACCTACCTAAAAAGCTTCCTAATTACAATAGAATTGAAAAACTTCCTAAAATTACTAAATAATAATTAAAACTACATGACTACTAATTAATAAATAAAAATACATCAAATATTTAAATTGTCCATAAATACCAAAACATAAATTATATCGAATCTTGGCAGATAACTCTTCCCATGATTACAATAGAATGGAAAAACTTCCTAAAATTACTAAATAATAATTAAAACTACATAACTACTAATTAATAAATAAAAATACATCAAATATTTAAATTGTCCATAAATACCAAAACATAAATTATATCGAATCTTGACAGATAACTCTTCCCATGTCAAGGAGTTTCACAATAGTATATCTTACATGTTTGGGCCCATGACAATTACCATGTTTGATGCTTCAGAAAGAACTATATTGTTGGGCTGCAAAAGAATAGTTTCTAAAGGCATTAGCATTTAAGATTGTCAATTGGAAAGGTCCTAAGGTTCTCAAGTGAGGAAGGATTTTTATCAGATAATCACATTAAAGGAGAAGATAAAAGTGTAACCTACAATGAAGTCATTGTGCACACTTTCTAGAATAGGGTGTGTTCCGGCATCAATCGCCAACGGGCCATTGTCTACAAGTAGCACAACTAAGTGAGCACTCATCTCAGCACGTACTAATATCATGGAAAAAATCAAGAACAGTAACCAAAACACTTGCCTGTAAATTGAGGTCTAGTATATCGATCAACAGGCTTGGTGGATATCATATGAGCAAATGAATTAACAATCATATCCAAAAGGCACAAGACTTCAGCAAGCAGGGTGAGTACAGAGACATCTTTCCGAATGGCATCCATTAGTGCTGCATGACGTATGAAAAGGGTTCAATTATAGTGGTAACCGGAAAACAATCTGAAACACATTGGGTTTGTCCATAGACATACTGCACATTGTTTTTGAATCAAGGGAAAAGAAAATAATATCCTGATAAGATAATTGATCCTGTTAAGTTGTTGGTTGCCAAAAATGTGAACACTCAAACTCATACCCAGATATTCGCCTTCCCAAAATCAAACAATTAGAGTTCACGTAGGAAGTGAGTTCCACTAGTGGGTAAGTTGGTTGATACTAAATATGGAAAACACAGACTCCATGATGTGGATACTTATCAAGAAGTCATGCAGTGCGTAAATGAAACAAATCGTTTTTCAATTAAAAAAAAAAAAGAGACACATAAAGCATACAACAAAAGATAACTGTCTTCATTAAGTTTAGCCTGACCTTCAAGGCATAGTTCCGTTCAGATATAGCATTCTCCAGCTGCAGACTTGTTTCTCACATTTAACTGCAGATTTCATGCATGAATGAAGAAAATAACTAATTTAAACCAGTGCAAGCTCACAAGAAAGCAAAAAAAGCAAAGCAAGAAGTTTCTGACGTGATAATCAAGACATACAGATGAATATACAAGCAAAGACACGAGAGAGGTCTTATCGCCACCTAGATTCTACAAAAGCAAATTTCAGCTACTCCTATTCCCAATTATGAAATAGCAGAATTTATGACCAGCACCGAGTATTACTATGTCAAAAAAGCTCCGTATGGCCTCCCTGCAGTATCAGTCTCATTGAATTCCTTGAAATTTTATTTTTCAAACAACCCCCTTGTTCCCTCATAGACAGGTATACAAACCCAAATGTTTGAAAAAATTACAAATGAAGGATAAATTTTTCAAAGTACATGAGAGAAGTGAGCTTAAAGATTACGTTTTCAAACTACACATCACTGCATGAGACCTTGTCAGACGCTCCACTCTATTCTCATTCCTCATCCCATTTCTTCTTTCTCACCCGTCCGTTCATTGCATTTTCTCTCCCCTCTCTTTCATCCTTATTGCATTCGAGTTATTTTTCCCTTCAGTACTTAAATTTTTATATGTTATTTATCTGATTACAGGTTTTTCTGTCATAGGAAACATTAAAAATTAATGCATTGTACCTCCACCATATACATGGTTCCATATAGTTACACATCAGAAGATAGGGTATTCGAGTAGTAGAATAATTTAAAGATCATTATACTCACAGAAGCAAGCTCTGGTGTTGAGCAATGTATGTTGTTCCCATGCTTCACAACCTGAATGTTGTTCCACAAGCACATAAATTCAGTAATATTAACTGGAGGAGATTTAGATTTTGGAAATAGACCTCATAAACAACCTGGATGAACTTGCTAGGAAGTTTTCCCTGAATGTCCTTCTGTGGAATGCTAAAATAAAACCCTTGCCTGTTGTTAAATGGCATTTTCAAGTTTGGAAGCTTATATTCTTCACGATACTTGTTTGCAAGGTTGTGTATAGCTGTCAATCAAGGTTGATTTGAGTGAACCCAGTAAAATATCTGGACAAAAACTAGAGAACTATTAAACTCGTCAAAATACACCTTCACTGGTGTCGCAAAATGATCTTCTTGCAATATCCAACAGTCCATCTATTCCAGCCTTGACAGCAAAACACTGCTGCGTACGGGCAACAAAAGGAACCCGTGCATGCAGAACATCTTCGTCAATCTCCTCCCCAATTCTGAAGCAATACATTTTTAGAAAATAAGTTTACTCATAATACTGTGCAAATATTCACGATAAAAGTCTTCCATTGACTTTTGTGGTCAAATTGACTACATACAATTTAGTACATATCTCTATGTTTGTTTGTTTTTTAAATCTAAATATATGTGCTTAATTATTAGTTTCAAAAATGGTCAATTTGACCACAAAAGTTAATGAAGGACTTCTATCCTGGACAGGAGTATTACTGAAGCTGGTAGTATGAAACAAAACGTCGTACACCCATGGTTTTAGACTTGGTGGCTTGCTTTAAAATTACATGGCCCAATTGAGAACTCACTGCTTCATCTCCTTTGCAGCAAAATCAAAGTGACCGCCATTCTCCATCAGCTATAAACTGATGCTCACCAAACTCCTCCACCTTTCCTCTATAATAAAAGGAGATCTGGATCCCTAAACATTTCCTTCTTGAATAAATTCATGCCTCAATATTTTCAGCTACTTCCTCTTTCGTAATCACATCATCTCCAGCAGTAGCAGGCACAAAAACTCAGCTGCAGACAATTGTTATGCCTATCGGCGAACACATTGGCAATATATAAGTTTGGGCCAAAGCATGGGGACTGGAACCAATGACCTTGAGGTTGTTCCTAATATTAATTAATGGCATCTGCCATTTCACACACCCCTTGGGTTGCCTATTAAAAAAAATTATTAGGGTTTTTCCGGATTTGTGTTCTGATGCATTGCTCTTTGGTCCAAGAACCATTCCAGCTTTCTCACCTAAAAATTTACATTATCAAATTTTCCCTGATCTTTAAGAAAAGATACAGTTGTGGTGGATCACTCAAAGTTGATATCGACTAAAATAACCTCCACGTGATAATTATAACTATTAATTAGCACAATGAGTACAATGTGCAACTGACTCATTGACTGGATTATTAAGTAGTAACAAGATTTAAATATAAAGTGTCACACTCACTCCCCATTTTCTAGCTAAAATTGTTAGAATTTTTTTTGATAAGCTGATTGACGAATATTGTACTATATTTATATTTATATTAACCTTCTATGATGGATGAATTCCCCCATCATCATTGGAGAAGCTTTCTCCAATTACTAGAGATTAAGTACACCAACCTGCTCAGTCATTCTCTTGTAGCTAGGCTCATTTTCATCTCTATTGTGGAGTACTCAAATACTTGCATGAAAGAATCAAATCAGAATCATGCAAACAAATCTACCTAAAATGTCAAAGGTTTTAATGATAAGGCAATACGTGAAATCCCTTTTACTTTTGAACTAGTAAATAATGCAGATGAAAGAGGAGCTTGACAATGACAGAACTGGGTTTGGATATCGAAAATACTAGAAAAACAAAACAAAACAAAACAAAAACAAAGGAGCCTAACAAAACAAAGTAAGAAGAAGAAAGAACGAAAAAAATAACATGCAAATATCATAAATAAACTTCATTTCATTCTCAAAAGCATGTTTCCAAGTCTCAATACAGCAAATTATGAGGGAAATCTTTTAAGTCTCATGATATCATCAAAAAGCAATAGTCCTAGTACAGTCTCATTGATATACAGATACAAGTTTTTCCTAATTGATGGTAAAAATAGTATCGTATATAAATTTTAAACCACTGTTAAGTGTGTGCCCAGGCATTTAAAAGTTTATACACTACAAGATTACAGCTATACCTTTTCCTAATGGAGGCATACTTCTCATTCTCACATATGGAATTGTAAACATTTCCAAGAAGAAAGCTTTTTGCATCCTTAAGCACCTGAGATAGATTTAAAACGATTGGATTATCAGATTACACAAGACTCATAAAATCATAGCAGCCAAAAACAAGTAACAAAACTTACCTTTGAGAGTAAGGGCAAGGCATCAAGAGCTGTTTTAAGAAGAATAATGTTGGATATCAAAACTTGACTCTTTCTAGCATTATCAATGCCAAATACTTCATTTGTAACTTTCTTTTGCTTGAAGCAGAAGTGGCAAAGGACCCTATCTGGATGAGATCATGAATGAGTTCTCTTTTCTAAAACTACCTGCGAATCTGTCAGCTGAAAATCTGCAATATATGGTTCCTCATTTCTCAGAATTTGTTTTTCACATGCTTACCAGATTCTTTGGGAAACTTTCGAAGAGCCTGGGAAAGTCCAAAGAACAGCTGCTCATTGCTCATCAATTCATCCTATAGTTGAATTAATAATTGAATATTATGGTGTAAATTGATGGATTAAATTAACACAGCTGTATCCCCAGCCCCAGGGGATAAACTGAAGTTGCTAGAACAGAAATTATCTAATCAGCTAAGTTCAGGAGGATAAGCGAGACAATACTATCTATATTTAATATATTACTCTTGTTCAGCACCATGAACAAGAGGAAATAACAGAAATATTTGTGCTTCACAATCTACAAGGTGATGGCCAATGAGTAAAGGCCGATTTATGTAAACGAAAATATAGCTCATGGCAGAGGCACAAACACTAAGCTATCTCAGTCGACTAGTCCAAGCTTGAGACAGATGGTGCTTCTCAAAACCATTGCGCATGTCAAAGACTACCATCAGTATAAAATTTAGGGCAGAACCCAAAAGTTATCTGATGATATGTAATAAAATAACACAATCATATTGATGTTCAAGTAAAGACGATTGGCCATTTTGAATGAATAACGTAGTCAATTGATCTGTCTACCTACAAGTTTATTTTCTTAATCGTTTTCTATTGTTTATCTAACACATCTTAGTCAAGTCTTTGCCTAAAACTTTTTGCGAAAACAATCAGTTGATTTGATGTTGACCCTAGTCACTTGGTCTGAGTAGTTCGTTTGTATCATCCCTTGGGGACTCTATGCACATCTGCACATCTTCCCGCCTTCAAATATTTAAATCCCAGGAGTGGGAGAAAGTTGTATCTTGTATGTTCATTGCTTGACTAGCCTTCCTCTGGAGTTTTTGAAAGTAATGCATTGTAACAATGAAGAATACATGCAGCTTGATATTATAACTCTGACCAAAATATAGTGCACATATAGCGGTTTATTTTTTTAAACTCATAAAACTAGCCAAGACCATTCTAGGAATCCCCATGCAATAGGCAATATGAAATATAATATCAACTCGTAAGTCACAGCTGTTCCATGCCTTGCTCTAAGGTTGGCTCTTTATCAAAAATTTAGTAGATTTCAAATTCAGTTTAATATAATCAGATACAATTAAAGTGATAAAAATACCAAATAGGATAGCATATATTTTCGAGAGAACAAGAAAAAGTTAATACTGACCAGACAATCAAGTCGAGCTTTGATGGTTTCAACGTCCTTCAAAAGTTGTAAGAGATTGGCTCGAAGAAGTCTGGTCCTGCAGTAGACTAGTTGTCAAATATGTGAGAGAACAAGTCCAAAATTGTTGGAATAAAGCCTTTCAAGTCGTACATATGGGGAATAGGCTACTCCACTGATTGCCATTTGGATACACTAACATTGGAGAGATAGAACCGATGGAATGCAGGCCTAACCTTATCCCCTTTCTACAGTTAGATTGTAAGGAATTATAATTAGCATATTTATTTTTATGTATTTTCTAAGAACGACTAGCAGTTTGATTTTCAAATTGGCATTTTGTCAAACACTCTATTGAAAGCATAATCCCATAATAAGCTTTATTTTGCACCTTCCCTCTTCCTCCAACCCCACCGCCTTCCCAGAAGGAAAAAGAAGAAAAAATGATAAAAAGACTAGATGCGAACACAAGAAATTATAGAAAGCTAATGAAAACATTGCCTCAACTAGATTATGAAACTGCTAGTGTAATATGTCACTTCACCTCATCATTTTGTAACATACCCTCCAATAGTTCTTGTTGTCTTGAGTGTTTGGAACAGACTTCTCTTCTTGTTGACTGTGCCCCAAAGGGTAGAATGCAAGGGCTCTATGATTTCCAAATTATGGACGCTGTAATTAAAGACTAATTAACATCCAAATTGATCAGGAAAGGACTTGAAGTTATAAAGAAAAGTTTTCAACACAATGTTGTTCCACTGAACAGTATTAATATTTCTGATTGACTTGGTATAAATAATACGATATGTATCCAAAAAGAAAAATAAATATCAATTGGTTGGTATACCTGGTGGCATCAATATTCATGTGGTCAAATGATCCATTAAATGTAACCTGGTAATAAAAGAAGTGGAAGTACACACCAAATCAAACACAAAACTAGAAGAGCAAATTTTGTATTTGCAAAACATGACATCCTTACTTGAAGTAAGACAGTGTTATGATCTAAATTACAAATAACCCCTTACAATTTTGCAGATGAAACCCCAACATAGGAGCATATTTCAATAGTTAACTCTTATATTTCTGTAAATAAAAATTCTCATATATCAAGCAGAAGTAATGATTAAAACTCACAAGTAATAATGTTTACTATAATTCCAGAACATGCAGTTACGACATAGGAAAACCCATGTTGGGGAAAAGGCAACAGACCAATTTGTTGAATTTAATTCCTACATATCTATAAGCAGACTATTTGCCCTTAGTCAGAAGTACATTTGGAGAATCCACTGGATGGTAATAACTAAATTATAATCTAAGTTATAGAATTTTTAGTAGAACTTCAAAAAAAATTAAGAAGAAAAAGGATTTTCCATGTTACATATATACAGGAAGAAGCATCATCACCTTGATGTGAATAAGTTTTGTTTTTGTTAATATGTTTTCTTGTTCTTACTATTTTATCTTTACATTCCCTTTATGGGAGGGGGTGGGGCTGAAGGTAAATGATTGTCTACAAAGAGTAAATCTCCACTATGGATTGTCAACTTTCAAATTTAAAAGATATTCTTATACCATTTTTAAAGAGAGAAGGGGACAAGGAAGGAGGATAAGACCGCCTTCTACCGAAGAAACAAAGACAAGGGGAATAATTTTTAAAAAAAAAAAAAAAAACTTCAAAGAAAGAGTAAATGGCATTCTGACAAACTCTAATCAGTTTACCAACAAAAAATTTCAAAACTGCCGCAATGGAATATTAATTATTATGAACTTGTGTTATTAAACCATGCATGTAGGTACTCATTCATATAAAAAATCACAAAAACCCCTGGGGCAGGACCCCACTGCCCCCAGTGTAGGGTCGTCCCTGACTAGGTCTGTGTGAACCAGGATATACATGACAACGGTAACATGGATGCAAATACACTTTTGTTTCATCATGTCTAATAACCCGAGATTTCCTAAATAAAATAAATAAGAAATTTCTAGTAATGTGAACGATAAATGAATATATTTATTACTTGAAAAATTAGAAATAATTTTGGATTAATTACTACAAATGACAACAGTAAATAATATATGAAGTGATAATTAGAATTTATATAATATATATTTTATTATATGAATTGTTAGAATATTTAAATCATATTTTAACTTGATATGTAATTAATCGAACCACGAATTGGGATTGTGATCAAGAGATGAGAATAATAATATTATATTATTGTTATAATGATTTTCTGATTACAATAATTATATAGGTAAAATGTTTTTATTAATTATTTATTAAACTTAGTTATGAGAAATGACTGAGTAGTACCGTGTATATGAAGGTTCATGATGTCAAATTAGAAGAAAACCTAATTCTTTGTTGATTGAATGAAATAATTATACCTGAAGTTAGATAATTAGAATTTAATATTAATAATATATTTTAGAACCCTTTTTTCATAAACCCTGGGTTTAATTACGATTTATTGTATAAATGTTTTAATTTACCAAAGGATGAAAAGTAATTGGTAAATAATAAGAATTACCATCTAGTGATTAAATTAATTTAATTGCTATGTACAAAAATGCCCATGAAATTATATGGGAAATTACCAAAATACCCTTTTTGTCCATTTTAGTGTATTATTAGAGCATTGTTGCTAGAATCTTTGCAAAAAGCTAGCCAACCACCACCTTCTAGAATTCCCTCATGCTACTCCATTACACCTCAATTATACAACCAAATTCAGCATCCAATTGAGATCGGATTGAATGAAAACACACTCTAATATTTTCTCTAAACTCTCTAGCCACACTCTCTCAGATCAAGAAATTCTCTTACCCATAAGCTCCTAATCAAAGCCCAGATCACAAATAACAAATCGAAGCATAATAAAATCAAAATCAAGTAAGAAAAGGTATGAAATCCCAAAATTATTTGATTATAAATTGATTTGATTGTTTAAAGTTGTGTAATAAGGAGTCTAAGTTCTGGGTTGTAAAATCAATAATCAAAGTGCTGCAATTTGAAGATTTGAGCAAGTTGGAAAAACCAAGATACGTGATTTTGGCAAATGTCAAGACTTATATCTACTGATTATTTACTGTTTTGTTGTTTAAAAGTTGTTAGGTGTAGCTTGTTATGTGGTCTTTAAACTCCAAAGGAATCAGGTCTATATCTATTGTAGATCGGGATTTATAAGCGGTCAAAGTGGGTTGACCGGCATTGACCATTTGTTTTCAAACCAAAATATTCTAAGTGTCCATGTTTTTTTGACAAATGTCATATCTCGGTCATCTTTAATGTGTTTTGTGTTCTAAAGGTTGATATGTGTAGCTTGTTATGTAGTATTTAACCTCCAAAAAGAATCAGGTCCATATATATTACGGATTAAGAATTTAAGGTCCCTAATTATTAAACCACATTTGTCTACAGTTCATCAAGTTATAGAGGTCCAAAGTAGGCACCTAGATTGTCCAAATTCGTTCGTGAGAGAGAAAACAACTTTGGTAGCTACTTTGATGGCTGATTTATCCCAGATCTGATGTTTGTTTAGAGGTTATGATTATTGGATCTTGTAGTCTTGTATTTCCTCTAAATTACCCAATTTATAGATTGTCGAAATTATGAAAAATTAAAAGATCTTGGTAAATAAAAAAAAATTATTTAAAAAGAAAAAACACTAATTGATTGGGTCGATAATTGTGACAAACCCTAATTATTACAACCCTAATCGGCATTCTGACAAACTCTAATCAGTTTACCAACAAAATACTACATTTAATTGCTATGTATTTCAAAAGCATTGTTGCTAGAATCTTTGCAAAAGCTAGCCAACCACCACCTTCTAGAATTCCCTCATGCTACTATACCATTACTTCAAAGATCCAAAGATCTAAAGATGGCCTATAAACAGAGATCAAGAGATCAATGAAAACACACTAAAACTGGAATATTAATTATTATGAACTTAACATGTTATTTTTTGGGCAAAAACTCCAAAAGGAATCAGGTCTATATCTATTGTAGATCATGTCATGTAGGTATGTGTAGCTTGTTACTCATTATTTAAGGTCAAAGCCTGTAATTTTCTAAGTGTTAATTTTTATGACAAGGTTTGACATATGTTGTCTACAAAACACGATCATCAAGTTATAGAGGTCCAAAGTAGGCACTCTAACTGCTCTTCGTGATCACAAAAAATTTCCCAAATTCGTTAAGATGAGAGAGTTATTCACGGTCAAAGTAGCCCACTCTGGGGATTTTCCTCCGGAAATTAATTTAAAATTAGAAAAATTAGTTTTAATTATTAAAAATACCAAATAAATTATGAAAAATTATTTTAAACCCCATAAATATTTAATATT
The DNA here is from genome assembly GCA_020205605.1 of Panax ginseng. NCBI lineage: Eukaryota > Viridiplantae > Streptophyta > Magnoliopsida > Apiales > Araliaceae > Panax > Panax ginseng. The sequence goes on along the minus strand of CM035139.1, from coordinate 1,811,162 downwards.
TTTGAAATATAAAAGGTATTTATTTATTTAATTATAATATTAAATAAATGATTTAAAAATAGTTTTAATTCATGAAAAATTATTTTATGGTATAAGAAAATATTTTGAGTTATTTTCCATGACTTTTAATATTTTGTGATGAATTTCATTAATTAATTATATATTAATGATATTAAAGTTATTTAATGATTATATTAAATAATTTAGTTTAAAAATGATTTTAATATTATAAAAATCATTTTAAATGAAATTAAGGTATTTAAAAATATTTTAAGTTATAAAATATAACTTTTAATATTTAAAGGATAATTTCATTAATAATTTAATATTAATGATATTAAGATAATATTAATGATATTTAGTTTATTTAATAATAATTATTAAATAAATAGTTTAAAAATGGTTTTATTTATTTAAAAATCATTTAAAAGAGTATTAAGTTTAAAAATATTTTAAGTTATAATTAATGACTTTTAATATTTGGATAAATAGTACATTAATATTTAAATATTAATGGTAATTATTTAAAATGATTTTAATTATTTTAAAAATCATTTAAGGGTAATATAAATGTTTTTAAAAATAGTTTGAGTTATTATAAATAACTTTTATATTTTGGCAATGGTTTCATTAATAGTTTAATATAAATTAATTATTAATGATAATGGAATTGTTTAATGTTTAAGTCATTTAATTATGATTCCGTCTTTGAAAGTTATAATTACCAAACTAAACTAGTGAATTTAATTTATTTTAAATTTTTCAATTTACAAAATTCAAAAATGGTTTGATATATAGGATAAGAGTCTTAGACTCAAGATCTTTTACCGATAAAAAAAGTCGCATGACAACATGTATTTGAAAAATGTATAAAATATTTCAAGTATAGAATATGAACTAAAAGTATGATCATATGGCGTGATTAGACTATGTCTTGATGCATATCAAGAATCAAAAAGACACATGAGTAAGAAGTTTTGAAATTATTCTATTCGTTAGCTCGGATATATATTACATTAAGTTGATTTCTAAATGGTTATATAAGTGTCCCCACTTGTAATCATGGCATTTATTCACATGTTGATACTGTAGCTTAAAAACCTTGGGTTTTGGAACCGTGCAAACATCTCGAATTTTTATGCAAAAATTTCGTATGTAGTCTCACCCTCCGCGTGCGTAAATGAATACAAAAACCATTTCATAGTATGAAATTTCAAGAAATAATCTTTTATCTTTTTGATTCGTTGTACTATAATTTCAAATGCTCATCCTTGCTTAAACTAAATGTTTTTCCAGCCATTGAGATTTAGTATGAGTACTGGTTATAGTTAGTAAGACAATGGAATCTATTGTCGAGTTTGATGTATTTGAAGGTCCTTAAACTTTGATGTAGTATTAAGTTCGAATGTATTATTATTTAGTATTATTCAAATTTAAAGAAATGGTATACGTGGAGACAACTTTGGGGTCTGTCAATTTGCAAAAAGTATCTAAAATACACTTTGAAAGATAAACTAATTTGTTTTTCCAGGAGACAGAGAATCTCCTTGTTGCTTTTCATCAATTTATGTATGGAGAGGCTAACTGATGCATTAAAAGAAAAACATACCAACAACGAGTGGTTTGTAATGATGATTCCTTTCTCTGCTTCTGTCCTGTGTAGGAAGCAGATGCCTTACTTCAATCTTACAGTAAACAGTGGGAAAAATATTTGATGTATAATTATACAATAGTATATTGTTTCAAAAAACATAACTTCAATGGCAAAGATGAAACTAATGGAACCTTCGTCTAAAGAAAATCTCACTGAGATAAAAATTAAGAATTTTCAAGATTATAAATGTTCTTTGAATCCCTTGTCAAAAATATCTAAACATTTGATTGACTATATAAACACTGACTATTATATGCACTATATTCAAAAAATGTTATTATTTTGTCTTTATGGACGCAATTAAATAACATCTCAGCTGCCAACAATTAAAAAGGATGTACAATATTTGTGCAAGTAATGAATTGCATTCATAGTTCTATGACTTCCAACCATTTTGGATGGCTCTTATTCCAAAAGTGCGGTGACACTAATTGAGGATAAATAAATATCTAGGCAGTATACAAGTAAAAAAGTGAACCTAATGTAACACTGACAATTTTAGCAGAAATCATGCAATAAACTTCTTAAGCATAAGGTCAAATCTTCTCTCATGGCCAAGCAATTGATTTCAAGTTGGCAGATGTTTAGGACAAGGAAACCAGCATTCACCAACTTCAAGAAATGGATTAGCACCTCCTTATTAGTTGTTCATTTCTTGGCCAAAGTATTTGTTTTCAAGTTAGATTATATTAAGGGCCAAATAACAAGATTTTCCAACCCCCAATAATTTTTAACTATACATATCAATTTATATGTTGGCTCAGAAATATATATATATATATATATATATATATATATATATATATAACACCTTTTGAGAATTAGAAAACTAGGGGGGAAATCAAGAACCTGTTGTAAATTCAAAATCAAACATATTGAATAATGATGTTCCCACTGAAACGACTACCAATAAAACTAAAGCAAAATGTTTACAACAGCTTGACTTTATCTAGCCACAGTTAATGATCAAGAATATATGTCTATTGTCTAAAACTTCTATATTTGATATCAGGTAGATTAGAAATATATATAATTTTCAATCTATAAGTTGTTTGAAGTACCACTTGATAGTTGCAGCAGCTGCAGCCAAGCATAGATAATATTGCTTGTAATAACTATCCAAACCAAGCGCAGAGGGCTCCTTGGCAGCTAAGTTTTTCACCAGCACAGCACCCTTTAGAATCAGATAGTAAGGAAGTTACAACAAAGAAACATGCGTGTCAGCATCTAAATCAATTAACGAGGACAGAAGTGTGCATAAGAAGTTCAGCACAACCCTGGTGTCATCAAAGCAACCGCGGATCATTATGACCTGCAGAAAACAAAATATGACTTTTCGTAGTTCTTAGAAATCAACTCTGAAATCAAATGCAAGTAAGCATGCACATAACACACATAAATTACCTTTCGAATTGTAGAGTAAAACCTATCCACGAGTTCTGATACTCCAACAAAACTGTCAGGTGCCAGCTTATTGGGAGGAACAATAATGACCATGGGATCATAAAAATGTAGCAACGTTTTCGTATTTTGATATGAACTACTAGTTTCTATGTACTGAGAAAGATGCAGTGATGCTGATCTTAAGTCAAAAGCAGCCACTCCGACCTGTCCATGGGATTGATAGTGTCAGTAAGCACAAGGTCAATTCTGTGCACTTTACCAAAAATTCTTTAAAATCATTCTAATAAAGTCATTTATATTTTATCATACTAGCAATAGACTGTTTTGAAGTTCCCTGGTTGAGAAATATATACATATAATCATAGACTCTCCTGCTTAGATCTCATAAATGTTACAGAAAATTGAAATCAAAAATTATCAGAAAAGTTGTTTACTGCAGTCAAATCATTGACATATATAGACAGTTGAAACTGCAAATCATTCTAGTTTGCTCGTTCAATTGCAAAACAATCCTTCAATTTGAGCAACAAATATACATCAGCGATTACTAGATGGAGAATTTTTCAGTCTAGAATGCTCTATTTGATAGATGCAAAGGGAAATCAAAAATTCTAACTGAAACTGCAACGAGTATAGTTTCGTCTTCAGTAATTTAACTACGAGTATAATTTGAAATACTAACATAAATTTATTCACATGCATTCATTCTGTGTGCGTTTTTGTGTGTTTTTGTGTGAGAGAGAGGAAAGAGAGGCGGATACCTCCTTGGCTCTGTTCTCGATGAGAGCGATGACGAAGCTCGATCTCTCACCTGCGTCGTCATCCATTCTTCAGTCAGCAGTATCCACCGATTCGACTGTACTCTACTGAACAAATGATTTCAAATGCGCGCTAATTTATGTGCAATTTTTTACTAGCGTGTTTGGCGAACCGCGGACGGGATCGGGCTGAAAATTGAAAAGGTTGGAAGGGTTTTAAATGCAATTCTAAAAAAGTAATGGACCCTTGTCAATAAAATTAAAATGTGTAGAATATAAATTATTTTGCTTCATGGATTTCATAAAAAGAGCTCTATTTATAAGTATTATTATAGATATTAAGAATGTATTTTTATTTACAGTTCTCTAAAAATAAATCAAAATTAAAGATCATTATTTTTTTGTCTTTCAAATTTAAATATATATTTATTATTTTTTATTATAAAATGACATGAAATTTCAAATATATTGTTACTAGCAATCCACTACTAATACATTTTAAAAAATACACAATTTTTCATTAAAAAATTATTATTTTAGAAATATACCTTTAATTTTGAATAGTGGACGGATGAGAATAGTATGTCAGTATAGTAGTGGTGGCATAAACAAAATATTACAAAAATCAATTTGAAAATATTATATCATTTCATCAAATCATTAGAAAAATATAACAAATACAAGAATTAGAACATGAGTATTTTTTATGGTTGGTTGTAAAAAGTAATTTAACTTGCAATTTTTATTTTTATTTTTAATTTCCCTTGATAAAATAAATTCTGTAGAAATATACTCAAATCTATCTCAAAAAGTATGAGCAGACTAAAAATGAATGAAATAATCTATAAACAATAGATTCACGTGTATACTAATCTCTCCGTTCCACAAGGAAAGAAAAACCAAGTTTTGTTCGAGTTTGGTTCTAATTAATTTACAAAATTTTAAAAAATTTAATTTTTGAATTAATTATGACGCCCTCAAAATAGGTCGACATAATTTATTTTGAGTCGCTAAAATACATGATAAAAAATTCAAATACAACTTTCATATTTATAACTATTAAACGTTCGTGCAAAATACGACAACACATAAATTGTGAATTTAAATACAAATATTGCATCGTACATAATACGACAATATTCAAACTTAAATTGAGTATTCATTACATGTAACGCCCCCAAAATAGGTATACTTCACCTATCTTAAGTCGTCAAATACATGGTACAAAATTCAAATACAACTTAATTATACAACAGTCGTGTAAAATACGACAAAACATATGTTGTGAGTTTAATACAAATATTGTCATATAGACAATATCCACACTCAATTGAGTCCTCATTATATTTATTATCACACTATTTAACAGAATAGTGAGGACTACTAATGCTATTATCTGGACTCATCACCTGTTTCCGACTAGTCCTCGCCACGCTTCTCATTTCTGAAGAAAACAATGAAAGTAAAAGGGTGAGCTCAACTAGCCCAAGAAGAAATAGTATGACTAAGATAATACGAATAAATTATCGTTAGTCTTGACGAGTTGTTAAACTGATACAATATAACAAACATCAAGTTTAACTGCAGCGGAACAAACAATCCATTAAAAGAGTCAAGTAGAGAATAAAATCTACTATCTTTAATGATTTAAAAGGTTTTTCATCACTTTTATCGCTAAGACTCATCTTAATAAATAATCCACATCATCCATGCACTACGGCCAAGGATATTCATTAGTATCACAACAACAAATTATCCATGCACTACGGGCCAAGGATATTCGTGTATTTATCAATGGTCATGATCATGACAACAACTGTCCATCAATGCACTACGGGTCAATGAGGACTTTTACCACATCATTTGTAACATTACGGTCATGATTATACCGAATAATCCCTGGTCATATAATCATACCAAGTCCATCTATGCACTACAGGCCACAGATGACTTTCAACAAAATATAAACACGAGGATGATGACAATGATATAAGAATTCAATAAAACAAGTTCAAGAATTAATTTATCCAGAACCAATAACGTCCAAATTGTCAACGAGATCTTGCTTTGTAGAGTAAAATTCAAGAATGCTTAGAAGAATATTTCTATGAAAAGATACTGTATGAAGCCTTAAACATAAAGAATATTCTACTAATTTCATGGAGTATAGAAGTCAAAACTTTAACCAACCGAGTATAATAAAGAATGGAATAACAAAAGAAATCATCGGACATGCGATGAGATCATACAGATGTTAGTTATTCCAACGTAATAATAAATAATTAACCGGGGTTATGCGTAAACGCATGTATGCGGATATTCCAATGAATAATAAATAACGGAACCAAATCGAGCAAAATTACAAGACCGATGGTGATATTCCAATGTAATAATAAATAACGGAACCCGTGTCATGCGTAAACGCACGCATGGATGTTCCAATGTAATAATAAAGAATGGAATAACGTAAGAATTTCACCAAGTATAGGTAGATCATGATACAAGTTATTCCAACAGAATAAAAAAAATGGAATAACAGAAGTTCTCTTCATGAATACGAAATAAATAATATCTCCAACCTTAGAACAAATTGGATATAGGAGTAGTGAAGTAGCAGAATACTTTTCTTCTTTCTCTTTATAGTTTCTCTCTACAGAGTTTCAATTGAATTCGCATGTAAATAATGAAGGAATGAGCTTCATTTATAGGAGAATGAACTCTAATAAGAATTAATTCTTGAATCTATCCAGATTGATTTACTTTTAAACTAGACGGTCCGATTGGTTTACTATAAAATATTTTAATAAAACAAAATCTTTTAAATAAAATATGATATATTCTATTTATAATATAATAAAATGAATAACTTTATAAAAGTATTACATTTTTATATAAAAGATTTTTTACTATGCAAATACTATCTTGCAGCATTATAAAATACTATGCATAATAAAATATAATATATTCTATTTATAGTCTAATAAAACGAATAACTTTATAAAAGTATTTTATTTTATATAAAAAATTTTACTATAAAAAATACTATGCTTAATAGAATATAATATATTATATTTATAATATAATAAAACAAATAACTTTATAAAAGTATTATGTTTTAAATAAAAAGTTTTTCTGTTTTATTACATTAATAATACTAATAAAACAAAACTTCATCATCATTATTATAATTCACACTATTAATCGAATGTGTCATTCCTGTGAAATAGGGGTTTTCCAATAAGGATTTCTCTCTATCATTAGCATTGATTAGGTGACCAAACCTCCATCAAGCGTAACTTTTAGAAATCGTTAATATTGAAAATAATAATATTAATAACTTCGTCGTCTCAATTATTGTTTTAATAATATATAAAATATCGACAATAATTGAATCAATTAACGTGAGATACTATGCAACAATTACTGAAGCAATAATTGAACAAAACTGAGTAACTTCTCACGTAAGCATCAATAATCAATATCATGTGCTACTATGCAACCACGCGTATTCCTGTACTTTTAACACCGGGTGTTTCAACAGTTAACGATAAAACTTCCGTCGTTATTTCCATAAAATATTTTTATTGTTTTCTCAATCCGACAATAATTTCGTTGTGGGGGTCCACCAATGATTGTGCCGTCGTACGAATATTCCCTGTTAAAATAAATATTCTCCGACCAATCAAATATTATATAACAACTTGCGTACTTTGCAAAATTTATAACTATTACCCACAACTATAACATTATATCAAATTCATTCCATAATATTCAAAAATGATAATTTTAGAAAATTCATCTTTATTCATAAAAGTTGGGGTCTTACATTACAGTTATTATCACATTATTTCACAACATAGTGAATAATTCTATAATAACTATCTTGGACTATTACTCCAACCCCCGACTAGTCCCAGTTATATTTTCATTTTTTTATAAGAACAATAGAACAAAAAGAAAAAGAGTGAGCTCAATTAACCCAGTAAAAAATGTTATGACTAAGATAATGAAGAATAAATTATTTTTAGCCTTCAACAATGATAAATCAAATAAAATATAATGGACAACAAATTTTAGATCAACAACTGCATCAGAAATAGCATTCTATTAGAAGAGTCAAGTAAAACATGATGTTTATTATCTTCTGTGATTTAAAAGTCCATCATCAATATTTTATTCTTGTAACACCAATCAATAATTATTTCAAACCAACGAATTATCTATTTATTACGGGCAAAATATATTCGTTTGTATCGCCAATGGTCATGATCATGGCAAACACTTGTGCATTTATGCACTACGGACCAAAGAAGACTTTCACCACAAACATTTATATTAAACATTAAAAGTCATGATTATTCCAATACATAATTCATGGTCGTAATTGTGACACTCCAAAACAGGTATACATCACCCATCTTGGGTCGCCACTTTCGTGATACAAAAATACAAATATAACTTAATAATACAACTGTCGTGTAATATACGACAAAACATAAACTGAGAGTTTTAATAAGAATATTGTCATCTATATAATATTCACACTCAATGGTGTCCTCATTACATTTATTGTTACACTATTTAACAGAATAGTGAGGACTACTAATGCTATCATCTCGGACCATCACTCCGCTTCTCCGACTCGCCCTCGTATATTCCCATTTCACGAAGAGCGGTGAAAAAGAAAAGGTGAGCTCAACTAGCCCAAAGAAGAAATATTATGACTAAGATAATGCGAGAATAAATTATTATTAGTCTTCAACAATGTTAAACCGATAAAATACAATAGACATCAAGTTTAATGCAATGAATAAGAATCCATTAGAAGAGTCAAATAGAGTATGATATCTACTATCTTCTATGATTTAAAATGTTTTCATCAATTTTTACCGCTGAGACTCGGCTTAATAAATAAACCACATCATCGAATCATCCCTGCAATACGGGCCAAGGATATTCATTAAATCATCAATAGTCATGATATGACTATACCGAATAATCACTGGTCATAATCATACAAAATCCATCTCTGCACGTAAGCTAAAGATATACAACAATAAAACCAATAATCAACAATCCATCTTTGCACGTAAGCCAAGGATATACAATTCAATAATCAAAAGTCTATCTTTGCACGTAAGTCAAAGATAACTTTCATCACCATATAAGCATGAGGATGATGACAATGATATAAACATTAATCAAACGAAAATAAGGATAAATGTTAAAGACTTTAAATTTATCCAAATATTATCAACCACTTAATAAACTCATAATCTAATATTATTAACATTATAACAATATTTTAATCACTTCTCAAACTTATAAATAATTTATTTCAATTGTTTACATTTTACCACATAATGCATTTAATAATTCAAAATACCATACTCATAAGATCTCATCACCAATGATCAAATCCTTTATCAAAAATCTGCATATACCCTATATAGGATTTCCAAGCCATAAAATCCTATTTTCTAATTTTGTTACTTCACATAACATATTTAACTCATTTACTCATAACTAAATTATTTTTATGAAAAATACCAAATCAGTCCCAAAAATATTTTTCCACTGAGATTTAGCAGAATATAGTCCCATATTGAATATATATTTTTCTCGGGATTTTTAAAATTCATTTACTATTTTTCAAAAATTAATTTCTAATTAATTCCTTAAGAAATTAGCTACCTCAAGTTTAACTCCAGAAATTCTCAAATCTTGGCAGGATATTACACATGTTAACGTGATCTTCCAGTTTAAATTTTCTGATCATCGGAGTTATAGAACTCCCGTTATAGCGTTTTTCGTCAGAAAAACCTAAATATTGAAATGGTTATAACTTGCTCATTTTAAGTCGGAATGAGCTCATTTTTGGACAGGAGGTACTTTATACCATATATTTTCATGTCTCAAAAGGCCAGAATTTTTCTCACAAATTAAGTGGCCGAAAATTCCCTTTTAAAAATCTGGGCAGTAGCTTTTTTGAAATTGGCAGTTTTTGACTCCTTCGCTAAAATCAGTCCACACGAAAATTTACAATACTTTTTTCCAGTGATTCCACTTTGATAAGTTAGAAAACTCATAGATCTAACTCTAGAACTTGACCACACTCAAAAATTCTAAATATAACAGGAGATATGGTCAATTGAATTTCATGTTCTATTTTCACCAAAATCTGATTTTCAATACTTTGTGATTTCTAAGAAACTTTCATGTTTTCACATAATAATCAACATAACTCATCATGACATAATAATTCAATAAAACAAATTCAAGAATAAATTTTAAAGATTTATAGTTAATTTTGTGATGCCCCCAAAATAGGTATACATCACCCATTTTGAGTCGTCAATAACATGATACAGAAATAACTACAACTTTATTAATACAACTTAAAAATTATGAGTTTAAATACAAATATTGCCGTCTAGACAATATTCACACCCAAATAAGTCCTCATTATAATTATTGGTACATTATTTTATAAAAATGGTGAGGACTAATAAAACAACTTTCTAGAACCATCATTCCACACCCCACTAGAGGCTACATTATTCTTCTCTTACGAGAAGAAAAATAGAATAAAAAGGAAAGGGTGAGCTCAACTAGCCCAATAAAAAATATTATGACTAAGATAATATAGAACAAATTATCGTTAGTCTTGACGAGAAAAAAAATCGATAAAATACAATGAGGCAACAAGTTTTGGATCAATATTAAGTAGTGGAAATAATAATTCATAGAAGAGTTACGTAGAAGAATGAAATCTACTATAATCTATGAATTTAAAAGTCCATCATCAATATTGTATCCTCAATAACATCAACCAATATTCATCTTGAATCAAATATTCATCTTTGCACTTACTGAAAGCGAAAGATATTCATCGATCGGTCGTATTAAATCTCAACACATATACATCTTTCGCACTACTGAACAAAGATATTTATAAGAAAATCAACCATATTTGCACTACAGGCCAAAGATATTCAGTAATACCATCATTTAGGACTGAGGATGATGAAAAATATTTTAAAGAAAACGAATCCAGTGAATCAAAAGAACAAGTATTATGGATTCGCACTTTAAACAATCTGAGTTCAAAAATACTTCATAAATAATCACAGTGAAGTAAAATTCAAGAATGATCAAAACATGGATACAATTAAAGCTAGTATCCACAATAGATATTTTGGACAAAAACAAAAAATTTAATTTTTCTGTGAATTGTGCCGTATATGTGAATATTAACTCCGACACTAAAAGACAAGAATTTCACAAGAAAAATGTTACCAATATTCTGGCATAATGATATTAGAGAAAATAATATCATTTAAAAAAATAACATCCCTTACCTTAAAAAGACTTGTACTTCTAGCATGAATACCGGATATAGTGTTGAAGGGAACTTGCACCGTATAGCAACATTCAAACTATCAAAATACTCACAAGAATACCCTCGATAATATAGAGAGAGAAAGGGAGAGAAAACTTCAGTTTCTAGTGTGATTTTTAATTCTAACCTAAGCACCCTATTTATAGGAAAATGCTTAGAACACCAAAGCAGAAAATTTAATAAAATATTAATTTATTAATTTTATTTTTCTACGCACACCTTGCCATCTGATTTCAGCAACTAACACATGTCCCACAAATGTCTAGGCAAAAAATTTAATAAAATATTAATTTATTAATTTTATTTTCCTACGCACACCTTGCCATCTGATTTTAGCAACTAACACATGTCCCACAAACTGAAGTTTTCTCTCCTTTTCTCTCTCTATATTATCGAGCGTATTCTTGTGAGTATTTTGATACTTTCATTTTACATTATATTTATTGTAAAGTTCCTTCAAATTTATATCCGTATTTCAATTTAAAGATGCAATCTTTTCAAGGTAAGGGATGTTATTTTTTAAAATGATATTATTTCTTCTAATATTATTATCTTGGAATATTGGTAAAATTTTTCTTGTGAAATTCTTGTCTTTTAATGTAAAGGGTTACTTATTCACGAATACGACACTTATTCACGTAAAAATTAAATTTTCGTTTTTTATCCAAAATATCTATTGTGGATACTAGCTTTGATTGATCCATGTTTTGATCATTCTTGAATTTTACTTCACTATAATTATTTATGAAGTATTTTTGAACTCAAATTGTTTAAAGTACGAATCCATAATACTTGTTCTTTTGATTCACTGGATTCGTTTTCTTTAAAATATTTTTCATCATCCACAGTCCTAAATGATGGTATTACTGAATATCTTTGGCCCAGTAGTGCAAAGATGGTTGATTTTCTTATAAATATATTTGGCCCGTATAGGCAAAGATGTACAGGTGTTGAGATGAACATGGTATACGCCGATCGATGAATATCTTTGGCTGAAGCAGCAAAGATGAATATTTGATTCAAGATGAATATTAATTGATGTTACAAGGATAAAATTGATGATGGACTTTTAAATTCATAGATTATAGTAGATTTCATTCTCTACGTAACTCTTCTATGATTATTATTTTCGTTGTAATATTGATCCGAAACTTGTTGCCTATCAGTATTTTATCGATTTTTTCCTCCGTCAAGACTAACGATAATTTGTTCTATATTATCTTAATTATAATATTCTTTATCGGGCTAGTTGAGCTCACCCTTTTCTTTTTGTTCCATTTTTCTTCTCGAGGCGAGAATGTAAATTCTAGTTCTGGGTGTGGAATGATGGTTCTAGAAAGTTGTTTTAGTAGTCCTCACTATTTTTTATAAAATAATATACCAATAATTGTAATGAGGACTTATTTGGGTGTGAATATTATCTAGACGATAATATTTGTATTTAAACTTACAGTTTTTATGTTGTATTAATAAAGTTGTAGTTATTTCTGTACCATGTTATTGACGACTCAAAATGGGTGATGTATACCTATTTTGGGGGCGTCACATTTATCGTCTCAATTATTGATTTAATAATATAACATATTATACAGATGATACTGTGACAATAATAAAATCAATAATATGAGAGATATGATGCAACAAATTAATGTAGAATAATGGAGTATAACCGAGTGACTTATCACGTAAAGATCAATAATCAATACTGCAGTGTCTTCTTATGCGACCACACGCGTATTCATCGTACTTTTCTACCGTGTGTAGTTCAATAGTATTAACGGTAAAACCTCCACCGTTATTTTCATAAAATATTTTTGTCTTTTTCTAATTACGACAGTACTTCCGTAGTGGGGTCCACCAATGATTATGCCGTCGTACTAATATTTCCCGACAAAAAGAATATTCTCCGGTCAAACGAATATTATATAACAACTTGCGTACTTTGCAAAATTTATAAATATTACCAAGACTATAACATTATATCAAATCCACACCATAATATTAAAAAAATATTTTAAAAAAATTAAATATTTATTCATAAAATCTGGGGTCTCATAGTAATCATACCAATCAATACTCCATTTTTGCACTAGGGCCCAAATATGACTTTCACCACAATATAAACATGATGATGATGACAATGATATAAATAATGAATCAAGTGAGATAAAAGATAAATATTAGAGATTTATAATTTAATTTATCCAGAGTTCAAGAATGTCCAAATTATCAATGTGATCGTCAATTGTAGAGTAAAATTTAAGAATGATATTTAAGATTTAAATTTTAAAGATAAATTGGACAAAAAAAAAAGAAACTAAATTCCGTCGTGAATAATAATCCGACATGAATAGTACTCCGGATAAATAGTACCCCAACTGAATAGTACTACGATATGAATAGTACCCCGAATGAATAGATTAAGATTTAATAAGAAAATTCAGACCAATATTCCAGTTAAATGATATCAGATGAAGCGCAAACTATTAAAAATATTATACTAATTTCACATATTTCCACCATTTAACAATAAGGTTATGGAAACAAACAATAATTTTGTACCATAAATGGAAAAAAATATGAGTACAAAAGAAATAATATCTCATGCAAGTATGAAATAATATACGAAACTGCAAATGAATTTTTACCCATCATGCGTTAATTCGCGTAGATATATTATTTTCACTAATTAATAAAGAATAAATATAAGGGGTTATTCACCAGACATGCGGTAGTTCGCGTAGAAAATTTATTTCCACATATTAATAAGGAATAAAATGACTAACCCTTATAAGTATGAATAAAATAACATCTTTTACCTTAATAACTGGAATAGTGAATATTATCTCGAGGAAATTTTGCACTACACTCAAAGCATATTCACAAAACTCTCTATTTCTGACTCTTAATTATAACTTGGTTTTGTAAATTGGTGAAAAACTAATGAACTTAGCTTTTTATTTATAGGAAAACATAATTTCGATAATTGCACATTAGGGGCTAGGCTTATTACAGTTTGGTACCTAGATTAATTATACTTTAGTATCTCATTAATTGCACATTAGTCCCTCAATCATCTTTCACCGGGTGACATCATTGTGATGACATCATCTTTGTGTTTCTTTAAGGATGATGTCATGCTTGCATCATCTATTCTCTGATTGGTTGATTCAAGTTCACACGGATTGATCGACTTATTACACTTTGGTATCCTTGAAGTTTTCCGAGTTCGTATTATTTTTCCTTAACTTTTGTAATTTACTTATCTTTAATCAACAAAATCTTAAATCTTTTCAATAATTATTCACTATTAATATTATATATTTCAATATTGACAACCATATCATTCTCAGGAAATATTGGGCTTTTCGATAAGAATTTCTCATTATTGGTGCACAATTAGATAACCTAACCCATTTTTTCGACAGAACTTTATAGACATTGTCAATAATGCTTATTTAATAATATCATTTAAATAATATGAGTTACTGTGTCGTGACAATTATTGATTTAATAATATAAAATATTATACAGATGTTACTATAACAATTATTGAATCAATAATATGAGATACTATGCAGCTACTACTGTGACAATTATTGAATATTGAGTGACTTTTTATGTAAGCCTCAATAATCGGAAATATTATGCAATACCGTGTGCTACTGTGCAACAACGCGTATTATTGTATTTTCATCACCAATTATTTCAACAGTTTAACAGTAAAAGTTTTTGTCGTTATTTTTATAAAAGGTTATTCTTGTCGTTTTATATATCCGACAGTTATTCCGTTGTGGGGTCCACCAATGATTGCACCGTCGTACGAATATTCCCCGACAAACAGAATGTTTCCCAACCAAACGAATATTTCCCGATAAAATGAATATTTTATGACAACTTGCTTACTTTGTAAAATTTACACATATCACCCATAATTATAACATTTATTAAATTATCACCTTACTATTTATAATATTATTTAGAGAAAATTAAATCTTTATTCATAAAAAATTAAAGTCTTACACTAACAATTTAAAATTTAGTAATTTCTAAAAGGTAGACGACAAGTGTCGGGATCTTTCTTAAATTTATCCCATAGATTGAACCTAGATTCCACGTAGGTTATCATTTGTGTATTTAGGAGTTGTTTGTTTAGAACTAAATACATCATAATAGATTCCACGTCGGTTATCATTTGAGTGTATGATGAATCGATGGCCAATTAAATGCGTTTGTTTTGATCAAATAAGCTTTGAATAAGCAATCATTGAATAAAGTAAAAAAAATAAAAAATATTAACTATTGTATTAAATAATATTAAATAAATTTACAACTTTAAATTTTTTGACATGTTAATTATCAATAATTTATTTCATTCAAATTCAAATTAAGATCATTAAGATTCAGATTCATTCAGTTTTTATCAAAGACCCTCTTAATGTCTTTTAACTAAAAAACTATTAATACAACAGATGCACCTCATTTGGTTGCATAGATGATTATAAATTACCACCTCTGTTACTAATATATAAGATCATTTACAGTATATTTTTGTAAACTGGGGATTATTTGGTAGTACTTGCTAGGGCTAGACAACATTCACAAGTTAACAAATCCAGTTTTGCAGAAACCTCACCACGGCATGAAGGTATAAATTGGAAGACAAGAGAATACCAGATATCACACAACACAAATCACATCTGCAAGACTGCAATCCACTTTCAAGAATCTATTCCTTACTCTTATTATATTTTAATTTTTTGCTGCTCCTAGGAAAGCAGACAGGTAGCAGGCAGAGAAGTCACCTAAATGATGCAACATTCCAGCCAAACTAGATTTTCAGTTCCACAAGATAAACCACCAATAATGCATTTAACAGCTAGCATACAAAGAAGTTCTAAAAATAGCATATCCAACTTTCCAGAAAACATATCCAAATAAGAGAGAGAGAGAGAGAAATAATGCAAACTATTACTCTCCATTGGTATATTAGGACTGCACATTTTTCTCCTGATTTGTGTACTCTTTAGAGTTTAAACAATCAGAAGATGCTATCATATTGTTTATACTTGCATGGTTTTAACAATCAGATCTCCAAGTAACTGAAGCATACATTTTAACTAGGAGTATGAGGAATACACCAGCATATTATGTTACCAAATTGGGAGCTAGGAAAACATAAACCCATACCGGTCAAATTTTCAAAACAACCGTGTAAATCCTAGTTTCCATTGTACTGTCAGTCATCATATTTTGTGCCACTCACCATTTAAAATACCCAAAGAGTTGATATGCACATAAATATTGTTCGTGAAACACTAGTAGTCATATAATTATCAACCAATCTAAATCCTTTTCTTAACATTCTGATTGCAAGAGTTATTTTGGAGAGAAAAAGCATGAAGGAGATATTGCCATCCACCCATTGATATAAAAGGTTTAACTAGGAATAAGTCAAAGAAAGACGAGCTCACTCTCTAGAAAAGTGGGAGTTTTGGAGAGAAGAGAAAACTTGCCCTAAGCATTACAATGTTCTTCTTCTCATTCTCACCTCCCAAATAAATGAAATAAAGTACTTTCTCTTCTCTCCGTAAACTCCCAAACATAGGAAAGAAAGTAATTTTCTCTCCTATTTTCTCCTATCTCACAAACATTGCATAAAACTCCAGACCTATTTCCCTAAAATAAGAAATCTCTACAAAATCTTCAAAATTTCTAAATAACCCAAAACAAAAAAAGTAGGTCCCGTGATACTCGGGTAGCAAAAAAAGTTCCAATTCATTTGTTTGGTCCACCAGTGGCCAAATCTAATCACTGGGCACTTTGACAAGTGAAAGACTCCAGTTGGACACAAACCATGAATGCAGTTCAAAGTATGAACCAAGAAAGCTCAATATCAATATCTAAAACCAACTCACATGACATGACCAATATCACAATATTTCTTCCTGGATGAACCTTCCTCAATTGTATCTATTATGATGTAAAATGAAAACTCTCACGCCTCATGAATCAAGTAAATCTTACAGCATATATATAACAAGATGGACCCAATACTTCATCAATTATCACATCAATTGATAGGTAGAATCCCAAGAACACTATACCAAAACATAGAGAATTACAACAATATAACCATCAAAAAACGAGTCCATCATTCCACCACAAATCCGAAGACCATGGCAATAAGACCCATATTTCAGTCAACTAAGACCGCATTAAATCTGGATCAATAAAATTCATTCAACCAGATATATAAAGAAAGTATGTGTGCCTAAATGCATCAATATAATACAAAGAAAAAGAAGCCAGTAAATTAATTCAAATTCCTAAGCAAAAACAAATCAGAAATTGGAGCATTTACATTCACATTGTGCAGCTCTGCTCTTTCATCAACACAGTCCAGGATCTCTACCAATAAATCCAATGCTGCCTATATTTTTGGCAATGCCGTCTATATCAAAACTTTGCTCCTGAATCAACAAAATCAAAATATACATACATAATGCTATTCTAATACCTTCCAATTAAAACAAACCCATAATCCATATGAACATATGAATCAGATATTAAAATTGGGTGATTCGTAAAGAAGGGAAAAGCACACCTACGTCTGTTTGGCAAAAGAGGAAGAAGGGACACGTTTGTTGCGGAACATCATGTAACCAACCGGCAAAACGACGCCGATCATCATGATGGCTGCTCCGATTATGTACCTTAATGGGCTCGGTGGTTCGACCTCTATTAGCCTCCTCAACTAAAAAACATCATACCCAGATCAGAAACCTACGTATACATTTATTAGAACCCTAAAATAATTTTGATATGAGATCCAATTAGGGATGAGAGGGAGACTTACGGGAATCATTGGTTATATGCAGCTAGCTAGCTTAGATGGAGAGAGTTAAAGAACAGAAGAATGAATCAACACAGTTGTGAACTGTGATCAATCCTTCCCAGTGTGTAAATTCTTTATGCTGTGTTTGGTAACTGTGGAAATAGGAAGAAAGAAAGGGAAGTTATGGGAAATGAAAACTTCTCATATATTCTTTTTTTGAAATAAAAAACTTAGCTTTTATTACCGAATTAAAAGGTTGATATACGGTTAATGTAAACACTATCCGGTGGCATAATTGGATAAAATATAAAATTTAAAAGTTTAAATAAAAAGCATACAAAAATAAAATTAAAATGATTAAATAAAAAAAATAAAAAGAGCAAAAATTGACAAACGTAATATAAAATCACCAAAACCTCCACCAAAGATTTTATAATATAAATACAAATAAAATTAAAATTATAATATGTCGTTAATAAAATATTTATATTGAGTAAAACATATGTCATTATTTTACTATCATTTTATATGAGATTAAAACATTAAATTTAAATTTTTTATTACTTATTTGAAAAAAAAAAGTAAATAAAAATTATTACTTATGTTTTAAAAGTTATAAATACATTTTAGGATTAATTTTTTTAAAGATCAATTTAACTATTTAAACAATTATTAAACATTAAAATTAATAATATCTTAATTTATTAAAAAAATTGACTCAAAATATTCATAATATATATTATTTTATACATATAAATCATTTCTCCACTTAAATTAAGAAAAAGGAAAAACAAAAAGGCTTATTTATAGAGAAAGATCCGAACTTGGTATAACGACATCGTTACTTTCAGACGGCAAGTACCGTCAGCTGAGGTCCAAGCCTCCAACTGCAGAAAAATTTGTGGGTTTAGGTCCCAAGCTGGAGGGAGAGAGATGAGGGGGTTAGGAAGAGTGTGTTGTTCAACCTTTCACGGAGGATTGAGAGAAAGGACATTCAAATCATTGAGTATATCAGGAGGAGAAATCTCCGTCGTCGACTCCTCCTCCCAATCTTCAACTCTCATCCATGGCATTCACGTCCTTCACTGCCCAGTAACTCTCTTTTCTCTCTCTATATGTACTGTACATATGTACATTAACTACTGCAAATTCACACTAATTCATTCCATTTGGATTATAAAAGATCATGCTTTTTTCCATTTAAAGTCCTTATGGATAATTAACTAGTCTGGGTTTTGTTAATTCGTGGTAGGATGAAGTGGGAATTGTTGCCAAACTATCCGATTGTATCGCATCCAGAGGCGGGAATATACTCGCAGCTGATATTTTTGTGCCCCACAAGAAACAAGTCTTTTATTCAAGAAGGTATGTATTAGGAGAAATTTGTAAAGTTTGTCTTTTTTGCCAATTTCGGTAGTTTACAAAATATGCAGAATTTCAATTCAAATGTGCTTCCTCAAGAATGTGTATTTTTATTCCGAATACATCTGGGTTATCAAAATTTTCATACTTGGAGAGGGAAAAAAAGAAAGTAAGGTCATTTTCAATTTTCAGCAATCCCATGACTAAATTTAAAATTTTGGAAAAAATAAATACACAACACAATAATTGGAGCATCCAGTATGTTGTCCTAGATTTTGTCAATAAATTTGGATGATTTTTACAGTACTTGGCGTTCCTAGTTACAAATTTATTGATAAACTGGTTTTTACCTTTTACAATTTTCCTTCTTGTACCATATGGTTCTTTTAAAAGACTGCTCTCTTTTACCCTATGAGAAATTGTTGTCTTACACACTAAGTGCACCAATTTACTCTCCTGTCGGAAAGTTGGATCTAAAGTTTTACTGGATATGCAAGAAGAACCTAAATGCTTCTTTATCAATGGTAAGTACATATATGTCCAGGATGCCAGGATAGTGAAGGGGTACTTTATGGGTTTGGACACAGCAATACCAAAAGAGAATTAGTATAAATGATCTTTCCTGAAATCTTCTGCTGCTTGTAGGTAGGTCTGATGACTATGATCAATTTGATATTTAAGCCACCAAAGTTTATTTGCAGTGAATTTGTATTTGACCCTGCAAAATGGTCACGGGTGCAAATGGATGAGGACTTCCTTAAGCTATCAACGATGTTCAAAGCAATAAAATCTGTTGTTCGGGTGCCTGATTTAGACCCCAGACATAAGATTGCTGTTCTTGCTTCTAAGCAGGTTTTCCTTCAATTTCATCCCCAACTGTTCTCTTTTCCATGCATTGATCACGAGCTTGACCAAAACAAAAACAATTGGCTTGTCATTATAATGCGCAGGACCACTGTCTTGTTGATTTGTTGCATGGATGGCAAGATGGAAGACTTCCAGTTCACATAAATTGTGTCATAAGGTGAATATTGATCAGTTTCATCAGTTCCATCAATTTGTGGCTTCAAGATACTAATTATGATCTTAGATGCATTTGCAAACAGTAATCATGATAGAGGTCCAAACACCCATGTGATGCGATTTCTTGAAAGGCACAGAATCCCATACCATTATTTGGGCACCACTAAAGAAGATAAAAGAGAAAAAGAGATATTGGACTTGGTTCAAGATACTGATTTTCTAGTACTTGCTAGATACATGCAGGTAAATAAAATCCAGTGGTATATTGTACCATACAACTCTAGTCAACAAAGTTTTTTATCCCAAGCTTGTCGAGGTTGGCTTCAAATGAATCTCATATATAATAATAAAAATGAAAGTCTACCTCACTGGGTTATAGACTGATTGAGTATTGTGTCAATGTCCAACCTATGGATGTTCAACTTGTATTATAACAACGTTATACTCTTTTCTTTTAAGGAAAATACTACTCCTTAACCACTTGCTATCTACAAGTATATAAGTTAATTCAATACTTAACTTTGTATCCATGGTATTATCTGGAAGTTTTTTAAAATTCTATGGGAAGGATGTAATTAACATTCATCATGGCCTTTTGCCATCATTCAAGGGTGGGAATCCTTGTAAACAGGTTCGTATCACTGAGTTTCTTCACTGAGTTGCATAGTCTATAATATATCTATCTTGGTAGGTCACTTACAATACCCCGTGTTTTAGGCTTTTGAAGCTGGCGTGAAATTGATTGGTGCAACAACTCACTTTGTCACTGAAGAACTTGACGAAGGGCCAATCATTGAACAAATGGTGATTATTCTCATGTTTACAACTGCTTGAAGTTTAAAATCCACTTCAGTGCGTATTTACCTAGTGTGATGATAAAGATGTTAATCAAGTGAGGGTGTTAATGCCGTTAGTGATTTTTATTTATGGCACTGAACTGTTATTGATAATTTTAATGGCATGGTGGTTCTTATGCATGCTGTAAATTTGGCTTTGATTTTACAGGTTGAGAGAGTGTCCCACAGAGATAATTTGCAGAGTTTTGTACAGAAATCAGAAAATCTTGAGAAACAATGCCTTGCAAAAGCAATAAAATCCTACTGTCAATTGCAAGTCTTACCTTACGAGCAAAACAGGACTGTTGTGTTTTGAGACTAATGAGGGAAAAATGGTCAAGTGAAGTTGAGAAAAGGTTTGAAGATTTATTCATCTTCAATTTTATAGCTAAATTATTCCTTATCAGAATCTTCCTATCTTGATCAGTTGCATAAATTCAACAACATATATAGAAACTCCAAACTCAGAAGTCATCTTCACTTTTTTTTGCCCTGTACTTTACGTGGATGCTTTTTATGCTAGCTACATGTTGGTGATCATGAATCCTATTACTGTCTTCTTGTTGTCCGTCTTAATAATAATTTGGGTAGATTTGTAGCAAACTAATAATTACTCCGGGGGATCCGATGTCACTTGTAGCAACAATAAGCTCACCTCTATGTTATTGTTATTTTGGTGGGTTCCATCGTACTGGCAACCAGTAGTAGCCTTCGTTGTGGTGAATTTCAAATGTCAGAGAGGCTGGTGGGAATTGTTTGCTATCTACATCGCCAGGCTTTTTGGTGAGTTTTACAGTTGCAAGTTATGGACTAGAAATTTGAGCACACACTATCCTTGGCCTTTTTGTTATAATGGAGCAGAGCAGTTCGTATTTTGAAGGAAAAGATAGAGATGTCTTGCTCATATTTGTGTTTTTTTTTCTTCTTCTGGCGAGTTTGCTTTAGGAGCCTAGTTGTAGGTAGATTTTAGGGAGGCTCTTTGTATAGGGTGGGGTTGGTTTGTTTGTAATAGGTGTCCCTCTTACCTTTCTCTATGTTTGTGTTGAACGACATGTACTTTCAGTACTTGGGTTTTCCCCTTTGTGGTAGAATTTATTTACTTGCCAAAAGAAATCACCTTCAACATGTTATTGTTACTTGCAGGTGAACTCACATACATTTGATAACAATGCCATCATAATTAAAAACTCAATGAATCATGCCATTTTTTGCTTATACCTCGTTTGGGACATCTTTTATACCAATTTGTCAACTCTTTAACTTTATTTAATGTAGAAGCTTACCATTCTGTGTTGTAGGCTTGTAGTAAATTAATCACGTATGCAATGCAAGCAACGAGAATCCCTTTCTTCAGTTTCACTGTGAAAAACAGCAATCGTATGCGCCTCTTCTACACCATGCTCTTGTCGTAGTGGTGTCAAGCCTGCAATCTTCTTTCCTTCTTATAAACAAACCTCTTGCTTTTAAGTTTAGAGATGCTTTTCCTCAGTGGAATTATTATGTAGATATTAACCATCACTAGACAAATACAAATATGGATATAGCTTGAGGGTGTATCCACTTAAGTTCTGAAGCTGCTGCTTCTCGTTTTTTCTCATGCAATTCATGTCTCTTGAAATCAATTATTATTTATCCCCTTAATAAAATTATAAAGATGATTAGTTTTTGCTCTACCAGAAAAGAAAAATGACATTCCAATAGGTTTTGAAAGAGGGAAAGGACAATGAAAAGGAGAATTAAACAATTTGATTACAAACATTTCTTCTTAAATCACAAGTGGAAAAAGTACAAGCCCTCCCTCCCTCCCTCCCTCAAAGAAACATGGCACATCATCTAAAGAAACAACACAACAATTTTAACCAAGAACAACAACGATAATAAAATTGGAACAATGAAAAAGAAAGGCTTTTTTAAGCATAGTCTTCAGAGGCTGGGAGTGGGGCATAGGATCCAATGAATATGTCACCATATATCACCCCAGCTAAGCCTCCACCAATGAGCGGCCCTACCCAGTAGATCCAGTTCCCTGAGAAATCTCCACTAGCCACAGCTGGCCCAAATGAACGTGCTGGGTTCATGGAGCCACCGCTGAATGGACCAGCAGCCAAGATGTTTGCACCCACGATGAACCCAATCGCGATGGGTGCAATGGTTCCGAGTGAGCCCTTCTTGGGGTCTGCAGCGGTGGCGTAGACGGTGTAGACCAGAGCAAAGGTTATGATTATCTCGAACACTACACCTTCAGCTGCATTCAAGCCTGCAGCAACTCCATGGGTCGGAATGGCCTGCCAAAATTTTAAAATGTTAAGCCCAATATATCATTTTGTAGTAGGTAGAGCCCAATTGAGTTGTCTAATCAACTTATCTTTGTTGGACACATGTTGGGTGTTTCTCGATTGGCATACTACTTCTTTAATAAGTCAACAAACTAGCATGTGAGTGGAAATGATTTTGTTATTAAGGACAGCCCAAGAACGAATATACGATAAAAAAGTGAGACAGGCCCACAAACTGAGTTGGTAGATGGGGCCAGATTCCGTGTTGGATTATCATATAAAGCACTCATAGTGGACCTACACCTTTCCCTTGTCATGTTACTTTAGTTTTAACTTTACTTCTTTTGTGGCAGCTATGGAGAGTTTTTTTTAAATTAAAAAATTATTCTCCATTTATATCTTAATACTTTCTAACTATATATTAAATTCAAAATTTAAATTTATTATTAAAAAACCATGTTGAAATTATTCTTAAGAAATAAAGAGGTGATACAAGGTAACGATAATTATCATAATTAATTTATCGAAAATATTTATATTGGTTAACTGAATTAGTTGGTTCTTTTAACAAAAAATTATTTGGCAGCTTAATTATCTGTGAATATATGTAAGTTGTGATAGAAATAAAGTAATTGATTTCCAATTGTAATTTTTAATGATATAAGTAATTGATTTCAACACACACACACACACACACACACACACACACACACACAAATATATATATATATATATATATATATATATATATATACATATATATATATACATACCTTGCCACCAGTAACAAATTGGAGGAGGAAGGAAGCAGCAATGGAGCCGAGTAACTGAGCAATCCAATAGAAAAGACCAGTTAATATTGTGATGTTGCCTCCGACGGCCAATCCAAGGGTGACAGCTGGATTCAAATGGCCACCTGAGATGTTGGCTGCAATGGAAACTCCCACAAATAGAGCAAATGCATGAGCTATAGCCACTGCTACTAGACCGGCTGGGTCCAAGGATGCATCATTCGTAAGCTTATCTGCAAGTATATATATATCACCAAAATATTTAATATCTGTCAATAAATATTATTTTAATATATAGCTATGTACTAGAGCAATTTGATATATAGCTCGATCTAGTGATGCTAAGCCTGTCATGCTCTTACTAAAAAAAAGAAAAAAAATGAAACTTAAACTTACTAAAAGCAATTGCTGAGCCAACTCCAGCAAACACAAAGAGAAGGGTGGCAATGAACTCAGCTAGGTAAGCCTTGAGTGACCCTGCACTGAAAGAATCACCAAGGCTACCAAATGCTATCTTCACCATTTTAATTTGCTCTCTACTTACTCTTAAAAGGAGATCAAAAGGCTAGAGACTTGAAAAAAAGGAGACTCAGAAACTTGGGTTGCTAATACTTTTGTAGGTACATCAAGTTCTATAGAGTTGCATGCTTTATATACTGCATGCTTTTGGAACAAGTAATTATTAAATAAATAAAAGACATAATTATGAATTTTCCAGGTAATTTATATGGTCCATTATAGGGTAATATTTGCTGGCACCGACCATGGATTGGGGCCTAAATGAGTGCATAGAGACCACTCGTTGGTGCCGACCCACAGGCCTTAGTTTTATATAAATATGGAGATAACTAAGTTATATATATATATATATATATATATATATATATATTTTAAAAATAATATTTAGTGGATAGGCAAAGAATAAATTGAATATTAAAAACTTTTTTCATAATTTTTCTCATAGAAAGTTCACTTATAATCATATGAAATATATTATTTTCTTTTTATCAAAATAAACAAAAAGTAAGCTCCAAATGATAGGAATCTTATGCCACCATCACCTTTAAACAATAATAATTAAAATAATGATGAAAACGTTAAACAAGACAATATATGCATGTCTTCTTTTGTCTAGCTAGCTTTTGATAATAATGATAATTAATAATGCAATTATTGTGGAGGTTAGTAGATAATGACAATATTTAATTAAGTACAAATTTATAATAATAATCAGTAGGTTTATGCCAGAAAGGGACATTAAAACTTGACGCAAAGAATAAAAGATCAAAATACAGGTATTATTTCTGTGCGCATCCACAAACGTTTACTTATAGTTCGAATTTTCATAGAAATGAAGTAACTAAAAATGAAACTATATTTTGTCAGGGAAATATAGCATAGAAAATTAGTTTTCTATATGCTATATATATAGAGATGGGAAAAAAACCGTCATGTCATATTCGGATAAATTAAACCATATATATATATATATATATATATATATATATATATATATATATTTATATGTATATAACTTTTTCACTTGTGATCTTATAGTATATTATAAGGTATTAAGGTATGTTATTTTATGAAATTCTTGTTAGGATATAAGAAGTGAGTTGTAGTTTAAAATAAAAAAATTAATAAAATGATTAATAATATTTATGAACAAAT
Organism: Panax ginseng; assembly: GCA_020205605.1. Taxonomy (NCBI): domain Eukaryota; kingdom Viridiplantae; phylum Streptophyta; class Magnoliopsida; order Apiales; family Araliaceae; genus Panax; species Panax ginseng. Next base: position 1,785,144 of record CM035139.1, on the reverse strand, counting down.
TCAACACTTAATAATTTAAATTTTGGGTCAAGATAAGTTGTAAACAATACACGTATGTTTCTCAATTCTTAAATATTTTGGCGTTAACAACGTGGAAAAGTCTAAAATTTATTATTATTATTATTAAGAAACTGAAACTTCATTGGACTCGACTATTTGAGAAAAAGCCAATTTTACAAAACTTATCTTTTAACCAACAAAAGACTTGCTTATAATAAAACCCTGTTTCCAACATTCAAGTTTATGTTTTAGGTATTTATGAAGAAACTGAAACTTCATGGGATGAGGGCTTTCCAAAAGAGGCTTATATTTAAAACCCTGTTTCGGGCCTTTCAGTTTCAGCCTTAGGCCACCAGGCGAGTTTGTATAAGGGCTCCTCCGAAAGAAGTGTTCATTTATTAGATTTTGAAGAGTATAATATAAATTGATTACATTATATGCTTCTTTTGTTTTATAAAAAGATTTTTATTTATTAAATTTTTTAATCTACAGAGTGTTCTCTTTATTATTAATATTAATAATATTTTTTTTTAAAATTTATCGTTACAATTTTATTATCATATCTCTACTAATAAAACTATTAATTTATAATTTTAATTTTTTTAATAATAAAAATAATGTTTACAAATAATATTATTTGTAAAACAAAGGAAGTATCAAAATATTTATTCCCGACTTCAAATTTATGACCCGTAATATTGCTCATACTTTTGGGTGGTCAGAATCAATGAGATGAATATTGCATTTTTTCGTCTTTAATTAATCAAATTTGGACATAGTACTCACATAATAACTTCATCTATTCTTTTTTAATCTAATTTTTTATTTATTTTTAAATTATAGAATCATTGTTGACTTTCGAAATTTAATTTGAGATATTTTAAAATTCAAGATTAAGATAATTTATTAATAATTTATAAATTACAATATAATATAATTACAATATGAGTATTTAGTGAATAGACTTTGGACTAAACTATTTGTATTCTAATTGAGAGGTTATTACTAAATAGAGGTATTGGTACAAAAAAAATTTCGAACACCCAAGAATTTTCACTTATATTTTTATATAATTATAGTCTTGTATAGGAAAATGTAGTCAATAATTTTTATAGTCAGTCTTTTTATATTATATATATATATATATATATATATATAAAAATATAATAGTTTAATACAATTTTAAAGTTATAAAATATATCTTAAGTTATTCTATTTATAAGCTAAAATTGGGACCAAATAATATTGAGAGTTTATTCTTATATAGAGTATTCCTAAATAGGGGTTGGTTTTACTGTATTGACTAAAATTAATAAAAATAATGTCAATTTTAAGTTTAAAAACATATTTTAAGTTAATTTCAAAAGACAATAACGAGCTTATAGTTTAGAACAAAAAGAATACTATAATTATAAAGTTAGGTGGTGTTTGATTGTATCTTAATAATTCACTTTTTATTATATCTTAATAGCCTATATTTTTGTATTAAGAGATTTTTTGAATAGTTTAAATTTATATTTATATTTTTTAATACAAAAAAAATTTATTAAAATATATTTATAATGTGCATGTGGTGCGGATGACTTATTAACATTGAAAGACTACCTTTAGACAAATAAAAATGTTGGTTTCAAACTCTCATACTAGGGAATATCTTATGGTATTAACAATAATATAAATTTTCTAAAGTTGATAATATGGGGATTAAGTGGATTATTATTATCTTTTTGTGTGGGGGGAGGGTGTGGACTGAAGAGGTAAACAATATGGGGAGTATTGTAATTGTAATTGGACTGACCATATGTTGATTTGTGAATTGTCATCAATTCCCCAAGGTACCGAGCCACACTGTATGACAAAATTCGAGCTTCGACTCCCTCTCTTTTCTCCTCTCCTAAATCTCAAATGCTTAAAAGGTTTCATCTTTTCAAGAAAAAGTCCAAAACTTTCTTCATTCTTTGTTTATGAGTGACCCGAGTACTTGTGGCAGGTGAAATAAATGAATCACTCATCCCATCTCATTGAATTGAATTGAATGCTCTCAACAACGCAAAAGTGATAGAATTCAATTTTGTGCAGGGCTGCTGCAGCTAACCTGGTCCCATCTCCTTTGAGGTAAGTGCTGGATCAGATGATTTCTTAATTTCACATTCTCTATACCTCTTATTTTCAGTCTTCATTCATTCCACTCCCTTCGAATTCAATATCATAAAACCCATTAAAAGAACCACTTTTCTTCATTACTTGCAATAAATTCACTCATTTTTTCTAATACCCATCTTCCAATATCCCCATATAATCTCTGTCGGTCCTCATTTATTGATTTTACATTTTTACATGCATGTATATACTACTCTGTTATTGTATTTGAAGAAGAAGAAGAATGTAAATACTTTGAAGTTTGCATATCTTAATTAAGAGAGAATAATTTTACTAGTATGAATCCTTTCCATGTAGCTAAAGGTGAGAAAGGAGCTTGTAAAAGAGAAGATGGGGTTCTTGGCCATCTATACATGTTCATGCCAAACATAAGCGCTCTAAAAGGTGCTCTTTTTACCCTTTTCTTTGATTGATTACTATATTTTCCCTTCTTCTGTGCTGCATATTTGGCTAATATATATTGAGATGCAATATTTTACATGGTTCAGTTTTGGTTTCGCAATTTATTGAAATGGTTTCCTAGTCTAGTTGAAAGGCTCCTCTTTCAAGGGGTTTGAGTAATTTGGTGATTCTCCACATGTAAGATTGAAACTTCAGGTTAAATGGACTAGAACTGAAAAGTCATTATAGAATCTTGCAAGTTTGTGGGATTGGTGAAGAAAGTTTTTCTATTTTTTTTCCTTCTCGTAAGTGGATTGGGGAAGAAAGATGTAGTGATTTGATCCCCTTGTAGTATCTGCGAAGAAAATGTGCCTTCACAAGCTATTGAATGTAATCAAACAAAATTTCCCGAAATTGCTCTGTGCAGGAAGTACACAACAGATCCCCTTTGATAGATGTCTAGACTATGTTCTTCATTATAAGTAATTGGTCACTCCAATATACAACTGGCTATTGGTAATTGATACAGCTGCTGTCGCGGCTCAAAATCCTCATTTGAGTTCTCTTACTTTCTTCTTGATTATATTGATATATTCTAACTCAAGGGTTAAATTCTTTCCGAGGCTGTGAATAGCTTGATCAACTACTGTTGACTAAAACTATACCTGAAAAAAAGTTCTAACTGGATGACAAGTTTTTATCTGGATGGAATAAGGCTTGCTTGAGTTTGAGTTGAGTTGTGAACAGAATTTTCTAGTTGTTCTATGGAGAAGTTGTCGTTTAATAATACACTGCATAACAAGATTCTAGGCAACTTCTTTGACACTATCGATGCTTATGCATTTTTCTTTCTGCTTTCTAGTACTTCCGGCAAGAATTTGGATATTTCAAGAGATGGAGTTTCACATTCAATACAGGAGTCAAATGAATTTCCTGTAAGAAGGCCACAACTATTACTCAATGTCAATACATAATCAGCTGTTGTTTTTGTCACTTATGCTATATTCTATTGAGAAATAAAATAATAAATTGTTTCATATGCAAGCTCTGACTATTTTAACTCAGCCATGACCAAAAATGTTTTAGCCTCAAGCCATCTATGCCCTTCATCTTTTACCAATTGGGGCCCCTTGAGGTCAAAGCTTAGCTTGCACATTGCTATTGACATTAAATGACGGAATTGCTTATCCATACCTATTTGACAGGATTTGCGGTCCTTGGCAAGGAATATTGGGGTCCAGAGTCCTCTTCATGAACACCCCGGTAATACTAGCATAGATGCTGCATCAAAACAAAGAGACTCTTTGGAAAAGGATGTAAGTATAGGAGTCCATATATATCTCATCCATCGAGATGCAGGATTACATTTTTTTTTTGTGTTTGCCTTCAGATTTTTCCTAATATAACTTTTATGTATTATTTTCCTCGATAAAGGAGAGGGGAGCGGATTTTATGTTAAAATGTACAAGAGGTATTGGCTGATAATAAACCAAATATGTTATTGCAGTCTTCTTCCATTTGCAAGAGAGAGTCAAGGGTGAGAAACCTTGACATATTAACAAATTAAAGTAAGCGATCATGCCTAAGTTTTTTTTTTTGTTTAAAAAATGCTACAAATTTTGATGATAACCTTAGGAGACAGGAGATTTATCAAAATGCAGTTAAAATCATGTTTTTAGCGAAAAATTTAATCTGTGGATACAAGATGCAGTTCAAGCAGATTGTCTACATGTTTTAACTGAGCTGACATCTTGCCAAACCAATATTGTTTATTAAGTGAGGAAATTCGTGCAGGCTCTTCTCCATGCCAATGACAAAAACCCTAAAGATTTTCAAATATTCGATTATTCTAATTTTCACAAGTGATGCATCATTTTGCAGATTGAGCAACTACAGTTGCGGCTGCAGCAAGAGAAATCTATCACGGATATTGCTTGAGAGGGCGATGGGTAGAGCGTCTAGTACTTTATCACCTGGGCATAGGCACTTTGCTGCTCAGGTAGTTTTAAAGTTAAATAATAAAATCTTGAATTATTTTTTGAGATCTAAACTATAGTTTCCGTTATATCTTATTTAAGTGTATTACCATATAATATTCCCTCGGTTCCACAAAAAGAGTTCCATTTGAATTTTTTTCCTATTTAATTTGTGAAATCCTAATATCACATTAATGTTGAATATTAGGAATTTGCAAATTGACAAGGACCAAAGTCAAAATGACTCTCTTTGTGGAACAGAGGTAGTAATTAATAGCAGTATTTGTCATCGTTGATGCTACAAAGCTGCTTCTTCATGTCTTGTACTCGTCAAAGTCCAGATGATTGAATGGTGACGGAAGTTATCACTTTAGTTTTGTACCTTCAGTTTAACAATACCAAAATATCAGCATTGTTAGGTGTTCTTGTTTCTAAACATCAAAAAAAAAGACTTGTTACACAATTGTCCTGAATTTCTGGAGTAAACTGTTTGAAGAAACAATTGACTGATGGAACTGATGCAACTTGATTTTCAGTTATTCTTTTTGCTTTTTAACTAGAAAAATTCTCCCATGTTTGGAAGGGAGAAATTAGCTGATATTTCAAGTGAATCCAAATTGACCTGAAGAAACATATAAAGATTTAATGCAACCAGCACTATACTTGCACTCGTAAAAAGAGACCATTTGTGTTCAAAGGCATAAGCCAGTGTCAATACTTATGTTGCAGCTTACTTGGAGTATTTCTTTGCATTTAAGCAATATTTATTAACTTGTGATTGGTCTTTTTCTCTTTATGGTAAAGTTGGATTGCAATGTATTATAATTTCCACAACTCCCAGTATCTTTTCACTAGAGGCAGATCTTTTATTCTTATTTATTTTCACTGTTAAGTTTAGTGGTAATAAAATCTTCATTTTAGACAAAGGAATTGATAACTGAAATCGAGTTACTTGAAGAAGAGGTTACAAACTGGGAGCAGCATGTTCTCTCTCTATACAGGAGCATTTTTGAACATTGTGTTAGTCGGCCTCCTTCTGAGCAAAGTTCTGGCATACCTTCTCCTGCTCATGCAAAGAATGAGTCCAAGAAGCATCCAAGTATAATTTCAAATGCTTTTTGTTCCTCAAAAAATTTCCCCTTGCGACCTTTCCAAACTCTAGCCACCATAAATGGCTCAATGAAAAGAAAATTGTTGCATTCTACAACAACAAGACATGCTTTGGTGTTCACTAAAGAATCTAACGTCCACTTTGAGCAAAATCGTCCGGGACAGGACAAGGTAGGAGCAAATTTTCTCTATTTTAGTATCAATAATTTACCATGGATTATGCTCTAATTGTCATCATTACTCTCTTTCATCTGATCCATACTCTCTTTTCTGCTTATCCTTTTTCCTCTCTTTTCTCTTTTTCTCTTTTTCTCTTTTTCTCTTTTTCTCTTTTTCATGAGAAAACATTTTTAGATATGTCATGTATGTTGGCACCATAATTTCTGATAAGTTTAAGCTCAAAAGTGTTAGGTTGATTCCTTATTTGTCTCACTGAATAATATGGATTATTTACTGGATATGTTTTAATTTGAAAGACTTATTGAGTCCTCAAACCTGTTATACTGATATTTCCGCTCCAAAACTGAATTTCTTATATCCTTGTTGTGAATACACTTGCACTTTCACCAAGTCTTTATTATTGCTTCTTTGGAAATAGAATGTTACTATATACGATCAAGCTGACTAATTTGACTGCTAGGCAGGGCAAAGGCTTTTTACCTGTTTTTGGGCATATGGTATACCTTAATAGGCTAAAAGAATGCTACATACATGGATTGGGTTTTGGGCTTTGAAAACACACAATCTAACAATAATGTATAAACATGTTTCTCTCATGGAGTCGTACACAGTTTCATAACATCTTGTTGTTTGATTTCTGATATGATCCTCTTGATAAGTTTAGAGTTCTGCATGCTAGAAATTGGCAGCTTTAGACAAACTTCTCTATTGAACATCAGATAGTTTTAAGACTCCAAGAGCCAGTGGTATACTAATCTGGGAGAAAACTTTAAATAGCTGTTGCTTGATTTTTGATCTGGTCCTATTGATAAAGTTTGAAGTTCTACATGGTAGAGATGTCACAAAATGTTAGTGGAACTGTTTCTGTAATTCCTGGCAATATGTAAAGTGGAATTGCTCTTCTCATGGAATGCTTAAGGATCCTACTAAAAATTGTGTTGTTACTAAAAGTTATATCTGGTCATATCATGGTCTGCTATATAATGTCACGCCATTTCTTGTCATCTGGTTCAAGAACAGCTACCAGCCTCGAACAAAACTTCTGTGCTGCGAACTCTCAAAGATCATCTCCACAAGTGTCCGAGCAAGTTGTCTGAAGAACTGGTCAGGTGTATGGCTTCAGTATACTACTGGCTCCATAGTTCAGTATCTACAACTCCTGAACAAAACAGATCACCTTTGTTATCAAGGTCATCCACTAATGTTATAATCCCCAAACATGGTATAGGAGAGGATAGGGAGTGGTCCTGCAAATCCATGGTTGAAATATATTGGATATCAACTGATAAGAACAAATTTTCTCGTGCATCATATGCCATCAACAACTACAGGTGATTTCCTCATGAGCTAATAACATGTAGGGAGGAAAAGTACAAATGGTCTTAATTTGTTTATGGAGTGTTTCATAGACAATACCTAGGGGAATGAACTGGGTTTGAGGCTGGTTTTAAAACTCTTAAGATTTTGCCTACCATATTGTCAGCCTAAAACTTGTACTTTCTTTATACACTATTTTGGGGTGGGGTGGGGACAATTAGTAGAGGAGATAGTAGCTACTTCTCCTTGTTATGAAAGGCCATGCTATTCTGATTCACACACAATTGCACACTTTCTCCCCACCTCGTCAAAGACATATGCCTATCAGTACATTATATCTCTGCTTATAAAAGATAATTGTGTTAAAACTTTTTTTTGTGTCTCTTCCCTTTTCAGAGTACTTGTGGAACAACTTGAAAAAGTTAATTTGAGTCAGATGGAAATAAATGCTCAGACTGCATTTTGGATCAACATCTACAATTCTTTGATTATGCATGTAAGATCACAAAGCTAATAAAAAGTTTATTTCTCAAATTGTACTTCTATAAACCTTTGTTTACTTATATTTATATATTTCCATCTTTAGGCATATCTAGCATATGGAATACCTCACAGCTCTCTCAGAAGGTTAGCCTTGTTCTACAAGGTAGTGCGATTATTTGCTCGAAATCTACATTGGCATTCTAATTTAAAATAGTTTGGTCACAAAATTCTATATTCAATGATCAATTCCATTTCTTTTATCATGCAAAACCCTAGGGTGAAGTCTATGCTGTATAAGTAGTATCAAGGTGTATTTCCTGTGTGTATGCATATTGTTAGCCAATCATTTGAACACTAGGGCTCATCATGCTTGCTAGAATTTTATCAAATGTTTTCCTAATTTAGATTGTTGGTTTCTCTCTGTATAGTGCAGGCTTCTTACAACATTGGTGGCTACATCATTAGTGCAACTGCCATAGAACAGTCCATCTTTTGCTTCAGCACACCCCGAGTTGGACGGGTACTACCTTACTCACATTATCAAAAACACACAAGTACATGTCTCAGTTCTTGAAATGGCTACTTGTCTTCGAAAAAACAAAAAATAAATTAAATGCTCTCAATAAGCTTGTGAGTGTTAACTAACTTGTTCTTTACGAGCTGAGTGTTACTGAGTGAATTGTATTTTTCCTAATCTTTCCCCTCTCATTACAGTGGCTTGAGACTATTTTGTCAACTGCATTGAGGAAAAGATCTGGGGAAGAGAGACAGAGTATCAATTCAACATTCGGTCTACAAATTCCCCAAGCACTTGTTTGCTTTGCTCTGTGCACCGGAGCAATTTCTGATCCCATGGTAACTTCCTGTTTCCATTATTTCTTTTATTCTCCCACCTCATCCTTGTAAGTTAAAATATACAGTAATTTAGTGGTTATGATCATCATGGACTGGTAGAGTGATTGGTTGTTTGATTCAAATAAGAGGGACGTGATTTCTGCTAAATACATTGATTATCTGACCATAATTATTAACTTCAAACATTTTTTTTCCAGTGCTTTTAGCAAAATATCAAACAGGTTTCTCCAATTGCTTATTGTCGTCTTTTAACACAAACTAAATTGAGTGGTCTAAACTCATTATTGTTGGACTCTTTTTCTTCTTGTGTGTTTTTCTTTTGGTAGCTAAAAGTTTACACAGCATCAAATATCAAAGAAGAACTAGACTTGGCAAAAAGGGAGTTTCTTCAAGCAAACGTAGTTGTTAAGAAGTCAAAGAAAGTGTTCCTGCCTAAGGTACTTGAAAGATATGCCAAGGAAGCCTCTATTGCCTCGGACGATCTTCTCAAATGGATTGCTGACAGTGTTGACAAGAAGCTCCATGATTCGATACACAAATGCATTAACATCCGTTCTACCAATAAGAAAACATCGCAGATTATGGAGTGGTTGCCTTACAGTTCAAGATTCCGGTATGTTTTTTCAAAAGATCTGACTGAGAAATCCTGGTGGGTGTGAAATAATCTCTCAGTGTTGAAGGAGAGGGTCCTAATGTGCATTTTTTTTCCTCTATGATGAATGTGGCAAAGGCTCGAAATGTACATATTTAGAGATTGAAAGTTACTTTTCTTATTGTACTTTTTATGATTTTAGATCACCATTCATCTCCAATATATAACACTGATTCTTTGTATCCAACTCCTTAGTTTGGAGTGATGTAGAAGGTGTCAATAACTAAATAAGGAATGCTCAATATGTAGTACTTTTGTGTCCGTGTAAAATTGTAGACTTTTTTGGTTCAATCAAAGTTTAACCTTTTCCAAAAAAATAAAAATAAAATGATCATTGTGTATTTTTGATCATTATATCATATTGGATTATATATAAACTTGTATTATTTGTATTATCATTTTATGTCATTGGATTTTTCACGATAGGCACAATTAAATGGTTTTTCTTTATGTTTTGGTATATTAGTTTATTTAATTAATATGTTTTATTTTATTTTGTAGGATTTAATATTTTATTACAATAAAGTCAATATTTATTCAGTAATCAAACCGTGAATTTTTAGAATGAAAACTAAGTAAAATAATATTCTCTTTATTCAGTTACAAAATTAAGGAAATAAAAAAAGATTTTTTTTTTTAAAATTTATAAGATGGAATAAAATCTTATATTTTTATTTCTTAATTTTAATTTTTTATTTATTTTGGCCTAAATAAATTCTTATATTTTTATATAGAAATGATCTCTTTTTTTTAATTAATTAGTTGATTTAATTAATATGTTTTACTAGGAGATTTTGTTGAACAAATCAATATCTTAGTTAAAATAATTAATGTCTTATGCCTATAAAAATAAACAAAGAGGAAGTAAGTGGAATAATATTGTTCAAATCAATTAAAGATAAAATATACAAAAGATCTTTTGAAGAAAGTTGATTGTCACTATTATTGAAACATTGGAAAATATTCCATAAATAGAGGATTACCAAAAGAGTTTAGAGGGATGTAAACAAACTTTTCTCTTGGATTACTCTTGGATTAAGAAGACGAAGCCTCATATTATTACACTGTGAGATCTAATTAATTTTATTTATTCAATTATTATTTAGAGTATTGATTATTCTTTTGCGTTTAAATTTATATGATTGATTTGTTTAATTGCTAGAGTGCACGCTAGTTTATTATTCATTAAAATCAAATGCTAAATTATATATCAAAATTATAATTGTTTGGTCACTCTAATTTGCAAAGCAACTAAAATTAATAATTGACTGCAGATCACGAGATTATTATATCTTAGAAAGAATATTCAATTAAATTAAATGCAATCGGTTGTGTTTGTTTTTTAGCTTCACCAGTCTTTCTAGTTCTGAACTTTTAGCTCTTGTTTGAAATTATTTAGTAGTTAGGGTTTTTTAGATCGTTTGTTTATATCTAAGTTCATACATGTAATGATTCTAAATGGTGAAATAATTCTAACAATGAATATTTAAAATATTAATTGTTTATGCTTGAGTTAATGATGAGTGTATGTTTATGAGGTAGAAGTTGACTTAATTCGAGATTTGTTTTCTTGATTTATTTCGTTAGATTATTTTACGTATTAATTTACTTTAATTAACAATATTCAAAACCTCTGTTTTTTGTTCACAAAGTATAATAAATAGGCTAATCATTATTTGCACTATTTTTCTCTTTTCTTTTATTTCCTTCCCACAAATTCTTTTTTTATTTTTATTTTTCGTACTATTTTTTTAATATTAAAATTAATAATTTTATTAATATTATAATTCAATTTTATTATGACTCTTTCCAAAAATCTTGTCATTATTGAAAAAGAATTTAACAAACAAAACTTGTAGTATTCAACTTCTCTCCATTTGTTTTTTCCTTTTCCCAAAATATGACGGGCTTTTGTTCTCTGCCATAATCTCTTGTTTCTGTTTTATTTTCTCAGATTTCCCTCCTTTCTCTTTTTCTTTTATTTCCTTCCCGCAAATTCTTTTTTTATTTTTTTATTTTTTCGTACTATTTTTTTTAATATTAAAATTAATAATTTTTATTAATATTATAATTCAATTTTATTATACTTTAGTTCACAAAAAACGAGATTTTTTAAAATTTTATTAATTATTAATAATATATATATTTTTATATATTTATAACATCACCGGTTCAATAACAGTTCAACGTCCATTCATCCGATAATTTTTTTGATTGAACGATTCGAATATGAAAACATACCAAATACTACCAAATATGAATACATACATTATACAACCATTTTGCTTTTACTTAACCAGTACTCCTATTTAATAGTACTATAAATTTACATATTTGATCAAAAATATGTATGGAACAAGATACAGGGATCTTGTCACCGATGATTAAACATTACTTATTTCATTTTATAAAAATAATATCATTTATAAAATATAATTTTTTTTTATAAATAAAGTGTATTATTTTAGTAATATATAATTATGTAAATAACACATAATTGCACAGCAATATTAAATTAACAATTTATTATTTTAAAAGCATACAAAAACATAATCTTAATATTCATACATATAATTTTTCATTTTTGTAAAATAGCGTGAGTGTCTTTATAATATAGTATTATATTTTATTTCATGTATTTATTAGTGTATTTAGTGTATAACAGTATCTTTTAAGATTGTGTCATAATTCTTTATTATGTCGCTATAAATTTGATTTTATTGTAATTTGATTATTCTTAATTTTATTCATTTTATTTTAAAATTAAATAAAATTTATTATATTCGTATGTTACTTTCATTTGCCGCACTCATCAAGGTCATAATGGAAGTCAATGCAGAAACGGCTATAAGATCAGTTTTATAAATAATCTACAGAAATCATACTGCTAAATAATCGTCAAGTTGGCCTGCAGTTAAAAATACAGAATAATGCGCACATAAGAAATAGTTACCGTGACGGGTATGTATTATTGAATTATTGATCCTTACGTAGCATGTGCACTACTTAATACCATATAATATCGTCATTATATTTTATTAATTCACATTGCAAAGGCTGATATTTCAGTATTGTCATGTATTTCTGTTAATCACATACATGTGATTTATTATCATCAATAATTCATATTATTTGAATAATATTACTTATACACATTAGCAATGTCTAGAAAAGTAGCGAGAAATCTTTGTCGAAAGCCCCTTCCTCTCGGAACCTACCGGTCACAAGAGATCAAGGATCTTCGTAATATTATTTCAATAATTAATTATTGATTACGCGTGATAAAGAGAATATCTATCGGCGGATATAGATGAGAAAAATTTTATGTGACAATTATGAAACAATATTTTATCTTTTCTATAAAATAATTCATTTAAATATATTATTTTAATACAATAACGGCGATATTTTTTTACAGCCGAAATGTGGGATATAAGGAGTATATGAGATAAATATATTATGGCATTAAATGTTTAACACATGACTATGGACAGGCAATTCTCACCTAAAATTGATTATAGCCTAAAATCTCCGCTGCATGGATTTCACACTGCTTTGGAATTGAAAAACTTTTCTTCAGAAGTTAGAGAAATGGAATTCTCATGAAAGTCATGTTTTGAATTTTTCCGATAACTGGAAACATTTTCTATGACCATAAAGTTTGCAAGATAAAATAATTTTTATTAAATAAATGAAGGACCCACTTTTGGAGGTGTTAGCGCATAGGGGCCGCTTAAAATTTTCAGAAACGCTGGTGGGTTATATTTAAGTAGTAAGTAAGAATAAGAATAATAATATTTATTGACTTTCGCGTTTAACATTTTCCTTGTATAAATAAGAAAATAGTTAGAACAGAAAAATCGACACCCTAAACCAAGTTTCTTCAAATTATCGGTTGGGATTCTTTGAGTATACTTTATGTCGAAGTATACTACATGGTTTCACAAAGACTATACCGAATTCACCAAGTATTTCAAGTATTTTGAGGTAAGCGGAAGCTATTCTTTCTCTGAATCATATTTTTTCATACCGAGCCATATTGCGGTGATTTTATCAATTTGTAATTTTACAGTTTGTTACTTATCCACGATATTTATACTTATTCATTTAATACTAACTATTCAATCAAAATAAAAATTTTTTTCATTCAAAATATCTATCTCGGACACTGTATTCTGCATCAGAATCCACTAATCATTCTGAATCTCAAAAGACTACCTATGATTATTTTTGAGTATTTTTGACATGGGTAGCTAAAAGTAATTTAATCAATCATTAATGCCATTCTGTTTCCACTGGATCTGCTTTTTTAAAATATTTTCATCATCCTCAGCCTTAAATGATGATATAAATGAATATCTTTACCCAGAATGCAGGGTGACAACGACATCATAGAATATCTGGGCTCAGAAAGGCAAGATGAACAAAGAGGACGAATATACCAATCAGATTTAAATGAATATCTTTCGGGCCTGTGAGTAAAGATGAACAACATTATCATTACATGTGGATAAAGTATTGATGAGGACTCTTGAACTTTCAAGACAGAATTTTCTTCATGACTCTTCCAATGGATTGTCGCTCACTGTGACTATGTAAAACTGCTGTCTATTGCATTCATTAGATTTTTTTCAAATGGTAATTTGTCAGAGTATTATCTTAATTTATATATCTTTTTTACTGGCTAATGGAACACCTTTCCTTTTATTCCATTTTCTTCCTCAAGGAGCAATGATGTTATGATTTAGCAAAAATGGACGTCAAGGTTCCAGTAAGATGTTTTATTGTCCCTTATTTCCAAAGGCAAAATGTAATACTCATAATGAGGACTTATTAAAGTGAGAACAGCGGTAAGACAAGATGGTATTTAAATCATACTTAGTCATTGATTCTCATACTTATCCTGGGACAGCTAAGAAATATTTATACCTACGACATACAATCGCCAGAATCGGCGTCAAGATACCTATTTCAAGGCCACAACCGTATCGTAAGACCGGAATGTAATCAGAGGAGAGACTCGGATATGTTAATCAGGTTTAATTAACCTTTGCTGGCGGCAAGATTTGTTCTTAACGCTAATAAACGAGCGACGAGACCGTGAGACGCCGCATCACCAACGAGAAAATCGCAGTAATGTCGCAATGTTCCTCCAGAACAACGCCAACGAGCAAACGGCGAATTTAATGGATGTTTGTGTTTTTCGTATTTGCAAAATCGCATGCGAGACCGCACAAAATACTTATGAAATGATGGCAACGCACTGGCCTGGCCACAAGCAATGGTTGAGTTGGACTTGCACATGCTTTTGAGTTTTGTAAAATATATGAAAAATAAATGATGTTAATCAATAAATACAAAATGTGCTAAACCTTAGTTGAGACAATAAAGAAGGAAATTCATATTTTTACAAGTTAAAGTAATATATGATGTGTAAATATAAGTTTTAATAAAGAAAAAACCTATTGGTGTTTATGGTTTTTAATCATGATTCAAAACACGACACGTTGCATACTCCTTTCTGTTTAAACCCTTTCCGTCTGATTCGAAAAATGAAATCAAAATCCCCCCTACGCCTACGCCTTTGCGCAATCACACATTTATTTTCTCTCTCCTCGAAAGTGAGAAAAAGAGTGCTTCCGCTAACTGAGCCAACACGCTCACACTCAGACACCCCCTCTCTCGATATATATAATCTTTACACAATTTATCGCCGTATACTTCCTGTCGTCGATTTTCCGGGGAGTTCTTCTGTCGATCCACAGGATTTTTCTCATTCGTGTATTGCAAGTTTGAATTAGAAATCACTCAAACCCTAGGGTTATGAAGCGGCGAGTCAGTTGATCAGCTGTCAGGATTTTGTCTCTGGATGGAGGGAGGTAGCGTCTCTAGACTTACTTCTTCTGGTACTGTTCATTTCCTCTGTCAGTTTGTTGGAACTCAAAATTTGGTAGTATTTTGTGCCAAATACTAGGGGATATTTGTTGGTATATGCTTAACAAAGGCGTCTTCACTACGTGAAAAAGTTTAGAAATGAGCTGAGAGAGAGAGAGTGTGTCTAACAACCTGAACTACTTAGGGATTTTTGGGTGGACTTCAAATTGCTGAAAGTTACTTTTCAAATTTGAATTTTTTATGTTATGAGTAACTTTTTGTGTGTTAGATATGCGTTTCGATTGGTTTGAGCTCTGGTTTATATAGAAAGTAGTACCGCAGATGATAACTAGTAGTTGAACCTTTTTGGTGTCTGAATTTTCCTTTCCCTTTTCTGCACTCGGAGTGTTTTATTTATTTTTGGGTCGACTTTTGTAGTACTAGTTCTGCCTTGGAGGTTTGAGTAATGGCTTGTCTTTTTTTGGCTCTATAGTATGCTAGTTATGTATTTACAACAAGATGTAATATGTAGTAAAAACTAATGGCGTCTTTAAGATTGAACCTACAACCTCTATGTTATCACATAATAACACCACTAGGCTACCAGAAGCTTGTTTACATATAAGCTCTATTAATTATCTACTTGTCATATTTAATCACTGATTTGAGTAACTTAGTAAACTATCAACTTTGACTAATATTATCTCAACTAAGACTTCTAAGTTGCATACAAAATATAAAAAATCTATTTTTTGGCATATAATAATAATTTACATTTTTTATATTGACGCTTTGTAGGCGTTCTCAAAAAGTTGTATCAAATTATGTGCATTCAAACTCTTGCTGTCACACCCGCTTTGTGCACTGGTAATTTAGGTTAGGAACATGTAATGTCCCAAGCATATCCCTTTACATTGACATTGTGAGGGCCTTTTCTCTTCAATGATGATAAAATATGAGCTCTAGCCTCTAGGTATGTAGTGAATAGATGAGCTGATGCTGGGAAACTTCTGGAGTGGTTTAGAATTAAGATAAAGTAGGAAGGTGCAAATAAATTCTGTCTTGTATGATGGTTTCTATTCAATGCAAATAATATTTTTGTCATATGATGTGTTGAAAACATGAAATACTATTTTTTCTTGTAGATGTTAAGTAACTTCAGCATCTGGGCTGATGTAAAATATGTGCAAAAACCCTTTTGATTTATATTCCTTTCCCAACATTTATCATATTGTAGGCATACACCGATGGATTATGACGACACTGATTTTCAAGGCCATAACCATCACTTAGATGAAGGGAGCTCTAAGTTATCTCCAGTCTTGCGTCCTTATGCTCTTCCCAAGTTTGATTTTGATGATAGCCTCCAGGGTCACCTAAGATTTGATAGTTTGGTTGAAAACGAAGTTTTTCTTGGCATTCCAAGTCAGGAAGACAATCCGTGGATTGAGGATTTTTCTCGGGGAAGTAGTGGAATAGAATTTAGTTCAGCTGCAACAGAATCTTGTTCCATTTCAAGGCGTAACAATGTTTGGTCTGAGGCAACATCCACAGAATCTGTTGAAATGCTGTTAAAATCAGTTGGGCAGGAAGAAAAGATTCTGGGAGAACTTATTAACAGGGAATCAGATGCTGGCGATGAATTGGGTAGGTTGAGTGTGGAAATGGAGCCTAATTCGAAGCAAGATGATAAAAAAATGGAAAATGCTATTCACCCACAACCTGAATTAGCACCATTTGATTTTCCGGATGGGTGGAATCAGTGTGCTGGGGCCGAGCATCCTAATGTTGGATGTACTTCAGAAGCTCTAAAAGATGATCCCCCTGTTTATGGAAGTTCAGGTGAAGTTGATTCAAAGGTTTTCAGTGGTGTAATTGTGAGCGAGGGTGATGTGGGAACTGATAGAAAATGTGATGATGCAATTCAAATGGAAGTTGAAAATTCAGTTATGGGATCTCCAGCGGACAACATGAAAGAACCTCCCTCTGTCTCTGGGGAACATTTCGGGAATACTAGCTCCTCTCCACATAATGACATTGCAAACTCTGGGGAGTTTAACGATCAGGAGAACAAATATCAGGTTACTGATGTTTCTTTTGAAAATGTAGGTGTTCTGCTTGAAGACATTTCTAAAGGAATGGTGGAACGCGATGTTCGGAGCAAACTGTCCAATATGGTTTATCAAATAGCAAGTGGAACTGCAGACGAAACATGTACCAAGAAATTAGAAGATCCTCACTATGTTGCTTCAAGGATGGAATCTTTAGTAGAGCACACAGTTGAAGTTAACACCACTACATTCGAGGAACCTTCAGGATCACCGATGAAGGAGGATCGAGACTTGCAAATTGCTGACGAGTGCAAAAATGATGTCTATTCTGCAGAACCTTCACAGCATTACAATTTCGAAGTTGTGGTTTGTACTGAAGACCCAGAAATTTGTAAGCAGTTTCGAGGCTCTCTAATTGAGGACTCACAAGTAGTTTGTCTAGGTGATGGGAATCCCAAGGAGCAGGCAATTGAGGCTGGCAACTCTAATGCTGGAACTTCTGCCTGTCTGGAACTGGAGATGGCTGTTGAAGAAAAAGAGAAGGATTTGGGAAGTGACCATGAAATGATTAGTCTGGAGGACCAGAACACTGAGGTCGGCAATACTAAGGCAGGAAGTTCTTCCTGTCCTGAGCTGGAGACGGGTTCTGTGGTGGATAAGGAGAAGTCTTCTGGAAGTGACTACGGAATGGATGGAAGGGCGTTTGCTGAGGCATCTGTATTGCCTGCTGTAGGCCATAAACTTGTTGAAATGGGTGATGGAAGTGCAATTGATCATGTCGGAGATTTTTCTAGTTTGACAATAGCACGCTCTTCAGCTGAATTGCTTAGGGAACAATCTTCAAATGAGAATTTAACCGGTGGCAGTAACAAACCTAGGATCCTAAAAGAAGACTTCATTCCTGAAGGTCTTATTTCGCCTCGCATGCTTGGTGGATCCACACATCTGAATGGAAAAAATCTTTTCTCTGAGGATGCTCATAGATGTGACCAAGATGTTTCATTTAATGAGAGAGGGAATGGAGAGTTGCCTACAGAATCTAGTAACATGGAATGCAAGATTGTTGAATTGTTGAGTTCTGATGAATGTAATGAAGGAAAAATCATGATAGCCGATGGATCAGAATTCGAGGGTCCCATTGGGAAGGAACCAGGTATAACATGAAACTTTTGATTTTGGGTTTTCTAATTTACTCTCTATGTTCAATTATTAAATTTGGAAATATATATATCGTAAGAAATTACTGATTTTTGACCTATCAAAAAAAGAAGAGACTGTTTTTGCATAATCAAGTTGAATTACATTCTATTGCTATCTTTGTGCATCTTTTATTTTGCTTTGTAGAATCAAAAGTTGTTGTGGAAGACACAAACTTATCATCCTGGGACACACTGAATGGTGGAACTGGTGCTACTGATGAAGTCACTTCTCATAATCGTGGGCAGGAGTTACCCGTATTCGGGATGATATCTATGGACACTGATGAAACTGTAGAAGAAGATACTGAAGTCCATAAAGACGCAAGCTTGTCGGGCCTGAAGGAGTCGTTACCAGTGGCAATTGATCTAGAGCCTCTTCCTGAGGCTGCAAAAGGTACAGTCTTAATTGTGCTGTGTAAAATACTACATGAGACAGTTCTTCTGTCACTGACAGTGGATATTTGTAATGCAGCAAGCCAGTGTCACCAAGAAGCAGTTGAAGTTGGTCAAGAGTACTCCAAGAAGTTGGAAGTGTGTCCTGTTCTCTTTGATTCACCAGTAAAACAGGTTGAGGGTACTGAAGCAGCAGATTGTGAAAAAGATAAAGAAATATTGATGGAAAGGAATGGTGAATTGGCATCAAGAGAAGTCGCAGGTGATACAGTGATTTAGTTGCTCACTCCCCCTCCCTCCCCCTCTCTCTCTTCTATATATTTTTTCTTTTGTTTATTAATTTCCACTTATTTTCTTAATATCCCCCCAGGTGTCTCATGTCACACGTTTTTACACCTATTGTTCTGTATACATATTGATGTATACACATTTTCACACATGTTCTGCACTTGTACATTACCTGTATTTTTCAGCCAGATTTGTAGTTTCTCAGAGCCAACGTTGATTTGCCTCCCCCCTCAACCCCCTTGATCATGTCCTTTTCCTTTATCTTGTTTTTGGACCCTTTTATGAACCATATTCCTTTGGATTCTCGAAACAATCCTTGCAATACATTGTAAAATATGGTTCCAACATAATAAAACAAATAATTCTATGTTGTCCTGGTATTCACACTGATGTGCTGTATTTATTATCCTCAGAGGCAGTTCAACTATCAAACAAAATTGTGGTTCCTGCAGAAGATATATCGGTATCTATGACTGAACCTTGCTGTGATATGAGCCAAAACAGTAATGAAGTTATCGAGGCATCTGGAACTCAAACCCCTGGGAAAACTGGTCCTAGCACCAAAGGTATGCTTTTAACCGTTATTCGTCCTGAATTTAGGCTATATTTTTGTCTGTTTGTTTGGTCCTTTACTATCCCTTTTTCTCTTTGTGAGGATATTGCAATCTTTATTGTTCGTATTTAGGATTTTGGAGACCATTCTAGTAACGGAATATGCTTTTATTGGTTATCTGGACATTCCCGTCCTTCAATTCTAGTAATTGAGTAGTTTTTCATATCCTGCTTTCTATTCTGATTAATGAATTGGTTTGTAGTTGATTCATCAGATGACCATCAAGCTTCCGTTCTTCTTGCTTGTCCGTATGAACGTGTTGCCAACTGTTTGAATGAAGATGGTGACGGTTCTGTTAATTTGGTAAAAGATAATTGTGAATCCCCCTCCATCATTAATTGCACTGAGCTTCCGCTAAGTGAAAAAGGACAGCAAGTTGGGATCAAAGGGACAATAGTTGACAATGTCCAGCATTCTAGGGGTACCTGTGATGCTGATGGAAAGGTCAAGTCGGTTTCCTTGCATGCAGGAAAGGATAGTAGCTTTGCCTTTGAGGTCAGTCCATTTGGCGGTCTATATGACGGACAAACTAGCAAGGATTGGCAATCATTTCCCAGTGTTCAAGTTCACAAAATATCAACGGTTTTTTCCTTCTCATCTTTACCTTGTAGTATTTCATCTCTTCTTTTTCTGTATTCTTAACTAATGTGTTTTGGAATGAACTTCTAATGCAGGATGTTGAGGGATCTCCCTTTACATCTGGTCTCACTCAGAAAGATCTTAAGACGGTGCCAGAAATTTCTCATGGAAGTCCTCAACCACCTGTACAGGGAATAACACATGCAGGTGCCAAAGGGACCCCTGAGCGTAAAACGAGGCGAGGTTCTGGCAAGTCAACAGCAAGAGAAAGTGCTAAGAAAGGAAACCATGTGAAGGAAACAACACCTGTGCGACAGTCAGAAAGAAGTGATAAATCAATGATGTTCATGCATTCTCCTGTGACTGGTCAGCTTATGCAATTTGAAGAGTTGAAGCCCTGTGGTGATGTTGAACGAAGTGGTACAAAGCCATGTGGTGTCCTTGCTATTCCCACATCCAATCTTCCAGATTTAAACACTTCAGTTTCTCCAGTTGCATTTTTTCAACAGCCTTTTACAGATCTACAGCAAGTGCAATTGCGTGCACAGATATTTGTTTACGGATCTCTGATGTGAGTCTTGTTCTTTATTTACTAGATATGAGTGCATTGCATCAATAGAGATGGGAGATGTCAATGGAGCGATGGAAGTGCAATATGATTTACTTTTGCGTTATTGGGAGGGTGCTTGTGATAGTTCCTTAACAATTGAGTCAATTGACATACCAGTGTCATACATGCAATGTAGTAGAATATAGCCGAATGGCTAGAACTGGTTACTTTCCAGTACCTGGGAACTTGTTTGGTTGTTCCTTAGGTGTTGGTGAAAACCTCAATTCTCTAAGAAGGATTACGTAGTGGAGGTCATCAATGATGATTGATTGAGCTATCAGTTGTATGGATTATCTTCAATTGTTGAGGCTAATTTTTGAATTCCTAGGAATTTGTTTTCTAGTGTACAAAAGAATCAATCTTGAAATGAGTGAGGGAGGAATTGTGTGATCCTAAACAAGAATAAATTTATGTAGTTAAGTTTATATCTGATGATCAATTGTGGTCTCAGTAGCATGTAATTAGTTCAACGGATGTAATATCTTATTCATATATTGCCTGTAATATGATGTTAAATATACTTTTTCTGAAAACTACTGGTTGTTGCAGACAAGAGTCCGTACCTGATGAAGCTTGTATGTTTTCAGCATTTGGGCCATCTGGTTAGTTTATTAGTTATAGTTACTTTGAATCTTAATGTAATTATGCGGACTTGTGATCATTTTATGTCATTGCATTTACAGATGGTGGTGGTAGTCTTTGGGAGCCCGCATGGCGTACCTTTGTTGAAAGGGTTCATGCTCAGAGATCCCATTCCAGCTCAGGAACCCCTGCGCAATCAGGTAGCTCATGATCTCGAGTGCAATTCTTTTGTAGACTTGGTCGTTGTCTAATTGTATTTTGGAATTAATAAATACAGGTAGCAAAACTGCAGATCAGCCAGTTAAACACAGTTCACTTCAAAGTAAAGTTCTTTTTTCTTCTGCTTGCCGATCAAGAAGCAAGGGTGCTCAATCACCAGTTAATCCTATCATCCCCCTCTCATCGCCTCTTTGGAATGTATCTACACCTTCTTGTGATGGTTTGCAGTCCAGTGGCATTCCAAGAGGAGCACCTGTTGATTTTCATCAGCCACTTTCTCCATTGCATCCTTTTCAGGTCCCGGGTATAAGGAATTTTGTCGGTCATAGCCCCTCTTGGCTCTCGCAGACCCCTTTTCCTGGTCCATGGGTGGCTTCTCCACAAACTTCTGCCTTTGATGCCAATGCTCGCTATTCCGTGTTTCCTAATACAGAACCTGTTAAACTAACCCCTGCAAAAGATTCAGCTGTGCCAAATTTCTCTGCCACAAAGCATGCATCTCTTGCTGTTACTCATGATGGTGGGGCTGCTAGTGTTTCTTCTGGGACTTCATCCCAGCCTGATGTGAAAAAGGTGACAGTTCCAACTGGCCTGCATTCTGCTGATCCGAAGCGTAGAAAGAGAAAGAATGTTCCTGTCACTGAGGGCCCAAGCCAAATCCCATTGCCAGCTCTACATCAAGCAGCATCAGTGTGTTCCCCCAGTGTTAGTAATCACTTGTCTGTAAGGGCGTTTGTTCCCGAGGTTGTTGGCCAGAAGTCTTTACTTCCTCAAAGTCAAACAGAGTCGGTCCCCACTGCTGTTGTTAGTAATCTTTTTTCTACATCAGTTGCTGTCACAACTCCTCTTCGCTTCACATCTACAAGCAACTCTGATAAATTTCTTGCAGCTGTATCTCCTACATCTTTAAGCGATCAACCTGAAAGAGTGACTCAGAAGTTGGAGAAGAAGAGTATAATTTCAGATGAGACATTAAATACAGTCGAGGAGGCTAAACTACAAGCTGAGGCTGCTGCTGTGCATGCTGCTGCCACAGTTAGTCACTGTCATGATGTTTGGAGTCAGTTGGGTAAGCAGCAGAATTCTGGTTTGATATCTGATGTTGAAGCTAAGCTTGCTTCTGCGGCTGTGACAATAACAGCGGCTGCTTCTGTTGCAAAAGCTGCAGCTGCAGCGGCTAAGATTGCGTCCAATGTTGCAGTCCAAGCAAAACTAATGGCTGATGAGGTATTTGCATTGAGTGTACCCGGAATTTCAACTCAAAGTACTGGGATATCTCTCTCCAGTATTTCAAACGGTTCAGGGAATGCTATTCCCTCATCTTCATGCATCTTGAAGGGTGGGGATGGAAGTACGTATCCCAGCTCAATCATTGCCGTTGCCAGGGAAGCGGCTAGGAAGAGGGTTGAAGCTGCTTCAGCTGCCTCAAGGCATGCTGAAAACTTAGATGCCATAGTAAAAGCTGCTGAACTGGCATCGGAAGCAGTATCTCAAGCAGGAAAAATTGTTTCTATTGGTGATCCTTTGCCTTCAAGTGAGTTGGTAGAATTAGGTCCAGTGGGCTACTGGAAAAATCCCTCGGTTTCTCCTGAACAGGGTGCAAAATTGCACATTGTTGATTGTGATCAACCAAAAGCAGTTAGTGTACTTCATAATGTTGCAGCTGAGCAATCCAATGGGGGACCATCTGGTATGGAGGAGGCCAAGAAACCTGGTATGTCATCTTGTAGAGAAAAGATTTCCACGTGTCTGATGGGGGGTCACTTGATGGTTGATGGTATTTCAGGTACCGTTACAAGCCTTCAGAAGGATTCATCTAGAGCTCAAAGAGGTCGTAGAGCATCTGAGTTGGCCAAAACCATTGGCGTTGTTCCTGAATCAGAGGCCGGATCAAGATGTGGTTCTGTTATTGCTGAAGATGTGAACACAAGTGCATCACATGCGAGGATTGAGAATGGGATGGAAGAGGGTTGCCTTGTTGAGGTTTGTAAACTGAAAGTGTTATGGTACTTGCTCTTTCTACAGGTTACACAGTTTTTATATTGAAGCACTGTTGTAAGTTGTAACTTTCTATTGTAGTTCAAGTGCTCGTTCATATGTAATTTTCCTTTTTTGTTTTGTTTTGAGGAATTACGTAGACCTTTCTATACGCACTGTGGTGTTTCTGATATCTGTATGCTGTTTTATGTCTACGGCTGTATTAACTTGGTCATTCCATGCTTTAGGTTTTTAAAGATGGTGGTAATTATAAAGTAGCATGGTATTTGGCAAAGATTTTGAATTTGAAGGATGGAAAAGCTCTTCTCTGTTACACTGAACTCCAAGCAGATGAAGGTAAGCTGGCATGGACTGAATTGGTGTATGTTTTTCTGGAATTGAATTCTTTTTTTATTTTTTATTTTACATGGGAATATTAATATTAGAAAGACGAGCTTGTGAATCATAAATATTGAATATTGGGTAAGAAGCAAACTTTTGAATGAACAATTACATGTTTGTGGTGTAATGGTAAGTTTGAGAATGGTTGATTGTGGCTCCGTTTAAGGGTTGTAGCTCAATGAGTCTTATCTCAACTATATGGGTTGGCTAACATGATTTTTGTTTTTGTCAATTCACGTAAACTTTATTCCCTTCCCTGGCATAATATTTAACAAACTATAATATATGTGTAGTTATTGTCCTTTGAGAATTTTGGTTCAAACTATATAACAGGATTTCTTCAAGTTCTCTTATTGCTACTTCTGTGGTTTCATTATGAATTTTATTTTCTTATTTTTTTCTCAAAAATCCATTTTGTTTTCTTTCCCTCATTTTGCATGTCTGGTATTATAGCTGTTGCATATTTTAGTCATTATGTTCATGTGTAGTGCAGAATAAGTGAAATAATATTCAATCGATTTTAAGACATGCAAGGCGATGCAAGTTATGTGTAGACAAGTTCACATATGCATGATGCCTATTTTGGATAGCATTTTGAATCTAGTTTATGTTTTGATCTCTTTCACCTATTTACCAAACTCATTGGTTTTTAGGGTCTGGGCAACTTAAGGAATGGGTGCCACTTGAAGGTGATGGTATTAAAGCACCCACAATGCGCATTGCCCATCCTACAACTACCATGCGCTTCGATGGAACTAGGAAGAGACGTAGAGCAGCAGTGATGGATTATAATTGGTCTGTTGGAGACAAAGTTGATGCATGGATGCAAGATTGGTAAGCATGTCTTTTTGAAACATATTCATCTAATTTTTAGTTTAATTAGGTTAGTTATTTCATTCGTACTCTTCTGAATTAATAGATCTTAAGGCCCATACTCTTTTCCTTTTAAGCCTACGGAGTTGATCAAATTTTATTGCGTATATGCTGGTGGGCTGTATGAGCACATTTTCTTGTTCATGCTTTTCAGTTTAGCTTTGTTATTAATTTCTCACTTTGTTTGGAATTTTCCATGTGTAACTGTGCTCTTAATTCTGAGTTGTCAATTTTAAGGGTGAGAAAGCTGATATTTCTGAGATTATAAGGTCTCTTTATCTTACACAACCATCTGGTATTTTTTTCCTCCAGCATACAGACTTGCTAATAAACCCATAATCACCAACAGAGCCGGTCCTGGGTTTTGTAAGGCCTAGGGCAAAAAATTTTAAGTATGCCCCTTTATATAAATTAAACAAAAAAATAAATAAATTATCAACTAATTAATTTTATTAAAATTATAAGAATTTACAAAAGATAAGTAAAGACACTTTGGGGCCTCGTTAAAAAATTTGTTTGGGGAAAATCTAATGGGACAAAACCCCAAACAAAGGAAAAAGAGTACCCTGAATTGTAAACATTGTATTAAAAACGAAGAACAAGAATTTCAGCCAAGTTTTCTGTTGAATTAAATAATAAATAAGAAAAGTTAACAAAAATATATATTACAATTTACAAAATTTATATACAGTAAAACCCCTATTTAAGAATACTCTATATAAGAATAACCTCTACAATATTATAAAAAAAATTGTCCCAATTTGGGCCAGTTATAAATAGGAATAACCTCTAAATTGTAATATGTTATAGACTTTTTAAGTTCCGTATTGAGAAACTATACCTCTATATAGTAATAATTATATATATATATATATATATATATATGAGAGAGACTATTAATTTTAAAAGACTACATTTTCTATAAAAGACTACATTTCATATAAAGAACTACATTTTCCTATAAAAAACTACATTTCCTATAAAGGACCACATTTTCCTATAAAAGACTACATTTCCTATAAAAGACCACATTTTCCTATAAAAATCTACATTTCCTATAAAAAAAACTACATTTTCCTAGTTTGAAAATCTAAATAATTTATGTTTTCTTTAATTTTTGTTATAAAATCTATAAAATCTATATTTTTGTTAAAGTGGATATTTTTGGATGTTCGAAAAATATTTTGTACCAATACCTCTATTTAGTAAATAGAGGTTTTACTGTATCTAGATTCTATATATATCTTAAAAAAAATTATCTTCGTGGATGATTTATTTTCCAACTTTGTTGGAGAAAAGGAGAATCATCGGAAAAAATTTACTTGCGTAGCGTTAAGGGTCGAAGAATTTTTCCTTCTTTTTGTGGCTAAGAGACTATTTTGATTCTCCATATTTATTGATTTATTTTATATTATATTTTATAATTATTTTTTTATTTTTTTATACACATACATAATTTTTTAAAAAATTGGTCCTCGACTTTGGGCCTCAAGGCGTCGCCTGTTGACTGCCCAGTACGGCTCGATCACCAATGTGTGAACTTTCAATTTTAATCCTTTGCAAAAATAGTTCCTCTCTTTTAATTATTTACTCCCTCCATCCCATGATAAAAGCCCTTATTACTATTTTGAATAGTCCCAGGTTAAATGTCCACTTTCCTTTAATAACCAAACTTTTACACATTTTTTCTAATTATACCCATTAAATATCTCATACTTTTCTTATTCTAATTCTCTCTCCATATTTAATAAGTATGGAGAGAGAATATTTTGAATTGAATAGCTAGAAAGTCACTCTCTCACCTACATTGAAAATAATTAATGACATTATTATGGACAATTTTATCATTTCATTCCTCTTCTTAATATGCGTGAAAAGTCCACCAAAACTTTTATCCTGGGATGGAGGGAGTATTTATTTATCTCTCTCTCTCTCTCTATATATATATATATATATATATATATATTTGTGTATGGGTTCTCATTGTGTTAGTATTGTTAGTTGTCTCAAGACATTTCAATTAGAGAAGTTGAAACTACATTTTTTGTGCGATTTTAGCATTAGTTCTTTCCTACATCTTAGTTGCATAAGAAGTTCGTTTCTGAGCTGCAATACATCTTATTAAAGCGTGCTTGGATATACACGGTGTTTGTTCATCTTTTATGATACTGAAGTTCAGACTGATCTTTTCACTCTCAATATTTCACATTCTTTCTGTTAATATTGTCTTAAAGCTGGCGTGAGGGAATTGTAAAAGAGAAAAACAAGAATGATGTAACTACATTAACAATCCATTTTCCAGGTATGTATGATCAATCGTATTGAGTAGCAGAGACAATATATTGTGTATTATTTACAGTTGCCACTTTCTATGGTGGTAAATATAATCTCTTATACAATTTATTTGCAGCTCTGGGAGACACATCAGTTGTAAGAGCATGGCATCTTCGGCCAACCCTCACTTGGCAGGATGGGGAGTGGATTGAATGGTCTGGTGCAAGGCAACGCTTCCCTTCTCAGGTCTTATGCTTTCATGATTATACACTTTGCAATTTTTTTATGGAAAAACGTAATTTGGTATATTACTTCTACTGAGTTCAAAACCTTTTTTCAGGGTGATGCACCACAAGAAAAGCGCGCAAAGCTGGGAAGTCCTGCTATAGAGGCCAAAGGGAAGGACAAGATACCAAGTGGAGTTGATCTTGTGCAATCAAGGAAACATGAAGAATCAAGACTACTACCTTTATCTGCCAGTGAAATAGAATTTAATGTTGGTATGAATACAAGACATGATAACAAACTTGATGCACAGAGAACAATGAGGACTGGTTTGCAGAAAGAAGGTTCAAGGGTCGTGTTTGGTGTTCCTAAACCTGGAAAGAAACGGAAATTCATGGATGTAAGCAAACATTTTGACTCTGACCAGAGCAGTAAGAATTTAAAAACAAGTGATTCAGTTAAATTTGCTAGGTATTTGATGCCTCAAGGATCAGGATCTCGTGGATGGAAAAATAGTACTAAAATTGATGTCAAGGAAAAGCAAGCTCCTGAAGACAGACCCAAAGTTATTAGGTCTGGGAAACCACCTAGTGTTTCTCAGGGAGCAGTACCCCAGAAAGATAACTTGACCTCTGCTAAATCTGCTCCACGTGATGTTTCCATGACAGATCAAATACCAGAGGATTCTATCGGTAATGAGGAGAACAATGCAGGTCAGCAGAACCTGTTGGAATTTGGATCTTTTTCCAATTCTCAGGATACATCAGAAGGCTCGACCTTAGTTTCTTCGCTAGGTCTTCCGCAAGTTGCTCCTAAGAAAGTTCTCTCATCAAATGCTAAATCTGAACGGCTGAATAAAGGAAAAGTTGCACCTGCTGGTGGAATGTTGCGTAAAAATGTTGAACTGCAGGACAAATCAATTCCTGAGGTTGTTGAGCCCCGTAGATCAAATCGTAAAATTCAGCCAACATCAAGGGTAAGTTTGTAACGTTTCATTCTTGCTTTTTAATCCTACCTTTTGTGCTCCTCTCTTGCAGTTGCCTTGATTCATTTTTGTATGTAAGCTTGAAAAACATATAGCTAATGTATCGAAGTGTTGAATTTGAATGCTTAGATATTCTGAATGCTGTACTTATTTTATATATATATATATATATATATATATATATATGCTACTATATTCCATCACATTTCATATGTCTAGTTCTAAGTGGGATGGCATGAGGTTTGAGCTGCAGACCTGTTCTATTGTGAGCTAGGGCTCAACTAAACTACCACACAACCTCACGTATTTGGTTTTATGTTTAACAGATGTTATTTTAATATTTTTGGCATATAATAATGAATCCAACAATTGGTACGTTGTATGGCTTACTGATTTTGTTCTCTGCAGCTATTAGAGGGGTTGCAGAGCTCGCCTGATTTTATACCTTCTTTTCCACATGACAAAAGTCACAGAAGCCAGAACAGGAGTAATTTTAAAAGGTAAATTCAAGATCTCTTCAATTGTAGTGTCACGTGGTTGAAACTGTCTGTCTGGTGGAAACGCATGTATTGTAGAACTGACTGGCTGCTGGATTTTGTAACAGGGAACACTAGCCATTGTTGAGAGGAGCTTTCAGATAGAAAAATGATCTGGTCCAACAATACTACTGGATGAAAGGCATTAATGTTTAGTATATATTTATAGGAGAAGTTAAATCTGGAATTTACTTCCTCTGCTTTAGCTGTAGAATCTAGGTCCTAGATGTTAATATTTATTTAGTTCCTTACAGAATTATGCTGTGATCTTTTAGATTCCGTGATAGGTTGTATATGGATAATGATTATGTTGGATTGGATCAATTTTCGGTCATATTTGTGTTTGTTGATGAGAGTATTTGGTGATGTATGGTATTTCCCTCTTCATGGGAATTAGATTCATGACTAGACGAGGGTTGTGGAAACTTGGTGGTGGAAACTGCTGCCTTCTCTCTCTTATTCAAAAGCAAGGAATTTTATCTTTTTCTATTGTATTTCCAAATTCTGTCTGCAGCTCCCATATATTGTCTATGGACATTTCAAATTTTGCCAGTGGAGACTTCTGCCTTTTATCTCTTATTCAAAAACAGGGAATTTTATCTTTTTCTGTAGTTGCCATGTACAATTTTCAAATTTTGCCATATACAAATTTCGAATGGGACAAGGTCCAAAAATGTTCTTTGATATTTTTCTCAATATTTACCGAGTATTCTATATTTATTTTTTTTCAAAAATATCTTCAACATTACATATTTCGGGTCAGCCGTGCCCCTAGATTTAACGGCGTTGCCACATGGACTAATGTTGCTCATACGTGGCCTTTTGAGTCCAAGTCAGCAACATGGAGGAGAAGAAGATTTAAACCACAATTCAATTGTTTCTCAACAAAAACCCAACTCAATTAATAATACTAGAATTCACCAGTCAACTAATTAACTCATCATAAAATGGACGATCAATCACCACGACCACCATCAACCACTGAATACGCCACTGAGTCACCGCCGAAAATGGACATCCTTCCTCAACCCGAACAACAACAAACCCTACATGTCGACGATCCACTCAACAATCCATTCGGCTCGCTCAACGATCTCTGCTTCGAGCTCTCATCTCTCCAAGACCTTGCTTCTCGCGGATCCTGGCGCTCCATCCTCGACAAAGTCGCTCGTGCCCGCTCCCTCTCTCTCCTCTCAAAACCCCACGAGCACCTCACTTACCTCTCTTACAACGTCCTCGCTCTCACCAAGCTCCGCCTCTTCTCCGACGCCGTCGCCGAGCTCGATTCCCTAGACTACTCCCTCGATAGCCCCGATTACCAATATCAAACATACCCGAATCACTACCCGAACCGATCCGGATCCATGGTCCCCTTCATACTCCGTTTCCTCCACGCCGACCTCCCCTCGAAACTTAACAATCGCCAAGAAACCCTAGATCGCCTCTATACTCTCCTTCATTTCGTCCGTACAAAGTTGAGCGACGAAAAATCAAATGCATCGCGTGCTTTGTGGAGGAAACGCGAAGGTTTTACCATCAATTCAATAATTAGTCATCATTTAAGTCATAAGCAATTTGGAGTTTGTTTGGATTTGATTACGGATTTGGTTAATAAGAGTGAAGATTCAAACTTGGATGAAAATGTTGCATTGTTATCAAAATTAGGTTATATTCAGATGCAATATGGGGATCTGGAATGGGCGAAGGCCCTTTGTTTGATGTACCTTAGGGATTTGTCGCATTCGATTAAGGTGTTGGAGAATGCATTGGAGAGGATTCCGACCATGGCTTTGAATGAAACTCTTGCGGTGAATTTTGAGCGTTGCCACATGGACTAACGTTGTGGTGAATTTTGAGTCCAAGTCAGCAAAATAAGACCACATATGAGCAACGTTAGTCCATGTGGCAACGCCGTTCAATTCAGGGGTACGGCTGACCCGAAATATATAGCGTTGAAGGTATTTTTAGAAAAAAAAAGTATAGAGTGTTCGGTAGACATTAAAAAAAATGTTAGGGGCATTTTTAGATTTTATCCCAATTTTGAATCAAGGTAGTTGTGAATTTGAAATTTTGATTTGTCTTTAAATAATCCGAGAAGGATTAATGTAAATCAATGGGGGCATGGACGATGTTCAGTTTTCCAATATTTCAAATCTTGCCTTCAAATTGGAAGTGAAATGTCTGGCTTCTGTTTTCCTAGGTCACAAAAAAGTAATGATGATTGTTTTGTCGGGAAACTGGAACTATCATGTAATTCCACTAAACTAATACATTAAAAAGCTTGCAATTTTGCCATTACATTAAAAAGCGTCTCCCAAATGCCATTATAATATGGAACAATATTTCACCTTACAAAAAAGCAGCACACTTTTACAAAACCTACTCACCTTGTACCTTACCAAATTACATATGAACAATTGCATCTTATTAGAAATTACAGTCTACCTATACATTTCTAGTTCATCATTTGATTAATAACATAGATATTAGATGGAAGCCAGATGCTAACTCTCTGGGCAGTGGCTCACCCTGCAATGCCATGCTGGATAAAAAAATTGCATGATAAGAACTTGTGACAATGGAAGAGATGCAGCTATCTGACGGATCTAATAATCAATTTCACGGTGGAAAAATGTTTTCTGGGTTCTTCTCCCACCTAGTCAGTCAAAAAGTCATCGTCATCAGCTTCTTCGGTTAAAGACACCTGCATTTTTAACGTGCTCGTATTATTTAGTCTCTGAGTTTTAGCACTTCAATAATCTCCATTGTCTTCATATTCAGCTTGGGTCTCTGGGACAATGGGAACTTTGCTTGAGAGCCGATCTCTATTATAGTTACTTTTAAAGCGAGAGTACTAGAATGGTTTCTTGCAGATGCAAGAAGATGGATACTCATGAAACTCTCCCCGTCCTGGTCTCATCTCTTCTGGTTCTCCCATGAATCCTCGTTGGCATGACTTTACCTTTCTTGCAAATGTATCCCAGCCCATCTGACCACGTGCCATAAATATAGCACTTAGTCTTTTTGCATTTGGTCTGATTGTTCTTTTATGCCCCATGTACCTCCTTTGACCCATGAAAAGAAGAGAATAAGTATATAGTCTAGTAAAAATGACACCCTAAGATCTCAAACAACAAATAAGTGGCAGCAATATTGATAGTACGATTACGCAAAACAGCACGGACTAAGTTTGAGGGAATGCTCTTATAACCAAATTCAAAGAAACATTCACATACAAGATGAGATCAATTCTGCTATGTGGTCCTTGAGATGGATAAATAAAAACATACTACAGTTTATTCACATACAAATTATACTAAAACGTCTAGACAAGCTGCTTCTCCTAATGGAGGGGAGGAACTCTGCAAGTATGCTATGTTTTTGACCAAATAAGCACTACATTCTACTTAAGTTATAATAGTTTTATAAGTTGTAACTACAAGCTACCTTTTCAGTAGATTCTTGCCATTGAAAATATATTTCTATAACATGATTGTTCTACTAATGTCTTAGGGGTGTTTGTTTAGAGCTGAATGGTTAAATCGGTCAGTCATTCAGTGCGTTCGTTTTGAATAAAAATTGTCTGAATAGCTAAATCGGTCAGATTTTTTAGTTGAATGGCCAAGTGTAATTTGTTTGGTTGAATGACTCCTAAATAAAGTATTTTGTATTTTTATTTTTTTTATAATATATTAACTATTATATTAAGTAATATTAAATAAATTTACAACAATTTTGAATTTTTTTCAAAGGGGTAAAATAATAAAAATATGTTATTCAGATATTTCAGACATGTCAATTATCAAACAACTTTTTTCATTCAATATTCTGCTTCAGATTACTTAAACATTCAGAACTATTTCATTCAGTTTTATCAAACACCCCCTTAGTTGGCCTATAAGCATTTTATTCACATTTTCACATCCTGCTTATCTAGTGGGTTTTTTTGTTGTTTTTGCGGAAAATTTCTTATCTAGTGGTCAAGACTAAAAAGAGATGATGGATAGATTGAAGCTTGTATCACGAACTCTGTACAGACACCAAGAGAAGTACTTTAGGTACCTTTTTGAGGAACTTATGACAGAAGGCGTATGCTATACCTTGGAAGACATTTAATGAAACAAAGGAAAATCGGGGATATTTCAGGTAAAGTCCTCTAATTACAAATAAGCCTTGTTGAAATGGTTCAAGGGCGGTCATCCATAGTATGAATTCATACTGTTTAAATTACCTAATGAATATAAGTAAATTATAAGTTTTAAATAACCACCATGATTATGGTAACATAAAATATGGAACATCTACATCTAAAATAAGATTGACATGTTTGGTGTTGAAAAACTCTAAATGATGCTCTTTTTGATGCTTGGCTAGGGACTATAGTTCCCAAGAGTTTTAGGAGTCACTGGGCTATGGTAGCTCACTGTTTGAGATGGCTTTTATGGAGGGAGAAGAACTATAGATATTTTGAAGAGAAGGCTCCATTGTTCATAATGGTTCTCTGTTCTTGAGCCTCCTATTTGCCAGCATGAATCCTTTACAGGTTTGTTGGAGTCCTTTGTTGATTTTGGGTCAGAGTTTGACGTGGTTGCTTGAGATGTTTCTTCGGTGAATGTTGTTAGGCCCTGTTTGTATGGGCCGTCAGGCTTTCATTCTTTTGTATACTCCACAAGTACTCGGGCAGCATCCCCTTTTAATGCCTTTACTAGGGCTATTAATATAGTCTCCTTACTAAATATAAATTAAAAAAATCTTTAAAATAATTATAAAAAGTAAAATAAATAAAAAGTAAACTCTAATGTATGAACTCGTAAAGGGCCATATCTAAGGATTTATGGGAATGGTCATCAACCAATCGAGACATTTTGAAGTAGCTAAAATAAGCATAGTAATCATAGGGAGGTGTCATTTCCACAAGTAAAAATTGATATTTCCAAAAGGTATCTCACATTAGAGTTCACGTGAGGAAAATCATGTTAAATAAATCACGTATATTTCTGTTAATATCAATTCCCAATTCATTTAGAGATGGCAGTTCTACAACTTATTTAAGCTTTGGTTGTTGCAGTTGAAGGCTATTTGGCCTTAGTTGTTTTTAAATTTATGCTTAGTGATTTTTGTCATATGTAATCTGGCATCTTAGACCCTGATACAGTTAGGACGATTACTACCATTGTAATGATTAGGCAATGCCCATTAGCCATTGTAATATGTTCCGCTTATTATACACACAAAACTTAGAAAAAAAATATTGGACTCTAATCCTACTCCTGGGTGCCTTAATAACAGTTTGAAACCAGGGTTATGCAATTAGTTTCCTAGTGGCATGTATGTTCTACTGGTTATTATTAACTCATAGTCCTCCCGAAACAAAAAGAGTCACATTTGTCTTTTATTTTTTTTGTTCCATTGAATCCCATTTTATGGTAAAACAAAAATGATACAATGTCCTAAAATTTAACATCACAATTTCATTTCATGCCATCCTTATTAAACTAAGCACTCAATAAATTTAGGGATAATTGGGGAAAAAATATCTCTAAACAATTTGCAAGTTTCACAAATGGGACTCTTTTTGTGGAATGCACGGAGCAAGTCTTAAGTTGCTTTATTAAGTACAACTGTGAACCATAGCAGTGTGTGCATGGCGTAACATTAGCAGATTTTCAGTATAGCAGTCCAACGGAGATTTAATCCGTACCTTTGACCAGCGAGAATCTTTGCCATGTTTCCATTATTGTTTGTGATAAAGACATCACTCTCATCACAAACAATGTAGTCAATGGCAGCAAGACGAGAAGAAAAGGCTAAAACGGGTTGCAGCTGGTCCCCAACAAGTATCTCCTTTGTGTAAGAAGTTTGGGAAGAGCTCTCGGAGAGGTCAAGAGTCTCTTCTCCACCATATATCTCACCAGATGCAACATAGAGGAATGTATCATTTTAAAACCCAGTGCCCGAAGCATCAAACCCACTTCATGAGGTGTAAGTGGGCATTTCCTCGCTTTCGCTCCTCGTCAGGGGTGGTCTCCTGTGCAAGATGAGGATACAAGTAATGAAATTGTTTGGGTTAGCAGAACAGGTTACAACAGAATTTCAAATGGCCCCCTTCAAGATGCAACTGATCATGCATAACGGTGGCAAAGTTCTTATATTTACGCATCCCAAAGCAACTGTACATATTGTATGTTATAGCATGTTCAGTTTCAAGAAGTAAACAGCACAACACACATCCACAGTATTTGAGTTATTAAACCGTAAATAAGTCATGGAGGTTAGTAATCTCACAGGTAATGTTACCCATCGTTTTCTTATTTCACCAAGCTCATATCTTTCTTTATCACCCCCACCATAGTAACAACCAGAGAAAGCTAGCATATCAGGTTCAAACCTGTCATATAAATAGATCAACAAACAAAATGTAATTAGGCAATCCAGTCTAAATTCATTATTCTGAAGTTTTATGAATTACAATATGCATACAAAGGGATTGTGAATGGGCATTTGACCAGGAAATCGCCCAACAACAAAAAAATGCAACTAGGTCAATAATGGTACTGACTATGAAGAAATGGAAGCATGTATGATGAGTAAATCAGACCAAAGTTTAGGCTCATGTTTTAAGTTATGCTTATCAGATCATGATAATAAACTTCCGACATAATATTGAAGATGGTATACTTTCATTTTCAAAACTTCATGATTCAAAAGTTAGTAACTCTGTTTGGTAGGTTTTTGATTTTTCACAATATAACACGTGTTTCAATGGAAATCTTAGTGTTCAGTGTCTTCAAGAAGAAGTTATGTTAAGGCAAGGGATGAAATATTTTATATAAAAACTATATATGAGTCCCAAGTTTTATGTGATTGTATGAAAATTTTGTATCAAATTTCAAGAGCAAGTAGAAATTGTTTAGGCTTAGTTGATATCATCTACCACTAGTGATTTGGTTCTTTAAGTTAATAACTGCCAAATTTAGAAGTACATAATTCCATTCCTCAATCCATGTTTTTATGAGTGTTTAAACATGCCCAATTCCCCTATCACCTGCCAGAATGATCAGCTTTGAGGCCATTAATCTGTTCATATTGCATTCAAAGTTTTCAATATTTCATTCTTATAAAAATAACAAAGCTTATTTCATTCTGAAGTAGTTGCCTGCATACACTCTAATTACATGTGGTGTAACAATTAGCTTTTTAAAATTGTTCCGGAAATTCATAAAATAAAAATCTGATCATCAATGCACCACTCATAGGACGTGGCCTCTCTGATATTGAAGAAAGGCTTCATACATTTTATTATCCCTAATTTTGTCCTTTTAATAATATTAGTTTATTTAATTAATATGTTTTACTCCCTCCGTCCCGTATTAAACGTCCTAATTTCCTTTTTAGGATGTTCCACAATAAATGTCTTATTTCTATATTAGTAAATATTTTTATCTTATTTTTTCACTTATACCCTCGTAATCGTTTTAGTCAACTATTGTTGCAAACTTAAGAAATAATAAAACATTTATATTGGGAAGTGATGTATTGTTATACACTTTCTCTCTCATGTTATTAATTAGCGTGCCAAAACTAATTAGGACGTTTAATACGGGACAGATGAAGTTTTGTTTTGTAGGATTTAATATTTTGTTGTAATAAAGTTAAAATCTTGGTGATCAAATGATATTTAATGCTCTTATTCATACAAGGAAATATCCAAGAAAAAATCCTACAACAGAAGGAAAGAGGTGGAACAATTTTGGTGTGCAAGTCAAATCCATCAAGAGAAAGGAAAGTCTATCTAGAAGATCTCCTTGAGAAGACAGAAGTTAATTGTCACTAGGAAGTTGAAACTTACATGGAAAGAGACTGTTGACAGATTACCATATAGAGATTGAAACCAAGAAGGAAAGAAGAGGATAAAAGTAAACAAAAGAGACCAAGTTCAATGAATCTAAATTATGACACAAATTTATTTCTCCTATAAATGGATCTCTTGTTTTATTAGAGAGAAGTATTTCTGTATTAGTTTAGGTTGGAAGTAGGAGTATATTAAATTAATTCTTCATTGTACGTTGGTTGGATGATCCTTAATTAAATGGAGTTTTCTTATTTATTTTTAATTTTCTTCTCTTTTTTATTTTAGTTAGTTTATTTATTTTCATATCTAGTTAATTTTTTATATCTAGGATGAAGATGAAATTAAATTATTGTTCATGATAATATTTTTTTATCTCTTCTATTATTTATGCTTTTATGTTTAATTGATTTCGACTTTATGTTTCGTTATTGAAATACCTTCGTTTTATAGTTCTTATGTATTTTAAATTAATTAAGAGATTTTGATAGATTATTAATAAGATATGAGCTTTTCATAATCCATACTTACTCGAAAAAGTTTTGATGGGTTCTAGTTAATTCTTAAATTTTTA
This sequence comes from Panax ginseng, assembly GCA_020205605.1. NCBI lineage: Eukaryota > Viridiplantae > Streptophyta > Magnoliopsida > Apiales > Araliaceae > Panax > Panax ginseng. The sequence goes on along the minus strand of CM035139.1, from coordinate 1,747,927 downwards.
TAGCTTGCCCACGTTAATTGTAAAATTAATAGAAGAGATTGAATTATATATTATGTTTATTGTTTAATGGATTCGAATTCCTAAATTGCTTTCTTATTATTAGTTAGTTTAATTATAGTTAATCAATTCTCAATCTTTATTTCTAATTACTTAAAATAAATTTTAGGGTCTCGTGGTTTGACTTGCACTTGCCAAATTTATAATAGAGATTGTGTACTTGCGCAGTACATAATTTTAACTCATCAGCCTATAATCTATAAGAAACTACTTAAAAAACATCAGTATAATTTCAATACTGAACAAGAAATGAACCTTAAGTGAACTGCAATGAAGCGCTTTTGCATCTCTTCTGCATTCTCATCACAACCTTCTGACCAATACTCCTTATAGGTTTTGTAAATCTTAAAGCATGATAATTGACCCGACAACGCAACTTCTGCAGCTCTTCTTCAAGTTCGTTAGCAAGCCTATAGTCAAACTTAGTCAACTGAACAACCTGCAAAAGATTTGAAATGCATCAATCAAAGGAAAAAAATCAAATAAAAATAAATAACTGGCAAATCAGCTCCGCCTTATATCCCAAACTAGTTGAGGTGAGCTGAATAAAGAACTGACGAATATATTTAAATTCCAGAATGACAACCAAGGGATTCAGACGACAGATAGGGAATTATTAATTATAGATGTCAATTTACAGATTTACTGAACCAGGTGGATCAGGCATGAGGCACATTTTCTTAAGTTTACATTTTTGAAGATTTTCAGAGTCAAGTAAAGGAATAGTAGTATAGTACACAAAAAGTTAATATGGTGCAGTATATTATACAATGAATATCTTAAATGAAATAGAGTGACATGGCCTTCTTACACGTCTCCTCAATAGTATAGGCAACACTTCATCCAGATAATAGTCGGGTTCAGATTTCCTTGGAACGCAGCGCAGTATATATGGGGCTTTTCCATTGATCTCATGACTTTATCTGGGACTCTTTTGACAATGGTGACGTCCTTGGAAAGGGAAGAGATGAACCAATCAACATCAAAAATGTTGAGGAAGTCGCTGCGTGTTATGCAAGAGTTTCAATAAGGAAATGATGACAAATCGTTTCTCATTATCAAAAAACAAACAAAACAAAAACTGAAAATTTCATGCGTTATATCGATTTGTTGAAAATAACTGTTAAAACATTATAACATTATTGGCCACATTCTCTAACCGTTAAACATTTAGACATAACTTGACATGGTATCAGTTGGTTATGGGTCAAAGACCTCCCCCCTTATGTTATTTGTAGAATTAGATTCTATTTGGTTTGTGCATTACAAGTTATGATGCACCTTGGTTCCTTCTCTCCACATGCAAGAGAGGGTTACATGTGAAGGGTAGTGTCACATACTTACACCATGTTATCAATTGATTGTGCATTCTGAAATGGCTATTAAGCTTTTAGGGCAATTGGCACTTGACAATAACCTGCATAATTTATTGCAACTAAATTAATGAGATGTCAATTTACCTATTATCCTTCCAGAATGAATTATGATCCAACTCAGGTACAACCAGAGTAGCATTCAGAATCCGCGCGACAACTACAGCGTCAGTAATCTGAATGCAAAAAAATGAATTACAAATTTAAACTGTTGAGATACAGAAGTCAATTGCTATATTCCATTCTTACGCGTACATAGAGAAGTAAAGACAATGCAAAAAAATATATGTTAGTGCAGTTATCTAAATGCATATGTAGCAAATAGCAAGAAACGTTTCGCATACTCCTGTTCTTTGTTGGTTTAGCCCTCCGCTTGCCGCGATAAGTAAATAACCATTAGACAATCTCTCACGTACAGCACCTACAAATTATCACCATTAGGGTTAGACAAATTTGAAAATCTTGAAGAAAACAATAAGGGAGAAGTGGAAATATAAACACAAGGAAAAGCCTAAAGGTCAGTAGTTTTAGATACCAAGTAAAAGTCTTTGAATGAAATCAGAGGAAGGGATAAAGCCAACTTACGAGAAAAATGAGGGCCTCTTTCACTGCATCCGTAGTAGAACTTTGAAAACCCAGATTTCCAGATATCCACCGGAGCACGAGCCCCATCCTAAAAGTTAAGTATTTTATGAAATGGCATCATGTGACGAGAAAAAAGGAACTGAAGTTTTCATATCAATCGATACCGCATACAGGAACACGTATAGTAGCAGATGGCGATGAACATGCAAATGCACATAAGGACCTAGTAGTGTAGATGTTCATGTATACCTCTACCAGAAATAGAACACAAGCAAGTGGGGTTTAATAATGAAAACGCAACCGTACAAAATCCATAATGGAACAAACATTTACATAATCATATATTAGCCGAATGAGCAACCAACAGATATTATATATACTGGAAGAGGCCATCACCCGGATCATATAACATGAATAACTCCAATTATGATTTTTCACCTAATAGGCTAAGATTCTATGAAGCTGAATATGAATGCCATAGAATACATTATACAGGAATAATTTTGTTAAAAATAAAAGTAGAATACAAGGAATAACTAGTAATCATTTTCAAGTTTTAAGCAATCACCATATTAGTGCAAACACCTTTCCAAAATCCGAATGGTGTAATTTTCCATGTTCAAATTTACATTTACAATCTCCACAAGACTACAACAAAAATATGTTTATATAGCTGTCCTTGAATTTTCATTGGAAACAATAATTTATTTGATTACAAATGAAATGTCCTTAAATTTTATTGGAAACAATTCAACGACATTCTTAAGCATCATTTTTGAGATGTGATGTTATCATTACAATATGTCACCAATTATTAACCTAATTATAACCTATTAATCATTTGAAAACAATGAACACGGTTATATACAAATATTTATTTAAAAAAATACCACATAGGCTCCCCCGCTGCTGTGTAGATCCGTCTAAAGATTTTTAGACATGGTAATGACTACATCCAGTCACATCAAAATAAGAATCTCATAGGGGTGCTTTCAAACATAACATGATGAGAGGGATTAAGGAAATTCTTATATGGATATAAATGTTTAGAGAACGATAATCTCTTTTCAGAAAAGTGTTGACCAAAATTGATTGAGATAAACTATGTCTCTTTTGTCACGATTCTGCTATATTACATATTTACATCCTAAGTAGGGGGGATGCATTTGGTAAGCAAAGTGGGAAATTGCTACCTTGATTTTAGGAGGATAAAAAAAATTAAAACTATTAAAATATTGTTATTTTATAACGTGTAAAAAAATATAACTTTGCCCGCCATAATTTTGAAGAAAAAAAGACGCTAACTTTATGCTTACCCACCTTGAAGAAAATTCTGACTCTGCTACTGAGATCTTATGGAGTTGTGGAGGTACTAGAAAACAAATATAGCCAATCATACTTTCATTCTTTCCAGCAGAAAACAGATCATCCCATGATGTCACACTAAATTAGTAAATTACTCCAAGTTCACAAGGTATTGTTCATATTTTACTATTTTAGGTATTGTAGTTTGTGATTTTCATCATGAACATGATAGAAGGATTCTTAGAAATATCTATGAGTAATGAGTGGCAGATACCTTATATTCAGAACTTATGATTTTCTACATTTAAAACCCTCCTTTCAACAATGTGAAATTGCGCATTTGCAGTACCATCATAGAGAGGACGGGTGTTGAGAATTTAAATGTACCATATGTCTATATCTAACAATTGAGCCTTACAATCCTAAATATAAACTTGTGATATGCCAATAAGTTTTTGAGTGAAATGCTTCAACAAGGGAAATGTAGCTCCTAAAAGTTGAAGAGCTCACAATGTTAAAGACTATGGAACTGGTGTTGCAGTGTTCCAAAGCCAGAGAAAGTGATACTTAAAAATTCCAAGCACAGCCTCCCAGATCGAAGTAATCCAAATTAGTGTGCAACTAAGGAGTCACACGAATAGACAAGAAGTGAATTGTAATATTGCATTGACTGAAACCATTGATCCAATCATCTAGCAGTCACCGATGTGAGCATTGATTGTCTCATAAAATAGAGCGTAATCAAAATATACGACGAAAAAGTCTTGAGAACCCAGTAAGACAACTTTATTTTGGTCCCCTCATTTCATCAACACAAACATCCTTTTCCAAAATGTTTCCCCTATCTTTCCCTATGGAGAGACAGAAAGATAGAGGTGTTTAAAAATAATAATTTAAGCTGAAGGTCATCCCTGATCCCAAGTTATCCGAGTTACAGCAATAAACCACACCTAATTTCAATACTAGTTTAAATAATAGATATCATAATATAATTTTCTACAAACAATGACATTTACTTTATATCAGATCCTAACAAAACAAACAAAAATGGTCAAAACAAAGACAAGAACTACTGAAACAATAGAACTTTGCAGAAACGTTGTCATTCTAATTCTAATTAAAACAGAGAAAAAGAAGAAGAAAAATTCAAAAATAGGCAACACTCATCTTTCCAACATTATAATTCAGATGAGGTAGTGATTACCAGCTTATAGTACCAGCTCCGCTTAACTAGTCTTTGGGAGTACCACTCAAGATCAGAAGTCACGTGTCCAGTAAACAAGGAAATTAAACCCAAAGCAAAGAGCATCAGTCCACAAACCAATGACCACCGGATCGGCCGGCGTTGAGCCGGCGCTGGAGAAGACCAACTCCAGCAAAAATGGTGCTTGTTGTTTTGAGGATGCACCAAAGCCAGGTTATGATTTGCCCAAACCAAAATCCCTCCACTAAATCTCCAACCTTTGGCCACACCCATTGCAAAGCCACTCACAGTCAAAAAAAATTCTCACTAATCTCATATTCCACCTAAAAACCCTTTCTTTTCTCTCTCAAATGCAGCTGAGTCAGATGTAGATATAAATGTGAATGTGAAGAATACAATTAAAAACCTAATTGAGATTCAATTAGGGTTTATATTAGGATCAGTAGTACAGGATTTGTAAAATGTTGGGATGCCGTAGGGGTAGGAGAGAGCTATTTTAGGAGAGAAGAAATTCGGCAAAACTAATGAATACTCGATTGAATTTTTAATTTTTTAAATTAAGTTATTGAATTAATTTTTATTTTTAAATTGGATTATTCCGTTAAAAAAATTGATAAATATTAATTTTGTATCTATGTGGCGCTGATGTGGCAAAAAAAAATATTGCTTATGTGACAAAAAAAATCAAAAACAAATTTTAAAAATAAAAAAATTAACATTTTAAAGTTTTAAAAATAACAAAAACATAATAAAATAAAACAAAAAAATACAGATTTTTAAAAAAAACAGATTTTTAAAAAAAACAGAAATTTTAAAAAACAGATTTTTAAAAAACAGATTTTTTTAAAAAAAGCAGATTTTTTTAAAAAAACAGTTTTTTTCCAAAAAACAGATTTTTTATAAAAACATATTTTTTAAAAAAATAGTTTTTTAAAAAAACAGATTTTTTTTAAAAACAGATTTTTCTTTAAAAACACATATTTTCTTAAAAACAACTTTTTTAAAAAACGGATTTTTTTTAAAAAACACAGATTTTTTAGAAAAACAGTTTTTTTAAAAAAATCTGTTTTTTAAAAAAAATCTGTATTTTTTTGTTTTATTTTATTATATTTTTGTTATTTTTAAAACTTTAAAATGTTAATTTTTTTATTTTTAAAATCTGTTTTTGATTTTTTTTGCCACATAAGCAATATTTTTTATTTTTTTGCCACGTCAGCGCCACGTAGACAAAAAATTAACATCCGTCAATTTTTTTTAACGGAATGACCCAATTTGAAAATAAAAATTAGTTCAGTAACTTAATTTAAAAAATTAAAAGTTTAATCGGGTATTCAGTAAAACGTGTCAATTTTGGTGGTCAAATCGTTAGTTTTGCCGAACAAATTTTCACTTTTTTACTAGTTCTGTAATTTATTTTAGGGAATCGAGTAAAATTGATATTTTCATAAAATTTCATTCACATAAATATGGATATCGTTTTACTATTTATATGACAAAAATTAATATTACTTTTTCTTTTAAAAATATAAATTTTCTTTATTTACCACCTCCATCCAAATTTACAGAACAAATGAAATGATAGATTTCTAACGGAAATGTGAGCGTAATAAATCTTAATATTAAGTTTAAAAACAAAAAAAAAGTGCCAAATTGCAAATCTCACTTTGTATGAACTTCAACAACTACAAATCTTAATCAACAAAAAGTACACTACTAAATTTCTAATCTTGTAATTTTATTTTATTTTTATATTTTTATATGAAGATAGATCAACCTAACAAGTAGGCTTGCAAACGAACAGAACCGTTCGCGAATCGAATCGAATCGAATTATGTTCGAGTTCGAGTTTGATGTCTTGTCAAGTCGAGTTCGCATATGATTTCACGTTCGATTACTTAATCGAACATATTTGTGAACCATATAGTTCGGTTCATCTGTGTTCGTGAACAATTCGATTCGGTTCGATAAGTTTGAGTAATTTGATTTCTAACATGAATTCGAGTGGTTCGTTGATTTTTAACATGGGTTTGAGTGGTTTGATTCTTTATCTATGAAATTTATTAACCGACTTAAAAATTGAAAATATAATCAGCCGATGTATTTCATCAAAATATTCGCGAACTTGATTACGTTCGCAAACGAGCATGTGTTTGAGAACGTTTCCGAACGAGCATGTCCGAGAACTCTATCATATTCGCGAACAACTAATGATCGAACTCGCAAATGAGTATTGGTTCAATCATATTACTTGAATATCAAACATGTTTGTGTTCGATAAACAGTATTCAAGCTCAATTTGAATTCAATAAAGTTCAAATTTGTTCAATTTGTGTTCGACCAACATTTTTATGCGCACGATCGAACTCGCATATTTACAATCATGTTTTTTTTTAGGTCGAATACTGCAAAAAAAATATGTATACAGTGTTGATAGTGACACAAAATTCTTCTTTTGAACTTTTGAGACACGTAATTTATCGGGCTAATGACGGTGACTAAATTTATAAGGGGACAAAAAAAAGGACATATTTGAAAGAGAAAAGACAAAGAAAAAGAATAGATTACATGAAAATTATAGTATTGATTTTGTTGGTACTGTCACTAATTTTGAAGGTTGATGCTTGGTTGGGAGACAAGAATTGCATGGGTCCCGTCCACCCAATATTTGTTAGATCCTCCAAACACCAACAGGAACAGGTAACAACTGTTTGGATTAAATTGGAATTAGAACTAGTACCCCTTTGTTTCTCTTACTAATCCAATCATTCCTTTAGATTTAAGATGAAGATTTTATTTTGTTTAGTACCATTAAAATTATATTATCACAAAAGTAATATACAGTTATTGTCAAAGAATAATATTTTTTTACAAGTGTTATTTTATTTATTTCGTATTTTACAATACTTTCATAAATTAATACTCTCAGGTCCAATTCAAATATTACGGGAAAAACATGAAAATGGATGTAATAAATAGAAATAGGGAAGAAATAATTAGTTTGAGAATAGTTAGCATGAAATTAATTTTGGTCAATTAATTAATAATATAGTGTCGATACAGGGCCGACCCTGAGTTTTTAAGGGCTTAAAGCGACAACAAAAAAAATAGGCCTATTACGAATTGCTATTAAGATAGACATAAAAAAACTAAGAACTTTCTTTGAACAAAAGAGCATCAATACGAAATAATACTAAATATAATAACCAACTATTTCAATATTTTCAAAACATCATTTAGATACCATGTAAGACCCCAACTTTTATGAATAAAAATGAATTTTCTATAAATATCATTTTTGAATATTATGGAATAAATTTAATATAATGTTATAGTTGTGGGTAATATTTATAAATTTTGCAAAGTACGCAAGTTGTTATATAATATTCAATTGGTCTGAGAATATTCGCTTTTAACAGGAATATTAACGATTTAATGATACAATCATTATGTGGACCCCATAATGTAATTATTATCTTGATTGAGAAAACGCGACAAAAATATTTTATTAAAAATAACGACGAAAGTTTTATCGTTATCTTTGTTGAACTACTCTAGTAGTAAAAGTACGATGTCTGGCCAGAATTAAGCGTAGAGTAGCACACCTGTATTGATTATTGATGCTTACGTGAGAAGTCATTCAGTTTTATTCAATTATTATCAATATTTTATATATTATTAAATCAATAATTGATTTGACAGAGTTATTAATATTATTATTTGCAATATTAACGATGTCTAGAAGTTCTGCCAAGGAAAGATTTGGTCACCTAATTGTGCGCCAATAGGGATAAATCCTTATTGGAAAGCCCCATCTTTCTTAGGAACGACGACCTGGTCGATTAATAGTGTGAATAATAACAATGATGATGAAGTTTTATTTTATTAGTATTATTAATGTAATAAAACAGAAAAACTTTTTATATAAAACATAATACTTTTATAAAGTTATTCGTTTTATTAGGCTAATAATAAAAAAATCTTTTATATAAAAAATGAATACTTTTATAAAGATATATGTTTTATTAGACAATAATTAGATTATATTATATTTTATTATGCATAGTGTTTGTATAGTGCTTGCATAGTGTTTGCATAGTAAAATCTTTTTAAAAGTTATTCGTTTTATTAGATTATAAATAGAATATATTATATTTTATTGTAAACCAATCTGGACCGTCCGTTTAAAGTAAATCGATATGGACCGTTCATGGATTGGTTACTATTCAGTCTATTCTTCTATAAATAGAAGTTCATTCATTCATTATTTCTTACGAATTCACTAAAACTGTAGAGAGAAACTGTAGAGAGAATTATTCTTCAATAATCTTAAGCGTATTTCTTTAGCGTTTAAGAAAGCTTTGAGCGTAGTGCAAGTTTCTTCAAGTATATCCCCGCCCTACCGTCAGAATACTCTTCTTTATAAGGTAAGGGTATTATTTTTTTTATATTCATAAAGAGAACTTCTGTTATTCTATTCTTTATTATTCTATTGGAATAACTCAGATACGCTGATCTCACCCTACTTGGTGATTTCTCATTATTATTACATTCTTTATTATTCTCATTGGAATAACTCATATACGCTATTTCACCCTATACTTGGTGATTTATATTATTCATTGGAATAACTTTGATACGCATGGCTCACCCTATACTTGGTGATTTCATTGTTATTCCATTCTTTATTATTCTATTTGAACATTCTGTCTCATGGCTTTTCGCCTGACCGATTCCGCTTTTATTATTCTCATTGGAATATCCTGCCTACGCGCTTTACTGCCGGGACCGGTTCCGTATTTATTATTCTCATTGTAATATCCTCGTCTCATGCGCTTTTACGGGACCGATTCCGTTATTTATTATTCTGTTGGAATAATCTGTCTATGCGAAGTACCGCATGCATGGTGATTTCTGTTGTTATTCCATTCTTTATTATTTTGTTGAAATATTCTGTCGGTGTGTATTATGCCTGACCTGGTTCCGTTATTTATTATTCTGTTGGAATAACCTGTCTATAAGAAGTACAACATACCTAATGATTTCTTTTGTTATTCCATTATTTATTATACTCAGTTGGTTAAAGTTTTGACTTCTATACTCCATGAAATTGGTGGAATATCCTTGATATTTGCGCTTCATCCATTATCTTTTCGTAAAAATATTTTTCTGAGCATTCTTAAATTTTACTCTACAAAGAAGTATCATGTTGACAATTTGGACGTTATTAGTTCCTTAATAAATTAATTCTTAAACTTGTTTTATTGAATTCTTATATCATTGTCATCATCCTCATGTTTATATTTTGTTGAAAGTCATCTATGGCCTGTAGTGCATAGATGGACTTGGTATGATTATGACCAGGGATTATTCGGTGTAATCATGACCGTAATGTTACAAATGATGTGGTAAAAGTCTTCATTGGCCTGTAGTGCATTGATGGACAGTTGTTGGCATGATCATGACCATTGATGAATACACACGAATATCCTCGACACATAAAGGTATGTAATAATTTATGGTTGTGATACTAATGAATATCATCGGTCAGAAATCTTGGGGATGATGTGGATTATTTATTAAGCCGAGTACCAAATGATAAAAGTGATGAAAAACTTTTTAATTCATAAAAGATAGTAGATTTTATTCTCTACTTGACTCTTTTAATAGATTGCAGATGTTCACCAGTAGTTAAACTTGATGTCTATCAGATTTTATCGCTTTAACATTGTTGTAGACTAATGATAATTTATTCTCGCATTATCTTAGTCATAATATTTCTTCTTGGGCTAGTTGAGCTCACCCTTTCTTTCACTTTATTTCTTGAGAAAATGAGAACGTGGCAATGGACTAATCGGGAACGGAGAGTGACGGTCCAGATGATAGTATTAGTAGTCCTCACTATTCTGTTAAATAATGTGACAATAAATGTACTGATGACTTATTCTGAGAGTGAATATTGTCTAGAAGACAATATTTATTTTAAAACTCACAGCTTTCTTGTTGTATATTAAAGATTGTATTTGTATTATGTACCATGTATTTGGCGACTCAGAATAGGTGATGTATTCCTATTTTGGGGGCGTCACATACCACATTATCACTAAGTCTGCAATTGAGATTTGGGCCTATTTTATTATGTAAATTTTTTGTTCCTTTAGATTTAAACTGACGTGGACCGGACTCTTTTTTGTTTGGGTATATATATATATATAACATAAAAACCTCTTGGAGGCCCTAAAAATTTATCAATTTTAATGAGTCTAAAATCCGGACATCTTGAACAGATCAGAAGATAATCTCTTTTTATATGTCAATACTATATTAATCAATTTATCATAAAATTAACATCACAATAACCGAATCCAAATAGTACTCCGACCCGCAGACAGCAACGCAAAACAAAACAACTAAACAAGCATCAAGTCACAAGAGATGCAAAACTTTTATGAGTGGTGAAATGAGGGAGGGGTCACTTTATTATTATTTTTTTTCCTTGGCATGACCGTGGAATTAATGCGGAACCACGGGCCAGATATTTTCTTACTTTGAAACTCCACTTTTTAGAGTATCATCAAAATAAGTGTCAAGCGGTCACACTTTTATCCCTTGTTATTTTAGTGATTTTTTTAAACTCATATTTTTTTGAGAATTATAATATAATTTTATAATTAAATACATCATTATAATATTATAATATCAACAAATCTCACATAAAATAAAAGGTCAATCTATTTCACAGTATCTTAATTTTAATCATTAAATTAAAACCTCATCAACCCCTTATTATTATTATTGTGGTATAATGTTAAACCTTATCTTAGGGTTTTATTGGATATTTCAATTGTCTACTTTACTTTGCAAATTTAAGAAAGAAAAAAATTATTTTTCTGTTCAGTTGGATATCTAATTCTGTAAAATACACAAATTCAAAAATGGTAAATTTTTGGGTTGAGTAATTCATGATTAAATTCAACACAAGGCCTTGCACAATATTATTATTATTATTAGGGGAGAGGTGGGTTTTGTTTGTTTGATTAATTATGAAAGACTCCATTAAAAGAAATGATTAGCGGATGACTTTATTGACTTGATTGCACGCACATCAGAATTATATATCTATTAAAATAAAACAATTAGAATGTATATATATATATATATATATATTATATATCTAAGAAGGTGAAAAGTAGTAGTATTCTTCAAAATAGGAAATAATAAAAATTAATTTTATCAATTTAATTTTAACACATATTTATGAACATATATCATTCTCTAAATAAGTTTCGATTTCTACTGCGTACTTGTTACTACTCAAGCACGTGTAAGATGAACATGAAACGTAGTAAATGAACCCATATGTGATATGTACACTGTCCAGTCTCCAGGTAGTACGGTAAAAAACAGAAACCCAGACCAGTTATTAGTTGTGTCGACCACCTCCATGTACTTCTGCATGTGAATATTCATAAAGCTTAAGTTTTACTATTTTTATTTTCATTCTTGTGTAAATTAATACTAGGAATTCATGGAACCTTAAATCTCAACGACCAACAGTTTGTTTGTTTTTTTGTTAAATGACGGATTAATTCAGTCATTCAATTCGTTTGTTTTTTAAAAAAATTGTCTGAATAACTGCACTAGTCAGCTATTCAGACGATTTAAACTGAATAATTTAGTCCAATTTTTTTAGCGGCTGAAAGTTGTTTTTTTTACAATATTAACTAATATATTAAATAAATTTATTATAATTTTTTGAGAATTTTTTAGAGGATAAAATAATAAAAATATGTTATTCAGATATGTCAATTATCAAAAACTTTTTTCATTCAAATTCAAATTCAAATTCAAATTCAAATTCATTCAATTTTTATCAAACACACCTAAATATAGTTTGCTTCGCGTCTGGTTAATAATCAAGTGACACTTGACATGACACGCATGATTTGGTAAAACCGTAAAATTTACACCCTCGCCCAACAAAAGTAGTTACATTTATAAAATTTGTAAACATTAAGTATATATGTATTCTCTTCTCCCATATTTTTGCCCTTAATATTATAAATTATTGGCGTATAATTGGTAGTATAATAATAAAATTATGGTGATAAAAATAGCCATTTGTTTTTTTGGGAGAAACAGTAAGATATGACAACTAAGGCTATTTTTGTGGAATCATGGGAGTATAACTTATTGTGATATTAAATATTATTAAAACACCGTTTCAAAAGGGATTAAAGATAATTTTCATAATTTACTAAGATAAATATTTTATTTAGGAGTGCTTTAATAAGAATGAAATGTAAGGATGAAAATGATTCCAAATCAATTCGAAAAGTACCTTACTTAAATTATACTACTATGAAATTTTTTTCAGGTACTCAAATTTGTACAGGAATTCGAATAAAATTTTGTAATTTTTGCTTAAGTTAGAATTTGACTCATTTTATTGTACACGAGTTCAAATTAAAATCTCTAGCCATGTACATAAAATAACCATGTCATGTAATGATGCACTATAATTGATTTCTTAGGTTAAATTCTAAATGAGTACAATAGTTTAAAGCATGTTTTGGACACAATGATATATTATGCCAGTCCAATAAACTTTTTGATTGTGTCTATATATATATATATATATATATGTGAGGAGCTCTTGGTCAATATAGGATCCCGTTATTATGAAATTGAAGTTAATTTCATGATAAATTGATTAATTTGACTAAGCATAAGAGAGATCATCTCATAATTTGTATAGTAACACTATATTAATCAATTAATAAAAATTAATTTCATGTTAACCACTTACGTCAATATATAATGTTACTCCACATTCCACATGCATGCATTATAAGCATTTTAGGGGAGCTAAAAAGTGTAACAAACAATGCAGGAGAAGGTTGTTTTTTAAAACTTTTCAAAAAAAAGAAGAAGGTTTATTTTTAAATAATGAATTGAAAGCAGCACAATTATCATAAAATCTTCTCACTTCTAAACTGAAGTTGGACTGTATTTCTGTTAATTTGATTGAACTCCAAGCCCATTAGCTTGTATGGGTCGAAAATTTGATTGAAATAACTTTTTAAATGGGCCATACAAATTGTTATTCTAATTTCTACAAGCTCATTTAGCTATGAAAGTATTTTTTGAGGTGAGCCTAAAACCCTAAACCCTGGCCCATAATAGCTTTAGCCAAAGTTTCTCACATCACCCGTTGTCCTCTCAATTTTCTTGTCATTAGTTCGAACTCCCAAATTTCTTACAATCGATCTCAAAGATGGCTTCCAAGTGCAGCAGAATAATTAACAGGGCTTCAATATCGTCCTTCAAATCCACCATTAAATCGAATATTCAAACAGCTTCCAAAGCTTCCATAGACAGACCTTCGACCAAATCGACATCATCACCACTTCGCCGATTCTCTCTCTCCAGGTATTTCGATATATATATATATATTATAATACTTCCACCGTCCCACAAAAAGCGTCCCATTTTGCAAATTTATGGGACTTTTTTTGTGTGACGGAGGGAGTATAATTAAATCTGAAATAACAAAGTGATTGAAAGGTGTTTTTCTTATATAGATCTCCGTCGGAACTTGGATCCGTGCAGTCGTTGTTGCCTCTACACAGTGCAGTTGCCGCGGCGAGGATGACATCATGCCTGAGCCCAGCTTCAAGGAATGGCAGAGCTCTTTCACAGGGTACACTCTGCCGTACATCTCCCAGCCTCTAATATCTTTTCTTTTTATTTAAATGTGAGTTTTTGCATATTTAGTTAACCTTATCGATGGCTTGTTTAGTCTTTGTTGTAAATTTATGCATTTCTATATTTGTTGTTCAATTTGAAATTTCAGCAACTAGTAAACAATGTTATGGTAGAAGTATTTAGAAATAGCTTACAATGTATAAAATATCCCAAATGAAATTAATACAGGGGTAATATGAGATTTTTTAAAATGAAAAATACATCAAATTTATGATTGGGGAATCATGTATTTATTGACCAGTCTGAAATTATGCGTCTTAACACTTACAAACTTTACACACCATTTAAAAATGGGTGTGTTAAAAGCTTTTGATATTCCTGAGGAACACCTTGATCTAAGTGTTACTAGTTAATTCGTTTTTTGGTATCCATACTCTTTCATAATACAAGTTGGGCACTATTCTGGGGAAAGTGCACTGATCAGGTATCTGACTGGAAAATTTGGTTCCTGCAGGCACATGAGTTTCCCAAAGCTTGAAAGAATTGTACTGGAATTTTACAAGACCTGCCAATTATGATTCATGACTCATGAGTTCATCATTCAGAAGTATGAATGCTTTATAACAGTCTTAAAAAGGTTTAGGTATAGTTTTAATAGATCGAGTTAAATTGATTTACCATCAAGTCTCCAAATGTATTTGTGTGCGCCACTTTTTATTTGAAAGTTTACAGTACAACTTAATGTAGGAAGCAGGATCCTTTTATTTTTGCAAGAAATAAAGAAATTTTGCTTGGCATGCTTCTTTACACTTGCTGTTTAAATTTATGATTTCTCTTAAACAACTATTTTACCACTTAGTAGTTAGTAATAGTTCTTTAATATGACCCTCGAGCTCTCCTGTTTAATGGACACTATATCAGTTACTGTCATAGGCTTCTTTAATCAGCTTGTTGAATTCATCTTGTTTCTTGTTGCCTAGGTGCTTCCCCATAATATCAGTTACTGTCCTAGGTAAGGCTGTAAAATGAGTAAACAGTTCAGGCTCAATTCGTATTCGCTCGACTAAAAGTTCGATTCGAGCTCAAATCGAAATATAAATGAGTCAAATAAAATTTTAAAATTCGATAAATTACTCGAACCTTCTCAAATTGTAATTTTCTATTGATACTCAGATCATATTCGTTTGAAAAGTTGAAACTGCTCGGGCTCGATTCGGAATCGTACTCGACTCGGTAGTTAAATGAGTTTCAATCAAATCTTATTTTATACTCGATAAATTTTGTGAACCAAATTTGAGCAACTCAATACTCGGATCGACTCGGTTCGTTTACACCCTTAGTGGGCTTCTTCGATGATCAGCTTGTTGAATTCATCTTGTTTCATGTTGTCTATTGATTCCATAATATTTGAAGAAAACTGTATGTAGATAAGAATGATACTCTTTTAAGTTCATTTTGTATTTAAGGTGCTCCCCTTAGCCGTGGATCAAAGTGTTTTGCCCAAGATTGATAATTCTTGAAGTCTTAAAATCTGTTAGTTTGTTAGCCTCTCTGTTACCTTCGTTTAGTGTTTATCACCTGCCCCACACAAAAAAGAAAAGATGTGAAATTCGTAGTGACAGAACTATTTTACAAATCAAAGAATAAATGATGAGGCTCACACCTGTTAAATGTTAATCTAGTAGGAGAACAATATCGAAAAGCCATAGTTTAAAGCATGAGCTAAGATCATGCAGTCGGACATAGGTTTTAAGGCTGCACACCTAAGGAAAGATGCATTATGCATCAGTTTTTAATGTCTGGAAATTAAGAGATTTGAAACAATTTATATGGAATAGCCTGTATACATATTAAGAGAATATAAGTTGATGAAGCCAAAATCAATTATCCTCTATCTTGGTTTCAGAGTGCTTCACTCTGAGTGATTATCTTTAGTTCAATAATATTACTATGGTAACAAAACTTCTCCTTTTCCCAGATGAAATTGACGGAACGTGATACAATGTGCTGTTCTAGAGGTGGACATCATCATCTGGCTCCAGCAGACCTTAATTGCGTGAATTTTCATTCTACTCATTGTACTTAGAAGATTGACAAATAAATGAACACATTATTAGTAGCGAAATAGGGGACAGGATTAAAAGTAGATGTTTATTATATTTGCATAAGTAACTTTGTTGAAATAGCTCAGCAAAAAGCCTACGTGTTCTTTTGATAATAGGATGACTCGTAGTGGTTTCTGATACGAGTTTTTCTTTTTGTTTGTTTGTTGAATTAGAGATGGGTCTTTCTGTTCCAAGGTGACTCTGTTTGCAGACCATCACAGTGACCTCATGTGAATGGAGAGGCAAGGTTTTGTAACCCGTCCCAGCAAATATTTGACTTCATAAAAACAGCTTTGACGATCACATAGCAGTGAAACAAGTTCAGTTTATTGCAGCGTAAATAAATTTGTTTTTGCTCAAAATATGAAGAAATTTACTTGTTTGCTAGTTCATGTTTTATTATTTGGGAATCAACTCATTTAAATTTTCCCCTTCTAGTCTTAGTGACCTCCTTTTGTTAATTCTTTTTGCTGCTTGATGCTCCCTTAATCTTTTGGGGAAGAACTTGAATGAATGTTTTATTTCTTAATCAATTAAGCTCTTGTTGTACTTTGTTCTTTTATTCTAAGCCAAGAACATGCATTTATAATATCTGGAAACACGATATCCTCATCGCGAACCATACCATTATAAGTTATATTAATGGAGGTTCATTATAAGCCAAGAAAGCAAAAAGAAATGGAGGCTGGTTTAAAATCGGATGGCAATAAGATAATGGCTTGGACAAGGTTTTAATAAATGATTGCCAATCATAGTTTTTCTTCCTCAAGTATTTGAGGCATTATAAATGACTACCGGAGCCATGGTCCGTCCAGGTACTATCATTGTGTTCTAATAAACTGTGATAAAAATGTGTTAACTGAAAGATGGTCAGCAAGCACATTGGGAAAGATGGTCAGGAACTGCCTAGTTTTCATAAGAGTACTTGACCGCATTATAATACAGTGTAGTATGATTTTCTTAATGGAGTATAACCAAAAAAATTGTTCTGTTGCTAAGCTAGCGCCTAAGGCGATTTCAGACTTCCTCTTCATTTAGGTGGCTCTGGTAGTTCCACTCTTTATTGTGGAGCTCCAAATAAGTTGAATTGCCCAGCCACAACAAAAGATGAAACTGGGGTCAAGGCCTCGATCAAACATCAAATTTCTCATTTTCTTTGGAGGAGTTGTTAGAAACCTTGTCATATAAATCTCACAAGTTCCAAGGCTAGTAGGATGGGACATATCTAAGAATTTGAATGGAGTCTCCTTGCGAAAGCTTTACCTGGCATCCTTAAATGATCTCAACATGACTGAAAATCCCTGACATCATTTGGGGATGCTGGACGCCTGCATGCATAATTATGCCCTGGACAGAAGTTTGGATCATGCTTACACCACCTCAATCCAGCTACAACCGGCTTCTTTTCTCACATTTTTCTCTCTCATAAGCTTTCTAACTGAACCAACTTCTTCCCATTTTCCATATATTGCATAAATATTAGACATTTTGACATAAACAAACTCATCATCACCCTCCAGCTCAATCAACTTCGCAGCTGCAGCCTTGGCAACATCTACGTCACCACAAGCACCACAAGCACCAAGCAATGCCCTCCAAACCATTCCACAAGAGCCAAGCCCCAACTCATTTATCATATCCTGTGCTCTCCACACTTCCCCTTCTTGCACCATAAGCCTAATGATAGATGAACAATGCTCAGCGGTGGGATCAATCCCATAATCCTTCTTCATTGATTCAAAGTACCGATTTGCAACCTTAAATGGTATTCTATTATGCCAACATGCAGAATAAACGTTAAGAAAGGTGATTCCATCTGGTTTCAAGTCTTTCACCATTTTCAAATTCTCAAAAAGCTCCATCACTTTGGCCGAATTGCCATTGTTGGCAAAGCCAGAAATCATGGCATTCCAAGTTACCAGGTTCTTACTAGCTAATGACTGAAACATCAATTCAGCTTCCTTTACATGGCCACATTTTGAGTACATGTCGATCAAAGCACTCCCGACTACTACAGATTTATCCAAACCAGATCTCATCGAACAACAATGGATCAAAGTCCCCCATGCAAGAGCCGAAATACTCCCAACACCACTTAAAATGCTTGAAAATGTGAACTGATCCTTTTCTATTCCCTCCAGGTGCATTTTACTGAAAAATTCAAGAGCTTCTGGTGCCCGATTCCTGTTTACATATCCTGTTATTATTGAGTTCCACGATGATGAATTTGGATTCGGCATAGTTGCTAAAATTGTAATGGCATCTTCTATGTTTCCAAACTGAGCAATGCCATTAATCAGCTCATTGTATGAGATGGTATCAGGGTCAGGCATTTGCTCCAAAAAGCTGAAAGCTTGTTCGAGTCTTTGGTTCCTAGCACTTGCTGCAATAACAGAATTCCAAGAAATTGTGTCCTTATTATTCATCTCATTAAACAAACGGATCCCCTCTTCAGCGAATCCGCATTTCCCATACATATCAATCAAGCAATTCGAGACAAAAACACTGCATTCAACCCCAAATTTTACAATCTTGGAGTGAATTGACTTTCCTAATTGCAGCAAACTTAGTTTCCCGCAAGCAGCTAAAGCGGCCGTGAATGAGAATGAATCTGGCCAAACTCCAGACTTTTCCAGCTCATGAAACAAACACACCGCCTTGCTAAACTCCCCAGAATTCACGTACCCAGAAATTAAAGAATTCCAAGAAACTACACTTGGTGCGGGAATTTCAACAAACACTTTGTGGGCGCTGTTCATGGACTCAAATTTGATGTAGAAGTTGGCCAGGGCAGTGGAGACGTAGCAATTGGAGCCAAGCCCAGATTGCAAAACGTAGCAGTGAAGCTGTTGGCCATGAGAATGGCAGCCCAAGTTGGTACATGCACGGATTAAGTGGACCAGAGCATGTCCATCTGGTTTAGTACCAGAGTTAATGACTTGGGAGGCTTTAAGCAAAGCCGTATTAAAATTAAGCTCATCATTAACTTGGGGATATCCACTAATTGTAGTTAGGTGCTTTAACAGGAAATAATGGGGATTTTTTAGTGGCTTGAAAAGAGATCTTCTAGGCATAGCTTTGTACACATTATGATGATAACACAAACAAATACCTATTTATATATGGAAAATAATCCATGGACTTTATTAGGGATAATTTATAAATTTATTGAGTTTTACCTACATAAATTTTATTTAAAAAATTGCTATTGAGAAAATTTATTAAAATAATAAATATATAAAAGTAGAACTTTCATACTGCTTCAAAATTTTGTAACTCATGGTACTGAAGTGCAATTACTTGGTTTTATAATGAAATTAGCTTACAAGTCCACCACAACTATTTTCTATTTGGTTTATTGAGAATATATATATATATATATACACACACGGTTCGGATCTTAAATCCACTTATTATCTAACATACCTTGCTCATTGTAAGACCCCAACTTATTATAAATGAAATTGAATTTCCTCTATTTATTATTTTCAAATAGTAAGTGTTGATTTGTTTAATGTGGTTAGTTATGGGTAAAATGCGCAAATATTTTAAATAAGCAAGTGGTTATAAAATATTCATTGTTGTCGGGAATATTAAATGCGACCTGCCATGACCTTTTATTGTGGGCCCCATAACGGAAAACGATTAGATGAAGAAAACGACAAAGTATAAGTTGTTTATAAAATAAAACAGTTATTCTTTATCATTAATCTTGTTGAAATACTTGGTGGTTAAAATACAAGAAGAGCACGGTATTGTATCAATTATTGATTCTTAAGTAAGAAGGCACTACTCATATGATTGTTATAGCAATTCTTCGCTCAATATTTTATTTTATTGATTCAATAATTGCTATGTTGATATTTTATATTATTGTTGTTTCAATAATTGTCACACGCACGATATTTTTTCTTTATCAAATTAATAATTCATATTATTTGAATAATATTATTAGATAACATTATTGGCAATGTCTAGAAAGTTACATCTAAGGAGAGGTTTGGTCACCTAATCAATTGCACTGCTAGATGAGGAAATCCTCCTTATTGAAAGCCCCCTATTTTTTCGAGAACTATGCAGTTGTCGAGATTGTGATTACAGAATATTATTTATGAATAATTAATTATTGATTATTATGATAAGGAAAATATTTATTTTATGTGGATATAGATGGAGAAAATTTTAAAGTGACAATTGTTGAAAAATTGATATCTTATCTTTTCTGATAAAATAATTTATTTAATTATATTATTATATTTTAATAATATAATAATGATGATATTTTTACAATGAATGTGGATATATGAATATATGAGGAGGAAGAGTATTTTTGTAACTAAAAATATTTAAAACATGTTTTTTATGTTCGTGGATCCTATTTCTTGACTGAAATTTGATTATAACCTGTAAAATCGTCCGTATGTGGATTTCAGTCAACTTCGGCTTGGAATTTAGAAAAATTTTCTTCTGCAAAGTTGTAGATAATTAAATTTCATATGAAAAGGACATAAGATTCAAATTTTTCTGATAAAAGGGCTATTTATTATGAATTATTGAAGTTCCAAAGTTCCAGAATAATTGATTTTTAAAATTTTAATTATTTTTTTTAATAAAAACGTTTTTGTTAAGGTTGGTGGGCCCCACTTGTTGTTAAACATGCTGAAATTAGATGATTCAACGTGGGCGTAAAAAATTTAATATATATATTAATATTTTATTAAATTTTCTACTTTGGTGTTTTAAGCATTTTCCTATAAATAGGGTGCTTAAGTTAAAATTTAAAATAACACCAAAAACAAGTTTTCTCTATCTTTCTCTCTCTATATTATCGAGCGTATTCTTGTGAGTATTTTGAGACTTTGAGTGTTGTTATACTGATCTAAGTTCCTTCAAAGACTATATCCAAAAGATTCTAATCAAGTATCGCATTTTTCAAGTGAAGGATGTTATTTTTTTATAAATGATATTATTTCTTTCAATATCATTATGCCTAAATATTGGAAAGATTTTTCTTGTAAAATTCTTGTCTTTCGATTAATTTGGGGAGTTCTTATTCACGATACGACCACTATTCACGAATCTGACACTATTTACAGAAAAATTAAAATTTGTTTTTTGTCCAAAATATCTATTATGGATACTAGCTTTGATTGTATCCATGTTTTGATCATTCTTGAATTTTACTTCACTATGGTTATTTATGAAGTATATTTGAACTTGGATTGTGTAAAGTACGAATCCTTATTATTTGTTCTTTTGTTTCACTGGATTCGTTTTCTTTAAAATATTTTTCATCACCCTCAACCCTAAATAATGATATTACTGAATATCTTTGGCCCGTAGTGCAAAGATGTACATGTGTTGAGATAAATATGACCAACTGATGAATATCTTTGGCCTGTAGTGCAAAGATGAATATTTGATTCAAGATGTATATTGATTAATGTTACATGGATAAAATATTGATGATGGACTTTTAAATTCATAGATTATAGTAAATTTCATTCTCTACGTAACTCATCTATGAATTATTATTTCTGCTGCAAATATTGATATGAAACTTGTTGTCTATTGTATTTTATAAGATTTTTTCCTGTTGAAGACTAACGATAATTTGTTCTATATTATCTTAGTCATAATATTTTTTACTGGGCTAGTTGAGTTCACCCTTTTCTTTTTTGTTCCATTTTTCTTCTCAGGAGGCGAGAATGTAGCGAGTTTTAGTCGGGGTGTGTAATGATGGTTCTAGAGAGTTATTTTAGTAGTCCTCATCATTTTTATAAAATAATGTATCAATAATTATAATTAGGACTTATTTGAGTGTTGATATTGTCTAGAAGACAATATTTATTTTTAAACTCACAGTTTATGTGTTGTCGTATTTTGCACGACAATTGTATTAATAAAATTGTAGTTATTTCTGTACCATGTATTTGACGACTCAGAATGAGTGTTGTATATCTATTTTGGAGGCGACACACTCACCCTCATTTAATGACGGACTGGACGACGATTCAGTGCGTTGTTATATATTCGGTCGGTCGCTAAAAATTAAGACGACAATACCGAATCGAATCATCATCCGGTCCGTCGCTAAAGAAGGATGAACAAGATATATTAAATAAGGGCCGAGATTGAACTTAATTTTCTTCCAAAACTTATTCAGCCGCAACTCTATGTAGCGGTCAGGCAAGGCAACAAAAAAACTAAGTGTCAGTATACGTTCAAGGAGAGAGAGAAACAAGTGCAATCAAAATTATTAATTAATATTTTGGATGAGTAATATGTACTATTAGTTACTTAATTATTAATTAAGGAAATATTAATTAATAATTTTGAGTAATATATTATTTATTTATAATATTTATAATAATTTTGAGCAAATAATAAATACTATTATAAATGAATATTATAATAATGTTATAATGAAATGATTTCACTTATTTTGATATCTCCCAAATAAAAAGAAGGTTGTATAAATTAAGACAACTGAAAATAATACTCTTCTTTTTGAAGACAAAGTATTTTTTGACAATAACAAATATTAAAATCATGACATAAGAATTCATTGTTAAAAGTGTAAAATTCATCATTTTTAAATATTACTCCGTCATTTTTAGAGACGAATTTTGAACTGAAAAATATTATGTATGCCTATTTGTTAAAAATGTGGGATATAAAATGTTATATTTTAAAATATAAGATGTAATATACAAAATGAGATAAATTTAGAAAATCAAAGTGCATTTAACTCAAGAACAAAATATTAGCATGGGATGGGACAAGGCAGGCACAACATGGTAGCTAGTCAGCTTTGTAAATATTCTGGACTTTGTCATAGTAGTGGGGGTTGGGCTCAAGTCCAGACTAGTAGTGTTGATGATGATTAGTATGGGCCAACCCCAATACATATGTATAATAATATATTTTAGAGTTTCAGTCAGATGAACTCTCTCTCCTTGATCAGATTGTACTGAGAGAAATCAAAGCCACCACATCAGAACCAAACAAATATAAAAAACTTTTGGGCTAGCTTAGTTTGTTTAATTACATATTTTGTTTGAACTTAGCTCAAATCAAGTTTAAACGATCTGAATACGGATAGCTTAATTTGCTTACAATTACTAGTACTATTACATACTGGGATGGGATAATTAATAAGTCTACTTCCTTGATCTTTCTTTTTCAACCAAAATTTAATATTAAAAAGAAAGAGAAAAGAATTTTCATAATTTCATGGGCCACATTGCATATTGTTAACGTCAGGATCTTCTCCAACGCCTTCCGTCACGTAAGAAGCCTTTTGATCTTTTGCATAATAAACACCACAAACTTGATAAATGGACCACGGAGATAGGCTTTCGAGGCGTGATGAGAGTCAATATACGTGTTCACAAGGTTAACAATGGAGGATGTAATGTCTAATGTATTGAGAGTGATAATAATCCTCAGTTGTGTGTATGTGTGAATATGAATGAGAACGTATATGAGAACGTACCTGTTTGTGAAGACTTCCTTGCCATGACATACTACAGGACTTGCTTCTCGTGCTGCCAATTCCTCCTCGACACTGCTGATCTCATCCCCTCTGTCCTCTGCCGGCCAACTGTCCAATCCTTATTAATGCCATGTAAGATATCAGTCAGCCATATCTTTGCCATCATCACCGGTCAAAGATGTAGATATTTAAATATATGATGGGTCGACCCACTGATTTGGTCTGATACTAGAAGGACTTAACAAAGATAATAAAATGACTAGGCCCAATAATGTCAACACCCAATAGTGAAGGCCCTAAATTTAATCAATAAGTAGCGTCCATTCGATCCAATAGGAGAAATATCACGACCCAACACATATAATAAATTTATATAATTGACTCCGACAGGCGACAGCAACACAAAATTCTTAATTTATTATTATTATTCATCATCATCATATACTTATAACTTACTTGCTTGTATGGTCATATTGTAAATTCTGACTTGAAAAATCTTTGAATTATTGAACTCATTACTTCCAAATACTTATCATATTGTTTGCTCCAAGTGGAGATTAATTATATGTTTGCTTTAACTTGTTATTTTTTAGAAAAACATGGCCGTCCAATCAAAATGATGCTACATTTTAAATATATTTAGAGGTTAGGACATGGGAGCCTTCTAACTTCTAAGTTCGAATAAAAATTATTATTATTATTACTTTAATTTACAAAACCTCCTAAATTTTAATACGAACTGAGGAATTGTTTAGCTGCTCCCCTCTCAACTTTTCGGCATGGGACATTGGGACTGAACAAGAAAATCGAGAACCAGATGGAAAAACTACCTAAGAAATTAGAAGATGCAATTCCAAATAGGCTGGAGAGAGATTTTCTTTTTCTTTTCCCTTTTTTTTAGTTTAGAGAGAGAAAGTAAGTGGGTTTAGATTTTAGAATTATAGAGAGAGAGATGAAAAGGGTAGAGAATATTGGGGAAGGGCCAGCAGAAAAGCAAGAGAATTTGGGGGGAAATTTTAAGAAAGGAGCACTGCTGGTGGTAGGGAAAAGAGGGGGACATAACACTCCAGTATTACCCTCATGGAGACTGGTACAACTCCCACCTGCTAATTCTGATCTTGGTGCGCATGATAGCATCATTAAGATCGCCCCTTTCCCTCCTGTCTCTGCTAGAAAGCTTGCTGCCACCCTTTGGGAGCTTCATCACTACAACCTCCCCATTGCTAAAATGCGCCAGGGTTTCACTGCTCCCCCTCCTGGACTCCGCCGCCACCGCCGTGATCCTTCACCCAGTTCTCCTGAACAGGTACAACCCCTCTTTCATATATGTATATAAAAAAGGTTGCTTTTTTGGAAATTGGGTATTGATTGACTAGCTTTATTGCACTTTGTGAATTTCCCAATTGTGGGATTGAATGTTTATTTATTTTGTAACTGATTCTTTGGTTTCTTGATGGGTAGTTTCAGTTTGTGTGTTCTGTTGGCACTTGGCACTGTGTCATACACTCTCCCTACCAAATTAGATATACATTTACCTTTTTCGTCCGTTCCAAGTTTTTAGAGGTTTAGTTTTAGTTTATGAAATTCCTAACATGCCATTACTTTTATACATAGTTGATTGAATGATATAATGTTACCACTGCTACATTTCAAGCCAGGGTTAAGTTTGGCAAAATAAAAATTATCCTTAAAAGTCGTCATTTTACAAATGTTTCTCTAAATTTGGAAAAGGAGTATGCCAGTAATTTTTGTTCTGTCGTCGCTGATTGACTTGTTATGGTAGGATGTTTCATGGTTTCTCTGTTTGATGTAATATGCCTCTTAGGCATGCTGTCAGACAGACACATGATTATCTATGTTTGTAGGTTTCTGTTATTCATTCTATTTTGTTGGCTACTGTTGATGTAGGAGTGAAACTTGTTGGTACTATAAGTTCTGTTATTTGACTCAATTGAATTTGGGTCTCATTTGCACTATCGTTGCCAGTGGACTTTGTTCTTTTCTGCTATCATAAATGGTTCCAGATAAGACCGTCTTGAAGTTCAATAGATCATTATTTGCATCTGTAATTAGACTATTTTTCACATTTATATCCGTAGATGAAAATTGTAGAATGTGATTTTAATTTCATAAGACAATTGTTGGTCTTTTTATCGTGATTAGAGCTGTGAAGGTGCATCTATCTTATCAATCTAAAATTTTCAAATTGTGATATCCTAACATTCATGATTAGTTAATTTAACCGTGTGTTACAAGGGACTGACATAGATGGTTACCAGAGTAGGTATAGTGAAAATTGGTCATCTCTCTCTCTCT
This sequence comes from Panax ginseng, assembly GCA_020205605.1. NCBI lineage: Eukaryota > Viridiplantae > Streptophyta > Magnoliopsida > Apiales > Araliaceae > Panax > Panax ginseng. The sequence goes on along the minus strand of CM035139.1, from coordinate 1,721,779 downwards.
CAAAACGATGATGCTAGAAAAGAGTTATGTACATGTTATAGGACTGCAATAATATTGCTTTGTCCTGCTGCTTCAAAATATGTACTACATACAAGCAGGCCGAGTTTAAAATCCACTGCTTATCCATTTATGGTAGTCTTTGATTGACGATACAGCCTGAAAGTGCAAGTAGTCTGAGGAGGCATGTTGCTGCATCACTTATGCAACATCATCGATCAATACAGAGGAACAATCATGCTATACAACCTGTATCGTGTGCAAGTTATGGTAGTTCCATGGAGGTAAAAGTCATTGAGTTTATTTACTTTTCCCTAAAGAACTTGTTTTTGCTTTCAAATGTATGTGCATGATTTAATGAAAGTGAAAGAAAATAGCTATTTGAAGATAGTCTTGTTTTCTCGCTCCCTATAACTACTACTACTAACGCTGCTGCTTAATACTACACGATCTTAATTTTCTTGCTAAAAGCAAGCAGTTTTGTCAATCTCGACTTGTTAAATTTCAAATGCATCCGTCTTGTTTCCCTCGAACCACTTGTTGTTGAAATTGTGTATGTGCACACCTAGAAGGGGGATGAATAGGTGTGTGCATGTGTTAAACGGACTATGTCAAATTTAATTTTTTTGCACAGGTGTAATCTAAATTAGCCGTCTATTTTAGAACCTGTCTGTTTTGAGCTGTCTGTATTGAGTTGTTTTTACAACTCTTTCTGTATAACTTCAGACTTAAATGAAACATGTATGCAATGATGTTTTTGATATATTCTAATGTTGAAAACGAACAACCACCATAGTTAAATCAACTGAAAATATAAGGCAATAATCAATCACACATCACACCAAGATTTATATTTGGTTCAGCCCCCTAAACCTCCATTCTATGGGCCTACATCCAAGGTCAGGTATCAATTGATACCCAACAGATTTTCTTTAATATTAATAAAGCAATTACAATTATATCAACTCCCTATATATACAATAGAATTCAAAAAACTTCTTGAGCATACAACTGAAACCTCCTCCCTTGACCACCTCTGCACCCTTGGACACCTCTGCCTCCTTGAACTCTCCTTGTACGATATTAAAGGAAACCTCTTTTACAAGATATGAACTTTAAGAATAAAAGGGATTACAACTGAACACTATGATTTCCAGCAATAATACTAAAATCAAGGCACTTATAATTTTGCTAGAAAGATAGTAACTTTGTAAAACTTTGTTAATAAACTTGAAGTGTCATATTTATATAACCCAAACCCAATGGATAGCTTGTTGAAGACTAACAAAGTTTGTTTTAAAATATCTGGAAGATTTGAGAGAGGACAAACTTTGAAAGACCAAGTCTTTATTAATTTAGAAACAAACCCACATGTTTAAAAACAAACCCCATTAACAACCTGACCAAATTTAATGTAGGATGATTTTGAAATATTAACTTTTCCCTTTTTATTGAACATAATTTATAGATAATATATTTTGAAATCTTATCCAACACAATTTTGGTAACAACCAATATCTTAGAAAGATAGAATAAAATCTTATCTAATTTAAGTCCCTTTTTTTAAACTAATATCTTTTAAGACCATAGGAGTTTGAATTCAATTACTATAAAACTAACTAGATATGGAAATAGTTACCAGAAAATTGATGACTAATTCAAATCTCCCAATCAATTCAGTTAAGGTATGGTAAAATAGGATTTTTATCTTTCAAGGAACTTTTACCATAAAAGACTTTTATCAGAAGATAGCATTTTTAATTTGATAAAAACTTTATGCCTTGATTCTAGGATTATGCTAGAAACCTCACATATATGTCTTAGACCCTTCCAATCTTTGATCTTCATAATCTACTGTATTTGAGCAATATTTTGAATCCTTGAACTTTCAATAAATTTTTCAACTTGTAAAATATCCAGCAATCAAGGTCCAAACCTGCAAAATTATAATAACGCTATAATAAAACAACTTGTCATCATTAAAACATATAAACCAACAGTTGTGTTGATTTTATTCGAGACCAAAGTTTTAAGAAAGATGTAAATACTTGGTTAAGGAGATTCAAGTGGATGTAATGGTTGGAAGTATGATAGTGTAGGACTTTTTACCACGTTAATAAGCCTTGGACTATAAAATGTTGGTTTCTTTGAAATTTATACATGTATCAGTAGTTATTACTATATATTTTTAATTTTTTATACCTTCTTCCTCCTCTGAAGAATGTCAATATTATTTTAGCTTTTAGGTGACCAGGGCCTTTTTCATATAGACGTCTTAAACCAGTCAAGTTAGTGCAAGCTCAAGCCGTTGAGATCCGCTGAAAAAGTTTTGGGGTGCTTAACGAGGAACAAAATCAAGTAGTTGTGTTTGGCTCAAGAGCATGCCAGAAACACATTTATACATGATATCTTTTATTAGCTACTTTATAGTTGAAAATTAAATCATAAATATGTTTAGAGGTTATCTTAAATCCGTGTTCGAAACCTTTGACATTCTTTGAGGAATGTGGAAATGAGTTGCTTATTAGAGCATTTACAATAGTTTCCTTATCTCTATCTCTACTCTATAGTACTATTGGGTCATTCTGCAGGATAGAGATTAAATTTTTTCACTATATACCCAACAGATTCCTTATAATTATTCTTTAAATAATGAAATTCAAAATTTGAAAGTTCCAACAGTCAAAACATATTTTGACAGTGGTAACTATTTGACGTTTGTATTGGCTACTACTACCTATTGTTTTAATTATAAAATTGCTATTAATTTATTAATCTTTTTTGAAGTAAGTATGTGATATTTTTAAATTTAAAATTAATATAAATTTAATCAATACATATTGTAACTTATTTAGCAAAAAAATACTAGTACTTATAAAATTTATTATTTTTACAATTCTTAGCAAAATTATTAAGTTTGAGAATGCATCAAATTGACTTATAAACATTAATAATAATTTTATAATTTATAAAATGAGAGTATAATTTATCAATTGTATCCCATTGTAAAATAACTTTTTTATTTTATTTTAAATTTTTATGGAGTGAGTATTGAATGGATTGTAGGCGCAAATGTACATAAGATCAATATTAACTTTTAAAAAGTTATTTTGTGATATTTTAAATTTAAAATTAATATGATTCATTTAAAATTTGAAAATAATAAATTTTATAATTAATAGTACTTTTATAATATTTATATTATATTAACATGAATTAAATAAATTTATATCAATTTTAAATGTGAATACGTTTGAAATTAATTTTTTAAAAATAAGTCAATATTAATTTTATAATTTGAAAGTGAAGATAAGTTGGATAATAATTGATGAGTTGTCCACTTAAATGAGAGTGTGAAATGTCATTTTGCATACATAGAGAACGATTTTTGACTCCCTCATATAGAGATTAAAATAGAGAGTTAAATAAGGATAAAGAAACTGTTGGATAATGATTTGTTGATGTATTCTTCAAAGTTGGGGATAGAGATTTTATTAGGAAAACTGTTGTGAATGCTCTTATTACCTCCATTCCGTAATAATAGTCGTTTTAGCTTTCATGCACATGAATTAAGAAAGTCATTTAATACTATCATTTAATAATTAAAATTTGTATTAAATTTCATGACTACTCCTTTATGGGAAGTTGAAAACTACTAATACAAGGGAGAAGATTTCTTGGGACAATGAGAGAAGTTAGGGATGATATTGGAAAGTAAATAATATATTTTTCTAGAAAGTTGTAAATGACAAATAAATTGGAACAAATTTTGTCTTCTAAAAAGTCAATTATTATGGAATGGAGGTAGTAATTTGATTTTGGGATATTTGACTTCCTTTATCATGATGTTACTTATTTAGTTGGAATCTGCCTATTGCAGTCATTTGAAGATATCTTCCAATACCCGATAGGAATTTTCAATGATTATTAAATAATGTCACCCATATAACAGCAGTCTTGGAATCCCTCAGAGATTTGGCCTTCATGCCTGTCTTTGGCGAAACAGTTTCTGCTATTATACCACTCACATGGCTTCACATGTTTTTTCCAAAAGGTGGCACCTTATAATCCTGCCGTGAGACCTACCAGCTCTGTAGACTTTAAGAGAGGCATTGGTGAAACTAGCTATAGCCTCAAAACATCTGCGGAACTGCTAAAAGTTCTGAATCGAATCTGGAGCCTGGAAGAGCAGCATGCGTCCAACATTTCACTTGTAAAAACATTGAAAAAGGAGCTAGACTATGCTCGTGCCAAGATCAAGGACTTGGTTCGAGATCAGCAAGGTGATCACCATGAGATGGATGAATTGATGAAGCAAATTGCAGAAGACAAGGTGGTTTGGAAGAGCAAGGAACAGGATCGGATCAATGCTGCCATTCAGTTTGTGAGGGATGAACTAGAAGATGAAAGGAAGTTAAGGAGACACTCAGAGAGCCTGCACAGAAATTTAGCTAGGCAGCTCTATGAGGGAAAAACATCTCTTACTAATTCCTCGAAAGATCTGGAGAAAGAGAGAAAATCACGGAAGCTGTTGGAAGACCTTTGTGATGAGTTTGCTTGGGAAATAAGAGACTACGAACAAGAACTGCATGCTTCGAAACAGAAGTCTGAGAAGGACTGGGCCAATAAGGCTGATCGTGATAGGATGATTCTCCATATATCTGAATCATGGCTTGATGAACAAAGTCAGATGAAAGTAGAATCTCGGTCTGGTTTGGGAGAAAAGAAGTCAATTGTGGATAAATTAACTGCTGAAATAGAGACTTATCTTCAGACTAAACGTAGTGGTAATTACCAAAGCTAAGTTAATTTGGCCCCAAAGGATCCCTCCTTCAGGCGGAGCTCTCTTGAATCCATCCCCTTGAATGTGGCTCGAGATGAGGGTGACGAAGATGATTCTGCAGGCAGTGATTCACATTGTTTTGAGCTAGACAAACCAGTCACTAACTTGAAACCAGAAGTTGAAGAAGATAAAGAAAGTAAAAGCAATACAAACTTTAACCCAAATGAAACAAAGAATAAACTTGCATCTCTGGAAAATACAAAGGGTCGTCATAAGACCAGCTTGCAGGTGAAATTTGAAGAACAGATGGCTCAGGCCGTATTGTGTAATAAAATCAAGAATCAAGCTAAGGATACTGAACAGGGTAAAACTGCAGATGGGAGCCCAGTTGAGGTAAACATATCAAAAACAAATGAAATTTCTGAAGCCACAGAAGAGGATAGCCAAAAAAAGACTAAAGCTGATGGATTTCATGATTCAAGCTCAAACTATATCGATAATTTGATTAGGAGTGGTTATTTGTTGTAAGAAAGTGGGAACTTGCACTTTGAGAATGATTACAGGTTAACTTCTGGTGATAACTCTACATGGAGGACTCGTGCTAGTCCAGTAAGACGGTGGGCAGTGAAACTCCCATCACAAGACATTGACGTACCTGAGTCATCTTCAAAAGCGCCTTCAGAGTTAAATGTGAATACTTTGAAGGAAAAGCTGCTTGAAGCAAGAACCAGGGGTCAAAGATCAGGCTCACGTTTAAAAGGCTCGAAAATTTCCTTCAAGGCTTAAGACAAGAGGTGAGCTTTTAGCTTCATAAGTTGCTATATATATTTAGGCCTGAAAACAAAAGTCAAGACTCTTTTGTATTTTGTGTAAATGTTAGCCAAAATACTCCTAGTGTAAATGTTTTCTTCATTGTAGATGTAGTTTTATCTTCATGTAACTAAAATCTTGGAAATAGAATATATCAGATGTGTATATGAATAGTATACTGTGTATGTATGTCATGGTTAGTTGGCTATACATATCAAATGGAGTAACAAACCTTGAAAGTATCAGTGCTTTGTCTTCTTTATATCCACCTCAGGCTGACCCTCCCTTATTATTGCATTAGCTGGCAAGTCAAATCTCGGAGATGCTCCATTGCTCCCTGCAAGACTCTAATTTTTATCCAATTTGTTAGCTGCTTGTCACTAAATTATGCTATTCTCCCGTGTTCATGCATCTTGTGGTAAGCTCATAGCTCGTTGAGATAACCTGTGCTTATGCAGATCATATTTGTATTTAAATCAAATTAATTCCAGAATTTGGTTTTCTTATTTTAGTCAAGAAATTAATTATTCATGAGAAGATGGTGCTAAAATTTGGATTTTATATTTTTTGTTAAATATTCTCTTGTTTCCAAAATAGATGTAAAAGAATATTAAAGGATTAGACAATAGGCTTTTAGAGATGTAAATTTTGTTGAATCTAAAAAATAATATTAATTAAATAATAACATAACTGATCAAACTACATAATATTAATTAATTTTTATTAGTTTTTTAGTGTTATGGGATTGATTATCTTTTAGTTTTGCAATTAGTGAAAGGGAATTAGATCCGTTAGTTTTATCTTGCAAGTGTTTATATGGACAGTTTTTTAAAAAAAATTATATTACAAGGGAATGGTTTGATAAAACTATGGATATTCTGCTATATTTGTACTTTTTAATTGATCTGCTACACTTCTAAGATTATATTACAAATATCAAGAATAGTCCTAAATGATGATAAAATTATTTTTATCATATATTTGAGTAAAAAAATAATAATAAGTTACATATTGGTAAAACAAACAGAACTCCAACTAATTCGTAATTATATAATATTTAAATTTTAGGAGAAAAAATTAATATTTATTTTAAATCCGAAATAAACAAGTTCAAAGTCTACTTCATTTTAATTAGTGTTATGAAGCTGACCGGGGTGATGTTGAGATTAAGAAGGTGATGGTAGTACGTACGTAGGTTGAATTTAGGAACATCTAGGCCCCAGAGAATAAAGAAAAATCAAGCTTTTACAACACCAAGATCTTGATATATGATTCCATATATACCATCCTTTTAGTTTTGGTCAATTTACAGCTTGAGCACCAGACATGGACATCAATTAAGCACCAAATTTTGCATTATAACATGCATGGCGCCAACAGGGCTTAAACACGTGGAAAATTTCCATGTGGTCAATAACTGTAAACCATTAATTGAAGACACGAATCAAGTGTAGTGTAAAAAATTTGTTAATGCATAATGGGTTGTAATAACTAGTTTTAGTTGCCTCTAATTCAAATATATATATATATATGGCATATATATATATAATATATAATATATAATATATATGGTGTAATATCCTATCAATCATAGCATATATGATGATATGGGAGAAAGAAATGGTGTGGTGTAGTGTAGAAATGGTGTCCATATTTGACATACTACTATTTAGCTTGCTTATACATATTTACTTGTATAATTCATATATTCTGTTTTATTTAGGGAGGGGGAGGGGGAAGGAGACAGTGCTAAAAGAAATGGGGTGGGGTGGAGTGGGGTGGAGGGTGGCATTTGTCACTTCCTGTTTGCTAGCTAGGACTTGGGAGTAGACAGACAGAGAGAGAGAGAGAGAGATCATGGAAAGTAGGGTTAGTACTAGGATTAATTTTCAGTGGTTGGTGCACGTTTATATATACTTAAAAACTTCTTCAGTCTTGATCATGGAAAGTGGAGGAGGAGGTATTGAAAGATAAGGGAGACAAACTTTAAAGTGTGTGTCTTTAATTTCCTTGTTTGATTGAGCATGATAGAAACACCAAGGTCCTATGGAGATTCTATTTAATTTTCACAATTTCCATTGCCTACACCAAGGTTCATGAAACCCTACCAAGGAACTCAAAAATAATTTAATTTCATTTGTAAAAATGAAATAATAAATTATTAATTTAACAGCAATGACAATATAAAACTATAATGACATATTCGAGGCGTTACATTATTTCTTATATATATATTTGCCAACAATAAAAAGTTCATAATCTTTTATATATGTTGTAAAACATAAATTGACATGGAGACTTATATGTAACATCACCATATTTTTTTTTCACCTACACCTTTTAGAGATATTTGATTTGGTGGATGGGAGTAAACAATTAAACGTTCCATCCTTTAATTCTTCTAAATTTTTTATTTCTAAAGCAAAAATTTTAATAATCTCTACACTTGGCCCTTTGTGTGATTAATACATACAAGTCTTTGCGAAAGAACCCTATTAAAACTGTTATGGTTTTTCCTTGTATTGTGCACAAAAATTAAAAAAATAATTAAAAAATATTAAATATAATATTAATTATCTATAATACCCTTTAAATCTCATTTATTATCATACCTATTTTATACTTTCTCTTATCTATAACATATTATAATTAATTTTCTTAAATTTTTTTAAATGTTAAATAATTTAAAATAAATAAAATCACATAAAATGTCATATATCATGAGTAAACTAAAAACCAAACAAAAAAAAATTTGCTATTGATGAGACGGTTGCAGGAAGCAAAGGCGAAAGAAAATAGAGCAATTTTTAATTATTTATTTTTGAAACAGGAAAAAAATTACAAATTCAGAATTCCACAAGGTAACTTTCGAGTGAGACGTCGATAGAGAGAGAAAATAGACATATTACTAGGCCTATTATAAAATCCATACATGCAAGCAAGATTTGAAACAAAAAAGAAGCGTTGATATCTTAAAGAAAATTAATGGTTTACAGTTATTGACCACGTGGAAAATGAATGTGACTAATGGGTGTGATTGACTTAATTAAATATATATAGTACATTAATTGGTCATTCACGAGTATAATATGATATTTTAAAATTATACACAAAGATTAAAAAATAATTATATAATATTAATTATTTATAATACTCTTCATCATATATTTATATTTATCTCTTACCATCTCTCTCCTCTTTTTCTATCATTTTGAACATATTTTCATGGGAGTGATTAGTATAAAGTTAATTTTAATTTTTTTATGATCAATTCTCTCATTATCGACATTATTATGAACAATTTTGTCAGGTAATTTCTCTCTAATATCTTTAAAAAGTCACTACTGTATTTTTATCGAAAACGAAAGACTAATTTATCGCTATCGAAATTAAATTCATAATAACCGAATCCTATTTTCATGAAGGATAATTTTAAAAAAATTATAATAAATTATATAAAATATAATATAATTTGAAAAAAAGTGAAACCATCTCATATATTTTGATTTTGATACGGAAGGAAAGAGTATAACTTGAGAATAAATATAATGTGGTTACAGACCAGTCGTACTTGCTCAAAACTTCAGTAATCACCAACCCAAGTATAAAGAATTCAAAAAGCTCAAATTAAACAAAAAAGAAAAAATATTCTCTTAATTATAGTAACATATTTGTAAGTACATGCGTTAGATCTGAGATGAGGATATTTGGGTAATTGCACCAACTGGGGGAGACATACATGTCTAGGAACTTGTTGCAGCAAGACTTAAGTGGGAAAAATCCAAGAACACCACCATCCTCGACCATGTGCGACTCCACCCAACTTCAGATCAAACCCTAAAACCGCTGGCTGCAGCACTTATTTTAACCTTGAAACTGCTTTTCAAAATAACAACATAATCAAATCAAACCTAACCTTACTTTACTAGATAGGTTGTTAATTGGAAGCCTTAACAAAATAGAGTGTGTATATATATATATATATATATATATATATATATATAAAACTATAAAACTGAAACTGAAAACGAGTAAACTAAATTTATTCTGTCTGCTTTGAAACCCTAGCAGAATAAACACCAAATGTGGATGGGAATGGAAGGAATTAAGTATCGGAGTACCTTAGCCTGGATACTGTCATAGAGGAATTAGCATCTAATCTAAAATAAAACAAGGGAGTTGCATAGTGTGTTTTAATGGGTTCCTGAATCACAGTTAACTAATCCTATTAGCTGCAAAAACTCCCTGATTCGGTCACCACCGAGCAGTCGGACAACCCTCCACTTACCCAACATGATCCCTTCAAAAACTCTCTGATTCGTTGCATACTCCCTCCGAAGTGGTATTGATTTGATGGTGAAGCTGTTAAATTGCAAATAACCAAGTAACCTTTCAAGTAATCAGACCTAAAAAAACATAATCTTGATAGAAGTATATTGCAGGAATAACACAAACTCAGACATATATATATATATATATATATATATATATATATATATATATATATATATATATATATATATATATATATATATATATAGTAGTTGGTGCACATTTTTCTTATACTATACTCGTAATTATATAATCAACACAAATAAATAATTTTGTGTATTTATAAATAGGCATGATAAAATATTTAGTGAGACAAGGGAGCTCCCTTCAGTCCAAGTACAGGAAGCTTAAGACTCAATCTGCCTCCCGCATCATTCACTCAGTTACCCATTATATATAAAATAAAGAGTATTTGTATGAATGAGTCGGCAGCTAATTGAATCCTACATGCCACCCATGAGTGGACTGAAGAAAGCTCTCTCTCTTCTCCTTCATTATTTTATTTCATAACTAATTAATTATTAAAATACAAATTAAAGCTACAGATATATACACAATGAAAACAACTCTAGCACTACATCAGAGCTGCCTGCTCAATACATAGCAAAAGATCCACTTAGTTATATATATATATATATATATATATATATATATATATATATCATCTCACAAAGAATTTGAAAGAGAAAATAGGTGAAAAGAAGGGTGCATAAAGTTTGGATGAAAAGGAAAAAGAAAGAAAAAAGAAGGGTTAATAAGAAGAGAGAGGGCTAGCTAGCTAGAGGCTTGAATGATATACCGGAAGAGAAAAGTTTCTACTTATTCCAGTAGAGTAGTGTCTCACTAGCTCACAACCAAAGAAACTCTAATGGGGTTTATGAGTTGCGGAAGAGTGGCATTATATAGCTAAGAGAAAGGGAATGGTAGTGATTTGACATTAATACTTATTTATTTATTATGCTAAATAGTAGTAATATATTAAGTAAGTATGAGTATATAGCAATAACAATGCGTACGAAAGGAAATTATTCATATTCTTCCTTTTTTTTTTGCTTTCCTTTTGAACACGCTAGCCCCCAATTTTATTGCATTCTGGAAAAGCCGCTGCTTTTTACTGGCTTTTAAATACTTAATTAATAAATACTCTTGTATACTGATAAGCATGAACGGTATAATGTCAATTAACCACTAATTAATTAGTTAGTAGTACTATATATAGTACTAATTAACATGAGCTAAGGCAAATTAATCCACAAGGTCTACGAACAAATCATATATAACAATCATATGAGCAAATCATAACTCCTGAAAATGAGGTTGTTATCCTTATCTTTTCCACACAAAAAAGAGAGGTAAAAGTAATTTATAAATTCTATATGTTTATATATTAACATATCTTCTGTTCTATTTATTAAGTTAATATTCTTGTTTGATTTATGGGCTATAGATGTTTAATTCACTCCCCTAATCAAAAGTATATTCATGATTCTAAATATACGCTAAATTATTGTTGACAAGGGGAAAAAAAACCTAGCTAGAATAAAAGTTTTTTGATAGGGTTCCATGTAGGATCGTGAACACTCTTTTTCAGCAGGTATAACCCTAATTAGACAATTCCGAGTAGCTAGTTAGTAGGTAGGTAGCTCTAGTCTATATAGCCTTTCTGTGTGTGTACGTATGAAATATTTTATACTCCTGCTTCTCCAACCTAGAGGTAATACTTTATACTCCTACTTTGACTACTTTAATCTGCTAACATGTAGTAATATTCTAAGAGCTTATATTACTAATAATATCTTCATCCATGAGAAGTTAATAATTATGTCTAAATTAATGACTTTTCCACATATATAGTACTAGTTGTATATATGCGTGCCCTCTTCAACATTTTGATTATAAAAACAATAAATAAAGTACTGACCATATCCCTATATATATGTATATCATAAAGTATATACTTAGCAGATCAAAGTACAGATTATATCCTTATATATCTCATACTTAACAAATTAATTATATTTATATACTAATATACACTATAACAGGAACATCGGCATATAGAACAGCTACAACTGATCCGGTATTAAGATATGATACAAGTTTGTTCAAAGTTCATTAGTTTCGTAGTCTCACACTGAATAAATTAGACTCGATAATATATATATAAGAAGTTTCTTTACTGATTATCGATTTATTTTAAATTAGGTGTTTCAACATAGTGTCAAAGTAAGGCTATATATGTTTTTGTGTTGTGGCTCATATTGGATGTAGTAAGAGTTCAAAGTCCATATACGTTATCATTGTACATAATTCTTTAATTACTATGATTCAACCATTCAAAATGGCTTTGGCTACTTTTACACCACTATTAAATTTGACCCTGTGAATTAATTAAATACCCTTGTACAGCTTTAAACCATTTAAAATTATGTACATCTTTTTGGTGGAACAATTCTAGGCTGTGGCATGCATGTTGTTAAATATTTTGCCAGCATAAGGTTGATTTTTACAGGCTTGTTTTGTCTACTTAGTTGTGTGCCATTTTTTCGTAAAACAAGTCCACAGACTTTAAGCCTAGTGTCTCAAAACTTTCATTTGGCTTTCATGTAGCAACAATGTAAAACCTCAATCAGCAATCTGTTCATTACAAAACAATATCAGCAAACTGTTCACTTGCATGGGTCTTCTGATCAAATTCTCCTATATATAAAAAGAAGGGTAACCTTCCGTAAATATAAATTTAAACTTTGTAAACTTCAGTAAAATTTACAAAATGTTTGTTCACACAAAAAATGTAGTCCCTCCTTTTTCTTAAATATAGATTTAAAATTTATAAACAGCTATTTTATAGGAAGAAAAGAGGTAAAAAGGACGTAATTAGGAGCTTCAAGTTCAAAAATAAAGTCTTAAATATTCCTCCCCTTGAGAGAGTAATTAATGTAAAATTGTACCTCTAATTAATTTATTCACATGTTAATTACAATCTAGTAGATGAGATTTACGTATTAAGCGAAACTATCCTTTAATTAATGTACAAATATATATCAGCAAGCATAAAAATATAGCACGGGACCTAAACACATGACATATACTTATATAATTTAGTAGTAGCATTTTAGTCTAATGAGAAATTAAACGAGGAAACCAATATTAATTAGTAAATCGAAATGGTAGATCCAAGCTGAGGCTTCTGAGAAGGGGAAGAGACGACATAATTAGATTCTTTGTTTAGGAGACACACAAATAAAAGACAGTGGGGAGGGAGGGAGGGAGAGAGGAGCTACCTACCTACTGAAAACACCGTCTTGTCAACCCAAAAAGCCTGGCCGCTAACATCAAAATGGTATTCCACTCCTCCATTCTCACTCGCAACTCACTATCCACCTTACCTTACTTTTGCTAATTACTGCTACTCATACCCCCGCACCCCACCCCACCCCACCCCACCCCACACCCCAAACCCCAAACCCCACACCTCCTACTCTCGTCCTCCTCATATTTCTCCTCCTACTACTTTCTATTCCTATATATATACTAGTTTGTCCAATCACCACTTTCTTTTTTTCCTTTCACTGATCCATCAATCCATCTATCCCTTTTTCTGATAATACCCACGAGCTCTTGATTCAGATCATTGGCAATGAGAGAGTAACTGGATGTAGTAACTTGCTTCATTAATTAGTTCCATTCTTGCCTCGTATATTGTTGGGAATGATTCATATATTGGTCAGCGTGTTCCATTAATTACTGTTATGACGAGGATTATAGGTAATCCATATTTGGTATCTGAACTAGTGTGTTCTTTCAATTCTGATTTTCTAGTGATTATGTCTAACACTCAGATCCTAAATTTAACATATATACAATATTATTTTTTATGCAGATCAATAAAAAGTTTAGGAAAACATACGATATTTACAGCACATAAATTTTTAATTTACATGTTACATTTGGTTATTACATCAATTGCGTTGAAAAAGAAAATTTTGCCCTGAAAATATCATCATCTCTCAAAATTTAATGGAAGACGGCTAGGAAATTAGAAGTATACGTAATTGGTTCAACTACTAATTTTAGTAAATAATGGTGTCTTTTCTGTAATAAGTACTACTCCTATGAAGTTAATTTAAAAGAGACACTAGAATGAATTCAAATCTCTCTCTCCATTTGAATGTCTAGTTTCACCCATTAAATGGTGGTCCAATGTTATGTGTACGTCTCTTCTTCCTATCCTACCTACAAAAATAAAAGTTTCAATTATAAACTTTATAATATATTTTCCTTTAAATTTGCACTTAAAATAATATAATATTATTATTATAGTTGTGACCACGATGAAATTGAAAATATACACTCTCATTTTTTTTCATTTGATTTTCACAATGTACCAAAATTTGAATATTAATTTAATCTTACGATGGAGCAAGCTTTAAAATATAAATTTGACGTGCAAATATCATTCATTATTCTATAGATGTAAGAATCGTAAATCATCAAAATCAGTTAAATTTCTACATTCATTCAAAAAATACTGAAATGAGATTTAGATTCATTAATAATATGATCCAAATCTGAACATTAAAAATAGTTCGAATAAAAATATGAGTAAAATTTTTTAATGTGATTTGATACATACTCGATTGATACAGATTCGATTAGACACTCGATACATTCTCTTATAATATATATAAATTAAAATCAAATTAGGATAATTAATTATTGTTTTGTTTTGTTTTTAATTGTGATTTTATATTTGTAAAGTGTAATAGTACATATATTTTCTCGTTTCTAAGTAAAACAACAAATTCAATTTATTATTATATTTATTATAAAACTAGTTATTATGTAGAGACTTGAAAACTCGCGAGTAATTAATTTGAATATCGAGTAATAAATATTCGAGTCGAATCTGAGTAGAATTTTTTAAATACAATTCAAATTTGAGTATGAATTTAATATTTCGAGTAGCTCTTTGTTCGTTTCGATTCGACTAGTTTATACCACCGTTAAGTATCGAAATTATCAACATTCGACTTTGTGAAGAGTTAATTTATAATATTTTTAAATTCATTTTATTTAACTTATTCTTTTCCAAATATAAATTTATTTATAAATTTATATTCATAATATCTCAAATCAAAATTTAAAACTATTTTAGAATGGAAAAATATTAAATTAGAAATGCCCCCATCTTAAACGGGCGAAATAAGAAAGATGAGATTTCTCGCAGACAACGTCAACACTTGCAGTTGCAGCAGGGGAAACAAGTTCCAATGCAAAGCAATTAAGTGAAGATGTGAGAGAAGCAAATATTCATCTACTGTAGTACCCCTCCCTCCCTCCTTCTCTCCCTCCCTCCAACCATAAAACTAAAATAGTATTATTAGTATTGAAGATATTCTCATTAATTTCAAAATATAAAATTAATACTAATTTGTTAAAAAAATGTGCAAGACAATTTATATTTTTAAATGACATAATAGTTAAGTTTAGAAAAATTATAACAATAACTGATCTTATACTTAAAAGTTGTACTCTCTCAATCTCTTTATAAGTGGCATTTTAAGAAGAAGTAAATAGATCAAGAAATTAGTGTTTTATCAAATTAATTAAATCGGATATAAAATCACAACGTTACCTTTTAAAATTTATTGAATAGTTAAAAGAGAAACAATTCAATATTTAATGTTTAGAGATAATATTAAAAATTAATATTTTTTTCTTGAAATCTAAATATAACATATAACAAAGAAGAAAACAATTTCTTTAAAAAGACAGATAAAAAAAAAATTGTTTAATATTAGTTTTGAAATAAAATTGTTTATTTATTTGATGGTAACAACTAAATTTAATAATAATTCTAATATTATATTTTGAATGGGAAAAATTATTACACAAGTAGTAGTAACACTGGAATTAAACGAAATGAGTTTAACTGTGGAATGTTCAACTTAAATTTAACTCTGATAGTTTATTATTTACTTTATTTTTATAAATATAAACAAGTCGGGTTTAAGTAGGATTAAACTGGACCAAACTTAATTGATTTATAATTTTTAAACGATCTGGATTCGATAAGAATATTAGTGCACTAGACAAGTACTCTATATAATATATTGATTGATATATAAGTGAGTAATTGGGACAAATGGGGTTGTCCCATGAAATGACATGGTGCTTGGAACAGCAGGTGGTGGAAAGTATATTACTAGTAGTATTTAGTAGTAGTATTATATTTATTACCCTATCTCTTGTTAAATCCATCGCTCCATGTTTTTTGTCATTACATAAATAATAATGAATGAGTTTTTACCAATTAATTGTCAGCCAGAATAATTCATAACCTGCCCGCATCGTCCTTTGCTTACTACTTCTTTTTCAATATTCTCTCTCTCTCTCTCCAGTTCTGCTACTCAGCTGCACTCACACATCTTCTTCTTATATTCCTTCTTGAATTGGGAGATTTAAATATTTTTAGGAGACCCATATTTCTACACCAAACGAAGCGTATAAATATTAACTCATGTGTTTAAATTTTTATTTAGTGTAAATATATCAATTCTTGGACCCCTTAACTAGTTGCAACTCGTTGAAATCGAAATAAAAATTCAATGTAACTGTTCAACCTACCTAGTTTGTCTAGATCAGTAGTAAATTATAAATTATACCAGCACTACTAAATATTCGATGAATTTTTAACTTTAAAATTAATTTCATTTAAATGCAAGTTAAATGAATTACATTACTTTGTTCCGTGATAATTAAATTTGGCACCTTTAATTAGCTCAATAATCATAGTTGAGCTCGAGTTTTTTTCAAAATATATATGATAAATATAAGGAATTGTTTTTTCAACGAGTAAAATTTGACATTTTCATAAGTTTTGTTACACAAAACCGTTCACATACACCCACATGCATATTTTGATGACTCACGTGACTTGCTCTGCACGTATGCTATCAATTTAATTTGTAAAAATATAAATCAATTCCCTAAATATCAATTTTTTGAAGGCATGCCACATGACTTAGACATACTAATTTAATTTTAATTTTAAATAAAATCATCTAAAAATTTATGCCTAAACATAACTTAACACAAATCAAATCTTAATGTTAGTATTTGGACCCTCTACCCACAGATGAGGCAGAAATGATAAAAGACCAAAGACCTAACCAGTCGATGGGAGGTGACAAGGCCCTGAGGTAAACACCGAAATCCTTTTGAGGAGTTACATTAGTCGCTTGTGCAGCCAACTGTCCTCACATCAGTCACTGGTGCATGGTATGATCTCGATCGTATAAAAATAATAAACATGAAGTTAATTTTGTTGAATTCACGAAACAAGAGATTGGTTCACAAACGGGCTTACGAGGCCAGGAGAGTCACTAACGAAAGAGAGAAATTCTTAAATCATCTTAGATGAGTTGGAATCTACTGAACCCAACCGTATATATGAAAAGTTAAACACTCATTTTACACTAAAATCTTTAAGAAGGATGGATACTATATATATATATATATATACATACAACGTGATAGTCCAAAATAGATATAGTGACGGATGAAACTGTCATTATAATCCAAAAAATCGTCGTTATAGTATGTGTCTGCGTATTAATATCATATCTTTTCCGTATATATATATATATATATATATATATATATATATATATCCCTATTTACTAACGACTACATCGAAAGCATTTTATGTATGGTGGCCCGTGAAGACGTTCCGTTCATGCATATTTGAAAAATTCGGTCGGGACCACACCAAAGACATATACATATACATATATATATATATCATCACTTAATTAATATTTAAAACATATTAATTCTATTAAACGCATATATATGTATTAGGTGTGGATATACTTAAGTTGCTTTATTCTCAAATTAAGATATTCACAATGATGCATCGTTTAAATTCCTCATGTCTGGCACTTGACAATAAAAAAAAGTTAAATTTCATGATTAAAAAATAAATCCCACAAATCTATACAAAAGGATTCATTCATTCTGATCTAGTAGGTAGGTATTAATTTTAATTTCATATATATAATTAGTGAGAGCATCGGACATTATAATTAAGAGACAAGTAGAATTTAACTTTGTAATGTTTAATAAAAGCATCAACATTCTGATAATTAATTAATTTAAACACATTATATATTAAGTGGTTGTGATCAGCTAGCTAGCTAGCCTGCCATATATAGCAATATTTAAGATTGTTGCCCTTTTATACTTAGTGTGATTTGATAACTTGATTTTACATAAATGTTATTCTGTACTATCAATTATTGTTTGTTTATATAAAAAAAAATTCTATCGCATATTAAAAATGGAAAATTGTCTAATAAACCTATAAGTACAATTCAATTATACTTTCGGATTGATTTAAGGGAATTAATTAATATTTTTACGAGTAAAAATGATAATTTTATAATGTCTAGTAATTGGATTCTTGTAAAAAATATCAATTCACTTGATTTAAATATCACCACCCTGTCCCCAAATCAATTGCATTAGATGCATTGGAGGGCGGGATGTAATTTTAAATGAGTTAAGAAAGTTGTAACAAATTGAGAATTGTTACATAATAGTTTTTGAATATATCTATGTAAATATTCACCGTCACATCCAAAGACACACGAGAATAAAATAGTAATAAAAATATTTTTCTCCCCTCTTTTTATTATCATTTTACCTTTAAGTAGATAGTAGTATATTCTAAGTTTTCATCATTATTTTAGTA
Organism: Panax ginseng; assembly: GCA_020205605.1. NCBI lineage: Eukaryota > Viridiplantae > Streptophyta > Magnoliopsida > Apiales > Araliaceae > Panax > Panax ginseng. The sequence continues at coordinate 1,703,099 of CM035139.1, read as the reverse complement.
TATATGTTACATACGGTGAATAAGCACAAATCACTTGGAGGTCACAAAAGAAGGGGAAAATGGCCCAGCCCATGTATAGATTGCTCCTGTTAGTTATAGGCCTGGTACTTCTAGCATAGACAATAGTGCTGGGCGTTTCGAAATGGGCTGTTGGAAACTGGCCTTAATATACAAAAACAATTGAATACATTTAACATACGTTTATGTAGATTTATTTAGGGTCCTTTACATAAATATACAACAAATAAAAAGTAATTACAAAAAAAATGCATCAACCAAATAATTATAAAAAGAATGTAATTATTACAAAAATAGTACAATTCACATTAATAAGAAAACCTAAAATCAAGGACAAATAACTGCCATAATTAATAATTCAAATTCAAATTCAAATATTTGGATCTAACAACAAAAATAAATTCAAATTCAAAATAATAATTCAAATTTAAATATTCAAATTCAAATCTTCATCTCCCTCACATACAATTTGAAATAATAGTCCGTCATTTACCACCACTACTACATCATGTAATCTCCGTTGTCAAAACGCCAACGAGAATAAGAAGAAGATCCATACTATAAAAAGGTTTAAAATAAATAGATGTAACTTTTAATGTTCTGATTTTTTTTTATAACTATTTTGTTACTCATAAATAATAAAATGGATATCTTTGTATGAATGGTTTGGCTACCAAATTGCATCACATTCAAACGAAATTGGTAACTTAATAAAATTGAATTGGTTACCTTGAGTGCGAAGGTTTGGCTACCAACCGCATTATGAAAAATCTGCAGGTGTGGATGTGAATTAGTTACTTTGGTATGAAGGTGTTGTTACCTTGGTACGAAGGTTTGCTTACCTTAATCTGAAGGTTTGATAACCAACTGTATTAAGAAAAAATTTAAAGTGTGGAGGTTGATTGGTTACTTTGATATGACAGTTTGGTTACCTTGGTATGAAGGTTTGGTTACCATCATCCAATATTCATATCCACCATCACCATCGCATGAATCTTCATACCCACCTCCATACCACCTCCATATCAATCAATCTTTTTAGCACTTGGGGTGCGGTGATGGGTAGTGAATCGAAGCTGTCCCCCCACTAAAGGTTTGGCCAAAAGACCCAGGTCTTGAGGGTCAACATTGTTGCATAATATATAATCCGTCCGTCATTGGTGGGCGACTCTGAAAGAAGGCTCAGCCTTCTAAAGCAAACTATTGCTTTGACAATTACATCCCCAGTTCTTGACATTCATTTGCCAATCGATTATTCGACCTTTTATGGAAACAACCTCCACGTCACCTAAGCTCTCTAACATTTGTGATCGGCACTGAAGTTAAAGTAAGAGTGTCCATTTATGGTGAATCTTATGCCTCCATTCTTCTCATGAGGCACCCTATGAATAATAACATATATTTAGTAATTTGTAGCAATTTGTGATTATGAATCATTTGGATATATATATATATATATATATATATATATATATATATATATATATATATATATATATATATATATATATATATATTATAATTATTGAATAAAGAAGAAGAAGGTGTGGCGCCCCAAAATAGGTATACATCACCTATTCACGAGTCATCAAATACATGATACAGAATACAAATACAATCTTTAATATACAACAAGAAAGTTGTGAGTTTTAATACAAATATTGCCTTCAGACAATATCCACTCTCGAATAAGTCCTCATTACATTTATTGTCACACTTTATTTAACAGAATAGTGAGGACTACTAATCTTATCATCCTGGACCGTCCACTCCGTTCCCCGATTAATCCCGGCTACGTTCTCATTTCACTGAAGAGAACAGGTGAAAGAAAGGGTGAGCTCAACTAGCCCGATGAAATATTATGACTAAGATAATGCGAATAAATTATCATTAGTCTTGAACAATGTTAAACGATAAAATACAATAGACATCAAGTTTAAGCTGCAAGCGGAACTTATCAATCCATTAAAAGAGTCAAGTAGAGAATAAAATCTACTATTTTTTATGGTTTAAAAGGTTTTTCATCACTTTTATCGTTTGGGACTCGACAATAAATAATCCACATCATCCCCGCTTTCACGCCCGAGGATATTCATTAGTATCACAACCACAAATTATCCATGCACTACGGGCGAGGATATTCGTGTATTCATCAATGGTCATGATCATGCCAACAACTGTCCATCAATGCACTACGAGCCAATGAGGACTTTTATCACATCATTTGTAACATTACGATCATGCGATTACACCGAATAATCCCTAGTCATAATCATACCAAGTCCATCCATGCACTACAGGCCACAGATGACTTTCACCAAAATATAAATATGAGGATGATGACAATGATATAAGAATTCAATAAAAATAAGTTCAAGAATTAATTTATTCAGGAACTAATAACGTCCAAATTGTCAACATGATACTTCTTTGTAGAGTAAAATTTAAGAATGCTCAGAAGAATATTTCCACGAAAGGATATTGGATGAAGCGTAAATATCAAGGATATTCAACCAATTTCATGGAGTATAGAAGTCAAAACTTTAACCAACTGAGTATAAATAACAAAAAAAATCATCAGGTATGTTGTACTTCGCATAGACAGGTTATTCCAACAGAATAATAAATAACGGAACCGGTCGAGTAATGTCACGCGCCGGCGTGGATATTCAAAAGAATAATAAAGAATGGAATAACAACAGAAATCACCATGCATGTGATACTTCGCATAGAAAGGTTATTCCAACAGAATAATAAAAAACGGAATCAGGTCCGGCGTAAAATGCACAGACAGGATATTCTAATAGAATAATAAAGACGAAACCAGGTCTGGCATAAAACGCACAGACAGAATGTTCCAACAGAATAATAACGAATGAAATAACAACAGAAATCACCAAGTATAGGGTATGTGACGCCCCCAAATCCGGGTATCTTCTAACCCGATAGATGGTGCTACACAGTACACATAACTGTACATTCATTCTATTAAAACGATAACAAAATATGTGTATCAACGACATTCTTATTACATTAATAATATTACATCCCGTTCCCAAGTTCTAAAACCATTCAATTCTTTATTCATCATTCTATAATATATACAACTTACTAGTTTATTACAAGTTAAACTAATCGTTCAGATTCGTCTTGCCTCTATCCTTGTTAGATCCCTCGGTTCGTTCGGTCCTAACTACATTCATATGGTTCAAGCAAGAGTGAGCATAACAAGCTCAGCAAGTACAATAATTTCTTTTAAACAACATGATTGAAACATAGGAATCGTATATCTTCAATAACTGGATAATAGCTATGAAGTACTATCAATAATTCAAAATAGCATTTCTTTTCCTTCAAAACGTTTTACAATACCAATATTCAGTAAAACATAAATTACGCTCAAGACCATGAGCATTTCATATTTTACGTGAAAAGGACAACCCGACACTAAGTTAAATAAGTCCGAAGCGTAGCTTACGAGCACTTCGGGTGATCGACCCACAAGTATTTTCTATGTTGATCAACACTACATCCATTAATCGATATGACGTTTAATGTGACGCCCCAAAATAGGTATACATCACCCATTACGGGTTGTCAATACATGATACGAAACAACTTCTGACAACTTTATTATTACAACAATAAAAGCGTGAGTTTGAATACAAATATTATCTTACAGACAATATCTATACTCAAATAAATCCTCATCACATTTATTGGTACATTATTTTACAAAAATGGTGAGGACTACTAAACAACTCTCTCTAGAACCTTCATTCCATACCTCACTGCATCTTCATTATATTCTCGCCTCCTGAGAAGAAAAATGGAACAAAAAGGAAAAGGGTGAGCTCAACTAGCCCGATAGAAGAATATTATGACTAAGATAATATCTGACAAATTATCGTTAGTCTTCACGAGGGAAAAATCTAATAGAATACAATAAACAACAAGTTTTAAATCAATATTCACAATGGAATAATAATTCATTAGAAGAGTTAAGTAGAGAAGCAAACTACTATCTTACATGTATGAACTTAAAACTTCATTGTCATCTTTTTTATCCTGTAACATCAATCAATATATATCCGGAATCAAATATTCATTTTTTGCACTACTGGGCCAAAGATATTCATCGAGTTGGTCATGTTCATCTAAACACTGCTCATCTTTTGCACTACGGGTCAAAGATATTCATCGAAATCATTCATCTTTGCACTACACATGCTAAAGATATTCAATAATATCATCATTTAAGACTGAGGATGATGAAAAATATTTTTAAAGAAACGAATCCAGTGAAACAAAATGACAAGGATTAAGGATTCGTACTTTGTTTTATCCATGTCCAACAATACCTCAAATTCAAGAATGATCAAAACATGGATACAATCAAAGCTAGTATCCACAATAGATATTTTAGACGAAAAGAAAAATTTTCATTTTTTCATGAATAGTCTTAGTATCGTGAATAATAACTCTGACACTAAAAAGTTCCAAATTTGATAAAACTTTAGATCAATATTTTAGCATAATGATATTGAAGAAATAATATCATTACTGAAAAAAAATAATATCTCTTACCTCGAAAGATCGATGCTTTCTAAATAAAACACAGGATATAAAGCTATGACTTGAACTTTAATCAGATATAGCAATACTCAAAATATACTCAAAATACTCACAAGGATACGAAGCGATAATATAGAGAGAAAAACTTGATTTACAGTGTGATTTTCAATTCTAACCTAAGCACCCTATTTATAGGAAAATGCTTAGAACACCAAAGTAGAAAATTTAATATAATATTAATATATATATCAAAATTTCCTACACACCTCTTGACCATCTGATTTCAGCCACCAAGCACATTTTGATGATGTCCTCAAACATTCCAAAAACGTTTTCCTAATTTAAAATAATTTAAACTTCCAAAAATCAATTATTTGAGCTTGAACTTCAATAATTCACAATAAATAGGTCTTTTGTCGGAAAATTCAAATCTCATGAGTTTTATAGGAAATTCAATTCTCTGACTTTGCGAAGAAAGTTTTTCCAAATTCCAAATGAAATTGACCAAATCTATAAACGATTCGATTTTACAGTTATAATCAAATTTCGATCCAAGAAATGGGGTCCAATTTATGTTTAACATGTTTTAAACATTTATTGCAACAAAAATACTCTTTCTTCAGATATACTCATATATCACACATTCATTGTAAAAATATCACCATTATTGTAAGACCAGAAATTTTTTTAAATAAAAGGAATTTCCTTTATTTATTATTTTGAAATAGTAAGGGTGGATTTGATTAATGTGGGTAGTTATGGGTAAAATCATAAATTTTATAAAATAAGCAAGTGGTTATAAAATATTCATTGTTGTCGAGAATATTCGTTTGGTGGGAATATTAAATCTTTTGGGGATTATTAAATGCGACGGTACAAGACCATGTGTGTGGGCCCATAACTGAAAGCGATTGGAGGAAAAAACAACAAATATAAGTTGTTTAAAAATAACGGCGTAGTTATTCACAATTATCTTTGTTGGAATACCCGGTGGTTAAAAACACAATACGCGTTGTTGCACAAAGATGGCATCAGTATTGCACCAATTATTGATTCTTACGTGAAGGCCTTTACTCAATAATTGTTACGATAATTACTTGCTTCGATATTTTATTTTATTGATTCAATAATTTTTGCATTGATATTTTATATTACCGTTGTTTCAATAAATTGTCATTACACAAATTTTTTCCATTATCGAGACAATAATTCATATTATCTGAATAATATTATTGGATAATATTATTGGCAATGTCTAGAAAGTTCACATCTAAGGAGAGGTTTGGTCACCTAATTACACGCCAAAGAAAAGAGAAATTCTTATTGAAAGCCCTCTTTCTTTGAGGAGCGCTGGTTGTCAATATTGTGATTACGTAATATTATTTGTGAGTAATTAATTATTGATTCATATGATGAGAAAATATTGATTTTATGTGGATATAGATGGAGAAAATTTTTAATGCGACAATTGTTGAAAATTGAAATTTTATCTTTTCCGATAAAATAATTCATTTAAATATATATAATATTATATTTTAATAATATAATAATGGTGATATTTTTACAACGAATGTGGGATATATGAGTATATCTGAGGAGGAAGAGTATTTTGTTGCAATAAATATTTAAAACATGTTAAACATGTCGGTGGACCCCATTTATTATTTGAAATTTGATTATAAATTCTAAAATCACCCGTTTATGGATTTCGGTCAATTTCTGTTGGGAATTTGGAAAAACTTTCTTCAGTAAAGTTGTAGAAAATTGAATTTCCTATAAAACTCATGAGATTCGAGTTTTCTGATAAAAGGGCTATTTATTATGAATTATTGAAGTTCAAGTTCAAAATAATTGATTTTTGGAAGTTTTAAATATTTATATTAACAAAAACGTTTTTACATTTGTAAGCCTCATGAATCACATGTTAAGTTGCTGAAATCAGAAGTCTAAGTGGGCGTATGAAAATTTTAATATAAATTAATATTTTATTAAATTTTCTAACTTTGATGTTCTAAGCATTTTCCTATAAATAGGGTCTTGGGTTAAATTGAAAATCACACCGTAAATCAAGTTTTCTCTCTCTATATTATCGAGCGTATTCTTGTGAGTATTTTGAGTATACTTTGAGTATTGCTATATGGTGCAAGTTCAAGTCATACTTTATATCCGGTGTTTAACTAGAAGTCTTGTCTTTCGAGGTAAGGGATATTATTTTTTAAAATGATATTATTTCTTCAATATCATTATGCCAAATTATTGGTTGAAACTTTTTATCAAATTTGGAACTTTTTCATGTTTGGGTTACTTATTCATGAGTTCTTATTCACGAGTTCTTATTTATGAGTTCTTATTCACGAGTTCTTTATTCATGAGTCTTATTCACGAAGCGTGAAGATGTTTTTTGTGAAATTTCTATCTTTTGGTGTCGTAGTTATTGTTCACGTATCTGGCCTTTATTCACGATATCTACACTTATTCCCGAATACAAAGACTATTCATCGAAAATGAAATTTCTTCTTTTAAGTCAAAATATCTATTTGGATACTAGCTTTGATTGTATCCATGTTTTGATCATTCTTGAATTTTACACCACTATGATTATTTTGAGGTATTTTTGGATATGGATAAAACAAAGTACGAATCCTTAATCCTTAATCCTTGTCATTTTGTTTCAATTTGGATTCGTTTATTTAAAAATATTTTTCATCATCTTCGATCTTAAATGATGATATTATTGAATATCTTTGGCACGTAGTGCAAAGATGAATGATTTCGATGAATAACTTTGGCACATAGTGCAAAGATGAATGATTTCGATGAATATCTTTGGCCAGAGTAGTGCAAAGATGAGCAGTGTTTAGATGAACATGACTAATCGATGAATATCTTTGGCACATGTAGCAAAAATGAATATTTGATTTCGATATATATTGATTGATGTTACAGAGATAAAAGATAGATGATGAACTTTAAAATTCATACATAGAAGATAGTAGTTTGCATTCTCTACTTAACTCTTCTAATGAATTATTATTTCACTATGAATATTGATTTAAAACTTGTTGTCTATTGTATTCTATTAGATTTTTCCCTGTTGAAGACTAATGATAATTTTGTTGTATATTATCTTAGACATAATATTCTTTACTGGGCTAGTTGAGCTCACCCTTTTCCTTTTTGTTCCATTTTTTTTTTCTTAGGAGACGAGAATGTAGCGATTACTAGTCGGGGTATGGAATGAAGGTTCTAGAGAGAGTTGTTTAGTAGTCCTCACCATTTTTGTAAAATAATGTATCAATAATTATGATGGGGATTTATTTGCGTGTGGATATTATTTCAGATTGCAATATCTCAGATTTAAACTCACAGCTTATATGTTGTAATAATAAAGTTGTAGTTATTTCATACCATGTATTTGGCGACTCGAGAATGGGTTGGATGGAATGGACCTATTCAAGGCGCCACAATTATTATATTATTAAAAATATAATAATATATTTAAATGAATTATTTTATTAGAAAAGATAAAATTTTAATTTTCAACAATTGTCACATTAAAAAATTTCTCCATCTATATCCACATAAAATCAATATTTTCCTCATCATATAAATCAATAATTAATTATTCACGAATAATATTACGAATCACAATATCGACAACCAGCGAGTTCACTCGGAAAGAGGGGCTTTCAATAAGAATTTTTCCTTCTTGGCGTATGATTAGGTGACCAAACCTCTCCTTAGATAGAACTTTCTAGACATTGCCAATAATGTTATCCAATAATATTATTCAGATAATATGAATTATTGCTTCGATAATGAAAAATACGTGTAGTGACAATTATTGAAACAACGAATATAAAATATCAACACGACAATTATTGAATCAATAAAATAAAATCTTTGAGCGATAATTCTTCGTAACAATTATTGAGTAGTGCCTTCTTTACGTAAGAATCAATAATTGGTGCAATCTTTGTGTCTTCTTGTGTTTTAACCACCGAGTATTTTAACGGTATTAATTGATAACAACTTCTGCCAGTTATTTTTAAACAACTTATTTTTGTCGTTTTCTTCCTCCAATCGTTTTTTTCGTTATGGGGCCCACACATGGTCTGCCTTGTCAAATCATGCGAATATTCCCCAAAAGATTTAATATTCCACGACCAAACGAATATTCCCCAACAATAATGAATATTTTATAACCACTTGCTTATTTTGAAATATTTGCGTATTTTACCCATAACTATCCACATTAATAAAATCAACCCTTACTATTTCAAAATAATAAATAGAGAAAATTAAATTTCATTAATAATAAGTTGGGGTCTTACATTTAAGTTTTGGCAACCTCGGTTGCCCATCGAATAATCGATAAAAAATACATTTGTTTATTCATACACAGGCTTACCTTGAATCTGTACCAAACAATTGGCGTATGATAGCGTTAACAATTCTATATTGAAAGACTTGTAAATAAATCAATCAATCTTCAAGATTAGTCTAGCCGAGTTAAAACTGGCATCGACATTTTCGTAAAACAATTCATGCATCTCATAACATGAATCACAGAAAACTTGGCTAACACGAAGGTTAGATAAGCTTTTTAAGAAAAACTTGCCTTCAGCGTCTGCTACAGTATAATAACTTTTCCTTTCAGTGTTTATGGTCTCTACAACACATAACCACATAACATACCACATTAGGTCATGAATGATCATACATGGTTCCTAATGAATCTTACCCTTCATCTCAATCTAATCATATATTAGATTTGTTACTATTGGTTCCGACTTTCCATTATATTTTACATTGTTCTTACCAACTTCTTTCTCTTCTATGTCTTATGTAGATTTACTTCATTAATCCAACTCGTTTCGAGTTAATCATCCTTCCTCACGGCTTACTAAGATCCATACGTTAATCGAAACTCGATCGTCATTTGTTAAGTACAATTTATTGCATACCGTTTACGTTCACGTTTTACTTAACGACTTTTAGTTGTAACTCTTAATGTTATAGGCCTTATCATTATTGAATACGGTTCACGTTCTTTTTACTTTAAGTTCGTCGTTTAACTACTCATTAAACGACATTAAATTCCTAAAGTCATCACTATAACAGTGATTTAGGAAAGGTCTTATCATGTTCATTAAGTAATTACATAACCCATACTGGTATTGCAAACCATTGGATTCATAATCAACTTGGTCAACAAATTTCTACAACCGGCTTAGCACATTACGTTGTTCTCATTATGTTCATCTTCAATTGATTATTAACTTTTAATCATCATACATTAAGTGTCTAACAATGCCTTAACAATGTTATATTAACACCTTAGTTCATTACTAAAGAGTTATCTTTCATTCTATACTAGTAAACATTCTTGTCTGTCAAAACTACGGACCAGGCATATTTCACACTTAGCTCTTCATCTCGCATCATGGCAATGCGCAAGTTAGCGAGATGCTTGGTTCCACCTCGTCTTTGTGCCTGAGCTTTAAGGTTGTGAGTCGTCGTGCGGTAAGCGCACTCATCTTCTCGATAATTTTTGCAGATTTTAAATTTTGTGAACTTCCCGGACGCATAACTTCTTCGTTATAAGTCCGAATTGGCTCGTTCAAAAGCCTACAGTTCACAAATTCCATACTCTACGCGTTCATGCAAGAATTTTATCTATTTGACCTCGTTTGCTAAAATTTCACCTATTAGTTGATTTTAACGGAAACGATAAATATTCGTGAACGTTCAACGCTTGTTTCTTCGTTTTAAGTCAGAATTCGGTCATTTTTGAGTCCGCAACTCTATAATGCCAAATATAACTTGTCTCCATTGAAAACCAATATTTCTAAGCTCAATATCAAAATTTGACTTCCATTCTAAGAATTTCACGAATTCGACGCTTAACGTCCAATCGTGTGAATTTCGACATAACTTCGTTACTAACGATTTGATCATTGTTCTAAATGAATTCTAACCATCACATAAACATTTCCAACTACTTATTACATTAACTTATTTTTAAATTAGGTTTTGACTTATTCTTCATAAGTTCATGGCTTATCAACTTATAACTTTCATGATTTCATTTACTTATGACTTATTATTGATATAAGTCCTTTACTCAATGTTCTCATATCATATCCAACATACTAACATCTTGACATACATACTTCATTAACTTATTGACATGATAAGTTATTACTTGTTATTCATTAGTCTATAACTTGTAAAAGTATGAACTACTTATGAATTCACTTTGCATGACTTATCATAGCTTAAATCTTTTAACCATCATCCTTGCTTCTTATTATCATACAATCTTATTAAAGTAAACATATGATAAGTTCATCTAAGTTCCTCATGAGTTCACCACTTAATTAAGTTTGAATTACTTAATCATGACTTATACGGCTTATTAAGACTTAAGCTCTTTGATTACTCATTTCTATCATTCCTTAGCATACAAGTTCTACCACTACCCATTTCCCTATCAATGGAAGAGAAAGAGAATTATGGTTTAAGTCCTTACCTATGAAGATCACTTGATTAATCATTGTTTTCCTTCTTGCTTCTTAATTTATGAAGACTAGCTTTCTAGCTTTTCTAATTTATTCTCACTTATTCTCTCTAACCAATAAGCTCTCAACTTGTGGATGAAATGAACAACCCCAAAATGAATAATAAACTTGCTTATTTATAGGAGTTTACTAGGTTAGGGCATAATGGTCATAAGACCACTCCACCTCCTTACTAAACCTCCATACTATTCATTACTTCAATCCTAAGTTTACTTGCTCACCAAATAAGTTACTTGGCCTCCACACTCTTTGCTTGGCCATCACAACACTTAACCATTAAGTATACTTGTTAATCACATATAAGCACTACTTGCTAATCACACATAAGCACTTTACTTACTTATCCCACATAAGCACTTTACTTAGCCTTTAAATTACTTAACTTATCCTTTGCTTAACACTTAAATCTACTTGCTCAACTCACTTAATACTTGGTCACCAATTCACCCATGGGTTGCCCCGTGGATCAATCTTTACCCATTGGATCTTATTTTGGGCTTAAGGTTTAATTAACCTAACTTATACATTGGGCTTGCAATTAAATAACCTTGGACCTTAACTTTAATTCCAATTGGACTCATCCATTCCTACCTTTGGGCCTTATCAATTCTCATTGGACTTTACAATGATCTACATAATCCTACAAGTCTTACATATGGCTTAAAGCTTTATAACGTATAATTTACGTATTAATCTCGTATTCTAACTTGTATACTTATTATACGACATTCCATCATTCATACTTGCTCATATAATACTTCGTATTATACTCGTATTCATTACTTCGTACAATACTTACGTATTATACAATCATTGCTTTAATTCATTATACATATTGTCATTATACAGTATTTTTCATTATCGAAGCAATAATTCATATTATCTGAATAATATTATTAGATAACATTATTGGCAATGTCTAGAAAGTTCTGTCTAAGAAGAGGTTTGGTCACCTAATTGCGCGCCAGTAAGGAGAAATTCTTATTGGAAAGCCCTCTTCCTGAAGCGCACGGTTGTCATATTGTGATTCTGTAATATTATTTGTGAATAATTAATTATTGATTCATATGATGAGGAAAATATTGATTTTATGTGGATATAGATGGAGAAAATTTTTAATGTGACAATTGTTGAAAATTGAAATTTTATCTTTTTCTGATAAAATAATTCATTTAAATATATATAATATTATATTTTAATAATATAATAATGGTGATATTTTTACAACGAATGTGGAATATATGAGTATACGAGGAAGAAGAGTATTTTTGTTGCAATAAATGTTTAAAACATGTTAAACATGTCGGTGGACCCCATTTATTGATTGAAATTTGATTATAGCCTCTAAAATCGCTTTGTTTGTGGATTTCATTCAATTTACATTTGGAATTTGGAAAACCTTTCTTCGCAGTTGTAGAGAATTGAATTTCCTATAAAAACACGAGAGATTCAATTTTTCCGACAAAAGGGATATTTATTATGAATTATTGAAGTTCAAGCTCAAATAATTGATTTTGGAAGTTTTAATTATTTATTTTATGAAAACGCTTTTTTTACTTCTTCTAGAAGGGAGCATGTGGTTTGTATTCAGATTTGCAGATTCTAAGAATGGGCGTGAAAATTTTTATATATATTATTATTATAATAAATTTTACTCGCTTTTTGTGTTCTAAGCAATTTCCTATAAATAGGTGCTTGGGTTAGAATTAAAAATCACACCGAAATCAAGTTTTCTCTCTCTATATTATCGAGCGTATTCTTGTGAGTATTTTGAGTATACTTTGAGTATTGCTATACGGTGAAAGTTCAAGATATAGCTTTATATCCAATATTCCGGTTATAAATCTTGATCTTTCGAGGTAAGGGATATTTTTTTTTTTTTAGTAATGATATTATTTCTTCAATATCATTATCTTTGAAATATTGATCTGAAGTTTTTATCAAATTTGGAACTTTTGGTGTGAGATTCTTATTCACGATATCTCAAGACTATTCACGATACTGATCTTATTCACGAATCGACGACTATTCATCGAAAAATGAAAATTTTTCTTTTAATCCAAAATATCTATTGTGGATACTAGCTTTGATTGTATCATGTTTTGATCATTCTTGAATTTTACACCACTATGATTATTTTTGAGGTATTTTTGGGCGTGGATAAAACAAAGTACGGATCCTTAATCCTTAATCCTTGTCATTTTGATTCACCGGATTCGTTTTTAAAAAAAATATTTTCATCATCCTCACCTTAAATGATGATATTATGGAATATCTTTGGCTTTAGTGCAAAGATGAATGATTTCGATGAATATCTTTGGCACAGTAGTGCAAAGATGAATGATTTCGATGAATATCTTTGGCCCAGTAGTGCAAAGATGAACAGTGTTTAGATGAACATGACCAACTAGTGAATGTCCTCGGCACGTGTAGTGCAAGGATGAATATTTGATCCCGATATATATTGATTGATGTTACAGGGATAAAAGCAGATGATGAACTTTAAAATTCATACATAGAAGATAGTAGTTTGCATTCTCTACTTAACTCTTCTAATGAATTATTATTTTCGCTTCACGAATATTGATTTAAAACTTGTTGTCTATTGTATTCTATTATATTTTTCCTGTTGAAGACTAACGATAATTTTGTTGTATATTATCTTAGTCATAATATTCTTTCTGAAATTAATCGAGCTCACCCTTTTCTTTTTGTTCCATTTTTCTTCTCGTGAGGCGAGAATATAATGCGAAGTACGCAGTCGGGGTATGGAATGAAAGTTCTAGGGAGAGTTGTTTAGTAGTCCTCACCATTGTTGTAAAATAATGTACCAATAATTATGATGAGGATTTATTTGTATGTGGATATTATGCAGATGGCAATATCTGTATTTAAACTCACAGTTTTACTATTGTAATAATAAAGTTGTAGTTGTTTCTGTACCGTGTATTGACAACTCAGAATGGGGGATGTAGACCTATTTTGGGGGCGTCACATTCCATTTCTTTCTCGGAATTCATTTTCCCTAATCGTTAGATTTTAAGTCCGCAGGCGAAAAACTGCGTTTGCCATAACTGAAATATTATTGGATATTCTATCTCACCTCGATATTCTATCATTACGTATTTCTCGGAAGTTCACAAATAATTCCCGAGCAGAAATGCGTGAATAGTGTTTTTCAAAAAAAAATTCGGAAAGCTTTTATTTTCGTCTTGGAAATTCAAACACTTTAATTCTATTACATAGCCAAAATACTACAACATTCAGATATGTCTAGGTCATAGAATGACCCTCGGATAGCTTACTCCCATAAATAATTAATTAAATTCATTTAATCCACATAATAAAAATAGAAAAATTTAATTCTCAAAAATCCAAATTTTCTGGGGCGTTAGGGTGATCAGCGTATCTGAAGTTATTCAGCAATAATAATAAAGAATGGAATAACAGAAGTTCTCTTCATGAATATAAAAAAAAAAATACCCCTTACCTTAAAAGAAGAGTACTCCAACGGTAGGGTGGTGATATACTTGAAGAAACTTGCACTACGCTCAAAGCTTTCTTAAACGCTAAAGAAAGACGCTCAAGATTATAGAAGAAGAATTCTCTCTACAATTTCTCTCTCTAGAGTTTCAGTGAATTCGTAAGAAATAATGAAGAAATGAGCTTCTATTTATAGAAGAATAAACTGAATAGTAATCAATCCATGAACGGTCCAGATCGATTTACTTTAAACGGACGGTCCAGATTGGTTTACAATAAAATAATATATATTATATTTATAATCTAATAAAACGAATAACTTTTAAAAAGATTTTACTATCTGTATAGAAGACCGAAATTTTTTAAATAAAAGGAATTTCCTTTATTTATTATTTTGAAATAGTAAGGGTGGATTTGATTAATGTGGTTAGTTATGGGTAAAATCTTGCAAAATATTTTAAATAAGCAAAGTGGTGATATAATATTCATTATTGTCACAGAATATTAGTTTGGTCGTGGAATATTCGTCTTTGTCGGGGAATATTAAATGCGACCAGTAGCGACCATGTGTGGGTCCCATAACGGAAAGCGATTGGAGGAAGAAAACGATAAATATAAGTTGTTTAAAAATAATCACAGAGTTGTTATTCTGGTTTAATTGTTGGAATACCCGTTGGTTAAAACACGATGTCTACGTTATTGCTAAAGAAGCACTACGATATTGCACCAATTATTGACTCTTACGTGAAGAAGGCACTTTACTCAATAATGGTTACGATAATTCTTGCTCAATTATTTTATTGATTCAATAATTCTTTGCGTTGATATTTTATATTGTTGTTGTTTGAATAATTGTCATTACACAAGATTTTTCATTATCGAAGCAATAATTCATATTATCCTCAATAATATTATTAGATAACATTATTGGCAATGTCTAGAAAGTTACGCTACAAGGAGAGGTTTGGTCACCTAATTGCAAGCGCCAAAGAAGGAAAAATTCTTATTGGAAAGCCCCTGCTTTCTGCAGGAGCTGCACTGTTGTCAATATTGTGATTCTATAATATTATTTATGAATAATTAATTATTGATTCATATGATGAGAAAAATATTGATTTTATGTGGATATAGATGGAGAAAATTTTATATAGTGACAATTGTTGAAAATTAATATTTTATCTTTTTCGATAAAATAATTCATTTAAATGTATTATTTTAATAATATATTAACGATGATATTTTTACGATGAATGTGGGATATATGAGTATATGTGGAGGAGGAGTATTTTGTTACCAAAAATATTTAAAACATATTAAACATGTCGGTGGACCCCATTTATTGGTGAAATTTGATTATAGCACAGTAAAAATCGCGCATTTATGGATTTCGGTCAATTTCTGTTTGGAATTTGGAAAAACTTTCTTCTGTAAAGTTGTAGAGAATTGAATTTCCTATAAAAACTCACGAGATTCGAATTTTCTGATAAAAGGGCTATTTATTATGAATTATTGAAGTTCCGAAGCTCCGAAATAATTGATTTTTGGAAGTTTAAAATAATTTAAATATGAAAAACGTTTTTTGTGGGTCTAGCATGTGATTTGAATGTGTTGAATGCAGATTTTCAGAATTCAAAGAGTGGGCGTAAGAATTTATATATATATATATTATTATTATATTAAATTTTCTAACTTTTGGTGTTCTAAAGCAATTTCATATAAATAGGCTTAGGTTAGAATTGAAAATCACACCGAAAATCAAGTTTTCTCTCTCTATATTATCGAGCGTATTCTTGTGAGTATTTTGAGTATACTTTGAGTATTGCTATATCTGATCTGAGAGTTCAAGTCATAGCTTTATATCCTGGTGTTTAACTTAAAATCTTGCCTTTCGAGGTAAGGGATATTATTTTTTTAAGTAATGATATTATTTCTTCAATATCATTATCTTTGAAATATTGATCTGAAGTTTTTATCAAATTTGGAACTTTTGGTGTCTGATTCTTATTCACATATACTTGATCTTATTCACGAATACTGACTATTCATTCGAAAAATGAAATTTCTTCTTTTTTTTCCAAAATATCTATTACGGATACTAGCTTTGATTGTATCCATGTTTTGATCATTCTTGAATTTTACACCACTATGATTATTTTTTTGAGGTATTTTTGGGCGTGGATAAAACAAAGTACTAATCCTTAATCCTTAATCCTTGTCATTTTGTTTCACCGCATTCGTTTTTTTAAAAATATATTTTCATCATCCTCGGTCTTAAATGATGATATTATTGAATATCTTTGGCACAGTAGTGCAAAGATGAATGATTTATGATGAATATCTTTGGCTTTGGTGTAGTGCAAAGATGAATGATTTCGATGAATATCTTTGGCCCGTAATGCAAAGATGAATGAATGATTTCGATGAATATCTTTGGCCCGTAGTGCAAAGATGAGCAGTGTTTAGATGAACATGACCGATCGGTGAATGTCCTTGGCACAGAGTCTGAGGATGAATATTTGATCTCGGATATATATTGATTGATGTTACAGGGGATAAAAATAGATTTATTGAACTTTAAAATTCATACATAGAAGATAGTAGTTTGCATTCTCTACTTAACTCTTCTAATGAATTATTATTTCATTGCGAATATTGATTTAAAACTTGTTGTCTATTGTATTCTATTATATTTTTCCCTGTTGAAGACTAACGATAATTTTGTTGTATATTATCTTAGTCATAATATTATTTACCGGGCTAGTTGAGCTCTCACCCTTTTCCTTTTTGTTCCATTTTTCTTCTCGTGAGAGACGAGAATGTAATGAGTATCTTAGTGGGGTATGGAATGAAGGTTCTAGAGAGAGTTGTTTAATAGTCCTCACCATTTTGTAAAATAATGTATCAATAATTATGATGGGGATTTATTTGGGTATGTATATTATCTGTAGATAATAATTGTATTTAAACTCACAAGATATATGTTGTCGATTTTGCACGACAAATGTATTAATAAAGTTGTAGTTATTACATACTATGTATTTGGCGACTTCGTAATGGGTTGGATGGAATGGACCTATTTTGGGGGCGTCACAAAGCACTTATGCAAATACTATGCATAATAAAATATAATATATTCTAATTATTGTCTAATAAAACGAATAACTTTATAAAAGTATTACATTTTTATATAAAAAGATTTTACTATTAGCCTAATAAAATGAATAACTTTATAAAAGTATTCTGTTTTATATAAAAAGTTTTTCTGTTTTATTACATTAATAATACTAATAAAACAAAACTTCATCATCATTATTATTATTCACACTATTAATTGATCAGGTCGTTCCCAGGAAAGAGAGGGCTTTCCAATAAGGATTTATCCTGTTGGCGCGCAATTAGGTGACCAAACCTCTCCTTGGCAGAACTTATAGACATCATTAATATTGCAAATAATAATATTAATAACTTTGTCATATCAATATAAAATATCAACAATAATTGAATCAATTAACGTGAGATACTATGCAATAATTACTGAAGCAATAATTGAACAAAACTGAGTGACTTCTCAATGTAAGATCAATAATCAATATCGCGTCTTCTTATGCAACCACGCAGTATTCTCAGTATTTTTAACACTTTGGATGTTTCAACGATTAAATCAGTAAAACTTCCGCCGTTATTTTCATAAAAATATTTTTGTCATTTTTTCAATCAAAATAATAATTCCGTTGTGGGGTCCACCAATGATTGTCTTAGTAGTCACGAATATTTCCACCAATCGAATATTATAAACAACTTGCGTACTTTGTAAAATTTCTAAATATTACCCATATCTATAACATTATATCAAATTCATTCCATAATATTTAAAAATGATAATTATAGAAAATTCATCTTTATTCATAAAAGTTGGGGTCTTACAAAGGGTGATGACTAACTGCAGTTGTTATAGATGAGCAGAGAGAGAAGAAGTCATGAGTATAACTAATCCCTGAATTAAGGAATTCTAATTGAATACTAATTCCCTAAATTAAGGAATCTTAATTGCACAAATATTATAAATAAATATGAAAGTGTATTAATTGTGTAAAAATTTGATGAGTAGACTATTATTGTAATTATTTTTAAAAATATAATAGAACATGTAATTCATCCATTTATTTATCTACCCATCTAGAAATACAAAAACAGCTTTCATGAAAAGTAATATTTGGCATACACAGCTATTTTTGTACAAAAAGAAATAAAGAAAAATAATGAAATGGATACTATTGTAAAATACTCCCTCGCTTTCACGTTACAAGATTAAGATTATTATTGACTTTTGAAAAGTCAATTTCAAATTTAAAATTAACATAAATTTATTTTTTAAAATTTACATGAATTTATTTAATTTATGTCAATATAATTATGCATATTATAAACTACTCAAAAAATACAACTAATTATAAGATTAATTATTTTAAAAATTCAAATAAATCATCTTAATTTTAAATTTAAAATATCATAAAATGATTATATAATATAAAACTAAAAAAAACATATAATATAATACTACTAATAAATAAAAACAACTCATGGTTAAGGGTGTTGTAAGCAGTGGGCGGAGAAGCAAAGAAGAATCTACTCGAATTCACTCAAATGATAAATTCATACTCAAATTGAATTATATTTAAAAATCCTACTTAGATTCGATTTTAAACTCGAATATTTATTACTCGAATTGATCCGACTCGACTCGAATATTTTTTTTCAACTACTCATGAAGTTTCAAATTTAAACTCAATTCAGTCTCTACATAATAACTAGTTTTATAATAAATATAATTATAAATTAAATTTGTTATTTTACTTAAAAATAAAAAAATATATTTATTATTACACTTTGCAAATATAAAATCATAATTAAAATTAAAAACAAAACAAAATAATAACTAATTATCCTAATTTGATTTTAATTTGTATATATTATAAGAGAATGTATCGAACATCTAATCGAATATGTATTAACCAAGTATGTCAATTAAAAATTTGAGTAGTTTGAATCTTAAACGAGTCGAGTATATTTAAATTAATTTTAATATTTAAATTTGAGTTATATTATTAACAAATTTGAATCTAGCTCGTATTTTTTTGAATCTGAATCCGAATCGAGCCCGAATCGAGCCCTATCATTTATATCCTTGAAGTCATGGTAAAAGTACTAAAGTAACTAAACGATAAAATTGGGAAATCTATTTTTATTGAAAGAATACTGTCACATACACATCATTATCCTCGTTGTATGTTTGAGATTTTTCAGGATTTTCGTTCCTCGTGATTAGGGTTTCCAATTTTGAATATCTCCCGTTTCTCTCCAGTTTTGTTGATGAAGCAATCGAACATCGACCTTTTCGACCCTCAGACAATAATGGATTCGGACTTCTCGCCAGGCGGCGGGAGGGTCGATTCCGACTTCGGCTTCGCCTTCAACGACAGCAATTTCTCTGATCGGGTTCTTAATATTGAAATTTTACCTGATATTGCCGATGCAAAATCTGATCTCGAGGGTTGCAGCGCTATTGCTGAATGGGCCAGTAATCGCAAACGAAGGAGAGAAGATATCAATAAGGAAATGGGTGAGCATTAATTTTTTTATACATTTATTCTTAGGTTTCATTTTCTCTTTAATCATTTCAGCATATGTGAGGTGAAAGTGGGGTATAAAGTTTGAGTCTTGAACGATGCTTGGTTCTTCTGAAGCTTGTATTAGAAGGTGGCTTTATATAATTAGGGCTTTGTGTATGTAAAATGATTTTTTTTTTTTTTTTTGGGGAGTACAATGTGTTTTTGTGTATTTGATTTTTTTTTTTGGGGGGAGTACAATGTGTGTTTTGTGTGTAATTTTGAGATAAACGAGTCTTGGAGTTTTTTATTTATTTATAAGAATGTGTGTTCCTATTAGATTTTTTGCATACAAATTGAAAATGGGAGGGGGAAATAGATACTATATGCAGTCAGTAATATCAAGGACCCACGTTTTAGGATGTGAACTCAAATTCCAGTCTTTTTCTTGAAAAGATGGTGCTCTCACTGCTCTATATGGCCATATGGGTTTTCCATATTCTGAATCAAATTATGTTCAGGTGCTGAGAGGTAATGATTTTTAGTTTTGTTTATATCAGAATGATTGTTTGTAGAAAGTTAAGCATTTTATTATGTCTGATAATGACTGCTAAATGTATAGCAGTAAAATGCAACCTATAAGAAGCAGCCTCTTTCAACAACCATAAAAAGTCAAATGCAACACTATCTTGGCCTTGGCCCCAAAAAGTCATATGACTATTGGTAGTCTAGTTAAGTCTTATACAGACACCAAATTAAAATATGTTAGACTACGGTATTACAATAGGAAAGCCAACATGATAGACGTGATGATTCTAAAGCTGTTCAATATCTTGTCCTACACCATCTCTTCCGGTATATACTAAGTCATGCTTTCACTTTCAAATTTTGACATATTAGTTAAACTTCTTTATGTATTTATCATAGGCTTTGAATAACTACATTAATCAATAACGTATTTTTCATATTTTATGCTGTTCTCTAGATTTTTTCAGTCACTAAATTTGTATGTTGTTTTGCCTGTATCCAATGTGAGTGTATCAGGATCCATAAATTGCAACATTAGCTAAATGTTTTATGCTTTAGCTTGTGAATCCCCTTACTATTGGGCTGTTAAATATATTCCTAATGTACTTAATTTGTTATAGCTTGGGTTTTCAGTTATATTAAATGCTTGTCGTTAATGCTCTCTATGCATCGAAGCCTTCCCTTTTTGTTCGTGTTTTGAATATTCAGTATGCATGACTGGTATGCCTTCTGCCAAGTGGTCTGTACCTGATCAGCTTTTGTATTACTGAACGAGAGATGTCTCTTTACCACCATTTGTGGATGCAGTCATGCAGCATGAGGAACAGATTTTGAACTGTAATATGCCGGATACAGAAGATGGTGTTATCTATGAAAACCAAGATGAGGATGCTGTGGCAATGATTGAGGAATCACCTTCAGGTGTTTTATTGAATTTGAATCAACCTGGTATGTACTTTCACTTTGCTATGTGAATTGCTTTATCTTTTTGACCTTGAGCCCCTTTTCACTCCACAAGAATTTGAATAATCAAAAATCGTTATGCGCTCAAAAAAGTATTTGATTGCGTAGATACTTTTGTCATTAGGGAGTTAAGTTGCATATTTATATATGCAAATTCTATGAATTTTGTTGAATTTGAACAGTGTTTAATTATATAGACGCTAATTGTTTATTTATATATTCAAAATAAATTTGATACTTTTGTAGGGGATGAAGCGACTCATGGTAATGATGCATCTTGGAGCACGGATTGTTCAACTGTTATTCGTGTGAAGACTATACACATTAGTTCCCCAATATTGGCAGCAAAGAGTCCATTTTTCTACAAGGTGAGGAGTTATCAATCTGGCGTGTGCTACTTTAAATCTGAAATCCTTTATAACTTGTGCATTTGAACTCCTGTCATGTAGTTATTCTCAAACGGGATGAAAGAATCAGAGCAGCGACAGGTGACTTTACAGATCCATGCCTCTGGTAAAGATGAAACCCTTTAACTGCTGTTTTACTTTCTTTTCCCAGTATATAGCTGGTTCATTTCATGGTAATACTAAATTTCTTATCATTTGTTGAATATGATGTGCCCTATAGAGGCTATAGTGTATTGCAGTTGATCATATTTCCAAGGTTCAGTTATACCACTGTAACCCATTCATTGGTTTGACTGTTATCTGTGTTTCATTCTGTTGTTTTGGAGGAGTTGGTTAGTTATAAACATGAGCTTACAATCATTCTCTCCTTTTTTTTCTTTTTCATGGAACAGAAGAAGCTGCCCTGATGGACCTTCTAAATTTCATGTACAGTAATACTTTGTCAACAACCACACCTTCTGCTTTGTTGGATGTTCTGATGGCTGCTGACAAGTTTGAGGTTGCTTCATGCATGAGATACTGTAGCCGACTATTAAGAAACCTACCTATGACTTGCGAGTCTGCTTTGCTTTATTTGGATCTTCCTTCGAGTGTTTTGATGGCTGATGCAGTGCAGTCACTGACAGATGCAGCGAAGCATTTTCTTGCTGTTACTTACAAAGACATAAGCAAGTGAGCTGCTCTGCCATCCTAGCTTTACTTGCTTTTTGTTGTGTTTGAAACTTAAAAGACTCTTTATCTTGTTTTTAAATATGGAATCATGCTTCATAGAAGCTTGGGCTCATAAGATCCAGCAGTAATTGCCTTAGGTTATTCGGCTGAAGAACCAAAGTTTAGGAAATTGTAGCGCTTGGTCAAAAAATATAATAACCTGTTTTAGTTATTTGACTTCACAAGATTATTTTGCATTTCTAACCAGGTTCCAAGAAGAGGTGCTAAACTTGCCTTTAGCTGGAATAGAGGCAGTCCTATCCAGTGATGATCTTCAGGTAGCTTCAGAAGATGTTGTTTATGATTTTGTGTTGAAGTGGGCCAGAATTCATTACCCAAAGCTGGAGGAAAGACGAGAAGTGCTAGGCATTCGCCTTGGTCGCCTTATTCGTTTCCCATACATGACCTGCCGAAAGTTGAAGAAAGTTCAAACATGTAATGATTTTGATCCTGAACTTGCATCGAAGGTCGTTCTTGAGGCCCTCTTCTTCAAGGCTGAGGCACCATACAGGCAGCGCTCCCTTGCTGCAGATGAGGCCAGTGCCACCACGTACCGTCGTTTTGTGGAACGTGCATACAAGTATCGCCCGGTCAAGGTGGTAGAGTTTGAACTGCCTCATCGACAGTGTGTTGTGTATTTGGATCTGAAGCGGGAAGAGTGTGCACATTTGTTTCCTGCTGGCAGAGTTTATTCACAAGCTTTCCATCTAGGTGGCCAGGGGTTTTTCCTTTCAGCTCACTGCAACATGGACCAACAAAGTTCATTCCATTGCTTTGGGTTGTTCTTGGGTATGCAAGAGAAGGGATCCGTAAGTTTTGCAGTTGACTATGAATTTGCGGCAAGGTCAAAGCCAGAAGAGGAGTACAGCAGCAAGTACAAAGGCAACTACACATTCACTGGAGGTAAAGCTGTTGGGTATAGGAACCTGTTTGCTATACCTTGGACGACATTCATGGCTGAAGACGGTGCTTATTTCATCAACGGTGTACTACACCTTAGGGCTGAGCTCACCATCAAGCAATGAATCTGTTTAAAGAATCTTCCAACTTCTGGGATTAGATGCATTAAGATTTCGGAGGTTGAAAATGCATAAATCACAATGGTCAATGGCTCAATGCTATCATACTTGGACAAGATTTTCAGGAAGTTAAAAAGAACTGGTAATAATCAAATTAACAGGCTTGGGTAGGCTACTTGAGAAACACTTATTTTCTTGTACTAGCGTATATATGTATATATTCAGCTTGCATTTCTTTCAGTCGTTCCTGGTTGCAGATGAGTCATTTATCCATTTTTCTTAAGAATCAATAAATTAACAAAAACTGGAAACAAAAGGGGTAGTCATGGGTGATGATCCTTTTCTTTTCATTTTTATTGTCAATGAGATTCCAAAGAATGAAACAGTCACTTTGCAACGACAATGTCTTTTCAAGAGAATGAAACAGTCATCTTTATGGATCAATACAATACTACAGATCTCAAAAGGCCTATGGGAAGTTAGTTTCAAGAAGTAGATTTCAACTTAGACAATGCTTTTAAAGATTAAATTCACCAAAATGTGTGGATTTTTCTTCAGTAGTTTCTCTAGAAGCTGTTTAAAAAATAATAAGAAAATAATTTTTCTTCACTAGTTGTTTCCTTGACCAACAAGTAGATAAGAATATATGGTCCTAATCGAACATTTAATAAGAGGATTTGGTGGAATATGATGGCATTTCAGTTAGTTTTACAAAAGGGGGATGGAACTTCGTGAATTAAATAGCAATCCAAGCTATTCATTTGCATATATTGAAGCCAATGTTATTCAAAAAATACATGCACCTCTTATTTAAACCAGAAAATAGCAAGCAAGGCTAAACAACAATTGCTATTCCAATGTAGGAAATCCTCAGCCAGAGGTACAATCTAGATTTAATAGAAACATCTAAAACACTATGCAAAAGCAAGTAACTGACACATAATAGAGTAGCTCAATTGAGAGCTGCGACACGGGTGTTACTCTTCCGCGCAAGCTTTGTCCACTCCGTATGAAAAGATCCGGGACGATCAACCCTCTCATAGGTATGTGCACCAAACAAATCCCTCTGAGCTTGAACAAGGTTAGCAGGAAGTCTGGCACGCCTATAGGTATCGAAATAGGAGAGACTAGCACACATCCCCGGAATACTAACTCCAGCAGAAATGGCCAATCCCACCACTCTCCTCCACGCCTTCTCCCTCTGCACCATCTCCCTAGCAAACTCAGTGTCCACCAACAAGCTCGCCAAATCTGGATTCCGCTGATATGCCTTCTTAATCCTGTCCAAAAACACAGCTCTAATGATACACCCACCTTTCCAAATCCTCGCCAATTCCCCAAAATTCAAATTCCACCCCTTTTCAACACTCTTCGCCCTCAACAAATTCATCCCCTGTGCATAACTACAAATCTTGGACGCATACAATGGCTGTCTCACATCATCAATCAACCTCTTCTTATCAACCCCACTTTTTACCACACCAACTTTCTCATAAACCTCAGAAGCTGCCTCTCTCTCATCCTTCAATCCACTCAAGAACCTACAATCCAAAGAGGCCGCAATGGTGGGCACAGGCACTGACAACTCCACAGCCTGCTGGACCGTCCATTTCCCAGTTCCTTTCATCCCAGTCTTATCCAAAACGTTATCAACCAACTCCCCTTCCCCAAGTGAATCCTTAACTTTAAATATATCAGCAGTGATTTCAATCAAGAAACTCTCTAATTCCCCTCTATTCCACTCATCAAAAATCTCCGCCAATTCAGCATTGGACAAACCCCCAACATTCTTTAACACATCATATGCCTCAGAAATCAATTGCATATCGCCATACTCAATCCCATTATGCACCATTTTCACAAAATTACCCGACCCACCTTCCCCAATGTAAGTAACACACGGCCCATCTTCAACTTGAGCTGCAACTTTCTCAACAATATCCTTAATATTGTTATAAGCTTGATAAGACCCGCCGGGCATCAAAGACGGGCCATTTCGGGCACCCTCTTCACCGCCCGAAACGCCCATCCCCAAATAGAGCAGGCCGTTGCTGGAAGCTTCTGAAATGCGGCGTTCGGTGTTCTCATACCACTCGTTGCCGCCGTCAATGATTGTGTCACCGGGTTCCATGTGGGCGGACAGGGCGTCGATGGTTTCGTCAACGGGGGCGCCGGCTTTGACCAAGATGATGACGGATCTGGGTTTTCGGAGAGAGAGAACGAAATCGCGTGGGGTGTGGTGGCCGGTTAAGGGGAGCTGGCCCTCGTTTTGGGCTCGATCTAGGGTTTCGTCGACTTTGGAAATGGTGCGATTGTAGACGGAGATTGGGAAGCCTTTCTCGGCAATGTTGAGGGCCAGATTTTGGCCCATCACAGCTAGGCCCGCTAGACCGATGCGGGAAAGAGCTGTGGAGGCTTCCATTGCTGGTAGAGAGAGAAAGGGGAGGTTTTAGAGAAAGCGAAGGTTTTATAAATGGGGAAGGGGTTGTACGTATACGTTCGTAGAGTTTTAAATATATATGGTGTATCCGGGAGTGGTGGTAGGTGGGAGAGAGAGAGAGAGACGGACTCGTCGAGGGAGTGGAAAAGGCAGCCAGGTATAACGACGTCGTTTTTTAAAATGATTCATTTCTTAAAAAAGTTGCTTGATTAAAAATTCCACTCACGAGTTTGATGGATATTTTGATTTACAATTGTATAAATTGTGTTTTCTTAAATAAATATAAAGATATTGTATTGCTGTATTTACTAAGCAGAAAAAATGGTGGTACAAAAAATCATGCTTATAAAATTAACATTTTTAGTTGTAAAAGTTAAAACTCCCTAAATAAGGGATAAGTTACATAAATTTAAATATGCATAGGTCATCCCAGAAAAATAAGACTATTGAGTATGATGTCGACGACTCCTTCATTGCATATCGAAAGAAACAATGAGTTTGTTTAGTTACTACCCTTCAAATGCATAGAACTAATTTTGGTACATTACATTTGAGTTTCAAAAGTTTTCTTTTAAGTTAAATAAGTCAAATTTGAAATAAAGATTTTTTTTGTATAATATTTTCAAGAAATAGTTTGAACTTTCAAATGCTCCAAACACTGTGTAACCAAACATACACATACACATACAACTTATAACTACAAAGTTGTGACGATAATATATATTGTGGAATCACCCTCGAATAGCTTAAACATGACTACCAAAACGACTAATTTATTTACATTGCCTTCAAATTAAGGAGCAAGTGGCCAAGTAGGTAGCCGGCTGGCTGGTAAACTAGCTCATCTCATGTTGGGATTGGCCGCCAGAATAAGACCAGTATTCCTCAACAAGCTGCCTGAAAAGTGATCCCTCCCGATTCAGGAGTTTATTGGGGTCATCATACTCCACCAACTCTCCTGCATTATTCATATATGCGTCAAATCAAATGTCAAAAATTTTACAATAATATTGGATATTATATCAGTTTTCAGAACCGATGTGGCTCACCATCTTTAATGGAAAGAACCATTGTGCAGTCGATCACAGTTGGTATTCTGTGTGCCACTGTTATTACAGTGCAGTCCGCAAATTCAGTCCGTATGGTTTTCTGTATTATAGCGTCGGTTGCATTGTCTATTGATGCAGTGGCTTCATCAAGAACTAATATCCTCCGTCTCTTTAATAATGCTCGTCCCAAACAAAATAACTGCCTCTGTCCCATGCTCCAGTTAGATCCATCCTGTACAACTGCAATCATTCCTTGTAAGTTTTTACTAACAGCTCTGCTCTCTCTTTTAATTATTTCTCTTACCTAAGGAGTTCAACCCTTCTCCTTTCTCTTCAACTGCCTCTCGAAGCTGACATTTTTCAAGAACCTTCCTCACATCACAGGTTAGACAAATTAATTAGATTTAGTTTACTAAAACAAGCGCATACATAAACATTAATTAAACGCCATTTTGAATGTTGATCGATGATTTCACGTCATTTAATTCTTAGTAATTAACTATTTCATGTCCTTGTCTATTTCTATACAATTAAAAGGAGATTCTAGCTAGCTAGCTAGTTTCATTGTCAAAACATAACGAGAGAGAAAATTTACCTCCCACATTTCTACATCAGTATGCTCTGATAATGGGTCTAGGTTGTATCTCACAGAACCATAGAAAAGTGTTGGATCTTGTGGAATGATCCCCAAGTGTGATCTGAGGTCATGGAGCCCAACTGTAGAGATATTTAGGTCATCTATAATGATCTTTCCCTCTACAGGTTCTACTAGGCGAAATAAGGCACTTATCAAAGTTGTCTTCCACCTACCAGTCCTGCCAACAATTCCAATTTTGTGCCCTCCTTCAAAAATGCAACTAATTCCTCGGAGAACTAGGGGAGCATTTGGCTGGTATTTAACCTGCTTTATAACTTTTAGCATATACCCGTGTCTAAAGATATAGAAATTTTATAATAAACCATAAATATGAGTTGAGCAAAATAATGGGAGAATTTACCTTTAAACCGTAGATTTCCACTCTACCAACAGTTGGCCAGTTTTGTGAAGGGCGACTGTCTTCTATTATTTCAGGAGCTTCACTAGGAATATGCATGTATTGTTCTAGTCTCTCTACAGAAATGATCAAATTTGATAGCAAGGTCTGCTCTTGTACAGAATAGATGAGAAACACATTCAATGAAAGGCCATATGATAGAGCCATTCCAATAAATCCTGCCATCAGAACATAATTATCTAAATTGGTTACTATTAAATTAATCGAAGGACTAAATTCAATTGACCAAGTTCAAATATGTTTTAATCAATCAAACCACTTTTCCTATATATTCTTAAATTTACTGGATTTAATCTGTTTCCTTTTCCAAATTCTATATTGATTGTATTATCATAATGTTGTCTAAACAATTATTCTATACTCACCAACGCCAGCAGTAGTTCTTGCCTATTTAAAGTTCTAAAGCATATTGTTATCTTTCTGGTAAAGAAAATAGGCAGAGACTATATATATATAAACTAGGATTTTCTGTGGGTTGGGCTAAGTAAGAGCTCTCATCATTTCGAAACTATCTGTTATCATTAAGTGGAACAACCAAATGGCTGCTAAGTTGGCGTTTCATTGAAACTCCCCTTTTGTTTCTCAGTAACTAGTTATTAACTTGGATTTATTTTACATGCTGAAAATTTAATGTGAGGTTGAAGAAGTTGGAAAATAGATAACACTGAACACTTTAAACTATTTTTGTCTTTAACAGAGCTGTAGTAATATGAGAAAATTCTGAGTAGGAGAGGATGATCACTAACCCGAGTAAGAAGCTTCAAGAGGAAACAAAGTCATGAACAGTGCTGAGAATGAGACGATAATCGCGCATAATACTTCCAGACGTTGGATCAACCACTCATTTGCTGCAAATTTGTAAAAGAATGGATTTGCATTTGCATCAATAAGATGCAAGTTTTCTGAAATAAACCGATCTTCTTCTCCAAAAGCTCTGATGGTCATTGCTCCAGCAATGGATTCAGCTAGATGGCTTGCAACTGAAGACTTAGTTGTGCCATCAATGCGCATTAACTCATTTGCAGAAGCCAAGTAGAATTTCTGCACGTTAAGCACATAAACCATATAATTTGGTGGACAGCTCTAAGAAAGTCAATAAATCATATAAGAAAGAGATGTTCAGCCACTGCTGAAGTTTGGTGCCTTTGACCTACATCAGCTAATGACATAAGGTGGAAATTGGTGCACCTCTGCTAGTTTGCTTTGCTTGATTCATGATTATTTTTCTTTAGGAAGGAACCTGTTTACTTAGAGGCTGTGTTACATGGACTCTCCTAAAATCCATAAGTACCCGTGCTGACACAACATGACACGTGTACGGGTGCGAGTGTCAGAGACAGAAATTTGGTGGAAAATGAACCAAAATGTTTTAAAAATAGGTGTCCGTGACGTGTCCATTTAAGGATCCTTCTAGGGGATGAAGAATCCATTTAACATAGCTTAGAGGCACTTTTATAAGTGATATGTATAGGAGATCTGGTTTCTCTTTGCTGACTATAATTGTCAAACAAATTCCTAGGGGTAGGGAAAATGCTTCCCTGAAGAAAGCAATATGAAACTACCAGCATTGTGGTATTACCTGTAAAAGTATGGTTACATAAACCGGGGGTATGATGACAAACAACATAGGCCATGTAAGGACAGCCAATATTCCGAAGCTGATGTATGTATTCATTGTTGTCCCTATGGCAAAACTGAATTTCGTTGCCAATTCGAGGTCTACGATACTCAGATCAGAAGATACCTATTGAAGATAATGAAGATGTAAGTCACTTTAAGTTTTAAACCATGATTGAAATATAAGTTTACTCTTTGTGTAAACAGATTTAATTTAGAGATTCTTACCCGGCTGAGTATCCTTCCAAGAGGTGTTGAGTCAAAATAGGACATTGGCGCTCGAAAAATAGAAGTTATTAACTTGGAAAAGATAGATTTTGATGTCTTAATACCTAAAATAACTACTGCATAAGATCTGAGGAGTAAGAAAAGTAACATAATACACCCAATCACTGTGTATATTAAGTTCAGTATAAAGCTGCTTATTTGAGGATTCTGTAGTTCAGCAGCCAACCAAATACTTTGTGCCAACTGTCCGATTATATATATGATGTGGAATATAACTGCTAATGAGAGGTATAAGAAGCCCTTGTTGTGGCTCAAGTATTGTATATAAGGCTTTAGACCAGTGTCTCCTGTTTCTCTTTTTTCTCTCTCTATCAACTGGTGTCCTGGCTCTGCTCCTAACTCTTTCTTGGTATAAATTTTCTGGATCTCTTGGTTAGGGTTTGTGGATCTTTGTTGAGAACCATAAGCATTGTGCTTCTCAGAATCAGCAGTTTCATTGTGTGCAGTAACAAGATTTTCAAAATCTTGACTAGAAGCCAGCAACTGATCATAAGTATCCGCTTGCAGGATTTTCCCCTCGGACATTAGCTGCCAAAATTAAAGTTAAATTGTTCATCCTTAGTAAACGAATATTAGCTGACAGATGCCGAAAATAGTAAATTACACATGGAAAACGGCTCATTATTCTGTGAAATAAAGAAGAATCTTTGTTAGAGAAGGATAATAAATAGAACATCTCTTAAATTACTAACCACAATATAATCAAATACAGGAAGGAAGTCAACTTGGTGAGTCACAAGCAAGACTGTTTTCCCTAACAAAGCTTCCATGACATAATCCTGTCAATACCATTAATTTTCCTGTTAAAAAGAAACAGTTTGCTTGAAGAAAAAGTTGCAATTAAATGAGAATCGTGATCACATTAAATAAACTGGTTGCAGTATGTGCATCAACAGCGCTGAAGGGATCATCCAAAAGGTATATATCTGCATCCTGATATAGTGCACGTGCAAGTTGAACCCGCTGCTTCTGCCCACCACTGAGATTAACACCTCTTTCTCCTATAATTGTGCAGTCACCAAATGGAAGAATTTCCAGGTACTGTACAAGGGAACATCTTTTAAGTACTTCTTGGTACTTATCTTGATCCATTAGTGACCCAAAGAGGATGTTCTCTTGTATAGTTCCTGTTTGTATCCATGCTGTCTGTGAAACATAAGCTATCTTTCCATAAACCTGGACCTGGAAAATATAGAAGAAAAACACAGAGTAAATGGTGACAGATTAGAGGTTATCGGCATCTCCCAAGTTTATAAAGGCAAGAGGTGAACATAATCACCAAGCTGCATGCTTTATAAATTACAGAACGGGGGGATATTCAAGATAAATAAGAACATAATCAGGCCTGTGTCTGATAGATTCAGGGGGGAAAAAGCATTAGAGACTCACCATCCCATTGGTGTTTGGAACTTCTCCAAGAATTGCAGCTAAAAGGGTTGATTTACCTGAGCCAACTTCTCCGCATATTGCCACCTTCTCCCCGGGTTTTATCACCAAATTTATGTTTTCTAGAGTGGCCTTCGAAGAATTGCCATACCATGAAAATTTTCCTGCTTTGATTGATATAGACCGCTCAAATTCCTTACCTTGACTCTTAACGCTTTTGTTTTGCAATTCAGGTTCCTCAAGAAACTTCATAATCCGAGTTAATGCAACCTTTGCTTCTATAAACACTCCCACGACTTCAGGTAGAAGCCTAATAGGCTCTTGGACGATACGGAGTGTTGAAAGAAATGTAAACACAGTGCTAGTATCTAGAGGAATCCCCAGGAAATGGCATGCCCAGAAAGTAACAATTGATACCGTGATTGTAGATGACCAAAATAAAACTAAATAGTAGCCTCTTTGTGACAGAACTGCTGATAACCAGGTTGATTCTTCTTTCCTCAACCCTTCAATAACTTTCATGAAGTGCGTCTCCCAAGCATACAATTTCAATATTTTCATGTTTGTCACTGCCTCTGTAATAGCCTTAAGCCTTCTGTCTTGTGTTACCATGAGTTTTGACAGGCAAGCGTGCTGCAATTTGGCCATTGGAGAATTTCCTGCTACTGTTAATATCACTACTAATAGAGCTGCAACTGTCGCTAGGCCTACAGAATAGTATATGATAACAAGAGAAAGACATAACTGAAGACTCGTCGCCCATATCTGATGTAACCAATATGGAAATTCACCGATTCTGTAAGCATCCACAATAACATAATTCATTATCTGTCCTGAAGAATGAGTTGTCTTAGCAGCATTTGACAGTCGTAGTTGCTTCTGATAAATGGCTGCAGATAGCAAAGATCTTACTTGGAGTCCAATTAGTCTAGTTCGGAAGTTCCTTTGCCTCTCCGATAATGACTCCAAACATTTTGCCAAGAAAAGCCCCCCAGCCAGTGCATAACCCTCATATTTAAATGCTTGTTTTCCTTGAGCAAGCGTAATAAAAGCCCAAAGAAGCAAAGGGCCGGTTGCAAGAGCAAGTACCTTGATCAGTGCAAAGAACCCGGATATGAGGATAGCTTTCAGCTGCCAGAAAAATATTGTTGACAAGATTGAAGGGGCTTCAGAAGTTCCTTTCTCATTCTGTGTTGTCAACTGCTCCATAAACAAGGAATAGCACATCTCTGCTCGATCTGCCTGCCGTAATTTTGGTATATCTTTATCCTCAAGAACTTTCATTTTACCCTCCTTCATTAATGGATTCAACCACCAAAAGAACATTCTGCTAAGAAATCCTGCATTGCTGAAAGGAGTAACATTTTTATCCAAGCTGATTTCCCTTCCAGCTCCGCCTCTTCACCTCGCAAAGGCGTATAGAGTGTGCCTTCCTTGATGCCTATTACAGCTTCTTTATATTTTTTTCCTCGAAAAACACATAAGAGCAATAAAATAGCTCCAGGTAAACTCAATATATCTAGCACATCCTTAAAGGATGTTTCGTTATCGATAATAACCTCCACAAAAGATGAGATGCAGGGAAATGTAGCAAACAGGAATAAGAGAATTGAAAAAAACTTCAGTGTAATAGCAGGTGGACATCGTTGCCTAAAACTCACAATACCAAGAACCAACCATGTGAAACCCTGGAAAAACACCACTAGCCACCTATGTAGTGGTACTATGGTGTGTTCTGACCTCGGTTCATGTTGAATGATCGCAATTCCAAGACCCACATAAACTAAACCCAATCCCCAATTGAAAATGGCCGACCAAATTGGCAATGGCATAGAGCATCGATAGCTTTGGGGAGCTACAATCTTACTAGTGGATGACTTATTTAGGATTATGGAAAGGGAGATTATCAAGAGAAGGATATCAATTGAAATGACAAAGAGATGGTTGGTACATGAATAAGGATGGAAAACGGCCAACAAACCAGAACTACATCTCTCTCCAACTTCATATGAACACTCTGAACTCCCACATAAGGTTGTCCAGAGATCCTCCATCATATTGTCTTTTCGTCCCCAAATAGCTGCAGCTGTTGAAGAACAAATTAAAGAGAAGCATAACAGTGAAGCAGAAACCGAAAACATAAGCAAAACATAAAGTATTTACCATATTAAGCTCTATACTAAATGCATTGTTTCTAAATTTAAAGATAAAGTGAGAAATGTATTGACAATTCAAATAGTTATACCTTTAGATCAATTGTTACATTAAGATGCATGTTTTTAGTTGTTATGAACCTCTTTAGGCTGTTGATAGATCTGTCAGAAAGAGAATCTGCATCATATTTCTATTGAATTAATGTGTTCATCAAATTGTTTCAACATATTTGGCTCACTTTCAATGAATATTCAAAAAGATTGCTTGACAAAAAAAAACTGCCACAGATCAAATACCATTTGGGAAAAAACAAACAACAAAATTTGTTTTGAGAAGGAAAGAATCACTCCACATGGATTTTCAAGGATATTAAATTTGATTTTCAAACCAAAATACTGTCGGATCGCCATCAAAGATTAATGATATAAGTTGCTTCAGCTGAAATTGCAGTAGTATTAGACTTCTGTTTGCTTTCATTAAATCTTTTTTGTGCATTGTATTGTTTAAAGCTTTATAGTAGTTGGGTTTGTTTGGTTGTTATCTTCTTATAAGGAGTTGGGGTATACCGTGTTCAGTTCTTATTAAGCTCTGTAAATTTCCCAGTTTTAGGAAAATGTGCTTTTTCATTCAAATTATACAAAGGATTTGAAAGAGAGAACTAAGATCTTAAAACATGTTTAGTTTGTGGGGGAGAGAGTCAAAAGAGATCAATGGGTATATATGATTAAACTTCAGAACATCTGAAAAATAAAAAATAATTTGCAACACCCCAGTTCCACATCAAAATACACATAAATATTTATATATTTAGATGTGTTTATAAGTACTCAAGTTGATATTATTAATATCTGGGTTAATTGACTTTTTGGTCATTATACTAGAGGTCGATTTTTATTGTGATCACTGAATCTTTATTTATTACAAACGTATTACTATACTCGGAAAAACTTATAAAATGGTCATTACTTATTATTTCGTCCAAAAAACTGACCGGAAGTGCCGAGTAGATTAATAGTTGATAGGTGTTAATGACATGGCAGGTGATGTGGATCGGATAAATTGAAGTTTTTGTCATTGCACTGGGGTCGATTTTCATTTTAGTTATTAAAACTTTTTTTGTTAAATTCTCGTTATCGAAATACCAAAAATATTACATATTATTGATTTTATTATAAAATATTACAACATGAATGAAGAGAAAGTACATTTAAATTCATAAATTTTTCAAAATCATATTTAATTTGGAACCTTCTAAACACCAAACCAAATTGCAAAATAAAAAAAAAATTAGCTCAATAAACCTTCAGATCTGTCGACTAATGCAAAAAATCGATTTAATAGAAACTATTTCATTCTCATTTCGAAGTGAACAAACAAGTAGCTTCGCCGCCATCGTCAATTTTCCGATTTTCTTTTCTCCATTTTTTTCTTTTCCGACGAATATATATAGGTATAAGAGGAACATATTTTCTACACTAGATTTTCTGACGAGAGACTGAAGTTTCAACTTGGTCTACAGTGAGAGAAAGTTGATGTACATAAGGTGTAGAACACTATTTTTTCTGATAAGTCTGTCGTTCGTTTTTAACCGGATGAATTTTGATTTTTAATTGCTTTTGTTTCTTTAAATTATGTTCCTTTTTTTCTTAAAACTTTAATTATATTCTTATAATACTATGGAGTATTAAAATAATTAGTCTGACCCCACACAAATGTCAAATGTTTGCCGAGTAAGCTTTTCCGTTAATATTTTGGACAAAAAATTATAAAATCACTAATTTGTAATATTTTTTGTACTTCGATAACAATAATGTAACAAAAAAAGTTTCAGTAACTAAAATGAAAATCGACCCTTAGTACAATGACCAAAATATAAATTCATCCGATTCACGTCACCCGCCACATCATTAATACATGTCAACCGTTAGTCTACCCAGCACTTCTCATTACTTTTTTGACATAAGTAATGATTATTTTGTAAGTTTTTTCAAGTATAGTAGTGCGTTTGTCAAAAAAAAATAAAAATTCGGTAACCACAATGAAAATTGATCCCTAATACAATAACCAAAAAGTCGATTAACTCATTAATATTTTCAGTCATAATCTTTTGAATGAGCCTATTATTAAGACAGCTCATTGAGGCAATAATTTGATTCATTCAAAATTTGATCCGTTGTACAAGTTTTCAGCAACTGGGTAAATATGAACTCCTATGAATAAGAACATCCTATCAAAACAAAATTTGTTATAAAATATTTAATATTCTAAATTTTTATAACAAATAGCAAATAAAAAATAGCAAATATTTTATATTCTTTATTTGTTATAAAATATTTTATATTCTTTATTTGTTATAAAATATTTTTATAAAAATAGAAATAAAAATTATAAAAATATATTTTTATAAAATAGGATATTATTTTTTATTTGAATTATAATTCTTTATTTGTTATTAAATGAAAGAGTTATAAAAATAACAAATATTTTATTTGGAATAGCAAATAAAGAACTTTTTGTGTGTCGTATATACATATATATATATATATATATATATATATATATAACTGGGTTAAATGATTCATAAAGAATATAAAATATTTGTTATTTTTATTTGCTATTTGTATGATTAAAATATTTTGGATAAAGAATGATAAAATATAGATAAACATCTCTATCGAGACATAACGGTCGAGATTAGATATTTATTATATAGATTGAATTCATTTTAATTTGAACTATAGAGATGATAACAAATTAATGCAATGAATATTACCTATAACAGACCTAAATTTTTTATATCGGTCGTTGATTCCTATATTGAATCAAGATGATGTATGTATGTTTTTGATTTATAACAAATTCATGCTATGAATGGTTACCATATATGTACGTACATATTATACAAGAAGAATTAATTAGTGAGAAAGGAACATACAAGTATTTTGAGTGACATATACCTTAATTGAAACACCCAGAGCCCCAGAGCCGGAAGGAAGATTTAAGAGTTGAGACTTGAGAGTGAAAACATGAGCAGCAGCAGAAATGTGAGTTACTTATAGACTGAAGAAGTATAAGGTTCCATGTGCAAACTAAAAAGGGAATGGGTGCGGGTTCCTATAAAAAAAAATTAGAGAAGGAAGAATGAGTGGTCATGGTCTCATTAGCTAAGTAAATCTTTTGTCCTATAATACACTCTCTTTTTCTGAGATTCAATTAAAAAATATATATCTTGCGATTTAATATGTATATATTTTTGTTACGAGTTATATAAATAATTATAGTTGATAATATTTTAATAATATATTTAATATAATGGACTAATTTATAATTTTGTCTAATCTCATGTATTAATATATGTCGTAATCATCACTCAACTAAATTAATAACGGACTCTTAAATAAGCGAGAGAAAATACATTGGGATAAGTGTGCTTTCAACTTTTTAGGAGAGAAAAAAAAAATAACTACATTTTGTCTAAAATTTGTTTGTCAAAAGTATTTGGAGAGAAGGTACGAGTGACTCATTAATTATTTCACTTTCGTTGATAGGGATTAGGGAAGTGGCATTTTTCAGGAGTTAAATTATTTTATTCATAATATACTTTTTACATGAATTTATGACCTATTTATATAAATGGGATAATAAATTTGTACAAGTATTAAGAAGGATAAGAGTGGTCATGAATTAAAATTAAATAGATAGGTTAACCTTATAGATTAAAAATGTAGTAATTTGAAATCTCAATCTCTCTCTCTCTCTATATATATATATATGTGTGTGTTAGGTAGGTAATGGAGTGGGTTGATTCACCAGCCACACGTTTACATATTGTTTTTTGGGTAACTGCTACTCTATTTTTAATTATTTTAACACTGGTGGTATGATTACTTACTGCTATATAAAAGCGAGAGCAGATCTTTTGTCTTTAATTTTTTTATTTTTTTATGTTTTTCTATTTAAATTTTGATATATAATCTCTTATTTAATATTAATTAATTTTAAAATTAAATAAAAGAATATGTGTGAAAATTTAAATAAAATAACATAAAAAGAATAGAAAATTTGGAAAGAGAGAATCTGTTATTCATAAAAGTACTCCTACTCCTACCATCAACGTCATGAAAAGACTGACACTAGTCAATCAATTAAGTAATAAGTATAATTACATGAGCTGCCCGACTGCCCCTGCCGCTACCCTACTACAATGCTGCTTTGTAGTAGTAGTAGTAGTAGTGGAGTAGTATCTTTTATCACTTTTTGACATATTAATAGTAGTAACTTACAACAATAATTGTAGGGGGATATTTTTTTCTGACATTCTAGCGATAATTTTTTTGGTTTTTTTTTTTTGTAGTATTTTTTAAAAAATATATAGTATTTATTTTAATTAAAATTTTTATAAAAAATAGTATTTTAGGTATAATTTAAATACATACAAGAAACAAGGTTATGCAATTGTATGAATAATTTTGCTTTCATGTATGTATCCAAATTACACCTAAAATACTATTTTTTATAAAAATTTCAGTTTAAATAAATACTATATATTTTTTAAGAGATACTACAATAAAAAAAAACCAAAAAATAAAAAATATTACTAGAATGTCAGCAAAAAAATATCCCCCTATACTACAACTTACAAACAAACACATAATTTATCATGCATAAAAACCAAAAACTTCTATTTAGAATCGTACTACTGGTAATTTGAGAGAGTGCATACATAGATAATAGAGTTAATACTTTTCTTTTAAGAAATTGTTTATTCAATTTTATTTTGTACAATTTCAATATTATATATATATATATATATAAAATATAATATGAGGGCGATAAAAATTATAACACACAACTAATGAAAAAATATACTAGTATATATTTTCTCTGCACGTTTTAATTCATAATAAAAATAATATACTCCCTCCGTTCCTTAATATAAGTCGTTTTAAATAAATATTTTTATTCCTAAATATAAATCGTTTGAGAATTTCAAGTTATCATTAATTGCTTAATTTTCAATATTACCCCAAATAATAAATATAACTTTGATTCTCTCACTATTTTTTGCCTAATAAATAACACTCTTCTTCCAATATAAGGGCAATATAGACAATTGATAGTATATTTAATGTTATACAATCAATTCCTTAATATTTCCGCATGCACAACTCTAAAACGCATATATATATTAAAAGCGGAGGGAGTATATATATATATATATATATATATATATATATATATATATATATATATATATATATATATCTTCTTGCACGTTTTAATTCATAATAATATACATCATAAATGTATGCACGGCACGCATACAAAAATACAAAAGTTCAAAAATGGAAGACATGGGAATTGAATGCAAAGGTGTTGCCTGTCTGGTACTCCAACTGAGCCGAGCCACTACTGGTTTACCCAATTGTAACAGAATAACGCAGAGGATTTTTTTGGAGCAGCAGCCAACAAGTGATGTACTTTAATAACCTTCTCCAGCCAACAAGTGATAGTTTTTATTTTCGTGTATAATAAAAACTATCTACTGCTTCATAATTTTCTAAGTAGAGCAATAAAATATTAAATATCATATGAAAGCATTCTCTCTACACTAGTAAACCTTTGTTGTTCAGTATAATTGGACAAAACTTGCTTCTCTTGGGAATTTCTCAACTGTTTCAAGTACCAACATACCTGTAGCAACAACAAATGTCGGAGCCACAACAATAATTTTAGGTCTTTTCTCTGAAAGATTTACTAGCACTCGATTCGAACTGCTCCACTCTCTGAAGTAATGAACTTGGGTTTCCTATTGACTTGCTCCAAGCACTGGATAACGTCTCCAATCTGGAAATCCAACCAATCCTGGAGCACAAGTCCACATTCGTTACCCTTGACGACAGTCCCCACATCCTGCTTCTCTCGCTTCAGGGATATGCAAGATCCTTCAAATATAACTTCTCCACTTCTCAGAAGCCGCATTGTTGATGACATGGTGAAACGCCCATCAAACACTCGACAACCAGCAATCTTCACGTCTGGTCCCTTGGCTTTGCTCCTTCCTTTAAGCTCAAAGATGCTTAGCACCTGCCCCTCTCCAGCCACCTTGGTCTCAAATGTTCCAGGGGCCTTCTCTACTATTAAATTACCTATGTCCTCCAGAAGATGATAGATCACTTTGTGGACTTTTATCTACATACATGGACATAGTCAGTTACTATAAGCAATAGTTTTCTTCTTACACTTCTACACTTGGGTAGTTAAAAAACAATGTCAAAGCAATGATGAAAGAGACATCTATAGTATACAAAGATCATTTGTGTAATAGGTCAAAGTCAAGTACCTTTATACCGGCTTGAGTTGCAACCATGCTAACAGCACTAGATGGACTCCGCACATTGAATCCAACTATGCATGCACCACAAGCTTGTGCCAAGTCCAGATCAGACTGATATATAGGCCCAACTCCAACATGGACAATGTTCACAAAAACCTGACAAATTTTTCAAGGAAGACGATCAAGTGTATGTCATATATAAAAGAATTCCTCAAATAAAAGGTTTTGAAATATATTGGATGAAACATTGCAACCATTTTTCACAAAGCAAGGGAAATGACCATCACTATCTAGGGTTATATAAATCTTACATGATTATATAAGACGACTAAAGAAAAAGTGGTCTGGTACCTGTGGACTATTCAAAGTCTTCAACGCATCCGTGACTGCTTGAACAGTGCCCTGGACATCTGCTTTTACTATAATTGGCAATTCAACCCTCTCGGGCACGTCTTCTGATGGATCAGGAGTTGCTGTCTTCTCTTCGCTCATCTTCATAAGCCTATCTTTTTCTAGTTTCGTTTTCCTACCAGCACTAAGCATCCTTGCTCTATCTTCAGATTCTACAGCAGTAATATCGTCACCTGCCATTGGAAGTCCCTTCAGCCCTTCAATCTCAACAGGCATTGCCGGTGTAGCCCGATCTGTCAATTTCCCTGCTGTATCCCTAATAGCCCTTATTCTTCCCCACTCCGCTCCCACAACAACATGCTGCCCGCAAACTAAAGTCCCTGCCTTCACTATTGCAGTAGCTAATGGACCCCGTCCTCTGTCAAGCCTTGCCTCAACTACATAAGCTTGAGCAGATCCATCAATACGTGCTTTCAGATCCATCAACTCAGCCTGCAAAAGTAAAGCATCCTCCAAATTATCCAGTCCTGTTTTAGTTAATGCAGAAACTTCAACAACTTGGACATCTCCACCCATCTCCTCCAGTGGCAAGCCTTCTGATGCAAGCTGGACTTTTACTCTTTCTGGATCTGCCGCTGGTTTATCACATTTATTTATTGCAACAACTATTGGTACATCAGCTGCCTTTGCATGAGACATGGCTTCAATAGTTTGGGGCATCACACCATCATCCGCAGCCACCACAAGCACAACTAAATCCGTCACTGCCGCACCTCTTGCTCGCATTGCACTAAATGCAGCATGACCGGGAGTGTCAAGGAATGTAATTGATGCCCCAGATGGCATGCTGACAACAAACGCACCAAGATGCTGAGTTATGCCTCCAGCTTCTTTGGCTGCAACGGACGTTTGACGCAGAGCATCCAAGAGAGAAGTTTTACCATGGTCAACATGACCCATGACTGTTACAACTGGAGGGCGTGGAAGAACTTCAGTACCTTCATATGAGTGGAGCCTTCTAACATTGACCCCAACTTCCTGCAATGATGGATGCAAATTATATAAAGGATATATAGCTCCAAACTTATTAACATAAGAAAAGAAACAAGTAACCAAAAAGGAAAACAAAGGAAGGAAGGTGAATGAGATTAAGGGAACGTCTCCCCGCGTATTAGGCTAAAAGACATTTTAATCGGGAATGAAAATCCGTTTGTGTGCACTCGCACATTATAGTAATGATGAATTGAAAGCCTTATCTAGACTGTTCTAAACTGAATATTCACTTACTATATCAAAGCTTCATCAATTTATTTATTTATTATTATACTTTATGAAGTATCATTCACTTAATAAAAAAAGCTCCACCAATTTATTTATTTAATAAGTATTATATTTATGAATAATCACTAACACTATTTTTTATTATTATTATTTTTGGTGAAAACCCACAAGTTAAAACCACCATTCATAAACAAAATAGAAGTACTAATGCAGAAATCTTAAGGAGTTTTGTACGAATGCTGAAATGTTACTTCTTCAGTGTATATAACCCACTGTTAATTATAGGACCAATTTAATAGTGGGTAATGATAAACACAAAGAGCTTTCATACAAATTTCCATACTAAACGACATGCATTGTGGTTCAAGTTTTAAAAAAAAACCATATACGTTTTAATTCAATATTGTCATTACCACATCCGTCTGGTCCGAAAACGTTAAGT
This sequence comes from Panax ginseng, assembly GCA_020205605.1. Taxonomy (NCBI): domain Eukaryota; kingdom Viridiplantae; phylum Streptophyta; class Magnoliopsida; order Apiales; family Araliaceae; genus Panax; species Panax ginseng. The sequence continues at coordinate 1,660,805 of CM035139.1, read as the reverse complement.
CTTTTATTACACTAGATATCATAATTTAATTCTTACATGAAACGAGGAAAATTACCATTGCAACCAGCTCCGCAATGTCAATGCTGAGAGGGTCAAACTCTGAGTCAATTTTTTCACCAACATTTACGAGAATATTCTGCACAGTAGATATAGATTCACCACTACGCTTGGCTAGCTCTACAGTAGTCATGCCTTCAAATATCTCAATTGTTTTATCTGGTAAGGATTTGGCAGCCCTCTTTAATTTAGGTGGCACATATGGTGCTTCAACCGGCGGCTGGGTTGAAGTGGGTCTTTTCTTGAACTTCCCTTTCCTGGGAGTCATTAAGCCAATTAGCTCCTTATCACTGCTTCTTCTAGCCAGTAGTTCTGGACTCGAACGGAAATACCTGAGGAAAACTCAAAACCACGTAATCTGGACAACCGTGTACTATTCAGATTTAACATTAATGGCAAAGAATGTGATCTAATTGACACGGCCAGAATGCAGATTCTTCCAGCAATGATGTCAACTTACCTTATTAAGGATCGGTTCGCCAAACACTTATAATTCTCTGCTGAGTTGATGGAAAATTCTGCAGCCAAAATTTGAGATACAAAGAGATGATGATGCCAAATTTTACTAGAAACCTAGATTTTATTTCAACCTTTTAATGAGAGCTCCAAAATTGTAAAACTAATAAATAAGCAGATATTATTCACATGCATCAAGCAAAAAAGATGTTGAAGCATCATTATTGTTAAAAGATGACCAAATGCAAGTGCTTTGAAAGTTGTTTAACTGAATTAAGGGCATGGCCTCCAGTGCAATAGTATGGAACAGCAAGACAATAAACCTGCTATCACAGATAATAACTGAAACAAAATTATCAATAACAACCAAGTAAAACTCCAGACTGGTTCTGGCTACCTTGAAACCATCTGACTGAAGCAGAAGCTGATTTAATCGTTCCTCTAGGGGCAGGTGTAGAGATGGACACCAAAGCGTCTATAGTTGTTGCAGTCAGAGCTTTTGTCAGACTGGCATGAATGCCCTATTTAGAAAACTATGAGTAAATGTTCCGAGAATTAAAAGATAGAACATACTGTAAATTCGTAATAATACACAAGATAGACTTTATTTTTATTTTAGTGGCACAGTATGACCATGTACACAAACTAGGGTGAGATTTTAATGGAGGCACACACAACTGTTATTGAGAGGGAAGTGAGAAAGAAAAAAAAGGTACCAAATGAATTCTCAAGCCAACTAATGACTGTGATGGAGCTCTAGAGGATTCCTTGTCCTCCTATCATGTAGTTTCTTTCTTCTTCATCTATAGAATTATCTTTCTTCTAAAAAGAATTATAAAAAACAAAAAAACAAACTTGAGCCTACAACAGTGAGGGTCCTTTTGGAATCATGAATTACGAGTCATTATCATGTAATTTTGAAATCTGGGATGAAATTTATATATATTTCTACCCATTGGACTGTCTATGTAAAACTTACATTGAACGCCCAGTTGAGGATATGGTAACTGTTTTCACACATTCACAACATGCACCTAGCTCCCTCACTCTCTTTTAGAAATGAAGATGCACCACTAATACTGGTGCCAAGTAACATTAAAGAAAGCATGTATAGCAGCTAAAACTACTTTTTGCAGTCTGATTAGTACTCCTAGAGGCCCCCCAGAATTGCAAAAGCTTCTGTTTTGCTGAATGTTGTGTGTATTGATTTTCATAGCTCCCCCTGATCTTGGTTGTAACATATCATTCTTTCTTTCAAGTTTCAATAGTAATGATGTGGTAGTCTTTATTTAATAACGATGTTTGGTTTGTTTACCATAGGTAGATATTGATGAAGTGCCAACTGAGTTCTACATCCACAGTCCACTATGTTTTCCCCATTTATAACATGACACTCATTCTCCATAAAAGACCTCCCAAACTAGAAAATACTAGATACCTCAAACACTACCTTTGTAAGATATAATAAACCCTACCTGGATACATCACAAAAATTCCACAAAAGCCCTAGAATTGACAAATATTCCTCATGGAGCCACAGGAATAATTACTCAACAATTAATATTGAAGTTAAAGCAACGTGAGCTCCATATTCTAAAAACATTTTCTATCTTTCTGCCTTTAAATGGGCTATATTAATATTTTGCATAAAGAATAACATTGCAACTCTTCCTCGAGTTCTTTCACAGCATTCATAGATATCAAATTCTTCCATTGAAACTATAAGTTCTGAAGTCATATATTGAAATAAAATAAATAAATAAATCCATACTGAAACTAGATATTTGTAATCTTAGCTTGTTTTGGTATATTATTATGTTTTAAAGCATAAAAGGTTCATCTAAGCTCAGTACAGATAAATGATTAGAGAATGAAAAGGGCGAAACCAAACTTATTGAAGCTAATACAAAAACTCACCTTTTTCCCAACCACTCTCCAAGCCATTCATAAGTTTATCAAGCTCTGCACATATACAGAACAAATGAGCCCAAAGAAAATTCACCAGGTTAAAGCTAGAGCCTAAAATGTGCGCAACAAATATGCGATGGATCAATCTCTTAACTTATAAAGACGTAAATTTATACAGTCCAAAATATATAATACGGTAATAAAAATGAAGATCCAAACTTCTGAGCCAACAAATATTTTTTCTAAAGGAAGGAGACTATGAATTGAACCTGAACCTTTTCATTTCAAAATCTAATTACTAGTATGAGAAGCAGAATTTCAAATGATAAAACTAGAATTCTTAGAAAGAAAAAAAGAAGAAGGAAATACATAGAACATTAAAATGAAAATAAAAAATAAAAAATTCCATCTTTATGCTGTTGTTGGTTATTAAATTTAAACTTCTTTTGCATTTCCAGTTTTCTAGAGGTGAAACATTCCCTTTCTCTGAAAATATTAGAGTAAGGAAAAGCAAAAAATATTAGAAATTTGATTTGGGTTTGTTACCAAGTGCTCGGATGGAATATTTCACCAGAAACATTTAGGGTGAATTACTATTAAGTGTGTGCGGATCTTAGTACAAAAAGGGCGATGACAAAATCAAAAGAAGAGTGAACGAATTCACGAATTCAACCCTTAATCTATCATTTCACATCAAGACATTTAAGATAATGGTAATGAATAATTATTAGAATAAGGGGAAAACATAAAGCGATATAAACTACTGAAGTTGATTGAGCTAAAGAGGAAACAAAAAGAACAAAACTAAACCAAATCAAAATTCGAAACAAAAATAAAACCTAGACATATTCATTTCGATAAAGAAAAGATAATAATAAATAAGAAGAAGAAAAAGAAAATACATAGAAGTGTCCTACAGATGATTTAAATGAATAGGTGCTAGCGCAGTTTCACATTGGATCCAAAAAAGCGGCTCGATTTTGAAGAATCCGGTTATCAGAACGATATAGAAAGCTATAACATTGCCTTTTTAATCAGTAGGGTTTAGGCCGCCTCCACGTTGTCCTCCAACCGGCTACCAATGGCGACAGGGTAGTATTGGAATAGAGATATTCAAGTAAAATTGTACTCCACATACATGATACACCACAGTTGCGTAATTACCGAATTAAACTTGTAGAGAACAGGAAAATAAAATTTATGACACAGCTTCTTCGAGGAACTGTTTTTTTTCCTCTCCCTCTACAAAATAAATTTTTAGTCAATTTATGAAATTAAAATATTTACTTTGTAATGTAAGTTTGTTTAATGTTTTAAATAATAATTTTGTACTTAATTATACTTTTTAAATAGTTTATTATATTACCTATTGCATTAATTGAAATCAAATATATTTATATCATTTTTAAAATTTTAAATTTTTATGAAATAATTAGGTTGTGATAATAAATTCAACCTATAATAGATTAAGTAATAAATATAAATATTGAGATCAAACGTTTTTTATTTTTATGAGTTCAAGTTATAAATTTTGGTATTCTCAAAATTTGACTCAACAACTCAAAAGTTATTACAAATTTATTATTACTATTAAAGATACAATGTTGTCATTTTCATAATCGATATAATTGACAACTCAAAATTACATTTTATCCCTTTTCTATAATAAATTCAAAAAGAAAAGTGTTACTAAATCTATATTTTTATAATTAAGAATTGAGCAAAGAAAAAAAATAAAACACTTTTAAATTATTAAATCATCAAAATTGAACGACTGAATTAACACCAGGCCAGATATATCATATTTAAAATTTATTTAATAAGTTAATTTTAAATTTACTCGTAGTTTGCCTTATTTTAAAATAAAGTATAAGTATTACGATAAATATAAAGACATTTTTCCTTAAAGACATGTAACAAAAATACTTTTTTAAAAAATATACATATAATTTTTGTGCCTTCGCATATCAAAAAATGTAATTCTTTCCCCCACCCCCACCCCCACCCCCACCCCCACCCCCACCCACGTCAATTCAACCCAACCCAATCCAACTAAACTTAAAAAAAAACTAATATTTACTGATTATGTATACAACCCCCACCTCTGCCTCCCATCTCCCAAAAAAAATATTTATTATATACCCAGTGGCGGAGTCAGAGGATTTCAACAAGGGGGTCCGGATTATGTATATAATTTTTTTTTTTAAATGCGGCTCTCTAGTTCGTTGATTTTTTTTTCCATATTCCTAAATCACAAATAATTCAACATTCAACAAAATCATAATCCTAAATCACAAGTAATTCAACATTTCAATTAGTTACTCAAATTCAATTGAAACAAAAAAAATCAATTACAAATTGAAACACATTATTATTGTTGAACCCAAGTAGCAGATCTTAGAGCGTTTTGAGTCTCTCTTCGGAGTTCGGACCGTAAAGGCGGTAAATCCAACCTGCGAGTTCTCATATTCTGAAAATGTTGGATAATCACTTCATTATCAATGCATCTAAAAATATCTCTCTCGACATAGCACACCAAACAGTCGGTGAGAAAGTCATCTCCCATCTTGTTGCGCAAATTTGTCTTAACAATATTCATCGCAGAAAATACTCGTTCCACACTAAGCGATCATGACAGTAAAAGCTAAAGCCAACTTGATAAGAAGATATACTAAGTGAAAAGTAGTGTGATATCCCACCTCAATCCTAAATTATAAAAAAAATTATTTTTTTTTCTTCCCCTTCCTTCTTCTCAAGCACCCTTCTACTTCCGACTTCCCGAATTTCAAGTTGGACCCTTCCTAGTACATAAAAAAATTTACAATAGCAGAGTAGTGGACCCCCCCCCTCATATATACCCACCCCTACCCCCACCAACATCACCCTCCAAAAAAAATAATATTTATTGATTATGTATATACTCCCATCCCGTCCACCCCCCACTTGCAAAAAAAAATATTTACTAATTGTGATTAATAGTTTTTGTTATATAATATACAATTATAATAATTGTACGAATTAAAATTAAATAAATACTCATCAATTTAAAATTTAATCTCATAAGTCAAATTTTATCTCTAATTTTGAAAAGATAGAATAATATTTTAAATCATAAATATGGTAAATTTCGAATCCGGTTAATATGAAGTTAACTTCATGATAAGTTGGTCAATTAAACAATACAATACTGCCAAACAGAACAAGAAATCACCTCTTACTTACATGTCGACACTGTATTGATCACCAAAATTAACTTCACTCTAACCACTCCTGAAAAATTCAAAGGTGTTGATAATACTTACAAAAAGAACTAATCCCCTTTATTGTAATAAAAACAATTTTTACATTGGGATTGAACTGAATCTGAAGTTGTACATGGTTTCTTTTCGGAACATTACATCTGTCTAAAATTTATGCATGTAGCATAACTATTACTACAGTTTTACTAAAATCCAACAATACTTGGATCCAATCATATATTAAGCCTGATGAGAGATTAAATTATAGCAGCTTCAGGTGAAACCTTAATAAATAATAATATTAAAAAATTGTTAAATTCACAATAGAAAATATTATTTCCACAAAAAATGTCGCTATAGATGCTATAGCGACGGTTTTCACCCTCGCTATACATCTACATCGACACTTTTATTGTAAAAATAACAAAAAATATTGTAGATTTAACAATTCCCTAATATTATTATAACGAATGAGTCTTCTCTATGTTTCAGCCATACAACAGCCACAACATTTGAGCAAATGACGAAATTCAGGAATAAAAGGAAATGAGAAATACACGAGCAAGAATTCGGAAAATAGTCTCAATGGCCAATAACAATTCTTGGAATCTAGACAGCTCCGACAAATAAAATATCACAAGTACAAGACACTCCCATATCCCATCAAGCAGCAACCTTAGCAAAGAGACGCTTGCGAATCTGCAATGAGAAGAATGCAAGAACATGTAAAGCATGGCCATACACAGAAAAGAAATAAGGTTCATCAACCTAAAGATGTCGGGAACAACATGGTCAAAGCAATAGCTAAAGATAGTATAATTGAATTATGAGCTAGTCATTAGACACTAGGTCACAGCTAGGGCACTATAATTTATTTAATATGGACAAGTAAATTAGGGCATTAATAAGAACAAAAATGCTATGGGGACCGGGTTTTGCTGACAGGGTTAGTGATCGGACAATTTTTTTATGACTCCCAAATAATTTATAAGATTTATTGGAACTGAAATTTTTACAGAATCTAGTGATTTGGGTGTCTTTGGATACATGTAAAAAAATGGGTTGTACAGTATGTGCAACCTTGTTTTTTACATGTATCCAACTGGATTCTGTAAAAATTTCAATTCCAATAAATCTTATAAATTATTTAGGAGTCATATAAAAAAAATATGGCTTGTCGCCCAACCCCTGTCGCCCCAGAAGGACTGTAATAAGAATAGAGACGAGTAACTTGGGCATTGTAATTAAAGGTGGAAGAAAAAAAAGTAGACAACAATATTAAAAGGTAAAGAACCAGAAATGACAATTACTGGAAAAAGAGGATGAAAAATCCTGAAGTTGAAAAAATACCTCGGGCAGTTTTTTGCGAAACACAACGTCCAATCTAGCATCAAGGGTGTTCTCGATTACAATTTTCCCATCTCGAGAAGCCATCACAATACCTCCAGAACTGAAATCATCACCAAAAAAAACATTAAAAATAGTTTTTTCTCACCACTCTCTTCCAATAAAACATTGACTGTTTGGAAATTTGAAAAGCTGGAATCTTCCTGGCCAAAAGACAACATGAAAAAATAAAGCAAAGCTACATATAACTAGCCATATGCAATTAATTAGATGGGTGATGTGTGTCTATATTATACATACATACCAGGAAGGACCATGAGCATGGTGATGGGAAGGAGCTGGCGGAAGGTGGACACTATCAACAATAATCTCGGGTTCATGAACATTTGCTTTCACTGCATATTCCTCCTTTGCTGAACTCAAAATAGACTCCAGCAACATGTGGTCCTCTTTCCGACAACGTAATAAGACAGCAGGCTCTTTTAGTCTGAGTAAACTCTACAATATACATAGAACTGACTACCAGTGTTTTGATAACCAAATTTTATTCATAAAGCATGCTAAAGATCATGGATCAAAACTTTTAGGTGCATCCAGTTCAATTTGCACGAGTCCATTGTACTCTTTTAAGTGTGTCAAGTTCAATTTGGACAAGTCCCTTCTACTTTTCCACTGCTTTAGAGCACAACACTCATCATCAAGAGTGAATTTTTCATAAAAGTAGTTTTGGTTATATATATATATATATATATATATATATATATATATATATATATATATATATATATATATATATTAACACTAGAGGATAGATCAACTCAAGGTATCAAATAAAAACCAATATATTGTGAAAGTTACTGTGTATGCGTCACATTCTTGAAAACTTAATGCCTCAAAGGTTAACCTGGTTTCTGAAGTTATTTAAACTGTTTGCATTCCCCTTCGCCTTCCCTCATATTTGTATGGCAGGAAAGATCTAACTCTTGTTAAGCTAATAGAATATATCTTCCTACAAGTATATCTAAATTCACCAAATGGAGAAACACACGCCAAATGTACATGATCTAGAACAGAGGTAGCTCAAAAACAGCTCCTTTCTTATTTTTTAAATGCTGTGGCAAGTCAAATAATGTTTCATACAATGATTGCAGGGAAAACAGTGAAGTTATAGTACCTGGACAACGAGAGCTTTCATAAGTCCTTGATAATCATGGTGGTGAAATAAGTTATGATGGCTCACGTTCAAAAGCTCCTTTGACGCTGCCTCCTTCATGGATCCAATCAAATCATCCTGAGCTTGAAGAACTTTGATCCGAGAAGCATTGAGCTGCATAGAATACTCACTACAACAAACCAATATAAACATATTTACTGTGTGCTCATTTAAACCAAGCACATTGTTTGATACTTTTATATGCCCAAACTATGATAATTGATAAGTGACCAGAATCCCCCCCCCCCCAGCCCCTCACTCCCCAATGAATAAAACCAAAAATAGGGGGTGTGCTTTCTCCTCTATATAAAGTTCAATAACATTAAGACGACAATGTAACATTATCCTTTCGATAGTGAAGATCTCCTAGTAAAGTGATCCAAGCAGGGATTCTCTCATTCAAAGGCCCATTTAGATAGTGTTTGAATTCAACATAAGGAGAAAAAATCACGACATTCAACGGTTTTTACCAAACTCCAAAACCAATAAATAGTTGATGTTAACTGAGAAGAAAATGCAGAAACTAACAGAAAAATTGTTTGACAACAATCTATGTTCAATTGACACCATAGACACCTCATACTCTATAATTAACATGATAACCAGCATAAAAATAGAAAACTAAAAACTTAATAAGAGGAGAACTAACAGAGGAAGCAGTTTTTTGAAGTCAAATGCAATACAAGACAAATTACGGATCATATGATAATGTCTTGAGGGGATGCTAGAGCATGCTCCAATAAAGCTTTGAAAGTGTTTGCATTAAGGTTCATTATCTTTTCATAAATTTCAATAATTTCAGTATAACTTAAAAGTAGTAGCTTTAGGATTTCCATAAGATATTGTAACACACTACAGAAATTTAATAGTGAACATATCATCTGGATGATAAACTCCTGAAGTTGAGATATGCAAACCAAATCCAGATAATTAATAATCAGCTTAGTCTAAACTGCGCCGTCAAATACAGCTATTCTTATCAAGATAAAAATAAAAATAAAAATAAAAATAATCACCTTATTCTAATGATACATACTGCATTGATTTTCAATTTGAATAACCAAATAATATAGTATCAATTCATACTATACTAAAGGAAGGTTGAATAACATAATTACACATATATAAACATTAGCATGTAGAAAGATTTTAAGCTCGGCAAATCGCATACATTTTTTTTCGGACTTCAACTTGCTTCTCTTTGCGCTCATACTCTTGTCTAATCTTCTTCTTCTCAGCTTCCACTATCTGCAACTTCTCAATGCTGAATTCCTTCAAAAATTACAGTACATAAATGTCAGATTGAAGACATAGAATTGGAAGATAATTGGAAAATTGATAATTGGCATAACGAATTTACTTCTTCAGCAGAGACAGAGATCTCGTTGGCCTTCTCTTCGGCTTCTTGGCGGATGAATCTGACCATCTGTTGGATCTGCTTCGAGACATCTGTGTCGTTCATCTTCGGATCTGAATTTGGGGAATAAGCAGCAGCAGGTAAATGATCCCTCCCAGACTTCTTCGATAGCTAATCAGTGAGTAGATTGGACGAGGAGATAGATAGTTGCGGTTCACACGATTCATATTTTCTCCAAATTGAAATAGCTATTGGAAAATTACACATGTAACCCATAAATTGTACTTATTACTTACCAGCCCCCAAAATTTTTATCAATTTACTATTTCCCCACCCCTCCCTTATACTCCCTCTATTACCGAATTAGATATATAACTATATACAAACTCCCGTCTTGCGGCGGGATTATTTAATTTTTTAATAATAAATTTATACGTATAATTAATAAATTAAAATATAAAAAGAAGATAGTAAATTGTTGTGCGATGATCAAATTTTACACAAAAAAATAAATAAATATACATTGTAAGGGGTAGTGTTGAGATAAAATAGTTATTTTATTAAATAATAATTAAATTACAAAGGATAATATCAAAACAGTTTAGATTTGTAGTGATTTTGGGGATTATAAATCTAAAAAATTAAGAGAATGACATTATGCTATTAACTGTTTAGATTTGTGGTGATTTAAAATTAATTAATAGCATAAAGTAGTGATTTTATTAAATAATAATTAAATTACAAAAGATAATATCAAAACAGTTGATATTATCAAAACAATTTAGATTTGTAGTGATTTAGGGGATTATAAATCTAATAAAATTTAGGGGAATGAATTAGGGTTTGTTTGCATCCTCATTTGTTATGTTAGCTCGTCAGTTTTGTTAAGGGTATTAAAGAACATTAATTAGACAGGACACGTGTTGAATTGTGAGAATGACAGATGTCAAGCTATGGTATCATGTACTGCATTTTAGTATATTTAATAGATTTGACTTTTAAGCTCAGGACTATATATTAAACTTCAAAATAATATTAATTTATTTAATTCTAATCTGATACAATTGTTATAGTTGTATATTATATAACAAAACTATTAATTTCAAAATTTATTTAATTCTAAACGTTTGTGAATCATACTAATTTGAAAGTTTAATGTATCGTTTGATCTCAGAAGTCAAATTGTATCTTTAATTTTATAATGGGATGAGTATTTGTTTTTCTTTATAAAGAACATATGTGGAAAAAATGCAACAAAAAAATGAAGAAAAAACTCTATGTTTTAAAGTATAATTTTTTCTAAACTCAAATTAATTTATTTTAAAAAATTGTCATGATGGCACGATAATAATCCATCAATCTAAAATATAAATAATTGTATATTAGAAATTTCATAACATTTTATAATCTAAGCAAATAAAATATTTTTAATTTTTGAATATATTCTTTTAATACAATTATTAATATTATAAATAGGGAAAAAAGAAGTGAAGGACGCATTATAAAATTGTATGAGTTATCATACAAAAACATTCATTCATATATTATGTACAAAATAATGTTTAATAATTTTTAAAAACATTACTCCCTCAATCTCAAAATATTTGTTATTTTATAAAGTTTTTGTTATCTCAAAATAATTGCATTTTGCTTTTTTCTAAATTATTAAAGCAGTTATATTACAAATTTACCTTTTTTACTTATTATTTCTCCTCGTAAATATGTAATTTCAAAATATGGAGAAGATAAAAATACTCCATGAAATTAGTAAAATATCTGGATATTTGCGCTTCATCCGGTATCTTTTCATGGAAATATTCTTCTGAGCATTCTTGAATTTTACTCCACAAAGCAGTATTATGTTGACAATTTGGACGTAATTGATTTCAAGATAAATTAACTTATAAATCTTTAAAATTTATTCTTGAACTTGTTTTATTGAATTATTATGTCATTGTCATCATCCACATGCTTATATTGTGATTAAAGTTGTAAGACCCCAACTTTTATGAATAAAGAATAATTTTTTCGAAATATATTTTTGAATATTATGGTGTGGATTTGATATAATGTTATAGTTGTGGGTAATATTTACAAATTTTGCAAAAGTAAGCAGTGGTTTATATAATATTCGATTGGTGGAGAATATTACGTTTTAATAGGGAATATTAAATGCATTGCACAATTTTTGGTGGACCCCTGGCGGAAGTATTGTCGTAGTTTAAAAACGACATAATTATCTTTTAAAAATAACAATGGAAGTTTTACCGTTAAACCGTTGAACTACCCAATAGTAAAAGAAATCTGATGTCTGGCGTGGTTGCATAGTAGCACACAAGATTGATTATTGATCTTTACGTGAGAAGTCACTCGGTTATACTCAATTATTACTACGATAATTTCTTTGCATCATATCTCTCATATTATTGATTCGATTATTGTCACGGTATCATCCGCATTATATGATATATTATTAAATCAATAATTGAGACGACAAAGTTATTCATATTATTAAATTGCAATATTTATAATGTCTGAAGTTACATCGATGAGAGGTTTGGTCATCTAATTGCATGCCAATAAAGAGAAATCCTTATCGGAAAGCCCTCTTTTTACTGGAGCGACGACCGTTGTTAAATATTGTAAGTTATAATATTAATGATGAATAAGTTAAGTGTTGATTAAAGATGAAATTGATAGTTCCATTGTGTTGGAATTATTAGTGTTAGTGGAAATCGATATTTATTTTGATATTAATTGATGTCTGGAAGTTATACTGACCATTCGGGTAATTAACCTGATAAATGAACAATTAATTATTATTAATTCACATGATTATAACTATTTGTTCACATGTGTGTACTATTGATTCACATTCTTGTACTATTAGGGGAGTTGGTGTAAGATTGATAATACTTGCATGACTAAATTAAAAATAGAGGTATAAATGGAGGTACTATACTGTAATTCGTATTTTCACATGATTATAACCATTGATTCACATGATTGAACTATTAATTCACATTATTTACTATTAGGAGATGTGGTGCAAGTTTAATAATACTTGCAGGACTAAATTAAAAATGAAAGAAAAATTGAAGGTATTGCACTGTAATATTTCGAGCCCCAAAACGTGCAATTATCGAAACTATATTTTTCTATAAATAGAAGCTCATTCTTCCTTTATTTCTCATAAATTTACTAAAGCTATAGAGCAATTATTATAGAGAGAAATTATAGAGATAAAGAAGAAGAGAAGTCTGCTACCTCTCTACTTCAGTATCCAGTTTCTTTTTAAGGTAAGAGGTATTATTTCTTTCGTATTCATGAAGAGAGCTTCTGTTATTCCATTCTTTATTATTATGTTAGAATAACTTTGTCTATCAAATCTACCGCATACATGGTGAAATTCTTCTATTATTCCATTCTTTATTATTACATTTGGAATATCCTATCTCGCATGCGATTCTGTTTAGACTCAGTTCCATTCTTTATTATTCTATTGGAATAACTCATGCATGCGATTTATTGCATGCATGGTGAATTCTTTGTTATTCCATTTTGTATTATTACATTGGAATATCACATGCATGCGGATTCTATTGACACAGTTCCATTCTTTATTATTACATTGGAATAACTTTTGTATGCGAAGCCTATCGCGTGCAAGGTGAATTTTTACATTATTCCATTCTTTATTATTCATTTGGAATATCTTATGCATGCGGATTACGGCGGACTAGTTCTATTCTTTATTATTACATTGGAATAACACGTATACATGTGGATTATCACATGCACGGTGAATGATCCTTCGTATTCATTCCTTATTAAATTGTGGAAATGATTTGTCTCGTGGTTTCTGTATGGCGGGTGAAAATTCATTTGCGCTTTCATATATTCTATGATACTCATTTGGTTAAAGTTTTGGCTTACATACTCCATGAAATTAGTAGAATATCCTGAATATTTGCACTTCATCCGATATCTTTTCATGGAAATATTCTTACGAGCATTCTTGAATTTTACTCCACAAAGCGATGTCATGTTGACAATTTGGGCGTAATTGATTTCAAGATAAATTAACTTATAAATCTTTAAAATTTATTCTTGAACTTGTTTTATTGAATTATTATGTCATTGTCATCATCCTCATGCTTATATTGTGATGAAAGTCATCTTTTTGGCTTACGTGCGTAGATGGACTTGGTATGATTATGACTAGGGATTATTCGGTATAATCATGACTGTAATGTTATAAATGATGTGGTAAAAGTCCTCGATGGCTTTGTAGTGCATTGATGGACAATTTTGGTATGATTATGACGAGAGATTATTCAAGATAGTCATGACCATTGATGATTTAATGAATATCCTTGCACATGATGCGAGGATGATGATTCGATGATGTGATTTATTTATTAAAATTTGAGTCTCGTGATAAAAATTGATGAAAATATTTTAAATTATAGAAGATAGTAAATATCATGCTCTACTTGACTCTTCTAATGGATTGCTTATTCTGCTGCAGTTAAACTTGATATCTATTGTATTTTATCAGTTTAACATTATTGAAGACTAATGATAATTTATTCTGCATTATCTTAGTCATAATATTTCTTACTGGGCTAGTTGAGCTCACTCTTTCTTTCACTGTTTTCTTCAGGAAATGAGAACGTAGCCTGGACTAGTCGGGGAACAGATTGTGGTCCAGATAATAGCATTAGTAGTCCTCACTATTCTGTTAAATAGTATGACAATAAATGTAATGAGGACTCCATTGAGTGTGGATATTGTCTAGATGACAATATTCTTATTAAAACTCTTAGATTATGTTTTGTAGTATTTTACACGACTATTGTAAAATTAAGTTGTATTTGAATTTTGTACCATGTATTTGGCGACTCAAGATGGGTGATGTATACCTATTTTGGGGGTGTCATAGGTTTGGTCACCTAATTGCGCGCCAATAGGGAGAAATCCTTATTGGAAAGCTCCCCCTTTCTTGGGAACGACCTGGTCGACTAATATTGTGAATTATAATAATGATGATAAATGTTGATTGAGGTGATTTTTATGAGGTATTTGTTGTATTTTTGGACCCCTCATTTATCCATTTTAAAAATAATCGGTAGAAGATTTTTCAGTATTTTTATGGGGCCCACATGTGGGGGCCACGTGTGACTCTGGAAATCTGATCATTTGGGGGGGGAGTCAGGATAGTTTATATATATATATATATATATATATTATATATATAAATTTTATTTTATTATTACTATAAATATAATAAAAAGATTTTTTTTATATAAAAGAATACTTTTATAAAGTTTTGTTTTATTTGATTATAAATAGAATATATTATATTTTATTATGCATAGTATTTGCATAGTGCTGCGTATAGTATTTGTATAGTAAAATCTTTTTATATAAAATGAATACTTTTATAAAGTTATTTGTTTTATTAGATTTTAAATAATATATATATATATATATATTTTATAAATCTTGTTTTATTATATAATTATAAATATAATATATTATATTTTATTGCATAATAATATCCTTTCCATTCTCCTATAAATAGGATGCTTAGTTAGAATTGAAAACACACCGTAAATTGAGAGAATTATTCTTCATAATCTTGGCGTATTTCTTTAGAGTTTTAAGAAGATTTGGCGTAAAAAGCAAAGATAAGTTTTTTCAAGAATATCCTCGCTCGACCAGTCGGAATACTCTTCTTTCTAAGGTAAGGGGTATTATTCTTTCGCACTATTCACGAATACGGCACTATTCACAGAAAAATTAAGTTTTAGTTTTTCGTCCAAAATATCTATTATGGATACTAGCTTTGATTGTATCCATGTTTTGATCATTATTGAATTTTACTTCACTATAGTTATTTATGAAGTATTTTTGAACTCGAATTGTTTAAAGTACGAATCCTTAATATTTGTTCTTTTGTTTCACTGGATTCGTTTTCTTTAAAATATTTTTCATCATCATCAGTCCTAAAAGATGATATTACTGAATATCTTTGGCCTGTAGTGCAAAGATGGTTGATTTTCTTATGTATATCTTTGGCCCGTAGTGCAAAGATGTGCAGTGTTGAGATGAACATGACCCGGTGATGAATATCTTTGGCTGTAGTGCAAAGATGAATATTTGATTCAAGATGAATATTGATTGATGTTACAGGGATAAAATGTTGATGATGGATTTTTAAATTCATAGTTTAATTTCATTCTCTACGTAACTCATCTATGAATTATTATTTCCGCTGCGAATATTGATCTGAAACATGTTATTTATTATATTCTATCAGATTTTTTCCTGTTGAAGACTAACGATAATTTGTTCTATATTATCTTAGTCATAATATTCTTCTTTGGGCTAGTTGAGCTCACCCTTTTCTTTTTTTGTTCCATTTTTTCTTCTCGAGACGCGAGAATGTAGCGAAATCTTAGTTGGGGTGTGGAATGATGGTTCTAGAAGTTGTTTTAGTAGTCCTCACCATTTTTGTAAAATAATATACCAATAATTGTAATGAGGACTTAGTTGGGTATGAATATTGTCTAGATGACAATATTTGTATTTAAACTTACAGTTTATATGTTGTATTAATAAAGTTGTAGTTGTTTCTGTACCATGTTATTGACAACTCAAAATGGGTGATGTATACCTATTTTAAGGGCGTCACAGTTGGTATCATGGCTTAGGAATATGATCTCTGGCGGAGATCGAGGAATAGAACTAGGAGGGGAGAGACGAGTAAAACCTTCGCTAGTGTGCCTTACCTAAGCTTATTTGTTGGTTGGTCAGTATATAGGGATATTATGTGATATGTTGATTTCTTTAATTAACCTTTGTTTTATGGCAGTATTTGAGAATGTCGACTGAGAATGTTAACAGTGGAGCAATTGAGACCACGGAGATACCTTTACCCACCAACGAGGAGAACGTGAAACAGGCCGGCAATGTTCCTCCTGTAAACAACACCACTGATCAGACGATGAACGACGGAATGTTTAGAAGCTTTTTGCAGTTCATGCAAAAATCGATTGAGGAGACTCGTGCACAAAATACCGATGGAAATGATAATAACGCACTACGCAGTTTGCCAAATGCCAGTTCAAAGTTTGGGACCACCGTGAATTGCAGGGAAATTGAATCCGATTAAAGCGAAACGCGGGTCAAACAAATTACCAAGATATTCGATGTCTTGGGATGCATGGAGGAACAGAAGGTTTCATTCGCCACTTTTATGTTCCGTAATGAGGCAGATTACTGGTGGGAGTCTGTGAAGCGTACCCATCCAACCGCACTCAGCATGTCTTGGGAGACGTTTCAGAAACTGTTCAATGACAAGTACTTTCCTGAAAGTATTCGTTATATGAAGGAAGTGGAGTTTATTAGACTAAAACAAAACAACATGACGGTGTCCCAATACGAGGCGAAGTTTGCAGAGTTATCCAGGTTTGCACCTCATTTGGTGGAGAATGAGGAACGTATGACGCGGATGTTTCTGAGAGGTTTGAAACCCGGCACACGTCAATATCTCATAAATTTTCTCTCTATTCAGATGTTGTCAACATGGCTCAATTATTAGAATGAGAGAACAAGTACGTTCAACCGAGGGACCACAACCAGGATCATACCGGAGATAACAGTCAATAGAATAACGATAACCAGCGGAGAAAGAAAAAGACAGACAAAAATGGTAACCACTCTGGTGGTAGTCATGGCCATGAGAATAGAAGAATCGAATCGGGAAGAGATTTTAAAAAGAGGAGATTCAACAATAACCATGTGAAGACGTCAGTACCTGGTTCTAAGGAAGGAGAACAACCACTGGTCGTATGCTATAAATGCGGGAAAGAGGGACATATCAGTCCAAACGGTCCACAACAATTCAAGGTATGTTATAATTGTGGAAAAGAAGGACATATCGCTCGAGATTATACGGTAGCGAAACCAAGTCCAGGGGGGACGGTGACTCAAAAGGATGTCCCAAAAAAGTCAAAGTCAACGGTTCCTGGAAGAGCGTTTGTTGTGACTGGTCAAAATGCGAGGAACCCAAATGAGGTGATCACGGGTAAGCTAATCATTAATTTTTGTGAAGTTTATACCTTACTTGATACCGTTGCTACCCATTCATTTATCTCTCCTACTTGTGCTCAACATTTAAACTTGACTCCGAAGAAATTAGACTTTGATTTATCTGTGGAGACTCCATTAGGAGAAACTTTTATTACATCCACTGTTTGTAAATCTTGTTTGATCCAAGTTGGTACCATCACATTACCTGTTGACCTTATCTCTTTAAAGATACTTGCTTTTGATGTGATTTTAGAGATTGATTGGTTAACCACTCATCATGCCAAAATTGATTGTTTTCGTAAGGTTGTTAGTTTTCATATTCCTAACCAACTTGTTGTTATGCAATTCAAGCAACTAAACCATTAAAATCAATCACAGTCATATCAAATCAAAAAGTTATTCGTTTATTGAAAAACGGATGTCAAGCTTTCTTAGCCCATGTTATGGATTTGAATAAAGACACGTCGATTTGAATAATATTCACATTGTTAGTAAGTTTCACGACGTATTTCTCAAGAACTTCTCGATTACCTTTAGAGCGTGAAGTTGAATTCTTTATTGATCTTGAGTGCAGTACAAAGCCCATTTCTAAAATCCCATATCGAATGGCTCTATTGAACTTCGTGAGTTAAAGGTCCAACTACAGAATTGTTGGACATCGGTTTCATTGTCTAGTACATCTCCTTGGGTGCTCTCTATTTTATTTGTAAAGAAGAAAGACAGGAGTATGCGACTTTGTATTGACTACCGGGAATTGAACCATGTCACCATCAAGAATAGTTATCCGCTACCTCGTATTGATGACCTATTTGACCAGTTGTAAGGAGAACAATTCTTTTCAAAGATCGATCTTCGTTCTGGATATCATCAGCTGAAGATTAGAACTGAGGATATTCCAAAGATTGCCTTCAGAACTCGGTACGGGCATTATAAATCCTTAGTCATGTCTTTTGGATTAACTAATGCTCCTGCGGCTTTCATGGATATGATGAACCGAGTATTCAAGGATTATTTGGATCAGTTCGTTGTTGTCTTTATTGATGACATCCTCATATATTCCAAAAGCCATGAAGATCATGAGCACCATTTGAAGCTGGTACTCCAAAGGCTTCGTGAAAATAAGCTATATGCCAAGTTGAAGAAATGCGAGTTCTTGCTTGAGGAAGTAGCATTCCTTGGGCACGTGGTGTCAAAACATGGAGTATCTATCGACCCGGCGAAGATTGAAGCAATACAAAGTTAGGAGCAACCGAAGTCGGTGACCGAAATACGTAGTTTTCTGGGCCTAGCTGGTTATTATCGGAAGGATACAAAATTCGTATGGAGCGAGGAATGCGAGAAGAGTTTCCAAGAGCTTAAGAGGAGACTTGTAAGACCCCAAATTTTTATAAATAAAAATCAAATTTCCTCTAATTATTATTCTTGATTAATAAGGTGGTAATTTGATATAATGCTTTGGTTATGGGTGAAATGTGCAATTTTTGCAAAATAAATAAGTGGTTATTAAAATATTTATTTTTGTTCTGGGAATATTCGTTTGGTCGTGGAATATTCTTCTTTGTCAGGGAATATTAAATGCACGGGCCAGCGATCGATTAATAGCCCCATAACAAAATAAGCGTCGGATGAAGAAAATGACAAGTTTGAGCTTTTATAAATAATTCACGTAGTTATTCACAGTTAACACTTTGTTGGATTACACGGAGGTTAAAATACGATGTCTGGCGTGGTTGTCTGATGCACTACCTGTATTGCATGCATATTGTTGAATTATTGATCCTTACGTAGTGAAGGCACTACTCAATAATTATTACGATGAATTCTTGCTCAATATTTTATTGATTCAATAATTATTGCGTTCTTTAGTTTATATTATTATTGTTTGATAATTATCAACGCACAATATTTTCCATTATCGGATCAATAATTCATATTATTTGAATAATATTATCGAGATAACATTATTGGCAATGTCTAGAAAGTTACATACAATGAGAGGTTTGGTCACCTAATTGCTTGCTTGTAGGTAAGGAGAAATCCTTATTGGAAAGCCCCTCTTTCCTGAACCTGCACAGTTGTTAGTAATGTGATTCTATAATATTATTTGTGAATAATTAATTATTGATTTATATGATATTGATTTTATGTGGATATAGATGGAGAAAATTTTAATGTGGCAATTGTTGAAAATTAATATTTTATCTTTTTCTGATAAAATAATTTATTTAAATATATTATTTTAATAATATATTAACGGTGATATTTTTATAATGAATGTGGGATATATGAGTATATGAGAAGGTAGAGTATTTTGTGGCATTAAATGTTTAACATATGTTTTGTGTGTCGGTGGACACAATTCTTGACCGAAAATTGATTATAGACTGTAAAATCGCTCATTTATGGATTTCGGATAATTTCTGTTTGGAATTTGGAAAATCTTCCTTCTATAAAGTTGTAGAGAATTGAATTTCCTATAGAAACTCGCAAGTTTCGAATTTTCTGATAACCGAGCTATTTTCTACAAATTATTGAAGTTCTGGAGTTCCGAAATAATTGATTTTTGGAAGTTTTAATTATTTTATATAAGAAAAACGTTTTTGTGGTTGTTGGCACATGGGTGGCTGATGTTTTTGACCAAAGAAGGCATGCTAGAGTTTTCAAAACATGTGGGTAGGAATTTTGAATAAATAATAATATATTTTATTAATTTAGTCTCTTTTTAGGCGTTCTAACATTTTCCTATAAATAGAGGGCTAAGTTAAATTGAAAATCACACCGAAAACTAAGTTTTCTATCTTTCTCTATATATTATCGAGCATATTCTTGTGAGTATACTTTGAGTGTTCTTTATACGGTGCGAGTTTACACAAGACTATATCTAAAATTCAATCGAAGAAATGCGGTTATTTTGAGGTAAGGGATGTTATTTCTTTCATGAAATGATATTATTTTCTTCAATATCATTATGCCAAAATCTTTGTTGAACTTTTTATCAAATTTGGAACTTTTTCATGTGAAAGTTACTATTCATGAGTTCTTATTCACGAGTTACTATTCACGAAGCGTGAAGATGTTTTTTGTGAAATTTCTATCTTTTGTGTCGGGATTACTATTCACGTATACTAAGACTATTCACGATATCTGACACTATTCACAAATCTGGCACTTATTCAATAAAAAATGAAATTTTTTTTTGTCCAAGATGTCTATTTTGGCTACTATCTTTGATTGTATCCATGTTTTGATCGTTATTTTTGAGTTCTGCTTCAAAATCGTTTATTATGAAGTATTATTGATCTTGGATAAACTGTTGTACGAATCCCTAATATTTGTCCTTCTATATCACTGGATTCGTTTTTAAAAATGTTTTTCATCATCCTCAGTCCTTAATGGTGATACTTGATGAATATCTTTGGCCTGTAGTGCAAAGATGAATGATTAAATCCCGATGAATATCTTTGGCTGTAGTGCAAAGATGAGCAGTGTTGAGAGATTTGAACATGACCAATGGGTGATTTAAATGAATATCTTTGGCACATGAGTGCAAAGATGAATATTGATTGTTATTACGGGATAAAATATTGATGATGGACTTTTAAACCTTAGAAGATAGTAGTTTGCATTCTCTACTTAACTCTTCAATGGATTGCTATTTCATTGCATTTGTTGATCTAAAACTTGTTGTCTATTGTATTCTATTATATTTTTCTGTTGAAGACTAACGATAATTTGTTGTATATTATCTTAGTCATAATATTCTTTCTTTGGGCTAGTTGAGCTCACCCTTTTCCTTGTTGTTCCATTTTCTTCTCGAGGGAGGTGAGACATAGCGAGGATCGAGTCGGGGTATGGAGTGAAGGTTCTAGAGAGAGTTGTTTAGTAGTCCTCACCATTTTGTAAAATAATGTATCAATAAATATGATGAGGATTTATTTGAGTATAGATATTGTCTAGAAGATAATATTTGTATTCAAACTCACAGTTTTACTGTTGTAATAATAAAGTTGTAGTAATTTCTGTACCATGTATTTGGCGACTCAGAATGGGTTGGGTGGAATGGACCTATTTTGGGGGGCGTCACAAGACTCATTTCGGTACTTGTTCTGACAATACCATTTGGTTCGGATGAATTTGTTATCTATAGCGATGCTTCAGGCAAAGGATTAGGATGTGTTCTCATGCAACATGGGAAAGTCATAGCCTATGCCTTGCGACAACTTAAAGAATATGAGAGGAATTATCCTACTCATGATCTAGAATTGGCAGCAGTCGTTTTCGCGCTAAAGATCTGGAAGCACTATCTATATGGGGAGAAAGTGGAGATATATTCAGACCATAAAAGCCTCAAATATTTCTTCACCCAAAAAGAACTCAACATGTGGCAACGACGTTGGCTCGAGCTGTTAAAAGATTATGACCACACTATTCAATACCATCCTAGAAAAGCGAACGTGGTAGCTGACACGTTGAGTAGAAGATCATATGCAGGAACGAGTGCGATGATGTCAAGTATACGCATAGAGCCAACTTTAATAGAAAAAGTTAAAGTTGCTCAAGCCACCGAACCGGAGCTGATGCGTATGAAGAAGAAAGTACAAGTAGGTGCTATTCCGGAAGCGAGAATCGATGAAGAAGGAATACTTCGAGTCCACTCAGCGATAAAAGTGATGAAAAACCTTTTAAATCATAGAAGATAGTAGATTTTATTCTCTACTTGACTCTTCTAATGGATTACTTATTCCATTGCTGAGCTAAAATTGATGTTTGTTATATTGTATCGGTTTAACATTTGTTGAAGGCTAACGATAATTTATTACAGATTATCTTAGTCATAATATTTCTTATTAGGCTAGTTTGAGCTCACCTTTTTTGCTTCCATTGTTCTCTTGAAATGAGAGCGTAGCGAGGGACTAGTCGGGGAATGGAGTGATCGTCCAGATGATAACATTAGTAGTCCTCACTATTCTATGAAATAGTGTGATAATAAATGTATTGAGGACTTATTTTGAGTTTGAATATTGTCTAGAAGATAATATTTGTATTAAAAATCACAGCTCATGTTGTATATTTAAGGTTGTATTTGTATTCTGTACCATGTATTTGGCGACTCAGAATAGATGATGTATACCTATTTTGGGGGCGTCACAGAGTGAGCCCCGCCTATGGTTGGTAAAAAAATGTGCTAAAATTTTATTTCAAATGTGGTGGGTGGGAATAGTAGTAGGTAAACCCATCAGGTTGCAAGTCAAGTCTGCTTCGGCGTGCTAACATTTTCCTATAAATAGATGCTTATGTTAGAATTGAAAATGTGACGCCCCCAAAATAGGTATACAAAACCCATTCGAGTCAATCAATAACATGGTGTAAACAACTACAACTTTATTAATATAACATAAAAGCTGTGAGTTTAAATACAAATATTGTCTTCTGAACAATATCAACACTCAAATAAGTCCTCATTACAATTATTGATATATTATTTTACAAAAATGGTGAGGACTACTAAAACAACTTTCTAAGACCTTCATTCTATACCCCGACTAGTACTCGCTACATTCTCGCCTCCTGGGAAGAAAAATGGAATAAAAGGAAAAGGGTGAGTTCAACTAGCCCAGTAAAGAATATTATGACTAAGATAATATAGAACAAATTATCGTTAGTCTTCAACGGGGAAAAATCTAATAGAATATAATATACAACAAGTTTCAGATCAATATTCGCAGCGGAAGTAATAATTCATAGAAGAGTTACGTAGAGAATGAAATCAACTAATATCTATGAATTTAAAAGTCCATCATCAATATTTTATCCCTGTAACATCAATCAACATACATCTTGAATCAAATATTCATCTTTGCACTACAGGCCAAAGATATTCATCAGTCGGTCATGTTCATCTCAACACCTGTACATCTTTGCACTACGGGCCAAAGATATTCATAAAAAAATCAACCATCTTTGCACTACAGGCCAAAGATATTCTGTAATATCATCATTTAGGACTGAGGATGATGAAACATATTTTAAAGAAAACGAATCCAGTGAAAAAGAACAAATATTAAGGATTCGTACTTTAAACAATCCGAGTTCAAAAATACTTCATAAATAATCATAGTGAAGTAAAATTCAAGAATAATCAAAACATGGATGCAATCAAAGCTAGTATCCATAATCGATATTTTGGAAAAAAAATAAAAAATTAATTTTTCTGTGAATAGTGGTCAGTATTAAGTGAATAATTATCGATTATCGTGAATAGTATCGATATCGTGAATAAGTAACCATGACACTAAAAAGACAAAATTTTCACAAGAAAAATCTTACCAATATTCTGCATAATGATATTGAAGGAAATAATATCATTTATAAAAAATAATATCCCTTACCTCGAAAAGAATAAGATTTACCGGTTTGGAATGTAAGATATAATCTGAAGGAACTTGCACTATATAGCAACACTCAAAGTATCAAAATACTCACAAGAATACGCTCGATAATATAGAGAGAAAACTTCAATTTCTGGTGTGATTTTCAATTCTAACCTAAACACCCTATTTATAGGAAAATGCTTAGAACACCAAAGTAGAAAATTTAATAAAATATTAATATATAAATTAAGTTTTCTACGCCAAGCTTTGAATCATCAAATTCAGCACCTTGCACATGTTTAATGAGGCCCACAAAATATAAAAAACGTTTTTATTATTAAAAATAATTAAAACTTCTAAAAATTAATTATTTCGGAACTTCAATAATTCATAATAAATAGCCATTTTGTCAGAAAAATTCGAACCTTATGTCTTTTCTATAGGAAATTCCATTATCTACAACTTTGTCGAAGAAAGTTTTTCCAAATTCCAAACAGAAGTTGACCGAAATCCACAAACGGTCGATTTTACAGGCTATAATCAAATTTCAGTCAAGAAATGGGCCCACTGTGACGCCCCCAAAATAGGTATACATCACCCATTCTGAGTTGTCAATACATGGTACAGAAACAACTATAACTTTATTATTACAATAGTAAAACTGTGAGTTTGAATACAAATATTATCTTCTAGACAATATCTATACCTAAATAAATCCTCATCACATTTATTGATACATTATTTTACAAAAATGGTGAGGACTACTAAACAATTCTCTCTCTATAACCATCATTCCATACCCTGACTCGTACTCGCTACATTCTCGTCTCCTGAGAAGAAAAATGGAACAAAAAGGAAAAAGGTGAGCTCAATTAGCCCAGTAAAGAATATTATGACTAAGAAAATATACAATAAATTATCATTAGTCTTCAACAGGGAAAAAATCTAATAGAATACAATAGACAACAAGTTTTAAATCAATATTCATGCAGTGAATAATAATTCATTAGAAGAGTTAAGTAGAGAATGCAAACTACTATCTTCTATGTATGAATTTAAAAATTCATCGTTTATCTTTTATCCTGTAACATCAATCAATATATATCCGAATCAAATATTCATCTTTGCACTACATGCCAAAGATATTCATCGATTGGTCATGTTCATCTAAACACTGCATCTTCTTTGCACTACGGGCGAAAGATATTCATCGAAAATCATTCATCTTTTGCTACTCGAGCCAAAGATATTCTATAATATCATCATTTAAGACCGAGGATGATGAAACATATTTTTAAAAAAACGAATCCAAATGAAACAAAATGACAAGGATTAAGGATTAAGGATTCGTACTTTTTTTTATCCACGTCCCAAAAATACCTCAAAAAAAATTATAGTGGTGTAAAATTTCAGAATGATCAAAACATGGATACAATCAAAGCTAGTATCCGTAATAGATATTTTAGACGAAAAGGAAAATTTTCATTTTTAATGAATAATGCCGATTCGTGAATAAGTATCGATATATCGTGAATAGTCTTGAGTATCGTGAATAAGAATCTTCAACACCAAAAGTTCTAAATTTGATAAAAATTTCAGATCAATATTTCAGCATAATAATTAGAGGAAATTAAATTTTATTTATTAATTATTTGGGGTCTTATACCCACAGACATGTTTAACATGTTTTAAACAACTTTTACAACAAAAATACTCTTCCTTCTCATATATTCATATATCCCACATTCATTGTAAAAATATCACCATTATTATATTATTAAAATATAATAATATATTTAAATGAATTATTTTATCAGAAAAGATAAAATATCAATTTGTCAACAATTGTCACTTTAAAATTTTCTCCATCTATAACCACATAAAATGAATATTTTCCTTATCATATAAATCAATAATTAATTTTTCACAAATAATATTACAGAATCACAACATCGACAACCATGTCGTTCCTAGGAAAGATGGGGCTTTCCAATAAGGATTTCTCCTTACTGGCACGCAATTAGGTGACCAAACCTCTCCTTAGACAGAACTTTCTAGACATTGTCAATAATATTGTCTAATAATATTATTCAAATAGTATGAATTATTGATTCGATAAAGGAAAATACTGTGCAGCGATAATTATTGAAACAATAATAATATAAAATATCAACGTAGCAATTATTGAATTAATAAAATAAAATATTGAACAGTAATTACTGTAACAATTATTGAGTAGTGCCTTCTGTATGTAAGAATCAATAATTGGTGCAATACCGTGTCTTCTTGTGTTTTAACCACCGAAAGTATTTCAACAAGATTAATCAGAATAACTACTATGCCTGCTATTTATAAATAACTTATATTTGTCGTTTTCTTTATCCAATCGCTTTCCACATGGGACTCACATTTGTCGCTACTGGCAGCATTTAATATTCCCCGATAGTAAGAATATTCCACGACCAAACTAATATTCCCCGACAAAAATGAATATTTTATAACCACTTGCTTATTTAAAATATTTGCGCATTTTACCCATAACTAACCACATTAATCAAATCAACCCTTACTATTTAAAAATAATAAATAGAAGAAATTTAATTTTATTATAATAAGTTGGGGTCTTACAGAAAATCACACCAGAAACAAGTTTTCTTTCTCTCTATTTTATCGAGCGTATTTCTGTGAGTATCTAAATACTTTGAGAGTTACTATTCAGTGCAAGTTTTCTTCAGCATCATATCCGATATTCCATTCAGACATACTGTTCTTTTGAGGTAAGGGATGCTATTTTTTTCGTAATGATGTTATTCTTTCAATATCATTACCGGAATATTGATATGAATTTTATTGTGGAATTTCTACCTTTTTGTATCGGGGTTACTATTTACGTATACGGCACTATTCACGTATATGACACTATTCATCGAAAAATAAAAATTTTTCTTTTTGTCCAAGATGTCTTTTATGGTTACTATCTTTGATTGTATCCATGTTTTGATCTTTATTTTTGAATTCTACTTCACAATTGGTTATTATGTAGTATTATTGAATTTAGATAAACCCAAATACGAATCCACAATATTTGTCCTTCATCTCAATTTGGATTCGTTTCTAAAATATTTTCATCATCCTCGATCCTTAATGGTGATGTTTGATGAATATCTTTGGCCTCAGTAGGTGCAAAGATGAATGATTACTCGATGAATATCTTTGGCTCAGTAGTGCAAAGATGAACAGGTGTTGAGATGAACATGACCAACTGGTGATACAAATGAATATCTTTGGCCCGTAGTGCAAAGATAAATATTTGATTTGCAAAGATAAATATTTGATTCAAGATGTATATTGATTGATGTTATAGGGATAAAATATTGATGATGGATTTTAAATTCATAGATGATAGTAGATGTCACGCCCCCAAAATATGTATACATCACCTATTCTGAGTCGCCAAATACATGGTACAGAATACAAATACAATCTTTAATATACAACAAGAGAGTTGTGAGTTTTAATACAAATATTGTCTTCTAGATAATATCCACTCTCAGAATAAGTCCTCATTATATTTATTATCACACTATTTAACGAATAGTGAGGACTACTAATACTATCATCCGGACCACTATTCTGCTCCCCATTAGTCCCGCCACGTTCTCATTTCCTAAAGAGAACGATGAAAGAAAAGGTGAGCTCAACTAGCCCGAAGAAAATATTATGACTAAGATAATGCGAGAATAAATTATCATTAGTCTTCAACAATGTTAAACCGATAAAATGCAATAGACATCAAGTTTAATCTGCGGTGAACATCTGATCCATTAAAAGAGTCAGTAGAGAATAAAATCTACTATCTTTTATGATTTAAAAGGTTTTTCATCACTTTTATCATTTGGACTCGACTTAATAAATAAACCACATCATCCTCGCATTACTACTGAAGGATATTCATTAAGTATCACAACCACAAATTATCCATACACTACGGGCGAAGGATATTCGTGTATTCATTAATGGTCATGATCATGCCAACAATCGTCCATCAATGCACTTATGGGCCAATGAGGACTTTTACCACATCATTTGTAATATTACGGTCATGATTATACCCAATAATCCCAGTCATAATCATACCAAGTCCATCTACATGCACTACTGAGCCACGATGACTCTCAACATAAAATAAACATGAGGATGATGACAATGATATAAGAATTCAATAAAACAAGTTTAAGAATTAATTTATCCAGAACCAATAACGTCCAAATTGTCAACATGATATTGCTTTGTGGGGTAAAACTAAAGAATGCTCGGAAGAATATTTCCATAAAAGATCTTTGGATGAAGCCTTGAATATCGAGGATATTCCACTAATTTCATGGAGTATAAAGTCAAAACTTTAACCAACCGAGTATAATAAAGAATGGAATAATAAAAGAAATCACCATGCATGCGGATTGCAGATGTATAATGTTATTCCAACGAATAATAAATAACGGAACCGAATCGAAGCGTAATACGTGACGCACCGGCGGGATATTCCAATGTAAATAATAAAGAATGGAATAACAACGAAATCACCATGCATGCGGTGCTTGATGCGTAGACGAGGTTATTCCAATGAGAATAATAAATAACGGAACCAGGGTTAGGTAAAAACGCATGCATGATGGATATTCCAACGTAATAATAAAGAATGAAATAACAACGAGAATTTCACCATGTATACTGATTGTGATAGACGAGTTATTCCAAAGAGAATAATAAATAATGGAATAACGAGAATAATTTCACCAAGTATAGGGTGAATCATGCGTATACAAAAGTTATTCTAACAAAATAAAAAATGGAATAATGAAGTTCTCTTCATGAATCTGAAAGAAATAATACCCTTACCTTAGAAAGAAGAAATATCTCAAGCGGTAGAGGCGGGGATATACTTGAAGAAACTTGCACTACACTCAAAGCTTTCTTAAACGTTAAAGAAATACGCTTAAGATTATAGAAGAAGAATTCTCTACGCTTTCTCTAGAGTTTCAAAGAATTAAGTAAGAAATAATGAAGGAATAAGGTTCTATTTATAGAAGAATGGATGAATAAGAACCAATCCATGAACGGTCCAGTTGATTTACTTTTAAACGGACGGTCCAGATTGAACTTACAATAAAATATAATATATTCTATTTATAATCTAATAAAATGAATAACTTTATAAAAGTATTACATTTTATATAAAAAGATTTTACTATCTGAAACACTATGCATAATAAAATATAATATATTCTAATTATTATCTAATAAAACAAATAACTTTATAAAAGTATTATGTTTTATATAAAAAGATTTTACTATTAGCCTAATAAAACGAATAACTTTATAAAAGTATTTTATTTTATATAAAAAAGCTTTTCATTTTTATTACATTAATAATACTAATAAAACAAAACTTTATCATCATTATCATAATTCACACTATTAATCGACCATATGGTCTTTCCCGAAAGAAAGAGGGGGCTTAATAAGGATTTCTCCTATTGGTGCATGATTAGGTGACCAAATCTCTCCTCGATGTAACTTACAGACATCGTTAATAATGCAAATAATAATAATATTAACAACTTTGTTATCTCAATTATTGATTTAATAATATATAAAATATTGACAATAATTGAATCAAATAACTCGAGATCTTACGCAATTCTTATGAAGTAATAATTGAACAAAAGCGGTGACTTCTCACGTAAGCATCAATAATCAATACCTGGTATTGTGCTACTATGCAACCACGCGTATTCCTGTACTTTTACCACTGGGTGTTTCAACAGTTAACGGTAAAACTTTCGTCGTTATTTTTATAAAATATTTTTTTTGTCGTTTTCTCAATCCGACAATAATTCCATTATGGGGGTCCACCAATGATAGTGTCTTTGTAAGATCCCAAATAATTAATAAATGAAATTTAATTTCTTCTAATTATTATTTTGAAATAGTAAGGGTTGATGTGATTAATGTGGATAAATTCTACGGGTAAAATACGCAAATATTTCAAAATAAGCAAGTGGTTATAAAATATTCATTGTTGTTGTGGGAATATTCGTTTGGTCGTGGAATATTCAGATCGCTTGTCGGGAATATTAAATGCGACGGCGCGACCCATGTGTGGGCCCCATAACGAAAAAGCGATTGGATTGGAAAGAAAATGACAAATATAAGTTGTTTAAAAATAACAGGCGTAGTTATTCTGCTTGTCGTTGGAATACCCGATGTTAAAACACGATGTCTACGCGTTGTTGAATCCAGAAGACACGGTATTGCACCAATTATTGACTCTTACGTAAAGAAGGCACTACTCAATAATGGTTACGAATAATTCTTTCAAAGGTTTTTTATTTATTGATTCAATAATTGCTGCGTTGATATTTTATATTCTTGTTGTTTTAATAATTGTCATTACACGAAGATTTTTCATTGTCGAAACAATAATTCATATTATCCTGAATAATATTATTAGATAACATTATTGGCAATGTCTAGAAAGTTCTGCATCTAAGGAGAGGTTTGGTCACCTAATCAAGCCAAAGAAGAGAAATTTACATTGAAAAGCCCCCTTCCTTAACCCGCTTGCACACAATATTGTGATTACGTAATATTATTTGTGAATAATTAATTATTGATTCATATGATGAGGAAAATATTGATTTTATGTGGATATAGATGGAGAAAATTTTTAATGTGACAATTGTTGAAAATTGAAATTTTATCTTTTTACGATAAAATAATTCATTTAAATATATATTATTATATTTTAATAATATAATAATGGTGATATTTTTACAACGAGAATGTGGGATATATGAGTATCTGAGGAGGAAGAGTATTTTTGTTGCAATAAATGTTTAAAACATGTTAAACATGCTCATGGACCCCATTTATTATTTGAAATTTGAGTATAAATTTCTAAAATCACCCGTTTGTGGATTTCGGTCAATTTCTGTGGAAATTTGGAAAAACTTTCTTCTGCAAAGTTGTAGAGAATTGAATTTCCTATAATAACTCATGAGATTCAAATTTTCTGATAAAAGGGCTATTTATTATGAATTATTGAAGTTCAAGTTCAAAATAATTGATTTTTGGAAGTTTAAATTATTTTAAATTAGAAAAACGTTTTTTATTTTTTTCTAGAAGGTTGGCATGTGTGAATTGCTTGAGATTAAGATTTCAAGGAATACGTATAATATTTTATATATATTAATATTATATTAAATTTTCTGCTTTTGGTGTTCTAAGCGATTTCCTATAAATAAAGGCTTAGGTTAAATTGAAAATCACACGAAATCAAGTTTTCTCTCTATATTATCGAAATGTATTCTTGTGAGTATTTTGAGTATACTTTGAGTATTGTTATACGGTGAAAGTTCAAGATATAGTCTATATCCAATATTCCAGTTAAAAGATCTTGATCTTTCGAGGTAAGGGATGTTATTTTATTCAAAAATGATATTATTTCTTCAATATCATTATCTTGAAATATTGGTTGGAAGTTTTATCAAATTTGGAACTTTTGGTGTCGAAGTTACTATTCACGATACTCTGACTATTCATTCATATATCTGACTATTTATTCTGAATCTGAGATTATTCATCGAAAAATAAAAATTTTTCTTTTAAGTCAAAATATCTATTGTGGATACTAGCTTTGATTGTATCCATGTTTTGATCATTCTTGAATTTTACGCCACTATGATTATTTTTGAGGTATTTTTGACGTGGATAAAACAAAGTACTTAATCCTTAATCCTTAATCCTTGTCATTTTGATTCACCGGATTCGTTTTTTAAAAATATTTTTCATCATCTTCATCTTAAATGATGATATTATTGAATATCTTTGGCAGTAGGCAAAGATGAATGATTTATGATGAATATCTTTGCGATGGTCACAAAGATGAATGATTTCGATGAATATCTTTGGCTCGTAGTGCAAAGATGAATGATTTCGATGAATATCTTTGGCCCGTAGTGCAAAGATGAGCAGTGTTTAGATGAATATGACCAATCGGGTGAATGTCCCTTGGCACAGAGTGCAAGGATGAATATTTGATCCCGATATATATATTGATTGATGTTACAGGATAAAAATAGACGATGAACTTTAAAATTCATACATAGAAGATAGTAGTTTGCATTCTCTACTTAACTCTTCTAATGAATTATTATTTCATTGCGAATATTGATTTAAAACTTGTTGTCTATTGTATTCTATTATATTTTTCCTTGTTGAAGACTAACGATAATTTTGTTGTATATTATCTTAGTCATAATATTCTTTATCGGGCTAGTCGAAACACCCTTTTCCTTTTTGTTCCATTTTTCTTCTCGGGAGGCGAGAATATAAGCGAGTGCGAGTCGGGGTATGGAATGAAAGTTCTAGGGAGAGTTGTTTAGTAGTCCTCACCATTGTTGTAAAATAATGTACCAATAATTATGATGAGGATTTATTTGTATGTGGATATTATGCAGATGGCAATATCTCGTATTTAAACTCACGCTTTTACTATTGTAATAATAAAGTTGTAGTTGTTTACATGCATATTGACAACTTCGAATGGGGATGTAGACCTATTTTGGGGGTGTCACGGTTGGTATCGAGCTTAGGGATATGATCTCTGGCGGAGATCGGGAATAGAACTAGGAGGGAGAGACGAGTAAATCCTTGCTAGTGTGTCCTACCTAAGCTTATTTGATAGTTAGGTCAAGATATAGGGATATTATGTGATATATTAATTTCCTTAATTAACTCTTGTTTTATGACAAAGATTTGAGAATGTCGTGAGAATATTAACAATGGAAATGAGACCGTGGAGACGCTTTGTCTTCACCAACGAGGAGAACGTCAACAGCAGTGGCAATGTTCCTCCCGTGAACAACACCACCGGAGCGAGATGATGAACGTAGGGGATATTTAGAAGCTTTTTGCGCTTCATGCAAAATCGCATTTAGGAGACTCGTGTTCAAAACATAGGAGGAAATGATAGCAATTCACGGGTTGTCACAACCAAGCGATTCAAAGAGTTGGGACCACCGAATTTAAGGAAAGCCGGATCCGATCATGGCGTAAACATGGGTCAAGCAAATTACCAAGATATTCGATGTCTTGGGATGCACGAGAGAACGAAGGTTCCATTCGCCACCTTTATGTTCCGTGGCGAAGCGGAGACTCTGGGTGGGAGTGCATGAAGCGTACCATCCACCCGTATTCGGCATGTCTTGGGAGACGCGTTTGAAACTATTTAATGACAAATACTTTCACGAAAGTGTTAAATCATATGAAGGAAGTGGAGTTTATTAGGCGGAGCGAAACAACATGACGGTGTCTCGATGACGAGGCGAAAATTTGCGAGTTATCCGGTTTTCACCTCATTTGATGGAGAATGAGGAACGATGTACGCGGATGTTTACGAGAGGTTTGAAACCCAGATACGTCGAAGATCTCATCTCTCATAAATTTTCTCTCTATTCGGATGTTGTATAACGGGGGCTCAATTGTTAGAAATGAGATAACGAAATACGGTCAACCGAGGTACCCTGATCGAGGATCATCTGGGAGATAGCGATCAACAAAACAACAATAATCGGTGGAGAAAGAAAAAAGGCGGACAAAAATGGTAACCACTCGGGTGGTAATCATGGCCATGAAAATAGAAGAAAGCGAGTCGGGAGGAGATTTTAAAAAGGAGATTCAACAACGACCATGTGAAGACAGCGATTGGCCAAAGAAGAATCGGTTCCAGGGAGGAGAACGACCACCGGTCATATCTTATAAATCTGGGAAAAGTGGGACATATCGGTCAAACCGCCTGCGCGAGCCTTCGGTATGCTATAATTGTGGAAAGGAAGGACATATCGCTTCGAGATCGCACGCAGTAATAAACCTAGTTCAATGGGGACGGTGACTCAAAAGACTATCCCGAAAAGTCAAAGTCAGCGGTTCTGGAAGAAATTTGTTGTTGGTCGGTCAAAATGCGAGAACCCAAACGAGGTGATCACGGTAAGCTATTTATAAATTCTTGTGAAGTTTATACTTTACTAGATCTGGGTGCTACCCATTCATTTATCTCTCCCGCTTGTGCTCAACGCGTTTAAACTTGACTCGGAGAAATTAGACTTTGACTTTATCTGTGGAAACTCCAGTTAGAGAAACTTTCATCACATCCACCGTTTATAAATCTTGTCTAATCCATGTTGGCACCCTTATCTTACCTGTTGACCTTATCTCTTTAAAGATACTTGCTTTTGATGTGATTTTAGGGATTGATTGGTTAACTACTCATCATGCCAAAATTGATTGTTTTAAATAAGGTTGTTAGCTTTCATATTCCTAAACAACTTTGTTGTTCAATTCAAGCAACTAAACCATTAAAATCAATCACTTATCATATCTAATCATAAAACTATTCGTTTATTAAAAAGCGGATGTCAAGCTTTCTTAGCCCATGTTATGGATTTGAATAAGACACGTCCAAAATTGAATAATATTCTGTTGTTATTAACTTTCTGACGTATTTCACGAAGAACTTCCCTGGCCTACCCCGAACGTGAAGTTGAATTCTTTATTGACCTTGAACACAGTACAAAGCCCATTTCTAAAACCCCATATCGAATGGCTCTATTGAACTTGAGAGTTAAAGGTCCAACTACGAGAGTTGTTGGACATTGGTTTCATTCGCCCCAGTACATTTCCTTGGGGTGCTCTCTGTTTTTATTTGTAAAGAAGAAAAGAGCGGGAGTATGCGACTTTCAGATTGACTATCGGGAATTGAACCATGTCACTATCAAGAATAGGTATCCTCTACCTCGTATTGATGACTTGTTTGACCAAATTGCAAGGAGCACAATTCTTTTCAAAAATCGATCTTAGATTCGGATATCATCACCAAGATTAGAATCGAGGATATTCCAAAGACGCCTTTAGAACTTCGATGCAGGCATTATGAATTCTTAGTTATGTCTTTCGGATTGACTAATGCTCCTGCGGCTTTTCATGGATATGAGGAACCGAGTATTCAAAGAGTATTTGGATCGATTCGTTGTTGTCTTTTATTGATGACATCCTCATATATTCCAAAAGCCGTGAAGATCATGAGCTCCATTTGGAAGTTTGGTACTCCAAAGGCTTCGTGAAAACAAGCTTTATGCCAAGTTAAAGAAATGCGAGTTACGGCTTGAGGAAGTAGCATTTCTTGGGCATGTGGTGTCAAAACATGGAGTATCTGTTGACCCGTGAAGATTCAAGCAATACAAAGTTAGGAGAAATCAAGTCGGTGGTGATTGAAGTCGTAGCTTTTGGGCTTAACGGTTATTATCGGAGATTAAATGGAAGGGTTTTCTTGAATCGCTACTCGCTAACTCATCTAACTCGGAAGGATACAAAATTCGTTTGGAGCGAAGAGTGCGAAGAAGAGTTTCCAAGAGCTTAAAAGGAGACTTATTTCTAAGACTGTTCTAACAATACCATCCGGTTCGGATGGATTTGTTATCTACAAATGATGCTTGGGCAAAGGGTTAGGATGTGTTCTCATGCAACGTGGGAAAGTCATAGCCTATGCCTCGCGACAACTTAAAGAATATGAGAGGAATTATCCTACTCATGATCTAGAGTTAGCGGTGATCGTTTCATGCTTAAAGATCCGGAGGCACTATCTATATGGAGAGAAAGTGGAGATATATTCGCATTCCATAAAAAAGCCTTAAATATTTCTTCACTCAAAAAGACTTAACATCTGGCGGACGTTAGCTCGAGCTATTGAAAGACTACGACCACACTATTCAATACCATCCTGGAAAAGCGAACGTGGTAGGTGACGGCGTTGAGTAGAAGATCATATCACGAGAAGCGAGTGCGATGATGTGAAATATACGATAGAGCCAACTTTAATAGAAAAAGTTAAGGTTGCTCAAGCCACCGAATCCGGAAATCGATGCATATGAAGAAGAAAGTACAAGAAGGAGCTATTCCTAAGCGAGAATTGATGAAGAAGGAATACTTGAGTCCACTCCGGACTTTGTGTTCCTAACGATTACGATTTGAAGTACAAGATTATGATGGAGGCACACAATACACCATTTGCAATCCATCCGGAAGTACTAAAATGTATCGTGATCTTGACATACATTTTGGTGGAACAATATGAAGAGAGAGATTGCAAAGTTTATCTCAACATGTTTAACTTGTCAACGTGTAAAGCGCAGAAAGCATTAAGTGCCTAAGGGACCATTGCAACCACTTGAGATTCCGAAATGGAAGTGGGAACACATTACCATGGATTTCGTTCTGGGGACTTCCCACGGTTTCTCAAGGCATAAATGCTATTTGGGTTATTGTTGATAGATTAACCAAGTCCGCTCATTTCTTGCCAATACGGAGACTTATTCCTTGAGCGTCTTGCTCAAATGTGCGTAAATGAGATTGTGAGATTGCATGGCATGCCAAGATCCATAGTTTGGATCGTGACCCAAGATTCACTTCAAGATTTTGGGTTAGCTTGCAAAAAGCTATGGAGTACGGATTTAAGATTCGATTCGGCATACCATCCTCAAACGGATGGACAATCGAGAGAGGACTATTTAAACTCTTGAAGATTTATTAAGACTCGTGTCCTAGACTTCAAGGCGGTTAGGATAAGTATTTACCATTGGTGGAATTCTCCTACAACAACAGCTTATCGAGCAAGTATAGGTGTGGCCCCATTCAAGCATTATATGGACGAAAGTGTCGCTTCCCATATATGTTGGGATGAGGTGGGTGAAGCAACATTGTTGGGACCCGAGTTAAGACGATATGACTACCGAAAAGATCCAAATGATTCGACAACGTGTACAAACGGCACAAGATCGACAAAAGAGTTATGCGGATCTTCATCGAAAGGATGTGGAATTTAGTATAGGGGATCATATATTGTTGCGTGTTGCCCATGGAAGGGAGTTACAAGATTCGGAAGAGAGGAAAGCT
This sequence comes from Panax ginseng, assembly GCA_020205605.1. Taxonomy (NCBI): domain Eukaryota; kingdom Viridiplantae; phylum Streptophyta; class Magnoliopsida; order Apiales; family Araliaceae; genus Panax; species Panax ginseng. Next base: position 1,623,746 of record CM035139.1, on the reverse strand, counting down.
CAATCCAAGATTTATTGGTACATTTCAAATTCTTGACCGAAAGTAGGAAATGTAGCCTATAGACTCGCGTTACCTCCAAGTATGTCTCGTGTTCATAATGTGTTTCACATATCATCATGCAGTAAATATGTGAAAGACCCGAATCACGTTATTGAGTTAGAACCGGACGAGATAGCCAAGACTTAACGTATGAGGAAGTACTGTCAAGATCTTGGATAGGAAGGAGCATATCCCTACGACGAAGGTCATACCACAAGTTAAAGTCTTGTGGAGAAACCATGCTTATAGAGAAATGACACGGGAGTTGGAAAGCGAAATGAAAGCGAGGTATCCTCATCTTTTGAAACACCAGTACGTCGCGTCAATTTCGAGGACGAAATTTCATAAGGAGGGGAGGTTGTAAGATCCCAAATAATTAATAAATGAAATTTAATTTCCTCTAATTATTATTTTGAAATAGTAAGGGTTGATGTGATTAATGTGGATAATTCACGGGTAAAATACGCAAATATTTCAAAATAAGCAAGTGGTTATAAAATATTCATTGTTGTTTGGGAATATTCGTTTGGTCGCGGGAATATTAAATGCTGTCGGGAATATTAAATGCGACGGTGCGATGCCATGTGTGGGCCCCATAACGTAAAAGATTGGAGGAAGAAAATGACAAATATAAGTTGTTTAAAAATAATTCTGGCGTAGTTATTACTGCTTTACATTTGTTGGAATACCTAGGGTTAAAACACGATGTCTGGCGTTGTTGAGCGGTAGCACTTTGTATTGCACCAATTATTGACTCTTACGTGAAGAAGGCACTACTCAATAATGGTTACGATAATTATTGTTCGGTGTTTTATTTTATTGATTCAATAATTGTTTGCGTTGATATTTTATATTCTTTGTTGTTTTAATAATTGTCATTACACAATTATTTTTCATTGTCAAAACAATAATTCATATTATCTGAATAATATTATTAGATAACATTATTGGCAATGTCTAGAAAGTTCTGTCTAATGAGAGGTTTGGTCACCTAATTGCAGCGTGAGAAGAGAGAATTCTTATTGGAAGCCCTCTTCCTGAACCCGCACGGTTGTCAATATTGTGATTCTCAGTAATATTATTTGTGAATAATTAATTATTGATTCATATGATGAGGAAAATATTGATTTTATGTGGATATAGATGGAGAAAATTTTTAATGTGACAATTGTTGAAAATTGAAATTTTATCTTTTTCTGATAAAATAATTCATTTAAATATATATTATTATATTTTAATAATATAATAATGGTGATATTTTTACAACGAATGTGGGATATATGAGTATACGAGGAGGAAGAGTATTTTGTTGCAATAAATGTTTAAAACATGTTAAACATGTCGGTGGACCCCATTTATTGACTGAAATTTGAGTATAGCCTCTAAAATCACCCGTTTGTGGATTTCGGTCAATTTCTGTTGGAAATTTGGAAAAAACTTTCTTCTGCAAAGTTGTAGAGAATTGAATTTCCTATAAAAACTCGCGAGATTCGAATTTTCTGATAAAAGGGCTATTTATTATGAATTATTGAAGTTCCGAAGCTCCGAAATAATTGATTTTTGGAAGTTTAAATTATTTTAAATTAGAAAAACGTTTTTTTTATTTTTTTCTAGAAGGTTGGCATGTGTGAATTGCTGAGATTAAGATTTCAAGGAATACGTATAATATTTTTATATATATTAATATTATATTAAATTTTCTTTTTTTGGTGTTCTAAGCAATTTCCTATAAATAAAAGGTTAGGTTAAATTGAAAATCACACCGAAATCCAAGTTTTCTCTCTCTATATTATCGAAATGTATTCTTGTGAGTATTTTGAGTATACTTTGAGTATTGTTATACGGTGAAAGTTCAAGATATAGTCTATATCCAAAGATTCCAGCTTAAATCTTGATCTTTCGAGGTAAGGGATGTTATTTTATTCGAAAAATGATATTATTTCTTCAATATCATTATGCCGAAATATTGGTTGGAAGTTTTATCAAATTTGGAACTTTTGGTGTCGGTTTCTTATTCACGTATACGACACTTATTCACGTATACTGACCTTATTCACGAATACTGGACTATTCATCTGAAAATGAAAATTTTTCTTTTCGTCCAAAATATCTATTGTGGATACTAGCTTTGATTGTATCCATGTTTTGATCATTCTTGAATTTTACGCCACTATGATTATTTTTGAGGTATTTTTGGACGTGGATAAAACAAAGTACGAATCCTTAATCCTTAATTCTTGTCATTTTGATTCAATTGGATTCGCTTTTTAAAAATATTTTCATCATCCTCGGTCTTAAATGATGATATTATTGAATATCTTTGGCCTCAGTAGTGCAAAGATGAATGATTTATGATGAATATCTTTGGCCATGAATACAAAGATGAATGATTTCGATGAATATCTTTGGCTCAGTAGTCTGAAGATGAATGATTTCGATGAATATCTTTGGCCGTAGTAGTCAAAAGATGAGCAGTGTTTAGATGAATATGACCAATGTGGTGAATGTCCTTGGCTCAGTAGTGCAAGGATGAATATTTGATCCCGTATATATATTGATTGATGTTACGAGGATAAAATAGATTTGAACTTTAAAATTCATACATAGAAGATAGTAGTTTGCATTCTCTACTTAACTCTTCTAATGAATTATTATTTTCATTGCGAATATTGATTTAAAACTTGTTGTCTATTGTATTCTATTATATTTTTTCTGTTGAAGACTAACGATAATTTTGTTGTATATTATCTTAGTCATAATATTCTTTATCGGGCTAGTCGAGCTCACCCTTTTCCTTTTTGTTCCATTTTTCTTCTCGGGAGGAGAGAATATAGCAAAATCGCAGTCGGGGTATGGAATGAAAGTTCTAGGGAGAGTTGTTTAGTAGTCCTCACCATTGTTGTAAAATAATGTATCAATAATTATGATGAGGATTTATTTGTATGTGGATATTGTCTAGATGGCAATATCTCGTATTTAAACTCACGCTTTTACTATTGTAATAATAAAGTTGTAGTTGTTTACATCTTGGTGTATTGACAACTCGGAATGGGGATGTAGACCTATTTTGGGGGTGTCATACATGTGTCAGTCGTCATGAATATTTCCCGATCAATCGAATATTATAAACAACTTGCGTACTTTACAAAATTTCTAAATATTACCCACAACTATAACATTATATCAAATTCATTCTATAATATTTAAAAATGATAATTATAGAAAATTCATCTTTATTCATAAAAGTTGGGGTCTTACAGTAGATTTCATTATCTACTTAACTCTTCTAATGAATTGTTGTTTCCACTGCAGTTATTGATCTAAAACTTGTTGTCTATTATATTCTATCAGATTTTTATTGCAAATGAGTATTCAATAAATGACTCTTCTAACGAATAAATACAATAAATGACTTTACATATTTCATTCTCTACTTGACTCTTCATTCTCTACATGCAATAAATGACTCGTATGCATTTATTTGTTAGAAGAGTATGCATTTATTACATTTATTTCATTCTCTACTTAACTCTTCTAACGAATATGAATCAAATGAGAGAAATCTAGAAATCAAAAGAAGAATGAAAAATCTAAATTTTTAAAAAATCAGTTTACTACTTGATTTTGTAAAATCCATAACTCTTTGTGTATAATAAGTTAGGAAATGAGCCATATATCAAAAGAAAGCTCTGGAAGTAAGATAAATGTTAAAATTTGAATCACCCAAAATTTATTTGTGAATTTTTCGTGGTGACACTTTGAGTGAAACTGGTACGAAGGACTTATAGTCCGAAAAATCAGTTTTATTAAGCTCTATTGCGTGAGTTATAATTTTTAATCTGACCGTTGGATCGCTGTAATATTTTGATATGTTATACATATATAAGTTGAGTATATGTCCATAAATTTTGAACCGTTAAAGATTAAGGTATGATTTGTTATGATTTTTAAGAGGTGACTGATTCAGAAATTTTTATAGCAGATTTTTTCGGTAAACCTTCTCTCTATGTTAGAGTCAGAATTTAGAAAAACTTTATTCTACAAAGTTATAGAGAATTAAATTTTACATAGAAAGGACATAAGATCTGTATTTTTTCTAATAAAAGGGTTAATTATTATGAATTATTGAAGTTTCTGAATATTGAAATTTATAATTATATTATCAAAAAAAAAATTATTTGAAATTTGAAATATTTTTACGTAATGCTTATAATATCATCTTAGAATTTCTATAAATTTTTGCTAAATTATTGAAAAGCATAAGTAATTATTGTATTTTTAAACTATTTATAGTTAGTTTGAAAATAGAAGAAATTCATAGAATATTCCATAATATTATTTCATGAAAAAATTATGAAACTTGGTAAAAAAATTTATAATATTATTTTATAATTTCTAGACAGTTTTGAAAAATTATTGAATAACATAAATATTTATTGTATTTTTAAGCTATTTATAGTTAGTTTAAAAGTAGAGAAAATTCATAGAAAGTTTCATGAATGGTGGAAAATTATCAAATTTTTTGAAAATATTATAATAATATAAGATTAATATTGATGATATTTTAAAGATATAAAAGTATGTGGAATTAAAATTTCTATTTTAAAGCTATTAAATGATAATTTTTATAAATAGAAATAATTATAGAAAATTATCGGATATAGAAAGCGACATATATAACCGTTTTATAAAAAATAACGACAAAGCTTTTATAGTTAAACTGTTGAAATACCCTATCATAAAAATACAATAATACGCGTGATTCTATAGTAGCACACGGTAGTGAACAATAAATTATATTATTGATTCTTACGTAAGAAGTTACTCAGTCTTTCTTTTAATGATTGTCACAATAGTTATTGCACATTAACTCATATTATTTGATATGATATAATTAAACCAGTTGGCATTATTGAACGTCTATGTTAATAATTGTTCAAAAATTGAATATGGTGTTGATTAAAGATAAGTATAATGTGCACATGTTTTTTTAAATATTTTTTTTTTACAAAAGTAAGTTTGACAGGACTTGCCGACACTCTACTTTTTCTAAAGTAATATAGACCACAACTCTATTATTGAACAAATTTTGTTAAAACATATACGAGTTGGTTTAATTTTCTCGGTGGGACCATAAATTCCACTACTGTTATTATATACCTCATTTGGTTATTTTGTCAAAGCAAGTGTCCTAGTTGTTTACTAAATTTTCAGTATAAATAGGTTGTCCGGTTGAGCAATTAAACACACATCATCAATACACTAAAAATATAAAATTCTTTTACTACAATATTGTGAGTATTTCTATTGAGTGTAATGTTACTCTAAATGAATATAAGGAATACAAGCATTGTTTAAGTTGATCAATTTCACAGAAAGCATAATCAAGTCACATGTTAAGGTAAGAGATGTCATTTTTATGGTAAGAGGGTATCATTTTTATGGTAAAAAGATGTCATTCTCTTCCATACTCCATATTACGGTAAGATATTATTATTTGTTTCTTCGGCTTATCATTAAATGGTAAAAAGTCTTGAAAGGATTAGAATATCCTTAATAGTTTGTGCTTCATCGAATATCATGTTGGCAATTTGGACTCTGGATAATTAAGTTGAAATCACTGAGATCTATTTTATCTTATTATTCTGATTATCTATGTTCATTCACTATATATATCATTGTCATCATTCTCGTGCTTATATTGTGTTGAAAGTCATCTTTAGCCTGTAGTGCAAAGATGGACTGTTGATTATTGGTTTTACAATTGTATATCTTTGCCCCGTAGTGCAAAGAAGAACTATTGATTTATATCTTTGGTCGTAGTGCAAAGATGAACTATTGATTGATAGCTTTGGCCCGTAGTGCAAAGATGGACAGGTGTATGACATGATCACGACCACTAGTGATACTAACGAATATCCTTGGCCCGTAGTGCATAGATAATTCAATGATGTGTTTGGCAGGATCATGACCATCTGTCTTACGGTTGAATGTCTTTGGCCGTAGTGCACTGACATACAATTGATTGGTATGATTATAACCATTAGTTTTATTGTTAAATATATTTGGTTCGTAGTGCAAAGATAGACAACTGATTGGTATGATCATTGTTATTACATTTGCATATCTTTAGCCTTTGGGGTAAGGATATTGAGTAAACGTTCTATTAAGCCTTTGTGATAAGAATAAACTGTTGATTTACATGATTATAAATATGAATTATGAATTTAACTATAATCTTTGGTGGTTTAGGTGAAGACAGGTGATTAAAGTTCTCTGTCTTGGGTACAACAAAGAATTGTTGATGGATATTACAGTAATAAAATATTAATGATAGACTTTTAATTTAGAGAAAATAGTAGGCATTACGTTCTACTTGACTTTTCTAATAGATTGTTGATTCCGCTCCAATTATGGTTGAAAACTTTTATCATCTACCATATGTTTTAAATATCTGATTTATTACTGATGAAGGCTATTGATAATTTAATTATCTTAAGTCATGATATTATTTACTGAGCTATTTGTGCTCACCTTTTTACTTCACCACTCCTCTCAGTTAATAAGTGTAGTAAGGACTAGTAGAGAGAACATGGGTATAAAGCATTGTTACGAATTAGTCACAATCCTAATCAAATTATGAAACGGTGTGGCATAATAATTGTACTGGGAACTTAAAATGCGTGTGACATATTTTATACATCATTTAATAGTTATATTTGGTGAACCAAATAGGGGGATGCGAACACAAATTAGAAAGCGTCAAAATGCACTCCATTAGAATGAGAAGGACATAAATATTCTCGTGTTCCTTTGGAGACTTGAAATATTTGCTACTGTATTTTATATGGCATTATAATAATTTGAGTATGAATATTGTCGTATTATATACATTATAATATTTGCATTGAAACTCACAGTATATATGTCGTCGTATTTTTGCACGACCGTTGTATAAATGAAGTTGTCAGTGGTGTATTTTCTAGCGACCCAAGATGAGTTATGTGGACCTATTTTGGGGGAGTCACAATATTGATCTAAACTTTCTTATTAAATTTTAATCTTTTCGGGGTACTATTCATCCGAGGTACTATTCACGTCGGAGTCTTGTTTCACATCAAAAATTAGTTTTCTTTTCCTTGTCCAAATTTCTTTAAAATATGAATTTTAAATATCACTATTGACTTTGAATCCATGTTTTGGTTATCATGTTGATAATTTGGATATTTTTTAACTCTAGATAAATTAAATTACAAATCTCTAATATTTATCCTTAGTTTCACTTTTATTCATCATTTATATCATTATCATCATACTCATACTTAAATTGTGATGAAAAGTTATCTTTGACCCGTAGTGTAAAGATGAACTGTTGATCGGTATGATTATTACTATAAATTATGTATTGGTATAATCATAACCTTTAATGATACAAGCAAAGACTTATAGTGAAAGTTTTCTTTGGCCCGTACTGCAAATATTGACTGTTGTTGGAATGATAATGATCATTGGTGATACAAATGAATATATTTGACCCGTGGTGCAAAGATAAAATGTTGATTTGCAAAATTATTGATTTGTGTTATATGTATAAAATATTGATGATGGATCCTTAAATTATAGAAGATAGTAGACATCATTCTCTACTTGACTCTTCTAATGGATTATTTGTTCCGCTGCAGTTGTTGATCTAAAACTTGTTGTCCATTATAATTTATCTAATTTATCATTGTTGAATGCTAAAGATAATTTATTATTCATTATTTTAGTCATAATATTATTTATCGGGCTATTTGAGCTCACATTTTTTCTTTTTGTTCCATTGTTCTTCTCAAAAAATGAAAGTGTAGCTGAGACTAACTGGGGAGTGGAGTAATGGTCCGAGATAGTTACTATAGAATTCTTCACTATGTTGTGAAATAGTATGTTAATAACTGTAACGAGGACATAATTTGAGTTTGAATATTGTCGTATTATGCATGGTGCAATATTTGTTTTAAAACTTACAATATGTATGGTCGTATTTTGAACGATAGTTTAATAGTTGTAAATAGAAAAAATTTGTAATTGAATTCTGTAGTATGTATTTTGACGACTCAAAATGGGTTGTTTGTACCTATTTTGGGACGTCACATATTATTATAAAAGGACATCTCACACGAACAATGAAGTGTCTGTCACCTTCCGTGTCCTCTAAAAATTATTACTTAAAATAAAATTTATTAATTTTTTAAATTAAATAACTTGATAATTAATATAATAAAATTAAAATTTGATACATTACCAATTTATAAACAAATATTATTAAAAATATGATACATTATTAATAAAATATTTATAAGCAAATAATATTAAAAATATGATACATCGTTAATAAAATATTTAATTAAATAAATTAATTTTATTTGAATAACGTACAATCTTATTTACTCCTTCAATCTCATAAAAAAGATCTTAATTTAAATTTCAAAACTTGACATTAATAGTAAATCAGGATCATAATCACTTGATTTATATTTTTTATTTTTAATTAAAAATTTATTAATTTAAAAAATAATGAATTTTGACTATAAAAATTAAATTAGAACGTTTATTACTACTCCATCCGTTCTTTAATATATGTCGTTTTAGGGTTGTGCACAAGTATTAAGGAAATGATTATAAAATATTAAATATACTATCAATTGTCTATATTTTCCTTGTATTAGAAAAATAGAGTGTTATTTATTGGTCAAAAAATAGCGAGAGAACTAAAATTATATCTATTATTTGAGATAATATTAAAAACTAAGCAATTAATGCTTATTTAAAATTTTTAAACGACTTATATTTAGAAATAAAAATATATTTCTAAAATAATTTATATTAAGGAACCGAGGAGGATTATCGAGAGGAAGGGTGTGATATTTATTTGTAGTTTTAATAACTTATAAAATCGTGATTCGCAAGAGCGGACGGCGGACATAACGAACTTGAGTTGTTGCAACGTCTCATTGTTATAATCTATCCTCTGTTAACAAACACTCACTATTTACCATTTCCGTTAGAATCAAAACCCGACAATCTCCAGCTAAACAGATCGGAATTCATTTTCCGATTCCCCGGTATACATTAAGACGACGTCGTAGTAGAAATGCATAGCCGGGGATCCAGTAACCGGCTATCTTCCAAATCGGCTTTTCGATCGCGAGTTTCAACTCTCCTGCTCTCTATGTTCGCAACAATGGCTTCATTTTATGTCGCTGGCCGGTCAGTTATGTCTCTATAATGCCAATTTTTATTTTTCCTGTCGACAATATTTGTGGTTTTGGGTTAATAACCAAAAAAGTTTCAGTCTTTGTTTGGAACTCTGATAAAAAAAATTAGAGAGAAAAATATAAACAAAGGAGTTCACATTTTTTTTTGGGAGTTCCAAACATAGTCTCGGTGACTTGGGTTTTTAAATTTTGTACATCGTGTGTAGACTATGGCAGGACGCAGATAGCAGGGTTTATGTAATTAAGGAGCTAGACAGGAGAACTGGCAAGGTATTTTCATTTATCCTTTGAATTTGAAGATTGTTGTTGTGTTATATCATCATATCTCATTTACTAAAACTTGGTTTAAGCTAAACTAGACAATTAGTCTTCTGTTTCAGGGGCAGTCTACTATATCTGTTGACGATACATTGAAAATCATAGCCTGCAGGTAAGTTGATTATGGCCAAATGCAATGGCAATTTTTTTTAACGGCAAATTCGTTTTCGATATAGAAATTGTTGTAGAAGTAAAGTAACCAATTTGTATTTTCCAGGGAACAACAGAAGAAATTAGATGCACATCACTTAGAGTTGGACAAAGCTAGACTAGAAGGATTTACTACAAAGCATCTCACAGAAAATAGTGAGAGTAATACAATGAAAATGCTTCTAGCTGTGATAGGGATCATGACAAGGTTTGACCGCAAGAACAATAGAGATGCAATCCGTAAGGCATGGATGCCTACTGGTAGAATACCCTTCCTTTTTGTGAGTTTCATCCTTCCCCCATGTATTACTTGATGCCTACTGGTTAGAATTATTAGTAAGTTATAAAAAATTTGGCGGGGACAATTTTTTTTAATACTTTTACTTTGAGTTTGCATCCTATCCCCTAATGTAAATACTTAATTTTTATGTATATAAGTCCAAGAGAGACTGTCGCTACTCTCCACACTGCAAACATGTATAAAGACTTTAATGGTTCAAGTGGGGGTCAAAAATTGATTTTCAAAAATTGAGTGGGATCATTGACATTCTAGACTGCCATGCATATTGTTTATAAGTATTCTATCATAGACTGCCATGCATATTGTTTAAAGTACTGCAAGACATCTATGATGTTAAAAGAAATCATTACAAAACTGAAAACAGATTAGAAAATTTGCTACTATAGTGACACACAAAGCATTTTGTTAAGTAATGCTAGAATCCGCTCTTATCCCGAGTCCTCAAATAATATTCTTCTATTATCTCACTGTTATTCTGAAGAGACTCTCAACTATGAAAACTTAGCTCATTGGATTTTGTTAGTACCTTGAACTGAGACATCTCTTGGTTATCGTAGGCTACTTCAGATGGATACATCTTTAGTTTCAGGAAGTTTATTCTTTATAGCGCCTAGACTAAGAAAGAGTCTCAGAGGACAAGGTGACTCTCTTTCTCTCTCTAAAGATGACAATATTTTGGTTACGTTCATGGGAATTGGGGGTAGTCTATAGGTCACAACATGGGCAAAGCTCGTTTGGCACTTCTCTTGGTCATGTATATGACCTGTATATTCAGTACCATAGGGATCAATATGATTGCTTGGTTAGGATGTGACGATGAATGAGTCCATTATAAGACCTTAGTAAAATTATTTGTGTCTAGGTCCCTGCCCAAGAGGTCATGTAATTTAACTTCATGGGGACTGGCATTGCGCACATGTGAGGGTGGCTAAAAAGGTATAATCATGTTTAGAGGGACTTAGACCACCTTGGTGGCTAAAAAGGATTAAGCATGTTTTAGAGGTACACAAATTATCTGGTGCGGAAGTGCTTCACGTAGAATGCCTCGTCCCTCAAGAGCACCAAGGGTGAGTCCCATCTTAATCACTTAAATTTTTTTAATTCAGAAGTATATAGAATTAAGATTATATGATGATTTGTAATGCTGCAACACCTATGCTTGACAATATTTTTTAAGAGTTTTCTTACTTCCCTTCTCTGAAGTTTTTTTTGTTAAGTTGCTTCTCTTCTCTATAGTTGTTTCTTGAAGAATGCTTATCTTGAAACCTAATGTGTGCAGGTGTGGCGCTTAAAAAATTGGAGGATGAAAAGGGCATAATTATACGATTTGTGATAGGAAGGAGGTCTTTATATTGTTGATTTAAAAAAAATAAGAAATTGTATGGACTGCTGTATCTGACTGATTTTCTATCTTTCAGTCCAAATCATGGGGACAATTCAGAAAGGGACATCATCAGTGAAAATAAGCTGGCCAATGACTTCATTATTCTTGTATGTTCAACTGCTGTTGTCATATATAGCTTTATTATAATATTGAATATGTGAAATTTTGTCCAACATTTTGAAGCTCGAGGTTTGAAAGTAAATATGTAGAGACCAATGAAAGAGACTAACCCACACTTCCATGGTTTTGGTTATTGGGTTCCGGTGTGTGTCTCTATGGCTTACATATGTATGTAATGTGAGTGCACATATAATGTTGTAATATACATACACCTCTGCTCCCACGCCCGCAAGCATTCTTCATCTAAAGTATTACAAGCTTGCACGCACACTTTTTGCGTAAGAATGTGAATCTTAATAGCAAATTTGGAGCATCAAAGTATTTGGTAGCTTAATACTGAAAAGGAATTTTTTACTAGGATTGTGACATCCTGAAGGCAACAAGGACTCTTAATTGAGATAGAGTATAACTTCACAGTTATTAGGGATGTTTAAACTCATTGAAGATTTTTGTTCTTTATTTTGGTCTAGAAGTGTTATCTAACTTCAAATGAGCAAAAATGTTATTTTCTCATTTTCGTTTCTTAACAGAATGATCACATGGAGGCTCCCGAGGAGCTACCAAACAAGTCAAAATTGTTCTTTATTCATGTGGTGGAGCACTGGGATGCTGAATTCTATGTTAAAGTCAATGATGATATTTATGTTAATATTGGTATGTAGTACATGTTATTATATTAGGTTTCCCTATATAGCATGCCTCTTTGTTATTATATGTCAATCTGCATGCAGTCAAAAAAAATTGGGGGGAGGGGTGGTGGAATAGAGGTCTTGAAAAAGTAAAACTTTAACATTCTAAGTACAAACCTTACTCCATAATTTAATGCTCAATCTTTTTATGGAATTTTAAGAATTTACATTAATATGGCGGCAATCATATTTATATAAGTAAGATATATTGTCTGAGTTCTTGATGAAATTTAATATTGCATTTCATTCTTTTTATAGACTTAAAGGCAACTTCTTCATGATTGATTTGCTAAATCGCATTTGATAATTCAATGAAATTTACTGAAGCATTTATCATGTAACAACTGAGTGAATGGTGATTATGTTTTGGATCTGGGGTTGAATATAATAAGAAATTTCTGGAATTTTTTTTCATGTCTTCAAAGGGCAAGGTTGTAATCTTAGTTACTTGGACACTTAAACTATTTAAAGTATTTGATTTCATTTGTTAATGTTATATACTTTTACCCTTATATTATGAAATCCCCTATTAGTTAAAAAATAAAACAAAAACTAATTAAAAAAAACGTAAAGCAACAAATGTGACACTTTAGCTTCTATGGTCATTTAAGATAACTTAGACTGATAGAAATCTTGAAACTTCTACGACTTCCAGTCCATGGGTATCATATGGGATATCTTTGTTGTGCAAAAACTAATTACAAAAGAACGTAATCATTTAAGATAACTTATACTGTTAGACATATTGAAAATTCTATGAGTTGGTTACTTAACATGGTATCAGAGCTCTGGGTGTGTAAGGTCTTTGGTTCAAATCTTCCCGGCAACGCAATTGTATTTATAATAACTTAATAGTGCAAATGCACTTTAATTTCTCCCTTCTCTCTAAAAAGTTGCATTTATGGGAGAGTGTTAAACATGATTTACATTATTGGGTTCTCCATCTAACAACTTAAGTTTTTAGTTGAGTTAGTTATGGGGTTTGTGTGCAGATGCCCTTGGAGCAGTGCTTGCTAGTCAGTCGGATAAGCCTCGTGTTTATATTGGGTGTATGAAATCCGGAGAAGTTTTCACTCAGCAGTGAGTTAAATAAAAATTCTTTACTTGTTTTTGTTTGGGAAAAAGAAATGAAGACATAGTCGTTAGATTGAAAATTTAATATTCTTTTCATTGCCTGTAAACTTCAGATCCAACAAATGGTATGAACCAGACTGGTGGAAATTTGGGGATTCAAATTCGTGAGTATTACCAAATCAGATTTTTTCTTGTTGCTTATGTTTAACATTAGTTGTTATTATGTAATTTCTGTTCAGGTATAGGAGTGTCTAACTAATATAATAGGCATATATTTAGCAGTGTTGATATAGTTGCTTATATGGTGTTTGTGCTTTTGTAATTATAGTTTGTTTGGATTTCTGATACAAAATAATTTATATCGTAAGCCTGTAGCAGGTATGTTGTTTTCTAGCTCTTCAGCAGATTTTTATTCTTTCATTCTATATACTTGAACTTTACTGTTATACCATCACAAGGGATTCTATATAGGTAATATATACTATAAATCATTGGGACATATATTGCTTAACTCGGGATTTGTAGTCAGGAAAGGGTGCAAATATGTTAGAATTGTTTAAATTGAGGCAGATTTTTTCTATATGTACTAGCATCTTTTTGCAGTTATTTGTTGCTTTCCACATTCAACATCCTGATTTCTGAAAGCTTGAGCCCGTATGTTCATGATGCTTATTAGATTTTTTCATCCTTGTTTCCATGTTCAATGCTCTCTAGTTTTAAGTGGTTAGAGTTGTCAGTGATTTCCAACTTGGATTAGGTACACCATTGGTTTAAATATCATTTTCTAACAAAAAAAGGCGAAAAGTTGTTTGTTCAAGAAGGAATGTCACATCAGAAGTCAGAACCTAGGTCATTTTAATACTGTTTGTCTGTGGCTATGTGTGCAGCCAGTACAAATAATTGGTGGAAATCCTGATGCAATCACGGTTAGTCCAAGAAATTATCTAGACTGAATAAATTTATGAATTTGAAAGAACATATCTAGACTGAAACTAAATTTGAATGTATCAAGTTGGGCTACTAAAAATTTTTTTACAGAAAGAAAAATCATAGATGCACTGTATGAATAATTTCTTTCCTTCTGAAACTAGTGTGTAGATTTTGTTGTTTTCTTAATGTATCAAGTTGGGCTGCAACAAGAAGTAAGTATCAAGTCCTTGGAAATTGAGGATTTTGATTTTTTTTTCTATTTTAAATTCTTAAATTTATGTTTAGTTTCTGTTTTAATATTGAATTAAATTTTTGAAATTTTGAAATTTATTATTTAATAGCAATCTTATTTTAAATCTAATATGAAAATATATGTTTACAATTGAAGTTTGAATATGTTAGCAATATGGATGTGTTTGAACTTTAAGAAAAGGCCTTTATTATCTTTAAGATCTTTATTATTTTATTTGGATAAATGTAAGATGCTATATTCTTAAGATCCCACCTAGTACTTGTAGGCATCTTTCCATTGGCCTACTAAAACTTTCCATTATTCTTAAGATACCAAGATACTTTCAACATAAATCTTCTGGTGAGATATATACAATATTCTGGTGAGATGCATATGGCATTGGCTCAGTTCATTTCAATCAACAGGTTTGACTCTGGTTTTTTCCTCTACAACTATTATTCTTATCTCACACTATGTACAAACATACACTAGTAATCACCATCTTTTTGTAGATCAATACTTCGTACATATGCACATGATGATGTCAGTGTTGGATCATGGTTTATCGGGCTTGATGTAAAACATGCTGATGAAGAGAAGTTTTGCTGCTCTCCTTCGTCATTGGGTTGATTTTTTTTCTCTCTCTCTCTCTCTACCCAAGGATCTAATAAAATAAGGAAAAAGCACATAAATGGCTAGATGACATGCTGGTGCGATGTGGTCTGCCTTCTCCTTCAACTTTAAGAAGGATAAGAAGCTCTTTTATAAAATAAAATAAAAAAGAACAAAAAGAAAAAAAGAAAAAAATACTGAAAGAAACTCTGTAGGATATGTACCTAAATAGGTGCCATAACTATTTACCTGTTTTGTAAAATACCTGTATGATAGTAAATGTTTAATACTACTATTACTGCCTATACATATTTCTACACGGTAAACAATGGCTTGATTGCAGTCCTTCCTCCTTACAAGTGATGCCCCCATAATTTATTTGTGCATCTTCTTTCTTTACAGGGGCTGTGTGCGCGACGGCTGCATGAATCAACTAATCTTCCGAACATGTATCAACGACCTCTCTATGTAGAAGCAGAGGCCACTCATTTCCTGCATCATCACAGATGCCAGTTGGATATGAATTCCTGAGGAGTCTAGTGCTCTTTCCACAGAAATTTGATGTCCTGAGATGTGTGATACAGTGATGATTTAAGAGGTGCTGTGCATGAGTAATCACAAACTTGCGGGAATTCATTCAAAAAAAACTTTGGATGGTGGTTTAATTGCTAACAACTGTGAAGATTTGATTTTTTTAAAGATCACTATGGTTCTGTCCATCACACAAATGCATTGTAATTGGTTCCTTGTTAATGGATGATCACTGTATAACTAAATAAATGTAAAGATATTAATGGATATAGAGGTCAATGTTCTGCTTTATTGCACGATTCTCTGTTATGTGGGGTCTCAACATGGCATTCCATTGTGTTATACATGAATCGGAGTGGCCGACTTGATTTCTTATTTTCCAGGATTTGCTTTGATTTGATAAATTGTTTGTTAAACATTTGTTTTGAGATGATTTTTATGGAATATAGGTTTTTTTCCCCTTTTTCTTTTATACTTTTCAGTAGTTCTTTACAGCAACGAGTCATGTCTAGTGTTGAGAATTCGAAATGACTGCGTGTATATTTACTGATATATCTATGCTAAGATAAATATTGTAGCAGCCAATTTCAAGCCCATTTATTGCATTATATGAGCTATCCCTGCCCCTAGCCCCTTTATTGAGTTCAGTTCAAAGGGTTATACTTTTTGGACTACCGATTCAGTCAAATATGGGTTGCTCCTAGTCCTGGATTTGACAAACTTTATTGCTACACTTTCGCAGCAGGTAAATCTTAAAGTTTAGCTGTAATTGCACTCAAATCTTTATGCACTTTGATTGTATGCTTTTTCTGTTTACTACATCTCCACTTGATATAAATTCCATGCAAACTACATTGATCCTCATTTCAAATGGCTATCGGGGTGACTTTTCGGTTCTTCCGGTTTGTTTTTTCCCCCAAAGGTCGGTGATTTGTTTATCATTGTCGCATATCCTGACTTGTGGCTTGAGAATGCTATCATTTTCTAGTCAGGTACGAGTTACAAGCAATCTGCGATGTATACTTAACTATTTTTATACTATTTGTATATCTGATTTGATCTGATTTGGTTATAACGAGTTGATCACACCCATAACGTAAAACGAAGCTATTGGTTTATCAAAAACCTGTTGCTTCAATCTTTTCATTATTAATACGACAAACCCGGGACCCAATAGTCTCCATTTATTAGACTGTTTGGTTATCCGGGCTAACTCGAAACATTGGTTTAATTTATTTAACAAAACCAGTGTTTGTGTTTATTGGTTTAATTATTTCCTAGGGGTACATCCGGAAGTACTTGAAGGTGACTTGTTGCGGATTTGGTGGAGAGGAGAGATTGAGGTAGCTAACTAAATTAGTAGTTGGATATTTGGTCTGCATGCACGAGGAAAGTGGTTCGTTGTATCACGAAAAAATCCCCATTTTCAACTGCTTCAGTGACTGCTGGCCTATTTTTACTGTCCGGGTATTCTTCTTCTTCTTAGTATTGGCTATTGGGGGTAATCTGTACTAGCTCTTGTTCTTGAAATGACAACAGCAATTACAGTCTCAAAGGATAAGAATGGGATTGATCAAGTGCTACTTCAAAACAATCGAGGCGCCTCGGCGCAGGTTGTATACTTTTAATCCATTTACGAATTCTTTAATTTCAATTATTTCATGCCTATGAAATCATCCGAGATCCATGCACCAGATGATTTACAATTTTGTCACTTCATCTCTCCAGGTTAGCTTGCATGGAGGACAGGTTTTATCATGGAAGAATGAACGTGGAGAAGAACTATTATTCACAAGTAGTAAGGTACTTTCAAGATTTACTATTCACTTCTTCTTTTATATAGTATAAACTACTTGATGCTCAAATTAAAATGACATTCTTTTAATTATGATCAAATAAAATAACTAAGCAGATTTAATATCATTCTCTTTATTTGGTTTATATTTCATTTAGGCAATTTTCAAGCCACCAGCAGCCGTAAGAGGAGGAATTCCAATTTGTTTTCCTCAGGTATTTTCGTGCTTTCCACAAGTATAGACTCTAGCTAGTGCTTATCAAGACAAACCAACCTTTAAAATATTTTGACTAATTAATGGTTTGGCTTTCACATTGCTGTGAAGTTTGGAAGCCGTGGTTCTCTTGAGCAACATGGGTTTGCTACGAACAAGATATGGGCGATTGATGAATCTCCTCCTCCTCTACAACCCAGTGATTCCAATGGCAAAGCATATACTGACTTGCTTCTTAAACCATCTCAAGAAGACTTGAAGGTCTGGCCTTACAGGTATGAACTCGAGCATGGAAATTCCTTATCCTCGATCTCTATAAGCTCAAGGTTTGTTCGGTTACTAGCATTTGGAATGGTAGAGTTTGGAGGTCCAGGCATTGCGTTTGAAATAAGCTGTCTGTAGTTAAACGAACAAGATTCTCATGTGGTTTTGGTACTTTTGGAACTCCCAACTCTAGAAATGCCGGTAGAAGAACAAGCACCAACTATTTAATTTTGTGTTTCGTTAAAAAATCAATTATACAACAAGTTTATTTTTCTTTTCAAGTTTTGAATTTCGTCTGCGGGTGTCTTTGGCTACTGATGGATGTCTCACCTTGATATCACGCATCAGAAACATCGATTGCAA
Source organism: Panax ginseng (assembly GCA_020205605.1). NCBI lineage: Eukaryota > Viridiplantae > Streptophyta > Magnoliopsida > Apiales > Araliaceae > Panax > Panax ginseng. The sequence continues at coordinate 1,605,473 of CM035139.1, read as the reverse complement.
GCCTTTTCGGTTCTCATTTGCATATCGCACCTACTTCTCCGTATCGGATATCTGGTATCATTCACATTTTCCCACTGAATCAGAATTAGTTTCTTTTCTTTTGTTTTTATGGTGACATTTGTATTAACAGTGAAGTGAGAGTGGAGGGGTTGGAGACTCTTGACTATCTTGACAATCTGTGCCACAGAGAACGCTTTACAGAGCAAGGAGATGCCTTGACTTTTGAATGTGAGGTAAGCCAACATGTAACCTTATCTTTGTTTTGGCTCTTTTTTCATGCACATTGAATGTATGATCCACACTTGCATCTTGCTTGAGATAGGGAAGTTGGTGTTTTATTATGTTGTAGGTGGATAGAGTTTATCTTAGTTCTTCAGATATAATTGGGGTTTTTGATCATGACAAAAAGCGGACTTTTGTGATAAGGAAGGAGGGACTTCCTGATGTGGGTAAGCTTTTCTCCTCTTTGATCTTGAAATATACTAATAAACAGGAAATTAAGCATACTTTTTTCCATGAACTGTGACAAGCGGACCTCTTTACTCGTTTGTCATCAGTGGTATGGAATCCATGGGAGAAGATGGCTAGAACCATAGCAGATTTAGGGGATGAAGAGTACAAACAAATGGTTTGTGTTGATGGGGCAGCAATTGAGAGGCCGATCGCCTTGAAGTCCGGTGAGGAGTGGACAGGCCGGCTTGAGCTATCTGTCATGCCTTCAATTTGACAAAACCAGGATTGTATGTATGTGGATTGTGGTGTGCCAACTAAATTAGTTAGTGTGCATGTGCATGAGCATGATGTAAAGAACAAGGACAAATTTATTTTAATCTTTCTTCCTATTTTTCAATCTCCTTCTCCAAAGGATAATTGTAAAATTTCTAATAATTATAAAATTTAGGTATATCAGAGCCAGGTTTCGATCCTGGGACCTGTGGGTTATGGGCCCACCACGCTTCCGCTGCGCCACTCTGATTTGTTAAAATTATGAGTTGTATATATTTAATTTAACTTGTAATAGACGCGCGACCTTACCTCATCATCAACTTACAAAATAAAGCTCAATTATGTTTATGAAATGCTGCTACTTTAATTCAAAATTATTATGAATTTGTTGAATTATAATATAAACAACTATAAGCTTTACTTAAATATACTACTACCTGTAGTTATTGTATTTTTTGCCTTTTTTTTTTATTACAAATATAATGAATTCATATCAATTTCGTTTTAGAATTTGTAAATTGATTTCAAAAATCAAAATTTATTTTTAGTTTTGAAATGGAGGAAATATTATCTTTTAACCCTAAGGTAAAAAAAATAATACTCCAAATGGGGGATACTAATTAATGCCACAACTAGTTTTTAAGTTTTTTTATTTTTTTACATTTATCTTTTGTTTGTTTATTTTAAATGTTTGACTGTTATTTTTTTTTTATAAATAATTTCCTTTTCATTTCGTTTAAGGATCAAATTGTATAAGGATAATTATGCAATAAAAATATAACCAAACCAAGAGTACAAGGAAGGACTAAAAAGGTACTCCGTATTTTTGCCAATTACGAGCACTAAAATTACTTTTATAAAAGAAAATTGAAACTCTTTATTGATTGATTTATTTATTTATAGAATGGAGGTGGTATACGTGAAAATGAAAAATGGGATGAAACATGTCATTAGTCATTACCACCATATAACATATGAATGAAAATGCTGATGGACCATATATATTTTTAGAATAGAACGTAGTATATATACTACGACAACTGAGAACATATCCTAAATTCTCTATTCTTTAGTTTTTAAATTTTGATCTTGGACTTTTTATTTAAACGTTAATTAATTTTAAAATTAAATAAAAAATATGTGTCGAAATTCAATAAAAATATTAATTCAAAGACAGAAAAATTGGGAGCAGAGTATCTGCTCTCACGACATCTGTAGGTATTGTGTGTTTGTCAACGTGATGTACAACTGTTGAAGCATGCAATACTATTCATTGGTTTTGGTGAACTAATTCTTAAAGGGTTGACCCTTCCAAATTTTTAACTCAAGTCCTGTGGAGTATTTGATTTTCATCATTATGAAATAGATGTATTTAAACCTAAACGATAGATAGAGTACACATAAACTATTTACAGTATTTTTTTAATAAAAAATATATTTTATTTTATAATTTTTTGTTTAAATATATTCTATTATTTTTTATTTATTATTCTCATAATTATAGTTAAAAAATAAATAAAATGCACCGGTCGTTCAGAGCATCAGACTGCCCCCAACCCGTAATTTGCGAGTAATCAAATAGTACTATTACAAGGAAAAATACAGGCCTCCCTAACACCCACACCCACACCCACACCCACACCAATTAAAGCTACATCTGTGAAACCCACGTGTCCATTGTCTCCATTTCAACACCCCCTTTATCTTTTTTTTCAACATTTTCTTGTTCCAAATAACTCTAGTAGGTCCTTGTGAATCCCAAAAGAAAATAAAACTCGTCAGTATGCATGAGACCCTGAGACAACTGGTTAGTTGTCATACCATTAAGCCGAGTTATTAGACCTGCTGCTCACTGCTCTTCTCTCCGGGAAAAGTAACTTGTTTTCTCAGAAAAATTTCTTGATTTTGGCACTCAAACCAAAAGGAAAAGAGAAAAGAACAAAAAGAAAAGCTCCTGTTTATGATCTTAGGTAACAACACCACCCTTTTGACCAAAGTGGCAAACTACCTATTTCAAACCCATTTACCTCCGTTTATTATACCATTTTCTAATAAGCATCTCCAGCTCGGAGAAGCACAGATATTAGACTAAATATAGTCTACGACGCATGCTCATGCTCATGCTCACTTGCTGCAGCAGCTACTAAATATAGTCAAAAAGAATAAATTAAAATATTATATTAAAAAATCTGATTTTGGTAGACTATAATTTTTAATATATTTTAATGAGAGTGAAATAATAATTGATAAATTCATTAAATATAATATAATCTTTTAATATCATAATATATAGTATATGAATAGTCTATCTGTCGAAAAGATGTCCAAAAGATTGAAAAATTAATATCATATGGATTAAATATAGTCTCCCACCGTACACTGCACAGCCCAGGAGATGATATAATCCAAATCTACTTTTCTCGACATTACTCTTGAAAGCTGATTCTCTCCCACCCTTCATTATTTCTCTCTATATATATGTGCTTTAATTTCAACTTCTTTTGTTACTGTGATGTGGAGTCCTTGAACTGACTTATATCGTAATTCAAATGGTCCTGAAAATGGAAAGCTTAGACATATTTTCTATGGTACTTTTGGTGGGTTTATTATTCTCTCAAGGGAATGCAAGTCTTGTTGATGCTGACAAAGGAGCATTGCTTGAATTTGTAAGCAATCTTCCTCACTCTCGTTATCTAAACTGGAATGAGTATATTCCTGTGTGTAACTACTGGACTGGAGTGACATGTAGTGAAGATGGGTCTCGAGTAACAGCCGTCCGATTGCCCGGAGTTGGATTTCACGGCCCCATTCCAGCCAACACTCTCAGCCGTCTCTCAGCATTGCAGATCTTGAGCCTCAGATCCAATGGTATTTCTGGGCCTTTCCCTTTTGATCTATTGAACCTCAAAAATTTGTCTTATCTTTATCTTCAATTCAATAGCTTCTCAGGCCCTTTGCCACTTGATTTCTCTGTTTGGAAGAATCTTACTAGTATTAATTTGTCCGACAATGCATTTAATGGTAGTATTCCTTCTTCTATTTCAAATTTGACCCACCTTTCAGCTTTAAATCTAGCTAACAACTCGTTTTCCGGTGAAATTCCTGATCTCAATTTGCATAATTTGCAATTGTTAAACTTGTCAAATAACAAACTCACTGGCAATGTACCCAAATCTCTACAAAGATTTCCGAACTCAGGATTTGCTGGTAATGAGATTTCTTTGCCAAATTCTCGCATTCATGAAATTCCTGATTTTTCTCCTTCCCTTCAGCCAAATTCTAAATCTAAAAATGCTGGAAAACTAAGTGAGAGAGCATTACTGGGGATTATAATTGCTGGTTGTGTTATTGGGCTTATTGGGTTTGCATTTCTGTCGGTTGTTTGCTGCTTCAAAAGAAAAGGCGCAGATGTTTTTGAAGGGAAGTTAGAGAAAGGGAGAATGTCACCTGAGAAAGCTATTTCGCGGAGTCAAGATGCTAATAATAGGTTGGTTTTCTTTGAGGGATGTAGCTATGTATTCGATTTGGAGGATTTATTGAGAGCTTCTGCCGAGGTACTGGGAAAAGGCACATTTGGTATGGCCTATAAGGCCATATTAGAAGATGGGACTTCAGTGGTGGTGAAGAGGTTGAAGGAAGTAGGTGTTGGGAAACGGGAATTCGAGCAACAAATGGAATTGGTGGGAAGTATCAAGCATGTGAATGTGATTGAGCTAAGGGCATATTACTACTCCAAGGATGAAAAGCTTATGGTATGCGATTATTACAGTCAAGGGAGTGTTGCTGCAATGTTACATGGTATGTTTCTTTCTTCATTCTCTGCAAATTTGCTTATATTATTAAGTCCAACTCATGAGGTTTGCTGTTAATTCACTTCATAGCCCAACTTGTGTCAATCTTTTGAATTGAATTTGATTAATCAAACCCATGACTAGTTATTTGTCTTCGAAGGATGCATTATATGGTTGCAGTACTTTGAGAGAAGGAAAAAATCATGATAAACTTGTTTTATATTTCACTTTTGCTAAATGCTTGTGGCTATAATATCCTGCTTTATCAGAAAATGGGTTATAAATACCGGAATAGTCTTTGTATTGTATTGAACAATTCAATAAGTTTGGCTAAAGAGTTGTACTTATGTAGGGATTGAATTTAAAGAGTTTCAATCCTGAATTTGGATGGAGATTGATCGTGTGTACTTATCATAATCTTTATCCATTCTTTTTTCGCCTCCTAAGTGGTTGACAGGAGTGATAGCCTTGGAATCTTTCTGTCTCTCTTTGGAAGTACCTGATTTGATTCTTGCTCCTTTTCTTCTTCCTACTTGTTGTTTTTTTCTTCTCCTTGTTTTTGTATTCTCTGCCAAATAAAATAAAGGCTTGTTACTGGTAGAGGTATAACAACTTCTTTGTGCTGGGGTCTTAAGATATTTTTTAAGCTTGGACAATTGCTTTGACCAAAGAATATGAGATAAAGGAGACATTATGGATTATCCAAACATGTGAACTAAGCATTTTTGTGAACTGGGGTGATTCCTTTGTATTGACTGAGACATCAGGTCTAAGCAAATAGCCAAATTCAAGTTTTTTTTTTGATAAGTAAGTCTATGCATGTTAGTTTTTGCCTTCTAAAAGAGAATTGTAACAAATTGAAATAAATTTGTAGTAGAGGCCGATGCACTAAAACATAATAAAATAAAATGCATCCAAAAACACTTCTAGACATCCAAAAAATCCAGTTCTCCTTGTCCTAAGGTTTGTAGAGCACCTCTAGGCTCTAGACATCTTTTTCAACTCTACCTAACTTTTTATGATAAAATAAAATGGAGTCATCCAAAAACAGAGCCAAACATTGACTTTCATTACTCTCTTCTATATTATATACTTTTATGACATTTTTTCAGCATCATGGTTGTTATTCTTCATCCTTAGACATATCTAAACATAGATTAATTTTTTTTTAAATGCATTGGTGATAGGATAGTCATTCAACCTAGTTGTTATCTGAGGAAATTCCATGTCATACTTTTGGTTATGATTTTTGGATCGCATAATCATTAAATATATAACATACTGACTCCATTCCTTAAAAAGAGCCCCAGTTTTGCAAAATTTGCAAATTTTAAGGATATATTTTTGTTCCATGTATACCCTAATAAGTTGTTAGTTTAGTAGTATGGTATGATAATGAATTTATGATGGAAACTTGAGGAAATTGTGTTATTTTATACTAATATCACTAAAAAGTGAACTCTATTTGTGGAACAAAAAGAATTGGCAAATGGTACTCTTTTTGTGAATTTTACTGATAAATTCTGAAACCATGAATTGGATACATTGATCGTCTGTTGGGCTGAATGCTGGAGTATCTGTGACCTGGTATTGTTGTGCTCAGAGATCCTAGAATTGTTAATTCTTTATCTTCTTTAACATCTATTTAAACATTCGTTTTTAAGGTTAGATTTTTCTTTTGAATCATTGACTGCCAGTAATATGAGATGTCTGGAATAATAGTGAAGAAGTGTATAGACATTTGATGCATATATGTTTCCCAGCTTTGTGAATTGAGATCTTACATACTCAATACCAATGCTTCTTTTTCTACATATGTCTGAACTTCTACTAAGCGATTAAGTTTACGATTAATCTTACCATGTATTAGAGCGAAAAAATTATGCGCTAAATCATATTGGCAACACCTCCATTCACATATTACCAAAAAAAACATCTCCCTCCACAGAATACATGTTGAGTCATGAGAGGCCATGCCTGAAGGATTAACGTTAACATGGATGATTTCTTTCGCAAGTTATTTTTACTTTTTGTTTTTTCTTTGCTGATGTTTAAAGTTGTAAATAAACTAAAAAAAGAAAGCCTTAGCTTCTAAATATTTACATTGTTCAATGAGTTGAGCTCAATTCAACCTCTATTTTTCAGGTAAAAGAGGAGAAGGTAGGATTCCTTTGAGTTGGGAAACCCGACTGAGGATAGCGGTTGGGGCAGCAAGAGGCATTGCACGAATCCATGTAGAGAACGGGGGGAAACTTGCTCATGGCAACATAAAATCCTCAAACATCTTTCTGAACTTTCAACAATATGGTTGTGTATCAGATACGGGTCTGTCCACAATAATGAGTCCACTGGCTCCACCTATTACCCGTGCGGCTGGCTACCGAGCCCCAGAGGTGACGGACACGCGGAAAGCCTCACAACCGTCTGATGTTTATAGCTTTGGTGTTTTATTACTGGAGCTCCTTACTGCTAAATCCCCTGTCCACACTGCTGGAGGTGATGAGCTAATACATTTGGTCAGGTGGGTTCATTCAGTAGTCAGAGAAGAGTGGACTGCAGAAGTGTTTGATGTGGAGCTAATGAGGTACCCAAATATAGAGGAAGAAATGGTGGAGCTACTACAGATAGCAATGGCATGTGTAGTAAGAGTGCCAGACCAGAGACCTAAAATGGTGGATGTAGTCAAGATGATTGAAAATGTCAGGCCAACAGACTTTGAAAACCGGGCATCTTCTGAAACCAAATCGGAAAGCTCAACTCCAACCCCAGTGCCACCACCGGTTCTTGAGACAGAATCGACAGTTCCAGAATGAATGACCATTTTATCTGGTCAGCATGTTTGTGTTTCCTTGGCATTATAATACATCATGAAATATAACTGCTTATTTCACAAACTCTGAACAAAATTAATGTAAGTTTTTTTTAGCAACATGAGCCATTTCAAGGCATAATAGCCTGGTCAGGTAATTTATCTGTGTATTAGTTGGGGTGTTGCCACCCATGACCACCATGACTGACTATTTTGAGTTAGATGTACTCTCAGTTTCACGTTCATCTCTGACTTTGTCAATCCTTGTTGCTTATTTATTAGGAAGTTCTATTTTACAATCTTTGTAATGTTTTCCATTGAAATAAAAATCATCTACTTATGCAATTGGATTGCTCTTTTTCCCTCTCTTTTTTTAAATAATAATAAATAAAAAAGAATAGTGATGAAAGTCTACACAGAATTATAAAGAATAAATATTTATTCAACAAATTATTATATATAGATAAGTAAATGCACCAAAGACATTAAATTATTAAGAAACAAATTTGTATGGCGGAAAGAATTATACTCCCTCCGTTCCGTAATAAATGATCAATTTGATTGTGAAAGTCAAATTATGACATTTATTATGTTATTATGGGACAGAGCGAATTTTATTTTCACGTAGGTTATGTTTATTTGAAAGATTATAATTCCGAAATATAATTCATCGGATTATACTATTAAGCCATTTTTATAATTTTAAATTTAAAAACAAACAACACACTTGAATTAATAATCTTATTCCAAATATAATATTTACAAATAAATATAGTCTTAGTCTAATAATTTTCTTTGAAATTCAATTTAATTTATTAGACTATATGAGTTGTATCTAAAAACTTGGTGCGATACCATTTTTTAATATTTTATACCATAATTTATTTCATATTTATATTCCTTAATTCGTTTTCAAAATGCATGGAATTTAATAATAATAATAATAATAAATAAATAAATAAAAAAAGTACTGGAGTACTACTATATCCCTACAATATAGACTTTAGAGGGATTTAGAAGAGTGATAACCTTTAACTCGTAGTCATAAATGATAAAAATGTAGCCTTAGTAGACAAAGGTTTCTATAATAAGAAATTGAAAGTGGGTTCCAGTAGGTAGATAAGACCAATCGCGAACCGATTTAGCAGGTGTCTGAGAGTGGGAGCGGCAGGAAGCAGACTTGGTGTGTGTTTCTCTCTCTAAAAACTCTGATTAGTCATATCCCTCTAAATTTCTCCGCTCTCTCAGACAGACACTAATAATCAGGGGAGGATATCGGGGTAATCTCTTTCTCTCTCTAAATATGTATTTATATCTATATATATATATATATATATTTAATCTGTATATGTATGTATATTTGTGGAGCTGGTTGAGTTGATCTAGGGTTTTGTTTGGATGGTAGGATTTCGTGATGGCCTCGAAGCGGATCTTGAAGGAGCTCAAGGATCTGCAGAAAGATCCTCCTACGTCTTGCAGCGCTGGTACGAGCTTTGTAATTCCTTCTTTATAGGTCAAATAGTTTCATTTTTCCGACGATTTTTAAGATTTGGGTTGTTCTTTTTGCTAAATCTTCTTTAGATTGTTAGTACGTGTGAATCCGACTCTTATAAGCTGAAAATAAGCTGATTTGTGTTGATTTTCAGAAAAGTTGGTAGCTTTGTAACAACTGAAAATTTAATTCTACTTTAGCTGTATTGTATGGGTTTTTCATAGGCCTTGCTGGAAGTTTACTGATTTTGTTGTAATCTTCTGATATTTTAACTGTAAATAAGCTTTACTTTGTTGTTTGCATAGTTGGCTGATAGTGGAGTGATAGTATGAAATGGTGAATATGGGTTGGTTTTGATAGATTTGATCAATTTTATTCTAATGACTAATATAATGTAAAGGATTGCAATTGATGGATGGAGTTCTCATAACTTTTGTGTGAGCCTTTTTGAGATGTGGTAGACTACTTCATACTGCATAAGCAACCTATCTATTTTGATCAGGGCTTTTGAGTTTGTCACATGAATATCATACATTTGTGGTTATGTAATGCATACTACCTCAGAGTACTGTTAATTCATGGCTTCATGCAACCATTTCCCTCTCTCTGTCACTCTGTCTGTCTCTGTCTCCGTCTCATACGCCCATGCACACAGATACATCATATGGGTAAATATTGATAATTATCGAGGAACATTCAAGTTTTACTGGCTTCTTGAAATGAGTGGCGTGTGTGATTTGTGATGTGATGCTTATGTTAGAGATAGAATTAACATGGCTAATTCCTCCCCTCCCCCCCCCTCCCCTCCCCTCCCCTCCCCCTCCCTGAACCTACAACCTCCTGTCACACACCTTTTACCTGTTTATTTCAGTTAATGCCAAAAGATGACTCTTTCATGCATTAGAGTGAGGCTAAATCATTGAACACACTTGAAATTATTAATAGATTGTTATTGTCATGCTGCAGTTTATTCCTTTAATTTATCTCTCCTTTGTATTCAAAAATTTCAGGCCCAGTTGCTGAAGACATGTTTCACTGGCAAGCAACAATTATGGGTCCCCCTGACAGTCCTTATGCGGGTGGAGTGTTTCTAGTTACTATTCATTTCCCTCCAGATTATCCTTTCAAGCCACCCAAGGTACTCATTCAACTGCAATTCTTGTTAAAGAAATGTCTGCAAAATAACCATATGGTGCTTAGCTACTGTGTTATTCTGCTAAAGGTGTTTTTTTTCATGCTTCTGTTGTGTAAATTTCTATTACGTTGAACATGATATTGAGATTTATCCCCATTTTATATTGTATTTTCTTCTGATTTTGAGAATTAAAGTCTTTTACAAGCGTAATACTAATGTTTTTTTTGGGGGTGTGTTTGTGTTGGGGAGGGTTTTTTTTTTTTTTTTTTTTTGGGTTGTGAAGCTGTGCTTGTGCTCCAATGAGTAAGGGGGGACAACTACGGGAATGGCATACTCCTATAGTCCTGTGGATGCTTCTTGGGAGTTTGCTTGTTTTATACGATGAAGAGACTCCCTTTTCCGGTTTGCTCGTCATGATTTTGTCTATTATTTGTTTATATACAGTCATTGAAGGAAGTAGGAACCAACTGATTGAATAAAATTTTGTTTGAGCTTGGCTCGTTTTATTGACATAAACAAACTGAGTCGAGCTTTTTCTCGAGCTATTCGGTTCTTTTACATCCCTAGACGTTGTTCTGTGATGTGATTTAATGTTTGTTATATTAGTCTTTGTGTGAAGAGAGGTTATGTAATAATTTAGAATATATTTTTTTGATAAGTCAGAATAAAGATGAACAGTTTAACCTTTTGGGCACTTCACATTTGATTTTTCTCCATTTACAGCTGTAACTCATATTCTTCATTTGTTAATTACATTGTTTGTTCTCGTGGTTTCTTTGTCATTGTGTTGTGAAATACTACATGGATAACTATAATAAATGTATTAGAGTAAATTCGAGTACAGTAGTTAAGACCATGCTTTAGCAATGTATTTGAATCTTATTAGCCAGAAGGGCCATAACTTTGTAGAGCACTTAGCCATGTATTGTATGAATTGATAAGCATTTGTTTAAATGCATGATCTATATGTTATTTTTTTTGTCATTTAAGATCTGCGCTTCATTTCAAGGAAGAGCATATGTGCTTTTGAGACGAGGGTTTTATTATTCTTGTAACTATTTTTTTGTGTGTGGGGTTAATCTCTTTGTTTCTTATATGGTTGGTTTGATTTTGCAGGTAGCTTTCAGAACAAAGGTTTTCCATCCAAATATTAACAGTAATGGCAGCATTTGCCTTGATATTCTGAAGGAACAGTGGAGCCCTGCTCTTACTATTTCAAAGGTTATTACTCTATTACTCAAAACAGTTTAGCATGAGAAAATCCTTGCTTACCCCTGGAAATACATCAAGGTTTGTTTGGAACTTGAAAAGTGCAAGGGAAGGAAAATAACATGAAAAATTTCTAACTTTCAAGAGCTTTATCAGTTCATTACATTAATTTTTACATTCAACATGATACTCCCTTCGTCCCTAGTTAAGTGACTATTAAATATTCTGAAGTATCTATAAGTGGATTTGGTACGTTAATATAGTTATTTCTTCCTCTAATTCATTCTAGGTTTCAAAAAGAACCCAAGAAGTTGAGAAAAGGCAGCCTGATTCTTGCTACCGTAATCAATTCCCATGTGGTAAAGCCATTAAAACTGAACCATCCCAACGTGGTACAAACAAGGAGTTGAGTTCATTAGTAGGTCTCACAACAGAAGAAATAATAACTAGTGGCATTGGGCAAACTGAGGTTCCATGTTATATATAAATGAGTTGATCCATGTATGTGGTTCCCCAATAAACTGAGCAGGCAGGGTAAATTATTGGCGATATAGTATGTCATAGCATTTACAGAAGGTAATGGTTAGGATGGATCATATAGGGGGGATACTCTTTATATTATCTTATTTACCTTATCAAACTATATTAATTCTATAGGATATCTTGAATATTTGTATATGGTACCGACCTGCCATAAAACAGTTTTCAATCAAGAATACAAAGTAACATTTTCAAGTAATGTTGTATTTTCCTCATTGTGTATTTGTTCAAGTTTTCTGGCTCATGTTCAGGTTTTGCTGTCTATTTGTTCTCTGTTGACGGACCCAAATCCTGATGACCCTCTCGTACCAGAGATAGCTCACATGTACAAGACTGATAGGAGCAAGTATGAGACTACTGCCCGGAGCTGGACCCAGAAATACGCCATGGGTTAGGGGTGCTGCCATGTGTGATAGGAGGGGAATTTCCTGGTAACTTTTTCTTTTTTGTGGAAACTTGGGACTTGGGACTTCTATTTATATTGTACGAGTGAATGAAAGTGTAATATGTCTATTGTAAGACGGACGGACGGACGAAATGTGGAACTTTGGAACCTCCCTCCTCCTTGAAACAAGGCTATGTGTTTTTTCTTCTTCTTTTGTATGGGAAATTGTCTTTAAAAGAATTATATATGATGGAATTTCTCTTTAATAATCTGCCTCCAGAGTTGTTTGATAGTAAAAAAAGATCAATTCATCACTAGGTGGTTAAAAGTATATCAACTGATGATAACTATTCTCCGAGGGATTGTAATCATTTTTTGATTCCGGCGGCTACATCAATTTAAGAAATGGTAAATGCTTGATGTTTTTGCTGATTTACTGGATGGATGGATGTAGCAATATTATTATGCATCCTCAGGCTCTGACTAGTTGATATAGTTTGGATTGGTCTCCTGTGAAGTTGGTTTAATGGTATCCCTCATTATTTTTAGAAAATTCAGTTTTAAAACGCAACATAATTCAGTAGTATTTATGAAAACATTTAACTTGAAACAAATGGAAAATAACCAAAAATTGTCAAGTGCCAAGAAACAAATTTGACGCAAAGTGGAGTACTGCTGCTGTCTTTTGTTTTCTTTCTAATAACCAAACATATCCATTATTTAATAATGGTCCAGTTAAAAAAAAAATGAGTCGAGTGTTTGGAGCTTACCAACATTGTCGGTCCAATAAACTTGGGCCGGCCCATTCCACCTCTACAAATCCCAGTTGAGAAAGCCATAATTACTCGTAGTATATTGTTCTTTTTTAGGAAACATAATTGTACTAGAAAGAAGAGAAGATAAAATTAGCAAGTTTTACCAAACAGATATTTCTAATAGAGGGGAACAATACTTATACACTGGAGCTGGCTGCTTTATCATTTAAAGTAAGATCAAAACATGATCTGGTATTGCCATTATTAATTTTACGACCAAATAATTGATAGCCCACCTTCAATAATATTGGGATGTAGTTATAAAATTAGGGTTCTGAGTCTTGACATGTCAAGGTGGAATATATGAGTGTGTTAAATACATGTATATATATATATATATATATATATATGATTCTTATAATGTGATGGGTGGCAAAATACTTTTTACTTATACGAGTACTTAAAGCAGTTGCATAACAGTGCGACTACTGTCCGGGACTAAATACAACTGAATTTCTATTTCTTTCGCACTCTCTCACATACTGTGACTCATTTTCTGTCTCTTCATTCTTCCTCTTTTTTACACACCCACCCAAAATTTCACTCTCTAGTCTCTCCTTTTGGCTTTCAATACCAATCTCATAAATTAATCTTTAAGAAATTAAGAGCAATTAAATGCAAAGAGGAGCTATGTATTCTGCAGTCAAGTATAGTGACCACAAAATACAAACTACGATGGTTAGACCATTGCCGACGGAAGGTATCCCCGGAAAGAGGACGAAGATGACCGAACTGAATACCGCCGGGCCACGAGTTGTTAGGATATCTGTTATCGACGCCGACGCCACTGACTCTTCCAGCGACGAAGATGAGACACTCTTTAAGCGTCAGAAAGTAAAGAAATTCGTGCGCGAGATCATGATTGAGTCGTGTTCAATAGATAACCGTAAATTTCGTATTAAGAGCGTCTGTCAGAGCAGACCAGCAGCCACGACGAGCAACCCCGGAAAAAGTCGGCTAGTAAAACGGAATTAAAATTAAGTCCTGTTAAGAAGTTTCGCGGCGTACGTCAAAGGCCTTGGGGAAAATGGGCGGCAGAGATTAGAGATCCGGGTACGCGTTTGGTTAGGTACTTACAGCTGAAGAAGCTGCAACTGTTTATGACAACGCGGCTATACAGTTTCGTGGTCCTGACGCGCTAACAAACTTTACTAGTCCTGCTCCGGCGAAAACTTCATCACCTGAAGTCAAGCCGACCGTCACCGGCTGTTTTTGTGACTCCGACGAAGAGTCAAATAATACTGGATGCTCCCCAAACTCTGTTTTCCGATTTGTAACAGTTTCCAATGAAGAGTACTCAAACAAATCAGAACACTCTTCCCATAGTCCGATTAACGACTCCGTCGAGATTTCAGTATGCCACAACTTCATTGATTTTTTACCTCTGAATCAGAATGATACTTTATTCCCGGAAAGTTTGTTCGATTTTCATAATCCGGCGCCTGATTTGTTTGAACAAACGGATGGGATACCTGGTGAAACTTCTGGTTCTGCTTCTGCCAATATATTTTTCGGGTCAGTGAGTGACTTTGGATGCGGGTCATCAACATGGCAGGGTGACGATTACTTTCAAGACTTCGGTGACATATTTGGCTTGGACCCTCTGGTTGGTCTTTAATTAAGAGAAAGCTTTTTGTGGTAAACCTTGCTAATAATTTTATTTGGTAGTTAATTTGGCCTTTTGGTTTTGGCGGGAGAGTTGGCTTTTTTTTTTTAAATTATTTATTAGGCTAATTAAGTTTATGTATATTTAAATTTTGCAAGTACTCTCCCCACATTGATGTTGGGGGACGAGTGTTTAAATACATGTTATCTTTCCGATGTTGTGGTTTAAATGAGTTCCCAAGATATATAGAAGTGAATTGAAATCGGTTTGATATATATAGTGAAATATATATATATATATATATATATATATATATATATATATATATATATATATATATATATATAAAAGAATTTAAAACATAATTACAAAAAAAGAAAAGAAAAAGTAACTAGAATATTTTTCATGACATTTAGTCTGTCTGGAGACCGGAGAGTAATAGTTTGATCAATTTCTATCAAAATGGTCCCGACTCCCGATCATGAGCTGGTAAATCACAGGTGAGGTGACCCATAAATTTGGACAAAGAACTACTCCTTGCACAGCATCAGAAAACAAAATCTAGTAGAATTATTGCATGTATACCCTGTTACGTACACACACACACACATATATATATATATATATATATATATATATATATATATATATATATATATATACCTCATGCATGCATGCATATCAACTACTACTATTATGATATTTCATACATCATACATGCCAAGAATTTTATTAATTACATTTGTCATATATGACATAATACCCAAGCTATAAACTAACCTATCTTACCAAAATGGTTCATAAGGTCCCCCCCTCCCCCTTATCTCCCTCTCATATTGTTGTGAATCCTTGCAATATATGCTACTATATTGAATTTAGCTAGACCGAGATAGCTAGGACGACAAACATTGACCTAAATATGTTATTATTGATGGACACAGATAAATAAGATTACATTACATTTATATACTAGATATATAATTAAATTTTCAACTATGAGAAAACTTGAAAAAGGAGTTTAGGTTACACGACCTCCCTCTATTATTTATATATATCGGCATAAACGAATCAATTTAGATATATAGTCTCTCCTTCAAAGTTCACTATGATGGTCATTTTAACGAAATCTTATGAATGATATCAAGCATATAATTTTGTTTCTCGTTTACCCCAAAAATTGAACATAAAGGGTTAACACAACTTTATTGTTGATATTCTGGCCGGCCTACGTATAGGATTTTGTGTTCCTCAAGATTTTGGGGTATCTTTAATTGCGCTTCCAAAAAGCTTCTGCATGTATTTATTATACAAACACTTTTATTTAAGCATGCAAACGAGTTAGTCAAGTCCAGTTTTAATTAATTAATCGGTTTCAGTTAATTAAAATTAAAATATCAACCCCCTCTTAATTAGCAGTAGCAGCTAGAAAAAAATCATGTGATTCATGATGCCACTAGATCATGCTAGCTAGGTGTCCATGGTTAGCATGAAGTTCATTTTTAGGTAAATTAATTGAATTGGGTTAATACAAAGATGCATACATGCGGCGAGACTTATTTGTGTCGATTTTTACTTGGTCAATTAATCAACTTACCAAAAAATAAACTTCATGCTAACCGGATCCGTTCATCACGGTCCCCTATTCTCCAATCAAATTGATATATCCAACAGACTGGAAACTGGACTATACCAGATCTGAACCAACTAACTTGGGCCTAGCCAGGGGTCATGAGAAAGAAAGAGGGAGGGAGGGAGGGAGGGAGGGAGGGAGGAGGAGGGAAGGGAAGGGAAAGAAGTTTCCAGAATTGGCCCAGGTTTTAAACCAAAAGATTAGCATGCATGCCTGCCCTTTCTTCATCTTTAGGGTCAGGTCAGTCGTCAGGCAGCCAATATTGATGATGGAATTAATTAAGCATTATTTATTACTACTATTATTCAAGAACTATTTCGTGGCCCCACTACAATCTATCAAACACTTGCAAGCTTAAAACTTGTTGGGAGTATTTAATTGGACAATGCATCTCTTAAAAACTTTTTTTTTTTTTTTTGGCAAACAAAATGCTAATTGTATAGTATTAAAAAGCAAAGCAAAGAGTTCAAGAGTACATATTATATTATATTATATTATGATTTCTTTTAATTTAAGTAGATTGAATACCATTATGAAATATGTTTAAAGAAGTGAAATTTTTCTTAAATTTGGAAGGAGACGAGTACATCTTTAAAATTTGTAAATTCAATAATAATTAGTAGTACTCTATCTTCTTGTGGAGGATGGAGTATAATGCAGATGGTGGTGCAAACAGGAGATCTAGGGAAGGGGCCAGGAAGGGTCAGTCTCACCTACCGATAGGAAAGTGAAGGAGAAAATGTCACAAGTTTCTTGGACATTGGCCTGTCACAAGTTTGGGCCCCTTCTCATAATTTTCCACAAAAACATGGACTAATTCCTTTTTTCCATCTTTAAATGTTACTACTGCAACTTTCTTGTTTCCTTTGGACCAATTAAATTCCTTGAAAAACTATAAAGTGATGAGATAATAGTGAAATACAATTTATACTATATTAGGGATCTATTTTCATTTTGGTTATTAATTTTTTTTTTGTTACAAAAACATTAATATATTTAAAAAATATTATAAACTAGTCATTACTTAACATTCCGTCTAAAAAATTGATAGAAGTGTTGAACCGTGCATATTACATGAGCCAAAAAAGTTGATGTGCGAGTTAGTTATTGGCGATGTAACACATTTTGCCATGTGTAATATCATGTGCATTAAACCGTTCATTATTTTTTTTTTCCTTTTTCTGATTCTTTGTAGCAATATCATGTGCCACATCACCAATAACTAATTCACACATCAATTAAGTAATGACTAGTATATAACTGACACATATCAGCATCCGAAACCCACGCTCTAGTCCATTTAACATAGCACTTGCGTTTGCATTGTATTCTGTAATAGCAAAATAATCATTAATTTGACATACAAAGATTCAACGATGTAAAAGTATTCAAATGAATATTATCTAGTCTAACATAAAATTTCCATCCATAATGGTGGCTGCGAATTGGAGCTGGAATTGATGACTTGATATCAGTACTCATTCATGATAACCCAATTCTATAGCAAATCATTCTTCATCTTTTCTCTGAAGAGGGTTTTTGGGGCTCATTTGCAACAAAACACATTCCTAGCAAGGTGTTATTGGGTTCGATATATACTCTAATTAACGAATTTTCCCCAAAAGTTGCAATGAATGACAAGCATGTCTTCGGGTAAACCAAGTTTGCGTATTCCTGAATGGCAACTTGATGAAATTTGAAAGGATCAATGACCAAATTGGTCAGAGTCTGTTTGTAAAGGACTTGCAGCATCATGTGATCAGACGGGAGGAGATACACCGGATATTTGTGAATATGCGTATCTGTCTCTTAGTTTCACAAAGTGAGAGTAGCAGGAGCGTCTATTTTACAGGAGTATCTAACCTTTTGTTTTACTAGTAACCAATTATTCAACATGGTAGTGTTCAAGACTGTTTCCCATTTTGTATCTGGCTATCTTGCTTCTGTTCAACTGTATGGTCTGAGTTTTGAGTGTTCGTTTACTTTTTCTTTAAGCACTTTAATACTAGTACAGACCCATATTTAATGTGACAAGGAATGATTATCCCATTAATAATTTGCTAGATTAATTGATAATGTCCTGATTCTATCATCGTTTGGCAGAAACAGAAATCTTTGTATCATTGGGATAAGGTTTCAAATCTTGACTATTATTTAGCTGTTTCTGCAAGTTTGTTTATCTCTCTCTCTCTTAATAGTATGTATATCTGTTTGTGGCAGAGAAGTAAGAAATACATCAAACTAAACAACGGGCAACATGTGACTGCTAGCGGGAAGGTACTTTTTTAAACACTTCCCGTTTTGAGATTTATATTAAGAATTGGGTCAGCATTCAAATTATAAGGATATAGAAGATACTATAATCAGGCAATTACCAGGGATATATATTAAATGTGTGAATATATATTCTTAATTTGTTTTAAAATATATGTGCCTCATCGAAATGAGTGGCGCGCCCTAGGCCCAAGGAGACATTTGCGTCTTGGTGCACCTAACGCCTTAAATAACAAGGGGAATTACAATTCCATTATGTCGTATGGTATGTAGGACAGTAGATTTGAACGCGGTGGTTTTTATGACAAATGATCAAATTACTCCTGATAATGGATTTTTTTAAGAAAGTGATTGGAGAAACTTTTTAAAGAAAGAAAGAAAGAAAGAAGAAGAAAAACAATTAGTGAATTTCAGAGAAAAAATTGATGTAGAATTTTTTATGGAAAAAATTTCAGCTTGAATTTTTTAGAGTTCCAACATAAAAGTTTGAGAGAGATAGTGAGGAGAGAGTTTTTACGAGATAAAGTGAGGACACAAATGTGTTGAACATGGGTATTTTTGATTTTTTTTCAATTTTGTTTTTGTTTTTGACTCATTTCCTTCAATGGCCAGCTTTCTTTACCCCTTACAGAATGCTATTTTACTTGCATACCGGAAAAGAAATTCCTTCGGAATGCTCTTTTGACCAAAATTTAAATTACCAAACTACGAATGAGCATTCCATTCTTCCCCTTTTTTGTCTAACCAAACAGCCCATTAGAGTTATCTCAAACTTAAATTCAACCAAATAAAGTAAGAAATCTGGGGAGCCTTAGGACTTGAAATGAGATTATTCTCAACCATGTGTTATGTTACTCCTTCAATATGTCCATCTATACTTTGCTCTAGATTAGGTATGCAGGGTGCATCACTCGTCTGATTAGGAAGTCATTGACATTGGATTATTTTGCTTATTTTACTTGCCTGGAGGTTCTTCTAGATTGTTTAATGTTATTCTTATGGTGCTTAGGTGAAGACAGAGAGTGGTGCAAAAGTAAAAGCTATATGATACGTTTCAAAGGAAACAAAGATAGTTCTGAATCTACAAGTTTGGCAGGTAGATGTTTTGAAATCTGAAGCTCTTCTTTTTCCCGTTTCTCCAAAATTTTTAGTTAGTGGTGGTTCTCTACTATTGTACATATCTTATATGGTTCATCATTATGTGATCTGTTTTCCTCTATTGTTGATGTCGTTTCTTGTTTCATTTGTGCCTTTAAGCCATTATATCTAGGTATCAGCGTATTCATTGTAATATGATCTGTTGTCTTCTCTTGTAGATGTTGTTTCTTTTTTATTTGTGCCTTTTAGCCATTATATAGTGGATCAGTTTATATGCTCTCCAATAAGGATTTCATTTGCAAATATATTATCATGCGAGACTACCATAAATGTTTGGTTCGCATTCTGCATATGCTCTCCAATAAGGATTTCATTTGCAAATATATTATCATGTGAGAGTAACTATAAATGTTCGGTTCACATTCTGTCATCAAACTCCTTGTGTACTAATGTAAATTGTAACTTTTCTTCTTTGTTGGTCTGTTAACAGAACATTGATGCACCCATTTGTTACTCCCAATATATTCCGCTGAAGGTCTTTGTATGGATCTTTGGTCACATGATGTTGGTTATTTTGCAACTTTTAGTTCATAGTTTGAGATAGTTTTACACTAGAAGCCTAGTTTTAGATTTTTCAATAATTTAAGAATTCTAAAAAGATGTGAACTAGTGTAAACAAGGTTTATCCAATCAAGGAGTGCTAAAACAAGCCTTTGCTTCCAAGAGACTAGACAAAACCTGTAGGAGGGTTCCGAAAATACTAGGAATCAGTATAAGTGCATAGCCCGCAAAGAAATATGCAATTAAGGGCTTTTGGCAACTCTCACAAACATCTGCAAGTGTTGATCGGGAAAAAACCTCATGTACCCAAAAAAGAGTGAGAGACTCAATCTCAAGTACCAAACCCTGTACAGCAGAAGCTAACGTGACGCCTCCTGTTCCTTCTGTCCAGATTTACCCACTATGGATCCGTGCACCTCTCCAGCGCTGGAATAAAGTCCACGGGTTTTCAATATCATCCATATAACACATCCCTTTGCCATGCTCTTCCACACGCTACACCAATCAATCAATTACTAGCCCTTTCTTCTCAAGTTGTCCACAGTTAAAAATAGCTTTGAGAGCAGCTATCTACACAAAAATCAATTTCCAATGGTCAATGGAACCCCTGAATTCCAAATACTTCCCAAGGAAACCTGAGTAGCTACTCTGATACAACATAATAAAAGAGACCAATCGAAGAAAAATTACTACTGCTACTACTACTACTACTACTACTACGCTGCAGAGGCACAGCCATCTGATCAAATCTTCCTGGTACTCTGAAGAAAAATTATCAAGAAAGAGACAACAGCCTCCATCTCCGTCTCAAAGACAGGTGTTCAGACAATTCTGCCTCCATTCCGGACGGATCCACATATTGTGCAATCGGACCCTCAGAGTCACAAGAACTCGGTAAATATAGCACATGAGGAAGTTTCACAACATGCTGAAAACTAATGTGCTTGCTATAATTAGCTGTATATTAGATACACTCGACAAACTTGACTGGCCTTCCAAATTCCCATAGCAAAGAGAGTCCCGGTCCCCATTGACATGCACCCATCAGTTAATCTTCCAAATCTTTCCTCAATCATCCATATCCATAAACTTCTTTTCTCTCTAGAATGTATGTGAAGCCACTTCCCCAAAAGGGCTGTTGGATATAACGAAATCCTTCACGTCAACCTTTCCATGTCTGATTGGAGTAAATCCTTTATGCCAAAGTCTAGGTCTTCTCCTTTGACGTTGGGTTTTCATCAAAGCTTGTAAAGGATCTAGTGATATCCGGGACTATTCAAGCTTTAGGTGCTGATTCTAACTTAGTCGAATGTGGCTATTACAAAAAATAAGATATGAAAGACAAACGGAGCCTAAAACTGTCAAACTTAGTCTAACATAGCTATGACATAAAACAAGAAATAAGTCAAATAACCCTTCCGTTGACTTTGTTTTCCCAACGTTGCCAAACACTGAAAATGTGAAAAATGTTTTCCAGGAAAACATTTTCCGCCATCAAAGGGAGCCTAAAACTGAATACATTAAAACGTCATTGTATGAAGTGCATTTGGAAATGGTAATGTCTTGTGTTAAATGACAAAGGCCACCGAATGTTATCAAGTAATGACGACTCGAGCATTATTACTTTTTTATTGATAATCTTGGCAAAAGACTACAATCGTACTGCATTCAAATTCATCAACAATCAATTGGAACTCACTCTTCGACAGTTGATCGGTAGTTTCAAATGAGCCTTGGCCTTAATTCATTGTCATATGAGTTCTATGTTTCATCCTTCTAGCAGCCTACCTTGATGAAACATCATTTTTGGTCCTTATGCATGCATTCATATGAATTCATTGCATGCATAGATGATGCTTGGTGGCTGCTCATGATTATTATGTAGGAATGCAAGTGTAGGTCATAGTGGGTCTTCACCATATTATTCATACAACTTTACAGTACTTGTACCATGTCCAAAAAAAGAAGTGGTGTCTTTGAGTTTTTTAATAGAAGAGAAAAGAAAGCTAAGGAAAGTGGTGTGTTTGAGTTCTAGTTAGAGAAGAAAAGAAAGGAAAGCCAAGGAAAGTGAGTGCATTTTGAGTCAAAAATTTTCTTCTCACTTTTGAGAAGAAAACTAGAGAAAGAAAATAAAGTAAAACTTTATCTTCTCTTCCCTTCTCTTCTTCAACTCTCTTTTCTTTTCTACAACTAAAAAACTCCCATCCAGGGAAGTTTCTAATGTTAATGAAGTTTGATTATACGTTTTCTCCATGCTATGTTGCTATATTATGTAAAGCAAAATACTGCTTTTATCTAGCCCTCTAGTTGGTATGTCAAACTTTGAGCATCGGAAATAGGGAGATGGTTTCATCCCCCTCCTACTTGGTAAAGGTTACGACACGCGGGTGCTTACATGCTTGCGCTTACAGGACGTCTTCAAAGCAAGGTTATGAAGAGTTCCGCATTCTTCGAGTATTCTACAGTGTTCTAACTACCCCTTGTTTAGTGTAAAAGGTTTTTGTATAATGTCAATGGGTGTGATGCTCTAGAGTATAGTAGAATGGTAAAGAGAGCTGTAAATACCATGCATTTTTTTTGGAACATTCTTGGAGGCTTCTAGACGGGGCTTTATAGCCGTTGTATCCACCACTTATCTCAGTACAATTCTTCATGTTATCACTCTCTTGTTTGAGGGATTGAAAGCTCGAGGCATTAGTGATAATTGGCATCAAGTTTGCTTGGGTGAGCAAGCGTTGTGTGAGGATGACTTGCTCAGGCTTGCTGAGGGACTTGAATTACCAAAGTGCGGCACAGTTTGGGACTAAAGTTGAGTGTCAAACTCTAGGGCCTTGACATTGGGATACATATACAAAATATTTATAATATAAATTAGATCAAATGCTTTTTTCATATGGGATTCATTGGATGTGGACCCCAACTAGCTTGGGACAGAAAGTGATGTTGATGTTAGATCTAATGCAATTCAATTGTTGCATGCGGGATGGGATAATCTGCCCAAATCGGGATGAGCATGAATATAATAAATCACCTGCTCTTGAGAAACTTGATGATCTAATATTTGAAGTTTATATTTTTTAAAAATTATACTAGAAATATAATAGTTTGTATATTATTATTCAAAAAAGTGATTAATCGATAATTCTTTCACTTTTCTATATATAAAATAATATATATTATAAACATCAATTAATTTTTGAATAATACCTCTAATATTTGTGAAAATATTAAAATTATATATATATATATATATGATGAAAAATATTTATATATTAGTAAGATGGAACATTTATATATTAGTAAGATGGAACGGAGGGCTCACTCTCTACTTATTCTTGAGCGTCTCACGTAAGGCCGTAAAATGAGCAAATAGTTCGAACTCGATTCGTATTCACTCGACTAAAAGTTCGATTCGAGCTTAACTCGAAATATAAATGAGCCAAATATGAGCACATTTTAAAGTTCGATAAATTACTCGAATTTTTTCAAATTGTAATTTTCTATTGATACTCCGATCATATTCGTTCAAAAAGTTTAAATTATTCGTGTTCGACTCGGAATCGTACTCGACTCGGTAGCTAAATGAGTCTCAATCAAATCTTATTTTATATTCAATAAATTTTGTGAACCAAATTTGAACAACTCAATACTCAGATCGATTCGATTCATTTACACCAATAATCTCACAAGCTTAGCAGTAAGAAATATATATATATATATATATATATATATATATATATATATATATATATATATATATATATATAGTGAAAAGAGGCCCAGATTCCAAGTCGAATTAACCCAAATTTATAAAGTTTTTAGATCCAACAACTATAAAAAGTCGGGTCGCTCATTCTTCAAACACAAAAGCTTCCTCACGCAAAAGCGACACTCTCTCTTCTCTCTCCAGCGTGAGCAAGGAAATCGCACTTTGCTAGGGTTAGGGTTTCAGTGTTGGTCAAGAGAGAGAAATCCACTAAAAAGTACGGAATTGATTGATTGATCAAGAGGGAGAACGGCAATGTGGGCGATTACTCTAACGACGCTGCAGAACTCCTAGAATTCGGGAGCCGTGTTAGGGTAACAGGATTCCAAGAGCCTTCGAGTCCTTCAAGTCGAGAGAATGTCCAAACCCTTTTGGTGCTTTTAGGTGGAATCTCCAAGCCTTTAAGTCACCAAAAGGGTCTCTTTGATCTTCCAAGATTCCAAGTCTTGAGTCTAAAGAGTCCTTTCCAAATGGAATGGAAGGGGTATTTATAGATTTTCTCGAAAGTAGTCATGTCAAGAAGGCACATGCCTTCGTGGAAATTCCAAATACCCTTTAGTCCTTAGAGTAATGCCCATATTGCCATGTCCTTCTAGGCACCAATCCAATCCCTCAATCAATTCCCAAAACGAGCCGCCTCCACGAGTCTTCTGCCTTAGGACACGTGGAGGCTTTTCCCAGGTCTAGCCCATTTATTTCTGACTTTTTCGTCTTTATTTCATTAGGTTATGCAAACCCTAATTTGCACATTTAATGAGGTCGTGGAACCCTAATTGCGCATTTAAATCAATTAGGTCATGCGAACCCTAATTTTACATTTGGACCCACATTTGCCCCCTGCGTGAGAGTCGCATTTCCAAATAGACGATCGTGCAAGAAGACTGCAATTCTTTGAACGATTTTATGGGACTTCACTTTACGTGTCTTGAAGACAATGGTCCTAGAAGAGGAACTCCTAGGAGCCAAACCCTTAGAGTTAAACCCTAGGAAGAAAGACTCTAACGAGGCTCTTCCTCGACATATTGAAAAATCTTCCGAAATTTTTCTTTATTCGCTTAATATTTGTTTCCTGAAACAAAATCAAGATAAATTAAATTATATATTAATAAATAAAAATCTTATTTTATTTTTAAAAATCAAATCCTTTCAAAGATTTTGAAAATAAAATCAAAACATTTTTTATTTAAAAAAAAGGATATATGTTTGAATAATAATAATAATAATAATACAAGAGAAAACCACCGTAATTGAACATTAAGAGAGTAAACGTTGCCATACTAAAAGCATAAATAAAACTGTAGTATGCCAGTATGAAAACAAAAGGAGAACCCTTGCAAAAGAAATATTTTGGAAATTAAAACTTTCTTTAAAAAATCAAATATTAATTTTATTTCCAAAATAAAATAAAATCTTAATTTTTTATTTCCAAAATAAAATAAAATCTTAATTTTATTTTGGAAATTAAAACTTTCTTTGTTTTTTTTATTTTTTGGAATCAAATCAAATCTTTCTTAATTTGAAAAGAGATTTTTTTTTTTGAAAATGAAATAAAATAAAATCTCTTTTTTTTATGGCAAATCAAATCAAATCTTTTTTTTTCGTCATTCACGCAAAAGATTTAAGTGCATGAATAAAATAAAATAAAAATGCATGAATTTAAGGGTCATATAATCTCACAGATCTGATGAAGGGGAATTGCCACATGCCTACAACATTCTCTATGAAAAAGATGATGAATTAAGGCAAAACGAGATCCAATCATGTATTTGTCACATTTTTTTTTGAAAAAAAAATAAATTTTATTTTATTATCTTTCGAAAAAATAAAATAAAATCTTATTTTATTATTATTATATTTTTTTTAAAAAAAAAATAAAAAAAAAATAAAACAACATTTACTTATCTTATTTTTTGAGAGGTAAGGAATCGATATTCATAATCCACTACCACTGCCTTGCTTCTTCTCATTGTAGTAAAGAGATTTGTTACCACATCACTGGGCAATACTTTTTATTTGTCAGTAAGAAAGGGCCTCTTTGAAGCTATACAAAGAATACATGCTATTCTATCAGCATTTACTACCAAGGTGGAAATCATGAAGATATGCATATAGTTGAGTTATATTATCACAAATTTTCATTGAGTCTTCTCATCGCCATTCCTCATAATTATTTCATCTATATTATTTCATATATATATATATATATATATATAAATCAGAGCCTTTCTTCTATTTTTCGAGCCCCATCACCTTGATCATATCTTGGTTTTCCCTCGAATTCATTAGAAAAGGTTATAATTTTTCACATGAAGGATCATTCGCCTCTCAGCGCTTGATTCAGTAGAGCAAACAGACCTCAAGGTATGAATGAAAGCAATTGATTTTTTTTTTTTCAAAATTGCAAGCTTCATAATGCCCGCTTATCAAAGTCGTAAAGAATTACATCAAAGCTCGAGGTTTTTGATTATCATTGTATATCCCATGACAATCTCCATGTTCCTTCTTCACAGTACCCATCAATTAAAGTGTATCAACCACCAAATTTGTGAGGACCCCAAATTTATTTATTTCAAGAAAGAAATCACATGCCTCCTTCAATCAAATGATTTTATGTGGCTGCCAATTCACCTACTTTGCTAAGCCCATGAAATACAAAATGAGTCAACCTTTTGGCAGCATGTCATCCGAACCTTTTGTAGCAATAACTTTTCAAACTATACCACCTCCTTTGATCTTTTTCATCACATTTTTTATTCACTTTCTTTTGGATGTTAAAACGCATTACATCCACATCTTGCACCCAAATATTTTGCAGTAGGGATTTTTTTTTTTTAACAGGATTACCCAATTGGGTACAACTTTTTTTTTTATTTTTATAACCCAACAAAACTTTGATTATCTTCGCCATTAATTGTTTGGTGGATTGAGGAGCTTAATTTGTTGAAGAGGGTTTTTATGAATGTAAATGATGGGGAGTTGAAATGGTATATATAATCAAAGTGAGGATGAAAATTGCATGCATGAAGACGGTGTCCACCTACGTGTTCATACAAAGAGATAGATAAGAGTGAAGATATATATAGCCTTCGCCAAGCATTTAACGCTCAAGATTTCTATCGCCATGCATATAATTAAACCACATGATTACTTTGGCCACATGATCACTTAATTGGCCAGGCGCAGCTTTTGGACCACATCTTGCTGGACTTGTTGTTTGAATTCTCTAAAACTGAACTTTTTGTACACAGAGGGCTCCACGCAACCTTGTATCTGAGTTTTATAAAATGGACAGAAGAAATAAGCAGTAGAAAACCTCTCTACTACTAGTTTATTGGTAACAACCCGATGTTCAACACTCTTATAAACACCATTGCTCCATGCCTGAAATAGGTCTCCAATATTGATAATTAGAGCTTCTTGATTAGGCTTAACCGTGACCCATTTTCTCTGCCAATATTTCTGCCAACTTTTGTGCTAGATCAGAAATAATGGAGCTTTTGTGCTCCATTGTTGAGCTTGTTAGGTGCTACACTTCTGCTGCTTTATTTGGTTGCAACATGATTATATAAGCAATATAAAATTCCTCAGCTGCAGAACCTTTTTTGTTTGTACTTTTTTTTTTTTTTATTATTCATGTAACTCTAGTCTTTCTTTTGTCTTCCGAGCCCCAACCTTGATCATATCTTGGTTTTTTCCCTCGGGTGATAAAGAAAGATTGGCGATTTTATTCTCTGCATGCGGCAAAATTATTCCAATTGGCCGAACCCTGGAGGACCGAACACTAGGGGGCCGAACCCTATGGGGCCGAGCCCTGGGGGAAATCAATGTTTAGACGACACAAAATGAAATTTTTAGAGGAGTAATTACTATTTTGATTATAACTTTCGCCTCGCTTGGAGTTTCGGGGCCCATAATATATCAAAACAAAGCTAGCAACGAGCCCTACTAAAGTCATCAACTTCACCATGATAGTTATTGTTATAAGTCCGATAAAAAAGGCTCAAGGTCGATTTGGGCTATCTTAATGCATATTTGTGATTCCAAACTTTTTTTCGACATTATTTTTTTTTTTTTTTTTTCGTGTCTTTGAGGTTAAATATCGACCTCCTCTTGCCATGGTGAGCGCTTTTTTCTCTTTGACATCCTTACATCAGGTCTTTTTTTTTTTTTTTTTTTTAATTCTTATGATGAACTTTTCTTGCTTGTAGGCCCTTTCACCGAATGCTCAGCAGAACTAAAACCACCCGGAGTCCCCTTCATCACCGATTGGGAAGGGCTCCTTCTTCTGGCCCTTCCGACACCTTCCGGATAGAGTTAAGGACTATGACCGCAAGCAACTTTTCCTTCACCGTAGAGAAAGAAGGCCTATTTTTGTATGCCCCACTTTTGAGGTTGGATAACTTCCTCGTATAATCAGATTCCCCGCCTATGCATAGAGAAGCAAGAATACCTTTTTTCATCCTCTTCACTTCCTATCCGATTCATCTAATCGCCTTCAAGGATGGCAAGATTGGACCGACGAAATCCTTGAAATGTCAATACGTGGAAATACTAAAAATGCAAGCATCTTTCGTTGTGGTTCAACTGCAGAGACTACCACGCATCCACCATGACCATAACGCTTATCGTGGTTGATCTCACGATGGTGTTCCTCTACTTGCACATTCACACACTTCCTGGGGAATTCACCCCTACTCTGAGGATGTATATGCCTCTCATCGTAAGTTATCTTCTTTTATTCCTTTCATTCATTCTCATTTTTCCAAATATATATATATTTATCTTGAATTACATCTTGTAGCCTTCCCATTGTTGCTTCGAACTCATGCGGCCCTTCTAGCATGTCCACTAGAGATAACGACTGTATTACCTACTTAATGGAAGCCTTCAAGCAATCTTTCCGCTTCACCTCCCGCTTCAAGGGCGATACACTCCTTCCAGACTTCGAGACTTCTAGTCGGTAGAAAAATTCTTGGTTATCTTGAGTACGTTACTTCTTCCGTGACTACAAGACCAACCAGTGGGACAACTCCATTCATGATAAATCTGTTCTTGCCTTCCGTGGAGAGACTCTCGTCCTTTTCCTCTAAAGCAGCCTTCTCCGCTATGTGGTCGTCCCGCCTCTCTTTTTCCTCGATCTCCCATGTATCGGTCCTTCCGCCTGTGTGTTCAAATCGGCAAAGATTATTATCCCGAGGCTCGTAGATTCCCTCGCTTCTCTCTCCTAGGGACCTTATATCGTCGCCAGATTTAAATAATCTTTACCATGAAAGAATCATGCTAGAGGTAATTACTTTCCTATATATATATATATATATATTATTTGTCTTTCCAACCGCACTTCTTTTCCTTTAACCTTTTCTTATTTGATTTTTATTCATTCGTGTATGATGTCAATTGCTTCATTCCATGCTCCTTTTTTCGATTTTTTCTTTTTGAACGCTTTTCGCTATTCCTCTAAGCGTAAAGAAGAAGTCTCCTCTTTTTTCATCACCCAACGTCATTCCTCGTGATGGCACGCTGGATTGATCACCAACTTAGACTCGATAAAGTGGATTTGCGGCCTTTTCTCGATGATTATACATTGTTCACCGCCTGGCCCCTATACCATTGTTTTAGAGGGTTCATGCCATCTACCTCACTTTTTTACAAGCGCCAATTTCAGACTCCACTGAAGCCTCAATGTAACCAAATTTTGAGTGGTTCTCGCACTATCTTGGTTCATTTTCCTTCTGGCCTACAGAGCTTCCTTTACTTCCTCGAGAATAATAGTTTTGCATCAGATCGTATTCTCCTCACCGGTCATGAGACAATTCGGATATGACCAGAACGCCTTTTGGTCACACCCGCCGAGGAAATTATGAGGTCGCTTCTTCTCAATTTCGTCCTCTGTATTCTCCCCTTTTTACACGGGCATTTCCGAGGCTACAAAGTGATCCTCATAGATCCATTCCTTTTGTAATACCGTATAATTCCGAGCCGGGCGATATACTATCATCATGCGAACGTAATTATCGGGCAAATCAATCTTAAAAGATGGGAGGATGATACCTTGATTTGTTCATTGCCGCTTTCTATTCCAAAGCGCCTCCAATGGTGCCGATCGCTATGCTCTCCTAAGACCAATATCCGCCCAACACTTTGGCCACCAAGAGTTGATTGGAAAGCACGAGGTCTTGATGCCTAAGTCTTCTCTTCCTCATTTAGCAAACATTCCTCCTCGAGGTGATCCGAATACTTTTCCCCCGCATAAGCTCCCCACTACTTCCACGAGTCTTCCACCACGGCTCCATTTCGTGTGTCTCCTCCAGCTCCTCCCCCTGTGGATCCTTTGATGCCGAGGCAATGAGAGTTACTCGCTCTAAAACGAGAGCGCTATTATTACTACCGATTCTCAAGTAGCTCCTCCTATTGCTTCGCTGTGGTTCCAATAAACCGCCTTCCTCCTATTAGGCTTATCATAAAGCCATTGGCAAAACGCCTCTCGATAAGGTTGATTCTAATATGCCTAAGAAATGAGGATCCAAACCAAGAAACGCCAGAGAAATTTGGTAATAATTTTTTTTTTTTTTACTATTCTCATTTTTCTTTCATCCCTTGTATTACTACTTTCACACATCGTTAAGTAATTGTTTGGTTTTTTTTTTAGTTACCGTGGTCGGCGAAGATGATGATGATGATGACGCTCCTCTTGGGCTTATGTGTAGTATCGCTAATGAGGCTGTCATGCATGGCTTTCCACTAGTCGTGAGCCTTCCCAACCTATACTTGTTGATATTGAGTCATCTACCCTCGTGATGATTGTGTTAGCCCGGATGCTAAGGATACGCTATCCGATGTGAGCTCGAGTCCCGTCAGTAGTGATACAGCCTATTTCTTCACACCTCCTCCTCGATCGCTTCCTCATGATGAGTGTGAAGATGTTGATGAGGCTCTTACTTCCCCGAGGGGAATCCTTCCAAATTATTGGTGATGTTCATCCTCCCGTATGATTCTACCGAGTTTGTGATTGCTTTCGAGGGTAGTGTTGATAACACTGGGTGGGTCAATAACATTCCCTTCTCGTGGCATCTCCCGACTCCTTTTCCATCGACTATATTGTGAGTATCCTTCTTTAATCAACATATGATTTGTCTTGAATTTCCTTTCTTTCTTTGTTTTTAATATATTGTGCTTTGACATTTTTTTTTTTTTTTTTGTTAGAAGATGAAAGACTTGCTTTTTACCGCTGAGGCACTCACTTTATTTGATGCTCTCCATCCGTATGTTTCCCACTCGCCATATAGTGACCTCGTTATCCTCCAGTGACCAAGGTTACGAGGAATCCTCACCATACAAAGATCTTTTCTCGCTTCCTCCACCCTCGACTCGACAAATTCAATGGTGGCTTCTAAAGTAGTCGCTACTGTGAGCTTCCTTCAATCCAAATGGGATCTTATTTCTTGAGGGGTTTCAGATATCATCTTCTAGTCAGAAAGTCCGGAGCGCCTCCTAGCTCGATTCCCACAGATACTTGACCTATTAATCATTAAGAGACTTCCACCCAAACCTTCTTCCTAGATCACCGCAGCCTTATTTGTGGATCGCACACTTTTCTTTATATTCTTTCATGCTAGTCGAGGACTCAAGAAGTTTAGCGATAAAGTAGATGACTTTACAAACCATAGGTGTTGACATGTCTCCGCTTTCGTGATAGATCGACTTTCTCAAGTCAAGTTTTAAGTTTATTTCATTACGCTCGGAGGTCATGTCAGACGTAAGTAAGTGTGAAGATGAATCCTTTTCAAAGGTAACTTTCGAGCTTGACGAAGCCGCCAACAAATTGAAGATCCAAATTTCAAGATTTAGAGGGCCGACTTTTGAGGTAGAGCGCCAAATGACGGACTTAGAGTCAACTACCCAACAAAGTTAGTGGAACCGAAAGTCGCAAATCTTAAGATTCGAGATGTCGCTGCTCATTCGACTTAGAAGCTTTAGTTGTGCCTCCACTTCATTTTGATATGTCTTGCCCTTTAGATCATAACTTGTTGTAGTAGTTTTTTTTTTCGATTTCGCTTCGTAAACTCATTTACACATATTTCATTTTATTAAAAAGTAGTTTCTTTAACCTTGTTGATTGCTTTTAATTTGAATAATTCCTTAAAACTCAATATTTATCATCAATCTCAAGTTATTCAAATTAATATTTCAAGACAACAAGAGTATTATAAGCAAACATGAATAATTTTTTTTTTTTTTAAAATGTACATAATTTCCACAAACTAACACTTGAATTTATACTTTTTTTTTTTAAGAAAATTAAAAAAACATTCAAGTATAAATGAAAATTTGTCAATTTATTGATAATAAAATTGCTTTTAACGAAAAAGCATAACGTTTCATTAAGAAATCTTGCTTTTGTCAAGAAAGCATAACGCTTGCCACTTTTTTAGAGATAAAGTGTAACTTTCTTGCTTTTGTCGAATAAAGCATAACGCTCGCCACTTTTAAAGTTAAAGTGTAACTTTCGGGGTCGAGGGCTTATACTCAGTGCCTCACCACTTTTGAAGTTGAAAGTGTAACTCCCGAGGGTCATTAATCAGTGCCTCGATCACTTTTGAAGTTGAAAGTGTAACTTCTGAGGGCTGTTAATCAGTGCCTCGATTACTTTTGAAGTTGAAAGTATAACTTTTTGTGATGCTCTTCTCATGTATAATATTTCTTTACCCACTTCAAGTTCAATGGGCCTGAGACAACATCTGATCCCACACGAGATATCTTGCAATACCCGCTTTCGGAGATCTCTCGCACTTATACTGCCTTCCCATTTGGGGTAAAATTTGGTGGTCGGGGTCCCCTCATGACTTGAGTTGCCGCTTTTGAGTACTAGGTCCCCACCGTAATTTGTCGTGGTACCACCGCCAGATTGTATTGTCGTCGCAGCAGCCTTTTATGGTACTGCTCAAGTTTTTCTTTAGCCTTATCTCTAAGTCAACTAAGGCCTCTGTGGTCAGCTGGCTTGGTTTTCTTCCTCGACTAAGCTTTGAAGTCTCATTCGAGTCAAGGTATTTCTATTTCAATGGCAAGATAGCTTCTTCACCATAAACCAAAGATATGGGTCTCTCACCAGAGGCTTCCTTTTTTTTGAAGTTCGATATGCCCATAACGCTATCGGTAATTGTTCTACCCATGTCTTCTATGATCGCTCAGGTTTTTGATAAAATTTTTATCAAGGTTTTGTTTGTAGCCTCCGCTCATTCGTCATTTTCGGGTAAGAGGGTGATGATTTGTAATGTTTCACCTCAGATCTTTCCATCGATTTTTGACGTCCCTATTGATGAAGCGGAGTTCCATTATCCGACAAAATGATCTTCTGGATCCCAAACCAAGAAATGATGTGCTTCTTGATAAAATTGGCCACCGCCGGTCCCGTGGCCTTCTTCAAGGGTATTGCTTCCACCCACTTTGTGTACATCTCTCATGGGCGCTTAAAATCCATATGTTACCCTTTGGAATTAGGATGAACAGACCTATAAGATCCATTCCCCATGTATGAAAGCGGCCATGGTGTCATAAGGTTCGCAAATCCACTATGGAGCATGGATCAAGTTTCCATGTATTTGACAAATGTGGCACTTTTTAACAAATTCTAGATAATCTCCCTCCATCTTTGCCAAGAGAACTATGATCGATAAGTTGTTTGACAACTGCTCCCCTCGGTGTTCATTCTCAGTGCATTTGTAAACCAAATCTTTGGCTTCACCTAGTTCTGCATAATCGTAGGGCTTGCCATCAATCCCTTCTAAACAATTCTCCATTCTGCAAGAAAGAAACGCTGTGACTTCCTCTCGATTATAATCAAGGCCCTTCTTTTCTATCTAAGAGTCCCGCTTTGCAAGAACTCCACATAAGGGATTCGCCAATCCACTATATCTTCAATGAAGGCGATTCATCCTCCCCTGTGGTATTCTTGGCATGAAACACATCAAGCGCCAGTAGGCATCCGCTTCTTCTTCATTTCAGCCAATAATACCCCTCGACGCCAGCAGCCTTTACGATATAAGCCTTCTATGTTCGCTAATCCGCAGCTTCGCCATGCACCGCTCAGTAAGACTCTATCTCGCTTCCTCGCCTCCCTAAGCATCGTGTCAACACACCGCCCGCTTTTTTGTGATACAAGACACCTTTGATGATGTCAGACTTCAGAATTTCACGAGAGGTATTGTTCTCTCCTTTGTTTGCAATCGATGGGAGATGTCAGACGCCAATCATCTATCATGTCTTTGGGGAACAAATTTAGCACCGTGGTCGGGAGGGTTCTCTTCATTACCTTTACATCCAAATCCTCACCTTGACATAGACTCGAGATGCTACTGCTAAGTAAGGCATCAAAGTTGTTTATTCGTCCTCTCGCACATATTCAATCACCACCTTCTCGAAAGCCTCCATCACCTTTTTGTGCTATAAATATATGGCGCCAAGATAGTTCCTCCTTCACTCCAAATTGGCCTCTTATCTCGTCAGCACTATGAGGTTTGAATCTCCCTTTACTTTAAGATATTTGCTCCCAATTCTTGAGCCGCCAACAATCCTAGTATGAACGCCTCATATTCTCGCTTTCATTGTTTGTGTGTGGAAATCCAATTTGTATGACAAGGCCACTTCATTTCCTTCTTTAGTGGTCAACACCACTCCCGCCCCCGCCTTTTTACCTTCCGCGATGATCCATCAAAAGCCAAACTCCACCATTCGGGTCCTCATTTCTCAACTCGATTGATTCTACTTCTTCACCCTAAGATCCTCGGCGGGGTTCATATTCTCCATTTGAAATCGAGCCAAAGAAGTCCGCCAAGGCTTGACATCGGACGCTTTCTTGTTACACACTTGATGTCGATCTGAAAGAATCATCATCCATCCGCGCAGTCTTCCTACTAATGTCAAGCTTAGTTAATAGGTATTTGATTGATCGCTTTTTGTTGCAAGCTTTATTTCGTGTGCTAAAAATAATGCCGCATTTTCTCACAAGAATGAATACCAATGCTAGGCAATGCCTCTCCACTTGTGAATACCGGTTTCCTGGCCCCTGATTATCCGGCTAATGTAATATATGTGTTTTTTTCTCCATCCACCTCCTCATGATCAATCCACCTATGGACTTCTTGGTAGATGTGATGTACAACCGCAACGAGATTCCTCTTTGTGGCACTACCATTGTTCAGGCCAAGCCAAAATTCTTTTTTCACCTTCTCAAACGCTGTTGTTGGTCTTGCCCTCATCCCCATTGTGCCTTTCCTTTTAGCAATTTGCCAAAAGGTTCTGTGACTTCAGCTAATGCTGGCATGAATCTTCTCATGTATGAAACTTTCCTGTAAAGCTCTTCAACTGCTTTCTCGCTTTTTGGTGGGGGCATCTCTGTGATTGCTTTCGCCTTGCTTGGGTCCACCTCTAAGCCTCTATTGTGCACCAAGAAGCCCAAGAATTTTCCAAATTGCCATCCCAAAGGCGCACTTCTTCTGATTCATCCTCAACTTATACCTTCTAAGACCGCTTTCAACACTTTCCTCAGTCCTCCACATGAAGTTATCGCTTTCTTGGATTTCACTACTATGTCATCTACGTAGTCCTCCACTATATCATGAATCATGTCATGAAATATGGCGCATTGCCTTTGATAAGTTGCCCCAGATTCTTCAACCCGAATGGCATTACTACATAGTAGAAATTCCCAAACGGGTACGAAAAGTCATTAACTCGTGATCTTCTACTTTATATCTTTATCTCGATCAGAACCCACAAACCCGGCCCATGAATGACATCATCTCATGATTAGCCGTCAGATCTACCAAAGTGTCTATGTTGGGTAATGGGTACATGTCCTTTGGGCATGCCTTGTTCAAATCTCTCAAATCCACACATATTCAGAATCATCCATTTGACTTCTTTACCCAGATAATGTCGATAGCCATATTGATGTTGAATTAGCTTGATGAACCCTACTTCCAAAGAACTTCTTGATTCTTCCTTTATTTGAGTTTCTACTTCGCATAGTCATGAGGTGCTTGCTTTATCGGGCTTCATTCCCTGACTTATGTTTAGATTGTGCTCCACAAGATCCTTGTCAATTCCGCATCTCGTCAGTAATTCCAAGCAAAGACATCCCTATATTCTCGCAATAATTGTACAAGCTCCTCCTTCCTTCTTTAACATCCAAATTCTTGTCGACATAAGTTTGCCTCATTGCATTCCTTCCTCTCGCTGCCAAATTAACTTCCTCTAATTCATTTTGTCGAGGTTTCGCCTATCCTCAAAACATTCTGAGTCGGTTTCTACCTTCTATTGTACAACTTCTTCTTCTTTCATTATTGCGGAGTGGGGACACCTCCCCGAGCCGCTTGGTTCACACGCCCAAGGGCTCTTCCCTCAGATCGCCACAATCGAAACACCATTTTCCGCTTAAGCTTTAACAACCCTCTCCCATTTTGTCTTCCTCGCCCTCCTCGATTGTGCCATCCGCTTGGCATTTATTATATTTCTCGCATCTTCGGGTCTCATTGGCCTTTTTCTTTTTTCTCTTCTTCTTTTTCTCTAAGTCTACTACCACCGGCTTCTTTTTTTTTAACATTCTCCGTTCCGAGGTCTTCTTCTTTTTTTTTCTGTGCACGAACTTATCTTCCTCGCACTTCCTCCCAAATTTGCTAGTCTTAGGGAATCAGTGTCTTGTAACTGTTCTTCCTCTTCAAATGACATCATCAAAGAAAGTTGCTTTTGATGTGTGCCTCCTCCGTCCAAAGGGATTCCGAGTCATTGGTACCTTTCACTTCTCTCCTTTCCAAATAACTTTAAGGCATCGATGAAAGACCGAGGGTACCACCCCGTAGTAGTCATTTTGCCAAGCCCTTCCCAAAGAAGACATGATATGATGCATCCACCTCGGCAAATATGGAACATTACAGCCCTCGAATCTTCCCAACTCGCATGTCCACCTTTTAATGTGTCCTAGGGTTCTTGTGCTTTGATCATGAATCCAAAGAATGTTCGCTTGTTCCTTCACAATCTTCTTCTCCTAGCAGCCTAACCGCTTAAACACGGTAGTAGGGCATAATATTTACAGACGCTCCATTGTCAATGAATGCCCTCCGCACCTCGATGCCATTGATTATCGCCACATACATAATCTATCACATGCGGGTATCTTATCTCTCTATCGCCTTTTGAGAAAGATATCTTATTTTCTTCTTCCTCCATCGCCTTCATAAAATCCTTTGTTTATGGCCACGCAAGTCTCCTCGCCTCTCTACAAATTTTGATAATTGCCCCGGTTTCCTCAATCCTCGCTTCCTCGCCAATCCTATCCGATCGAAAAAAATTCTCGAACTTGGCTCCGCTTCATCAATGCCATCACCGCAGCCCGGATCACACTCCTCCTTTCTTCCATCATCATCTCCACTTCGGGCTCAGGCTGTGGATAACAAGGTGTTGCACGCTTCTTCCCTTTGTGGTTCGGCAAATGGCTTGTCGTGAACACTACTTTCCTTTCCAAGTTCAATCTCCCCATTTGCCACTTCTCTCGTGGAATATCCTCCGCAGCTATAACAATCCATCGCTGAGTGTCCCATGACATTGGTGGAATACACAAGTCCGGGTCTTCTTTATTTCTTCCACACGCAAATCTAGGCCTTGGGGTTTCACCACCCCATGTTCAACCCATTGTTCATACAAACCCCTCAATGCTTTCTCACTACATGTGATAGCCTCCGGATCGGCTTTTCTTGCATATTTGTCTCTGTGCTTTCCTCTCGCTTTGGCCAAAATTTTTCTCGTGTTTCTCCTTTGCCTCTTGGGTTTTGATCGAGAGTCACCCAAAGCCACAGCTTGTCCCTCTTGCCCTTCCATGTAATCGCCGCATGGTTAGTGGGCAATGTCACGATTCCTCCCAAGTCTTGTGCAAAAGATGAGAGGGTCGCGAGGAATCACAAGCCTCGGTGATGAGGTGGGGCTTGAAAGAATCCAAGGCACCATTGTTGCAAATGTCGACTAAGTTCTTTTCTTCAATCGGCTCACAGACTTCGTGGTTCGGGCCCCAACTCACAACATAATCTGACAACTCCTCATTCGGTTTCGCTTGAACCGCATAAGCTCCACAATGGTTACCTGCTTCGCATATAGAAAAATTTCTTGAAAATTGTAATTTTAAGTCATCCCAATCATGGATCGACCCTTCTCCAAATTGTAGTACCAACTAAAGGCACTATCCACAAAGTCTTGTTGAATTCCCGCATCAACAAGTTGTGGTTGTTCACTTCATCATATCCGAGCCACGGAGACATCGACTCTACAAACCTCGCAATATGTTCCCTAGCATTTCTTTTCTCCCCGCCAGATTTTGAAATCATGGGGTGCTCAATATACCCCGTTGGGTAAGGTTGCCTCCGAATGTGTGCGGGGTAAGGAGGAGTAAAGTCCAACTCCGAGGGTCGAGATGTCTGTCTCATGGGTTGATTGATCACGCCAATCATATCATCCTTCGCCACATACGGGCTTCAGAAGCGTGAACTCTCCGGGGTGTTGTGATATACCGCCGACGGCATGGTGGTATGGTAGAGAAATTGGTCGATGAACACTTGCATCACGCATACCGCACCGGTGGAAGTTCACCGCTCATTCACCGGACATCGCTTGAATGATCGGCATTCAGACCGTGAAAATGATGGAATAAGAATGAGATGATGTTTCGCTCGAGGTCACCTTGCTTCCATCCTAGGTCAGGCACGCCACCACCGCTCGGGCTTCCAAGTTGATTATCGGAACCAATCGACTTTCCGCTAATGGAGGTACAAACTGTTCTCTTTGTTGTTGCTACCATTATTGTTGTTTCCACACCGCTTGTTCCCACGCGAACTTCCCCGAACATGGCCTCGAAAGTGGGAATCAGATCAATCGGGCCATGCGAAATTCCCCATCTCCTCTTGCTTCCTTCAGATTTCCAAAGATCATGGCCATCATCATTCCTTGCCCTTCTCGTGGCTTCCTTCAATGCCTCGAGCATCTCCAGCTGCACAAAGATTCGCTCGGGTCTCCACCGCATCCTCGCCTTTGCCTTCCCGCGCTGGTTTGTTGTTGATCGCCATATGTGGTGATGTCGAACTTCCTTCCAAGCGCCTTCAATAAGTGGTTGGTCAAAATCCGTGTGCTCATACTTTGGAAAGCTTGAGTGGCTTGCCTTGAACCGGATCCGGTGAGGTAATGCTATTTGTTGGTGAAGCAGCTTTTCCTCGTAGTTCTCCCACTTCGAAGTCAGGGCATACCTTCACGAATTCTACACCTCCCCAAAGAGAGTCGCCGCTTAAATAAATGTGGGCAAAAAATCGACTTTGCTAGGTTAGGGTTTCAGGTCACGAGAGGAGAGAAATCCACAAAGAAAGACGAATTGATTGATTGATCAAGAGGGAGAACGACAGTGGGGCGATTATCTAACGACGCGCGGCGTAACTCCTAGAATCCGGAACCGTGTTAGGGTAACAGGATTCCAAGAGCCTTCTCGAGTCCTTCGAGTCGAGAGAATGTCCAAACCCCTTTAGTGCTTTTAGTGGAATCTCCAAGCCTTTAAGTCACCAAAAGGGTCCTTTTGATCTTCCAAGAGTCCAAGTCTCTCAGTCTAAAGAGAAGTCCCTTTCCAAATGGAATGGAAGGGGTATTTATAGGATTTTCTCGAAAGTAGTCATGCGCCAAGGCACATGCCTTCGTGGAAATTCCGTAAATACCCTTTAGTCCTGTAGTAATGCCCATATTGCCCTCGGCCCTTCTAGCCACCAATCCAATCCTCAATCAATTCCTAAAACCCACGAGTCTTCGCCTTGGGACACGTGGAGGCTTTTCCCGGTTGCTGTTGCTGTTGCTGGTGACGATGACGATGAAGATGAAGATGGTTATGGTAATGGTGATGTTTCTAGTAATGGTAATGGTAATGGTAATGGTAATGGTTATGGTTATGGTTATGGTTATGGTAGTGGTGGTGGTGGTGGTAGTGATGATGGTGGTGGTGGTGGTGGTAGTGGTAGTGGTGATGGTGATGGTGATGGTGATGGTGACAGCGACGGTGACGGTGACAGTGATGGTGACGGTGATGGTGACAATGACGATGACGGTGACAATGACGACGATGGTTATGGTAATGGTGATGTTTATGGTAATGGTTATGGTGGTGGTGGTGGTGGTGGTGGTGGTGGTGACGACGATGGTTATGGTTATGGTAATGGTGATGTTTATGGTGGTGGTGGAGGTGGATGATGATGATGATGATGATGATGAGGGTGCTACGGACAATATCCCTCCCAATCAGGACGTGTTAGCCAAGATTAGGGGAATGAGAGTCTGTGTAAGAGAATTTGAAGCAATGGTGAAGGGGGATGACTTCCAAACTGAAGTCCTAAATTTTGCTGCTGACAGGAATTTGCTGCCCCGTCTTCTTGAGGGTCAGCAATTGGATAACATACCAAATTTAAGGAGGAATTTCTTAGAACGTACCGACTTTATTAAAGAAGCTTTAAACATAGTCGAAACCAATATTGAGTTCTTGGACGAGGAGATGGAACTCCCAACCGATGAAGATTTCTTAATTGCAGAAGAAATTATGGTTTTTGCTCGGCTAAAGGATATGTAATAGACAGGGCACCATAATATAATTTCACTGTGACTCTCTCTCTATATATATATATGCCCCATGCATAATTCCAAACGTTCTAATGATTTCCTTTTTTACTTTCTGATATAAATTTTAAGTATTATATTGGAAACTCTCCTTCCCAACAACAACTCTTTAATATTTCCAGAATATGAAATAGAGGAATTAATAATGATTTTGACACTTAATAGAGTAGTAAAAATAATAATACTACTATCATATAAAAAAAATTCACATATACAAGTATGTATATTATGGGTCCCGCTTAACATGTGGGGTCTACAAATATTTATGTGTGTATGTGAAAATTATATGAGTCACGGTCGTTATGTGATGGTAGCATTATTTTGGTAAATATTAGGGAGCTGTCCATTGAACTCTTGAGCCTCCACACATCCATAATATTGTGGTCCGGTCCAAAATCAGTATTAGTAATTGTTTGGCAAGCCTTCAGGGATATAATGTTAATGACACCGTCGTCACCAATAAATTAATGTTTCCCCATTAGGTAGATCGAGGGACTTCTCCTAAGGCAAGGGAAAGGCGGCTAAAAGAGAGTTTAATTAACCTGCAAATTTGAATATATAGTTCCTACAGTTTCAACCAGGTACAATATATATATATATATATATATAGAGTCCGGATCTTAAAATTTCTTGTTTCAATTCACCCGAAAGCTCGCTCTCACGGACCCAAGTGATTTGTTTGATCATCTGATCGTTAAATCATACTTTTTAATGACGCTATATGTTGTCTGTCGCTAAAAGTATAGATGCTTGTATGTATGATCAAACCGTCGCGAGTCCGTCGCTAAAGGGGGTGAGTTGGTGAGTTGAATAAGGGTGAAATTTTAAATCGACCGTATATATATATATATATATATATATATATATATATATATATATATATATATATATATATAACAACCATAACTGAAAAAGAAAAAAGAAACCAAAGAAACTAACAAAAGTAAGAGTTTAACTACTTATTCCCATGTAATTAACCTAAATTTGTAGTTTTTTTAGTATACACGGTTACAACAAGGTAAAAAAAAATCTGATAGAACTTTCTTACAATAATTCTAAATTCAAATCAAGTAAACCACCAATTATATATGTAATATTATTATTTATTTTAGTATAGATGATAATCAATACCACGATCGATTATTAGATTATCTTGGGATTTCAACGTAACAGGGCCTCTTATTATTGAGTCTTAAAGTTATTGGGCCTACCATTATATTATTCCTCAT
The DNA here is from genome assembly GCA_020205605.1 of Panax ginseng. Lineage (NCBI taxonomy): Eukaryota > Viridiplantae > Streptophyta > Magnoliopsida > Apiales > Araliaceae > Panax > Panax ginseng. Next base: position 1,563,721 of record CM035139.1, on the reverse strand, counting down.
GTGATCCTTTTAAGATTAGGTTGATCAAATGGATCGACCCATTAGATATTTTAATATCTTTATCTTTGACTTGTAATGATGAAAAAGTATGACGGCCGACTAAAACACCGCCATGCATTAATGTGGATGGGATCATAGCCGTCACGACAGAGAGAAAAAAAAGGCCAAAAGTAGTAGATAGACTACATGCAATTCAGAGAACCCATCGATCGGGGTCAGGTCGATATAGTAGTGGGTGGTACTAGAATCCCGCAAAGAGAGTATAACTTAGCAAGGAGGTCTTCACAAATGTATGCGCTAACATTCACATTCATAATCACATACACACAATCGAGAATTATTATCTCTCTCAATACACTAGACATTACATCCTCCATCGTTAACCTCAGGAACACGATATCGACTCTCACGCCGAAGCTATCCCCTCGACGAATAAACCGCCAAGCTTGTGGTGTTTATCGTGTTTATCGCGCAGATCGTATGCCTTACGTGATCGGGACGCAAGCGTAAGATCTCGGCGCTAACATCAAGCGCTGTAAGGAGGGCTTTTTAGTTCTAGTGTCATTGAAATTTTCAATCACAATTGTTTAACCTACTTCTAAGATGATGAGAAGTAGGGATGGTACGCCGTAAGGCGCAAAGGATGGTCATAATAGCTCACCACCGCCTCGTGTTTCTAGAAAGGATCGTCTGGTCCTTCTAAAAGTGCTCACGAGAAAGACGCCTCTAAGCATAATTCAGAGATCTCCGTCCAAAGATCCATGGTGGGGCCAGCATTTAAAGTTGGTTTTCAATGCGATAAGGAGCGTGATCATGGTCGGGGCGAGCAGAGGGCTCACCACCAAGACTCATCGTCAAGTGATCAGAGGACAGAGCAGCCAAGTCAAGGTAGGATGGCGATGAAGCAGATAAAGCCTCGAGGTTCTGCTGAAAAGAGAGAGAAGATATAGCCAACAGATGCTTCGTGTGGCGGAATTAAGGGACGAAAGATCTAGCCATGTTCAAATTCGAAAGGCGAGTAGTATAAGGAGATGTCACGACGGTAGGGTAAGGAGCCGAGCATTCTCGCACATGTGTCTCAGGGATCGCTCACAAGTAGGAGGAGATCGAGGAGCGTAACTCCCGTGGCCTTCAAGAAGGCAATCGATGGTCGCTGGTTCTCAAAGATCGAGACGACGACGCATGGGGAGCGTGTCGAGGGAGATCGTGCTGTAAACCGTAAGAAAAGAGTATCATCATGACCATTCTCATCACGAGGATGTAAATGCACGCGAGAGTAGATCAAGAAGCCCCACAAGGGCAATGGGACCGAAGGCAGAGGAGGTCAATCCACTCGTAGATGTAATGTCGCTCACGAGAAAGAGGTTTCCTCACAAACCAAGGTGTTGATTTTCCGTAAAGGAGTCGAAAGAGTCCGAAGCAAATGGGCCGAGGTCCAACAGTGAAGGACACTCCGGAAAGAAGGCGCCCCTTTTTCCTCGATATTCTCAAGGAGAAGGCGATATCACCAAAAAGTTGCCTCGTATGGAGAGTTACGATGGGTCCGGGATCCTTATGACCATAGTCAGCGCTCGATCGGCCGATGGACTACTATTATGACTTCACCGATGCTACCAAGTGCCACACTTTTTGTCACGACGCCGAGAAAAAGATGCGAGATGCTGGATGGGGACTTTACCATCGATTCGATATCCTCTCGACCGAAGCTTTGGATAAGTTCCATGCACGCTTTGGGAGCAACCAAGAAGGGGAAAGCCTACGGTTCTCTAAGACAGATCCCATCCGCAGCTCACCAAATGAATCTTTAAGCCAAGATGTAAAGAGGTTCAGAGAAGCTACCGGTCGTGTCCGACCTTAATGATCTCCAGTCAGAGGTTTGTTCCAAATCGGCCAGATCTCGTGAAGTCCGAGAAGTTGTGAAGAAGAAGTTGATGTTCCACCATCCGAAAAGTTCGCGTGTAAGCCTTTCGACAAGGCGTAAGGTTATATTGTTGTAGAAGAGGCTATGAATAAATGAAGCATCCTTCTTCTGACCAGCTTAAAGGAGATAGAAGTTCCCAAGGTCAAGTTGATCGTAGGAGAACGGGGGTATAATGATCTGGCCAGAGGGCGCTCAAGAAGTACAATAACTCACTGCATGGCAAAGGAAGTAGTCGCCCACCGCTTCCCGCCAAAGGTGAATAAGGTCTACACCAAATCGAATACGATAGGTTTGGTGATTTTGGATCGATCGTAAACCAAATTTTTTTTCGAGCCACCTCGTGATAATTATAGGATATGACAAGGCAACTCTCATAAATATTGTGGCTATCATCAAGCCGCAGGCCATGACACTAATGAGTGTTGCAATTTAAAGGATTTCGTGGAGAAGAAGATTCAAGGCGGCTTGCTGGTTCAATATGTGGCCGAGAAAGACCAACGTGATCAGCAGAATATCAACCGCATCGCTCGCATTTGCTCAAATGGCTCCATCTATCCAAAATGCTTCAAAGACCACCGCCAAGGCACGCCATCGATGTAATAACCGGTGGATCCGTAGGAAAGTCAAGGGAAGAAGAGAAGGGCCTACCTAGATTCTGGCCATGTCTCGTGGGCGATGCTCCCATGAAGATCGATGCACCATTCCTGTGAACCGCCATATCATTTACGGACGCAGATTATCCTTCGGAGCCCATCGAGCCACATGAAGGGGCATCAGTGATCACAAAGACAAGTGGGCTCTTGTGGATGTGAAACGCATGATGATAGACAACGGGTCTTCTGGGATATTCTCAGATGCCCACGCCTATCGTAGGATGCATCTTGATGGGCAAAAATGGAGGCTCAAGCAGAGGCTCCTTTATACTGCTTTCAAAGAACGATCCAAATAAAGTCAGCAGCACTATCAACTCCCGCTATCTTCTAAGACAAAGACCGCAAAGCAGTAGAAATAACGTAAAATTTATATGTCACAGCATGTAGATTCTACCACAACGCCATACCGGAAGGCCTACATCGACGGCTTTCTCCAAGTCGTGACCTCCATCCTCATTTCAAAATCAAATTCCCCACTGCGCACGGAGAGAGAGAGGTGGCGGGACTTAGATCCGCCCGACGATGTTATCTAATGTCATATTTCGTCCCGGAGTGGGGGTAGTAAAATGTAAATGCATAATGGCAATTGAGATCGAACCTTCATCGAGAGCAATTTCGTAACCATGGTAATCCCCGCAGGGGATGAGGAGATCGAGTTGATCATCTAAAACCGGACAAGACAAAGGAAGATCGGTTCGGGCCCTACCAGAGCCTCTTCTGACAAACCTTATGGAACTCCTACGCTATGCGGATATTTTTGCATGGGAACCACAGATATGCCCGAGTTAATGAAAAGATAGCCGAGCATAGATCGGATGTAGATCCTCAAGAAGCCGCCTCAAGTAAAAGGCGGATCTTTGCGCCAGAGCGCGACAGAAGATCATCGATGAAGAGATTGCAAAGTCATAAATATCACTTCATCTATGAAATTGATTATCCCGAGTGGATGGCGAATGTGGTGTTGGTGCGTAAGAATGGAAAATGGCGGTTTGCATCGACTACACCGATCTCAATAAAGCTTGTCCGAAGGACTTTTATCCTCCGCCCCATATCGATCAAATTTCATCGATGCCACTTCGGGTATGCATTACTAAGCTTTATGGATGCTTTTTCAGTTATTATCATCAAATATCCATGCAAAAGAGGACATTCCAAAGACAAATGCTCATTACACACCGCTCGGCACGCCTACAAGAAGATGACTTTTGGCCTTATAAATGCCGGAGCCACCTACCGTAGAATGATGAACTTCATCTTCGATAGCAAATAGGGGAGGAACATGGAGGTTTATGTAGATGACATGATCGTGAAGAGCATGCAGTTCGTAAGCATTTGACGATCCGAGGAATGCTTTCAAACCGTCTCGACATCGCTAATCGAGACTCAATCCGCCAAATGCACTTTCTACCCCAGAGCAGAAAGTTTCGATATCCGTCACCGTAGGGGCATCGAGGCCAACCCGAGAAGATCCAGCCATTCTTGATATGAAGACTCTCACCGCTCAAAGACGCCCAACGTCCCCGACCGGTAGGATCATGCGCTTTAAGGAGGTTCGCCGCCAAATCATGGAGAGATGCCTTCCTTTCTTCGACACATCAAGGGGCAAGAATGCGAAGACGCTCCAAAGGACTTCGAGTGTGAAGACGCCTTCCAAGGCATAAAACCATATCCGTCTTTCCGCTTCCTTTATCGGTGAAGCCCGCCAAAGAGAGACCTTATATTTATACCTCGCAAGCAAGTTCGCTCAAGCAATGGAGCAAAGGCCGGTTCGGGAGGTCAATGGAAGCAAAGATCCGGCCTATTATGTCACCACGCCCCACGAGATGTCAAACCAGTAATTCGAATATTGAGAAATTTGCCTTTGCTTTAATAATTGCTAGTAGAAAGCTTCGCAATATTTTCAAGGTCGGCCCCGGTCGCCTACACGGATCACCCATCAAGAAGGTGATGGGCAAGCCGAGGTTTCAGGAGACTAAGAAGATGGACTATGGAGTTGTCCCAATTTTTCATTGAATACCATCCCCGAACCGCTATCAAGGGTCAAGCTTCGCCGATTTTATGGTGGAATGTTCGCTCACCGCTAGATGCCGAAGTTACCAGAGGTCGAATCGTCCGATCGAAAGCCATAAGCAGCTTCTTCAACAGGGTCGTAATGCTTGGACGCTTATATGCGATGGATCCTCTACAAAGGATCAAGTAGGGGGGTGAATTATCTTGACGAGTCCGGAGGGATTCAAAGTTCAAGAAAGCCATCGATTCGGGTTTAAAGCGACGAAACAACGGCCGAGTATGGCAAAGCAGCAAGTAGTGTTCGATCGGCAAAGAGTCTAGAAGTCCGTGTCGATCATTTACAAAGGACTCTCGCTTGGTCGTCAAACAAATTGCCGGAGATTATGAAGCTCGTGGGACCTTGGATGATCAAGTACCAAGCGGATTAAAAGACCGACTTCAGATTTCGCTTCAGATGAGTTTCAGCATAGAGCGAACGACAATTCCATTGCCGATGACCGTCAAAGTCGGCCACTACGGATGCGTATGTTTTCAACGGATCGGTTTATTTGGAAGTTTTGCAAAGAAATTTAGTGTTCAAAGACGGTTGCGGTGATGTGTATCGAGCGATCTAACCACCGGATGACTCCTACATCGAGTATTCGCGATGGCGCGTCTTCCTTCTGATCGATGTCAAAAAAAGAAGATCAAGTACAAGAGTGCCAATTTTGTTCTTATCGACGGGATCTTTATCGATTGGCATTTTCCTCACCATTGTTGAAGTGTCTGGTTCCATCCGAGGCCGAGTATGCTCTTCGGGAGGTTCACGAGGCTATTTACGGTGATCATATGGCTGCCAAGTCTTTGGCTTATAAAGTACTTCTACAGGGATACTATTGGCCTACAATTTTCAAGGAAGCTACAGAGTATGTCAAGAGATGTGAAAATGCCACCAATAAATTCGATCCCACATCACCACCGTAAGAGCTATATATCGATTTTATCTCCTATACCCTTCACCGTCTGGGGGTAGATATATCGGGTCCGCTGCCAAAGCTAAAGGTCGTCACTCACCTTCATATAGTTGCTATTGATTACATGACTAAATGGGTAGAGGCGGCCACTTTGCTAATAACGAACAAGAGTGTTTAAAGTTCATAAAAGAGTCCGTAGTGTTTCGCTTCGGATTCCTAGAGTGTTGATATCGGACAACCAGACGCGCCATCAGGATCAAAATTTGAAGGATTTTTAAAGGAGTCAGATTCAAAGATAAGAAGACTTCTGTGGCTCACCCACAACCAAATGGGCAAGTTGAGGTGACCAACAGACGTCACCGAATCTGGATCAAGCGCAGATCGGATGAAGCTAAAGGAAGATGGCCGTAAGAGTCGCTCAACGTCGTCAGGGCTTACCGGACTACACCGAGGACCACCACCAGGGGATTCACCTTTTCGACCGCCTATATGGTATCGATGCCTTAGTCCCTATTTAAATTGGATCTCCAAGTCTTCTCGTCACCAATTCAAAGAGATCTACAATGATGAAGGACCAAGGCCAATTTGATCTGCTAGAAGAAGTCGAGAGGTGGCTTTACTCAAATTGGTCGCTTATCAACGAAGAGTAGCTAAGCATTACAACAAAGGAGTCAAACTTCGCAGATTCAAGTAGGGACTTCGCCCTCGTGAGAAGCCAAGCCTCTACACCTCAAAACACGGAAAGTTAATGCCAAACCGGAAGGGCCGATGAGGTGATCAAGTATCAAAGCCGCACACTTATCTGCTAAAGGCATTAGATGGTTCCGAGATCAAGAACACTTGGCACGTCAAGGCAAAGCTTCGGAAATATTTTCAATAGAGATCAAGTCAATTTACCTAAGTCTCAGTATATGATTGTCCATTATCAATAAAAAGTCACTTTTTCACAATTGATCCCGCTCCTATTTGTCCTAAGGTCACAATGGTGTAAGGAGGTATGGTAGACTCACCGCCATTCGATGGCAAAATTTCACTTATTTGTTACCCCTGCGCAGGTAGATAAATCCTATGATCCTATATTGATTTTACCAAGGGTGGTAAGTCAATGGTCACTATTGATCCCGGTCCTATTTGTCCTAAGGTCACAATGGTGTAAGGAGGTATGTAGTAGACTCACCGCCATTCGATGGCGTACCACTTATTTGTTACCCCGCGTGTGGTAGACAAACCTATGATCCTATATTGATTTTACCAAGGGTGGTAAAGTCAATGGTCACTATTGATCCCGGTCCTATTTGTCCTAAGGTCACAATGGTGTAAGGAGGTATGGTAGACTCATTGCCATTCGATGGCCATCTTTCGATGGCACTTCACTTATTCGTTTCTACCCCGAATGGTAAAAAACAAAGGTCCTTATATACTTGTTCTACCCCCTTAGCTGTAGAACAAGATCTTGTTGTTGCAAAGAGGGTCACCAATTCACCTCACACATGACCGATCTCACACTTTGCATCCGGCGAGTATATATTACTTTATTTTATTTAAGTGTTGAGTTCAGCCATTCAATTCAGTTAAGTTAATTTCATCCATAAAATTCAATTCACTTCATTTCATAAATTAATCAAGTATATGCCTTAGATGATTCACTATTTGAGTTCAAATTTATTGATATCAATTATTGACAAGAAACTAACCAAAACAGAGTTCATAATCAAGAAAATCAAGATTCATCAATAAAATAAAACATTCATTCATTCATTCATCCATAACATTAACTAATTACACAAACATAGAAGCACCGCCAAAATCCATATAAAAAGTCTCAAAACAATCCCAAAAACATAAACAGCTTTAAATTTAAATTTCTACATAGTCGTAATAAAAGCAGAAGGACATTCAGCACCACCTTCGCCCCTGAGTTAAGAAGATCCGGATCCAAATTGAAAGCAAAGAGATAACTTTTTCTTTACCTCGCCTCTCAGCAGCCTTTCATACCCCTCCTAATAGACCTTCATGATTTCGCATTAAGCTCATCCAAATCCTCAGATTCCGCTTTGAATCGCTGCAGCAGCTTTTTCTACGTAAGAGGGCCCCGCCCTCAAGCTCTTTTATTTTGTGACGAAGTTTGTGGCGCTTGCCCTTATGTCTTCGCCTCGTCCCCGGCCTTCACCGAGCCTCGCTAAGTTGAATCGCCAAGCCTCGGTTGGTCAAGAAAACTCCTCATTTTGGCCTTCAAGAGTAGGTTTTCTTCTCGACCAGTGCCGCTGCTCATATCATCTTAAAACTTGTCGATCGGCTTCGACGCAACAAATTTCATCCTCAGGGCCTTAGCTCGTCAGTCGACGCCTTCAAGTCCATCCTAGCTCGATCTAAGTCTCTTTGAAGGTCATTGATGGTACGAAGAGCGCCTTCACGATCGGCCCTTTCTTTCGAGCCATGGTCGATCTCAAAGATGTTGATCTCCCGTCATATGAATCTTCTTCTCGCCCCCCATTTATGTGCCTCTTGACGCAAACGTCCAAGACAAAGATTGGCCCGCATATGTTCAATAAAGATTCAAATCAAGAGTTCGACATCTAAACAAGAACAGAGAAATAGAAAATAAAGAAACTCATATTTACCTTAGCCAGATAGCTCATCCCTCACAAAGCATATTTCCATCCGTATGGTCACCGAACCGGTGGTCATCATCAAGAGCTTCCTATTTAAAGTCTCCAAAAGATCGAATGGGAAATTTGTATCAATCTAGGCCACAGAGTCGGGGATCCCATAGCCTCAAAGATGATAACCCCGACCAAGGACCGGGTCGTCGGGGAGGGTCTCTGGCCTTTCGGGAGAAGGGGTCGGCCGCTCGGGAGGGGTGGGGTCCGAGATATACAATTTTGGGAGAAGGGAGATTTATTTGAAATGGGTTCTCGGGAGATGGGGCAGAGGCGTAACTTGATGGTCGTCAGTGTGTACGCTTCTCTTCCTCGGACAAATATTGAATCACTTTCGTCCCCGCCACCTTCTTCTAAATTTGTATTTCTACAAAGCAGACGGGCGGGGGGATGATCGAGGATCGAGGCACCCCGAGTTCTTCTACCATTGGGGGTTATCTTGGTTTTAGTTTTTGGTCCGGAGGATACTTCTTCGATCAGACGATCGATCGAAGCCTCCTCGCCGAGGGATTGATGTGGTGGTTGGCCTGGCTTTCGGATGGCTTCGTATACGGGAAGAGGTGTGTGATCTGGTTTTCTAATGGCCCTCCTCTTCCGACGAGGACGAAGGGTCTCTTCCGATACATGAACCTCATCACTTCGGGTTCTTCCGCTTGAGTTCATCTGCATGTATTTCGTGGGTCGGCTCACTTTCGGGTAGCCTCTCATTGGTAGACTCTCAACAACTTCCAAGACTTCCCGACAAAAAAAATCTTCAAACTCCTTTATTTCTAAGGAGCTCTATTCGATCAAAGATACTCGCATTTAAACAAACAAATTCTATGTTAGATTCCACATCATAAAAACATTTTCAAAAATTTATATATAAAATAGACCGACACTTACATTTATGGTCATATAACCATGCCTCGCTTCGAGAGGAGTCCATACTTCCACCCTCCTTAGGAAAATTATCAAAAAGCTCCATCATCTCAACTTCCCGCTCTTCGTAAATATCTCCAAGTCAAGAGAGATCTTCTCGCCAAGGGCCCAATTCGCAAAGAAGAGATTTCAGACCCTTTGACGAAGAACCACTTCGTGCCATCCCCTATCGTCAAGGAGTGTTCACCAATGAACGCCTCTCTAACTTTTCTCCCGACTTCGGAGAGTGTTTGCACGAGGGCCTTGAACCCTTTCTCTCCGATTGACGATCTTGTACACTGGTGAAGAAGAAGTCGAGGGAAGGCTCAACGCCCAACTCATGCAAGCGTAAAGCAACAAAGGCCAGTGATGTGAATATAAGAATTTGGTACCAATCACAACCCCACGCCTGTGAACCCCAATATAGTCACTATGAAGACGCAGAGGAAAAAAACGGACCCCTTCTCAAGCAAGGTCACAGTGACTACCGTCCAACCTCTCGTCATTGGTACATTTTCTCACCGGACCGGGAGCCCTAACCGCGAAAGTATCCTAATGTGGTACCGAGATCGAATCCTCTTTAACTCAAATTTCAAAGGACAATAGAGGGAGGTTGGCATGCGAGAAACAATCCGTATTCTCGTAGTATTCAAAAGGAATTTTGGGGATTTTTGGAGGAGGATTCTTGTCTTGCTTTCTTTCCTTTGGGGTTCGAGGTCGAGGTTCCTTCATGGTGTTAGGGGTTTGGTGAAACGGCGCTGACGGCAGTTACTAGAGGGGTGAACTTTGTTCGTAATCTTGGGAAGCCATTTTTTGATGATAGTCAGAGAGGAGGACATATAGTTCGTAGGAAGAAGAAAACTCAAAAGGCGCCGAATTTCAAATGGGCAGGTAAAATCACAAATTTGGTAAAGTTATCTTTTATAATCGATTTGCTACACTACCAGAAGGGCCTACATTTAAATGATAGTAATGATTTAGAATTTGAATGGGAAGTCATCCTGCCCGGGTCCAGATATTTATCAAAGTAGCCTTTTCCGATTTGGGCCTCCGTTTCTCTCTCTCATTTCATCTCATGAATAAAGAATCGCACATTTCGATTATTTCTCACTATGGACTTTTAGTAAAATATCACGGATTCATTTATAGTTTTCTATTAAACATTCCGCTCAACAAAAAACTAGGGGGCAATGTCAGGTCATGATATTTCCTCTTTCAACCGAATAGATTGGGCCTACTTATTTGATTTGTTCATCGGGTCCTTATTATCGAGTCTTAAAGTTATCGGGCCTAGTCATTATATTATTCCCGCTGATCCTTTTAAGATCGGGTCGATCAATGATCGACCCATTAGATATTTTAATATCTCTATCTTCGACTTGTAAATGATGAAAAAGGATGACGGCCGACTAAAACACCGCCATGCATTAATGTGGATGGGATCATAAATGGCACGGAGAGAAAAAAGGGACCAAAAGTAAGAGATAGACTACATGCAATGCAGAACCCATCGATCGTGGGTGGTCGATAAGAGTAGTGGGTGGCACCAGAATCCCGCAAAGAGAGTATAACTTAGCAAGGAGGTCTTCACAAACAGTACGCTAACATTAACATTCACATTCATAATCATATACACACAATCGAGAATTATTATCTCTCTCAATACACTAGATATTACATCCTCCATCATTAACCTCAGCCCGGAACACGATATCGACTCTCACGCTCGAAGCTATCCCAATACTGAATTCTTTGATTAGAAGCTTTGTCTAATTAATTTGTTGGGATTTCACATGAATTCCACATCGGTTAAATTCAAGAGTGTAGATGGCTTAATAAGTATGGTAGAACATCAACCTAATAGGTTAACCTTTTAGGTAAAAAAGTGGTCCAACATACTTATTGGGCTCAAATCTACACAGTATCTGTTATTCTAGGTGATGAATTGATGTGGGATGGATCGTTCAATTCCGCTTCTGAAGTGGTATCGAGCCCATGGTTCGGTGGGAGTCCAAGTATCAACTTCAAGGTGCGAGGGGTGCGCTTGAGGTACAATTCACAGCCTCGCGGGGTGGAGTAAATAGAGTTGAATCAAATGGAGCACGGGGGCCTCGTGTCGTGGGAGCACGGATGATTTGAGTCGGGTGGGCGGGCTTAGGGAAGGCTCTAGGAAATTCTTTGAGACACCAGGGACGTGGTGAGACACCCGGGACGTGGTGGAGTAATATTAGAGTCAAGCAAGGCTCTTGAAGGACTCAAAAAGTATTTGAATCGGGTGGAGCATGGCTCGGGATGGCTCTAGGAAATACTGATGGGAGTAGTATTAGAGTCGAGCAGAGAACTCTTGAAGGATTCAAAGAAGTTGTGCTTAATGATAAGATACTCTAGTATGATACTTGTGATGGGTATTCAGTGAAAGGTGGAGATTGTTGGGATTTCACATGAATCCCACATCGGTTAAATTCAAGAGTGTAGATGGCTTAATAAGTATGGTAGAACATCAACCTTTTAGGTAAAGAGGTGGTCCAACATACTTATTGGGCTCGTCTACACATATATGCGCTGCTAGATGATGAATTGATGTGTGACGGATCGTTCAATTCCGCTATATAATTTACTGTTAGTTAATTTCCCTTGGCTTTAAAGCTGGAAATTGATCAGTTTATTTGGTTGAATTGAAAGGACATCTATTTAACTTGTGTATATGATCAACTAATTCCAATTTCAATTCCGATTCCGATTCCGATTCATAGAAATGGATGGAGGTTCTCACCATCAATCATACTAGGAAATAATAGTATTGTTTTTGTGATAGTAAAATTAGAATTAAAAATTTGGAGGTTCCGACGACCGACCGACCGACCAGTGGCACAAAATTTATGATCAATCTCATTCCTCCTCATTAATATACTACTAGTACTATCTTTTGTTGTTTTTCTCTATAACTTTTAATTAATTAATTACTAATATTACAATCGTAAATTACCAAATTGTGATAAAATTAGCAAAAATCGAGGGGACCTACAAAAAAACGTTAACCCATAAATAAAATTTTGAATAGACCCCCCAAAAAACGGAGATTTCAACGGCCAAAATATTTATTTATTTATTTTCTGAGAAAGTAGTAATTAAAAGGATGTTATTTTGACCAACCTGACGGTTTCTTTCACCTCCTCCTCCTCCTCAGACTTTCCGTTATACTTTTGATCCGTTTCCAAATTGCTCACTTATATATCAACTTTTAATTAATTGATCGTTTTACTCTGTATATATATATATATATATATATATATATATATATATATATATATATTATTTTATTTTGGGTTTATCTAATTATGCTGTTATTTTTCAATGATTCCTTTCCTCGTGAATGAATATATGTTCACTTGGAATTTGGGTGTTGTTTGATAGGAGGAGGATCATAAAGGGTTTTCTTAATTTCTCTTGGCTCCCATAACAATTGAAGCACAGCCAGCCCCCCGCTTGCAGATAGAAGAAAAATAAGGTAAATAAATAAATATTGAAGAATAATTAATTCATCTGGCTATTACTTTCTCTTGTTTCTAAATTTTGCAATTTTTTTCTTAAAAAAAAATAAAAATCTTGAAATGGTTATGTTATTATACATATCTATACCCTGTTTCAATTTTTAGTTTTGGAATAAAACCACTATTATTATTATATATATACACATGCTTTTTTCCTTTCTGGTTCACTTTGCTGTGATCATTGCATAGCAAAACAACTTTGTGTTACAACAAGGCTTTGTTACGAGTATAGCTTTGATGTCATATAGTATATTGATATTGTTACAACTTGGAGTTTCATAATTAAACTGCTGCTTGCTTGCTTGATTGTTTTGAAGAGTTTTGTGATAATTTTGCTATGCTATGCTAGGCTAGGCTGCTGTGCAGCTTAATGCAATTTAGTTATTGAATTTTGGGTGGCACCCACCCACCCAAGTTGATATCTGGAAAGCTTAGAATGGATCAATTCCGGCAAATTGGGGAGGTTTTGGGAAGTTTGAAGGCTCTAATGGTGTTGAAACACGATATCTCTATCAATCAAAGCCAGTGTTGTTTGTTGTTTGATATATTCAATCTGGCTTTTGAAACTATTGCAGAAGAGATACGGCAAAACTTAAGGCTCGAAGACAAGAATACGAAATGGAAATCACTTGAATACCCTTTAAGAGAGCTTCACAAGATATTCAAAGAAGGTGAACTCTACATCAAGTATTGTTTAGAAATTAAAGATTGGTGGGGCAAAGCGATTAGCCTACATCAAAACAAGGACTGCGTAGAGCTCCACATACACAACTTGTTCTGCTGCTTCTCGGTTGTCATCGAGGCCATTGAGACTGCTGCAGAAATCTCGGCATTAGACCACGATGATATCCAAAAGAGGAGACTACTGCTAATGAGAAAATACGACTCAGAGTGGAATGACCCCAAACTTTTCCAATGGAGGTTAGGAAAACAGTACTTGGTTCCTCGAGAAATATGCAATCGATTGGAAAATGTTTGGAAAGAAGATAGATGGTTCCTACTTGAATCAGTTAATGAGAGGAAAAGTTCAGCTGCCGCCAATGTTATGGCCAAGCATGAGCAGAGACTTGGAGATTTGCTGATCGGTAAACTAAGTGGCTCGGACCCATTACAATCGAAGGTCTTTCCCAGTTGGATCTTGGTGGGAGCTAAAGATTATAATGTGAAGAGAAGATTAGGATCAGGGAGAAGCCACTATAAGGAGATCCACTGGTTAGGGGAGAATTTTGCTTTAAGAACCTTTTATGGGGAGATTGAACCACTAAATGCAGAGATTTCTTTGGTTTTATCAATTTCCCATCCAAATGTAACGCAGTACCTTTGTGCATTCTATGATGAGGAAAAGAAAGAGGGATTTCTTGTTATGGAGCTGATGCAGAAGAATCTTGGAATTTATATAAAAGAGAATTGTGGTCAACGAAAGCGGGTTCCATTCTCTATCTCGGTTGCGGTAGATATCATGCTTCAGGTTGCAAGAGGAATGGAATATCTACATTCTCAAAATATATATCATGGAGATTTGAACCCTTGTAATGTTCTTCTCAAAGCAAGGAATTCATCATCCACAGAAGGTTATTTTCACGCAAAACTGACGGGGTTTGGTGTAACCTCCATAAAGAGTTACACTTCTCGAAACTCTAGTAACCGAAATGGGATTGACCCTGTTATATGGTATGCTCCTGAAGTTCTAGCTGAACAGGAAAGAGGAGGAGGAAGTAAATGCAGTAGTACCAAGTATACAGAGAAAGCTGATGTATACAGCTTTGCAATGATTTGCTTCGAGCTTTTGACTGGGAAGGTTCCCTTTGAAGATGACCATCTTCAAGGGGACAAGATGGTTCGGAATATAAGATTAGGAGGGAGGCCTCTTTTCCCACACCCTTCGCCAAAATACCTTTCAAACCTGACCAAAAAATGCTGGCAATCTAATGCATCTCGTCGTCCAAGTTTCTCATCCATTTGTAGGATTTTACGCTATATCAAGAAGGTGCTGGTAATAAATCCGGATCATGGTCAGCCTGATGCACCACCTCCTCTTGTAGATTACTGCGACATAGAGGCAGGGTACTCAAAGAAGTTCCCTGGAGAGGGAAGTTCTGATTTGGCTTCTGTCTCACAAATTCCTTTTCAGATGTTTGCATATAAACTTGTTGAGAAGGAGAAAACTTCCGGGAAGAGCTGGGATCTGGCAAGTGAAGCCTCTTTAGGAGGGAGACCAGCTTCCATCTTTGGGGATGAGAATGGGGCTGTAATGGATGATCTGTTTATGGCAGAAAGTGATCAAAGGTCAGTTCGCTCTGAGTTTTTACTGATAAAAAATTCATCAATGTCCGTGGCTGATCTAAGGTCAGTTTTCTCTGAGTTTCCTCCAAGGAAATCTCTGTTAGCTGATCAAAGCTCAGTTTGTTCTGAAAGTCCAAGGGGGAAATTCTCATCATCATTTACAGAAGTTGATCAAAGTCCACTGTATGCTCAAACCCCGAATCCTATGAGAGTTACACCAGCCCAACCAATATATAGAAGGTCATTTTCCATGAATCTTGGGCGAAAAACTGATAGAAAGTCGGTCACTTGTGGTATTCCAGAGACGAAAATGCTATCAACATGTGATCATAACTCAACAGCAGCAGAGGAGCCAAGGTCAATATGTTCTGAAAATCAAGAAAAAATACCATCAAATGCAGCATCTGATGAAAAACAAGTCCGTCCTGAGGCATCAGACAGTGATAATTTATCCAGATCCAAAGGTGATCAAAAGTCGATCTCTCCTGAGACTCCAGTAAGGAAGATTATGCCCAAGGTAGCAGTTCAAAGGTCAAATTGTACTGTAATTCCAGAGAAGAAAGTTGTATCAACAACAGTAACCACTCAACGGACAAGCAGCAGCAAGATCCCAGAGAAGGTAACTTTGTCCACAAAGAAACCGAAAGATACCAACACCGGCAAATCTTCAAGTTAGTCTTTTTGATTTTATATCTATTATCTAGTAACCCTTTGTTTGGTTCAAATTTCTTCTTGGTCAAGATAATTTCAATCATCTAACTCCTAGGGAACTCTAAACAAAAGAAGATCATTATTCTAAGGGCATCGGTTTGATGAACAGGTAAAATCAAAGGACATTCACCAAGAACTTTGCCAGCGCGAGCTTTAAATGGAATTTCATCACTTAGGTCCTCACGAGCAAGAGCAACTAAAGAATATTCGTCATCTACATCTTCACCAGCACGAGGTTCTGAAGAAGTTTCATCACCATTGAATACTAGTACTCACTGTACAAGAACGCACAGAGAGAGCCTAGTTTCGTCAGCTATGAGCCCAAGAAGAATGTGAAGAGATCATGCCACAAAGTGCCAAAGATGGCATAAAGCATTTTGATCAACAAGGCTGCTTTGTTTGCACACAACTTTTTACCTGGTGAAGGTTCAACAAATAGACGGAACGTGGAAGGTTCAACAAATAGATAGAACTGCGTACTCGGTGAAGGTTTCAACAAAATGAACGCTTAGATACACAATTTTCAGCTGGAACAGAACAAGGTGTAGCAAATTTATAATTGCATACTTTTCTTATCTTTTTAATCATTTAGAAAAATAATAGTAGTAACACCTTTATTTGCCAACATACTAACTTTCATATACATTCAAACTTGGGAATTACACATTAGTTGGTCTTTGTATTATTAACTTCTCACCTTGTCCAAATCATTTTTAACATCATGCTGGATATTATGTGGATATTTTGACAGAATTCATAATTCTTAGTTAGTTTTGATATTATTAGTTTTATGCATAAACTTAATTTTGACCTTTTGTTATGGTGACTTCTTATGCACTCCATGCTGGAGATGTGAAAGCCTTATGAGTAGTTTTTTTACCATTGAGCCATGAGGGATTTGGTTGCAACCATCTATTTCTTGTACTATTACCATATTATGGAATGTTTTATGCATATTATGAAACTGATATTTGTATATCATGGAGGAATTTAAGTTACAAGCTTAAACCAAAGGCTTACAAGAGAGAAAGTTGGAACAAGCTTGGAATGATAGTTGTTGATAATTTGTGTTTGTGTTGGCTTGGTGATTTTGGTAGGTGGAGGTTGGGGGAAGGTTCAAGAATTCTACATTGGCAAGCACTAGTTGAAAAGTGATCTAGATGTAAGAAGAATATCAAGTGTAATCATATTCGACAATGTTCTAAATATTAAAACTCTCAAATTCATTAATCATTAATCCTTGTATAGTTGTGAAAACGGACTAGAATCTTCTTTAAATGAAAACATGCATTAACCTCTCAAATGTTAGTTAACAAGTCAATTTGGATTCCAGTCATCATTGGTGGGATATCATCCTAAGGGTGTTCATAACCTCTCCAATAAAAAAAAAAATGCTATTTTAATCTGGATTTCTTGCTCAACACAAAAGTAATTTATGAACAAATGCTATTTTAATCTGGAGCATTCATCTCAGTAATTTAATCTAGAGCAAACATCAAATGCTATTTTATGAACAGCTACAAATGTGATTCACAAAATTTTTAACTGCACACCTTGTCATACATCTGGTATTGAAACAAGTCAAGCTTCTGAGCCGTCAACAATGAAGCCCCAAGATCTGTAATCTGTATTCACTGTCCAGCTACTGTTGCACTAATTTCAGCTCATTGACAATCTGTAATCTTGTATACACCAACTATACTGGCATCATTTTTTACCCAAAAATGTTGCAGCCCTAGAGTAGCAGATTTGAAGCACTTCCATCTGCTCAAGTACAGGCCTTCAGAAAAATTCTGGACTGAAGCTGCAAAAAGCATTGAGGGTGTAATTTCATAATGAATCTACTGGATACTACTTTAAGTCATCTCCAACAATTTTATAGATCCAGTGGAATTGGCAGCAACCACCACATCTGATTTTTGTCTCCAACAAACACTTGAAACAAATTGTCCACCGTCATCATCAGTCTCTTTACCAGAAATAGGATCGATGGAGCCGAACTTGTGGGAAGTGATTGGCATAGGCAGGGATCTATAGTAAGCAAACACCTATAAAGGAAAAAAGGCAATGATTAGGTCAATATCAAGTAAAAATGTTGATAATGAAAGATAGCTCTTGAATTTCAGACTTCCTTTGCCAGCAAAAAGATTCAGAAGATGTTAGATATAATCATGACGGTGTAATTTTCATACCCATAACTATTTACAGAAAAGCAAACAAAATTTGGATGATTAAAAGAACCAGATGGGTCATAAAATTATTAACTGAGGAACAGTATGCCCACCTCATTTGTCTCTGAACCACATGCAATGTATCCATCATCAGCAACAGATAAACCCACAAAGTTCTGAGGTAGCAAAGCCAGAAAGTTAAAGCAATAATGAGAATATGGATAATTACAATAGTGAAGGACAATAATAAAAAAATATTACTCCCTCCATCCCATATTAAATGTCCTAATTTCCTTTTTAGGATGTTCCAAAATAAATGTCCTATTTCTATATTAGTAACTATTTTTATCCTCTTCTTCCTCTTATACTCTCATAATCTTTTTACACTTTTATTGGAAACTAAATAAATGTGAAAATATTTACATTGGAAACTATAAAGTCTCTTTCTATTTAATGTACTCATTGGGAATGTGAGAGTTACAAAAAAATGTATCTAGAAAATTAAATGACATGGGAAAGAGTAATTATTGGGGTCATAGAAAAGTTAAGAAATAATTCAATTAATAAGTAATGAAAAGGGTAATTTAGGCAAAAGAAAAATTTACTAATCAGCGTACCGAAACTAATTAGGACGTTTATTTCGGGATAGATGGAGTATTTAATTCCAAAACAGAGGCTTCCAGCATTGAGAAACCAACCTTCTCATTAGTATGCCCTCGAAGAGTTGAGATGCAAGCATTGGTTGATAAACCACTGGTACTGGTTTTATTGAAGTCCCAAATTTTTAGTGTGTTGTCGGTGGACGCAGAAATAAGGGTTTCAGAATCCAAAAATTTCACATAGCTAACAGCCTTGTCATGACCAGCCAATATACACCAGGGTGTTGAAACATTGCGAAGATCGTAACAGTAAGTCATGTAATCCGCAGAACCAAATGCAATCAAATGACTGGACTTCGCTGAGAACTGAACACAGCAGACATTTGCAATGTTCCTGATTGTGCATAAACTGTTCTTCTGCATCAAAAAGGAACAAATTGAATGGGATTGATACTAATACATGTAGAGCTTTTGTGAATATCAGTACATAGATTTATCCTAAGAGGATCACAAACATGAGGAAAGGGATGGGTGGTGAAATAGTTGTTATCTAAGTATTATCTAATGCAGGGAATAAAAGGTGTTATTAACAAGGCTTAATAGCATTATTTTACCCTAAAATGAGTCACATTTGTGAAATTGAACCCCAAAATAAAATTATTCAAACATTGAACCCTGAAGTAAAATAATTTTTCAAAATCATACATTTAGGCCAAATCAATTTCAGTTTTCACCCGAGTTCATGCTTATCAGTTAAGGGTATTTCACTATTACAATCTTCATCTCTTTTTCAATTTCTAAAATCATAGCCACCACTGTAACTGGATGTGGAAACAGTGACAGCTGTGGTTAGCAACATGTTTGTTGCGTCGTCACGGAGCTATACCGAGACGCGACAGTAGTTGACCGGCAGGGCGCCTAGACGATAGGGCGCCCGCCATGGCGTCCGTATGACAACAAGTTATTAACAATGTGCAATTTTAACATTATTTATTTTACTTCAAAAATATATTGAACAATAAAATTTTAAATATATCAAAACCCAAAACATAATAACTAACATTATGGAATACATGTAAAAACACAATTCTATGAATACTTCACAATCAAAATTCAAAAGTAAAACACTTGACATTAAAAATTAGTAGAACAAGTAAACAAACACCATGTAGAAAATAAAAAATCAACCAAGTCATCACTCATTACAAGTCTAATACATGATAAAATTACACCAAATAACAAGTCCATAGGTTATGATGATTTAACTTGGGCCAACAACCAAGGCATGTGAGCCTTGGCAGCTCGGCGTCCAAGGCGTTGTCTTTCCCTTCTTCAAATTGAGGAGGCAGGGTGTTGCTTAGGCACCATGGCGACCCATATAACAACTAAGAAATGGACTATGAATTTTCCCACGAGGGTTCCAACTATACTTTGACTATGTTTTTATATATTTTTTTATTTATTTCTTAATTTTGGGTAGTGGTTCTTAATGGTAGCAGCAGTTAACATGGTGGAGATTAGACTTGATGGTAATAGCTGAAGTTAGTGATGGAAGGCAGTGATTTACCAAATGGTTTGACTGTATGAAGGAATGATGTAAGGTTATATGAGCTTCACCCAGCAATAGTTCCATTCTGGCTTAAGGTCAATTCTCGGGATAACATGATCTCTCCTAGGTGAGGAGAGAGGAAGATGGGAGGAGAAAGTGTATATTCATGCCATTCCTGCCACCCACCGTTGCCATCTCCGACACCAGCAGTGGTGACCATAGTCCTAGAAAATGATAAAGAAAATATGAAGATTTGAAATACTGAACATCAACGGCGAGATGCGGCGTTAGTTGACTGTCAGGATGCCTAAGCGATAAAGGCACCCGCCATGACGTCTATATGGCGACAAGTTGTTAACAATGTATAATTTATACATTAGTTGTTTACTTTAAAAGCATAATCGACAATAAAATTTTATATACATTAAAACTTAAAACATAATAACTAACACTATGGAATACAATTAAAAACACAATTATATGAATCCTTCACAATTAAAATTCAAAAATAAAACACTTGGCATTGAAAACTAGTAGAACAAGTTAACAAACACTATGTAGAGAATAAAGGATCAACCAAGTCAACAATCATCACACATTACAAGTCTAATAAATAATAAAAATTACACCATATAACTAGTCCATGGGTTATGATGAGTCATGGCTACAAAATAACTTAATCACTTAACTTAAGCTAGCTACCAAGGGGTAAGCCTTGGCGGCTCGGCTTAATCATAAGATGTGGAGTTGATTCAAATCTGGTTCCTTTGAAATTTGATTAAAAGGATAAATTAAAAGATAGATGGAATAGTAATTTGATTTCTTATTATTTCCTCACAGTGATCAATTAACAACAGACTCAAGAAAAAACAGATAACGACACCCAATTCTAAATAAAGTTTAATGGTGTATGATATTCTTAAATAACGAAATTTTAAGATGAAAAAGACAGAGCGTGCCTCATTGATATTCCACAGTTTCACAGAACAATCATCACTTCCACTGGCTAATTTTGTAGGATCCACTCGAGAAAAGTCAACAGACCAAGCTCTTCTACTGTGCTCAACGTATTGGGATATCTCCTGACCAGTTCCCGCATCCCATAACTGAAATCAACCATGAAGTTATGGCATGAGAAATGCATGGAAAAGCAGCAACGTAATATAGATAATTTGGAGCATTAGGCAAATTAATAATTTGTGGAAGGCAAAAGAAAAAGAGAAGGATTATTTTTTTTACAGGAAAGAGTGAGCCAGTGAAAAGTTTAAAATGTTCTTTAAACATGGGAATATTGTATTACTTTATTCTTTTTATAAGACGAGAAGATTTTATTAGTAAAGAAGGGAGACATATGAAATGCCGCCAGCAAGGAGTGGAGTACTTTGACAAAATAAAATATGACAAAATACAACAAAAAACTTAAATAAGAAAAAAACACATCAATGAAATAAGGCGTTTCAGTTACGCTGATGATATAAACTTTATATTAGATAGCAGCTCAGATGATTACATTTCACCGACAGATAAAGGCATAATATCAGAGAGCAATTTATAAACATGATTATTTTGGAAATAAAACCATCTGGAACAATACATCTGAACTGTGAGACCTCAAAGGCTCCATCCCACTATGTACATTAGAATCAAATGTAACTGGTCTTGCATTAGATAGGTAATATATTCCTGCTAATGTGAATAACCACTCAGAATACACTGCATCAAATACAAAGGGACGATGAAGTTGGCAACTCAGTGTTGGTCCACATATGATATGGAAAAAGTTTGGGTTTTGACTTTAAAAATATGTAAAGGACAAAGAATACAAACCTTCACCACGCCATCATAGTCAGTCGAAGCCAGATAATTCCTGATATAGCTATTCCAACAAGTGCAGCTGAGTTTGGATTTGTTTGACAACTCAATCACTGGATAATGGATATCAACAGAATCATTAAAAAGTGCATGAAAGTCATATATCTTTATTTTCTTTGACACCCCGGCTGCAGAGAAGTAGTCCTCATCTCGGTCAAAACTCAAGGAGCATATAACATTTGCAGAATTATTAAAATCCCCATTCCTTAATATCCCACGTACTTTGAACTTGCTGTAGCGAGCATACTTGCACAAACCATTAAAGAATGCCCCTAGGCGATCAGTGGGTTTGTTTATCTCACCATCCTTGTATGTCCGATTCCAATTTTCTCGGTTTTCTAGCAATTCCTTACCATCGCGAGCTACCAGCCCACTATCAGAACGCTGAACATTGGATCTCTCCGAAAAGTAAGCACTTTCAAGCTTATCGATATTCCTCATCAACCTTGATTCATTACAGAATGGTGCAGAAATACTATAATTCACCTCTAAACCTGAATTATTTATATGCGATGAAATGTTTTCTCTTGCATTAACAGACTCATTGGGCAAGCAAGAAAGAAACAATGACTTCGTCGTCTGTCTTCTCTCAACTTCTTCAATATCTGCTTCTAAAAACTTAATTTCTTCCACTAACTTGGAGGAGCTCTTGTGCTTTTGCTCTTTCAAAGACTCGAGAAAATGCAATAACAAATCAGATTCAGCATCCTCATGGTTAATAGATGATGATAACTCGTTCCCAAATAAGTCTTGAATTCCATTGATAACATCAGATTGTAGGATTTCTCTGTTGTACACCAACAATTAAAATTTACAAATGTTAGACAATTAATCGCTAGGTTTAGAGACACCCCCAATGTCAAATGGTTGAAAAAGTGGTTATTGCTACCGGCCATATAACTCGTTTTAGCTCTGGATAAAACTAATGTGAACTTCATAACATATTTATGCAAAAGTAACATGACATCATTATCATTGGATATAACTCAACACAAGCAAGAAGGACTTCGACAAGTTCTAGAATTAGGGCAAGGCTGGTAAAAGTAGAGGTGGGCTTGTACAAACAGATCTAGTTGAGAACATGATTCTTCTATCGAACATCAGAATGACAGTATACAATGGGGGGTTGCTAGGGAGCCTTGGGATGTAATGATTGCCTCGTTCTGTGTTCTGGTTAATATAGGCTTTCTACTTGAGAACTTGATTCTTCTAGCCAATATCAGAATGCTAATTTATAAGTCATTAGTACTTATATTTCACCTCTTGTCACTAATCGTCAAACATCTCATTGCCCCTTTGTAGGGTTGCTAGGGAGCCTTATGATGTAATGACTGCCTCATTCAAGGTGTCCAGGTTGATACATGCTTTCTGAAAGCCCCGCTAGAAAGTCAAGAGACTAATAGTTGACGGTTCGGATCAAAAGATATAGGAAGTCATTTTAAGGGCTTGAGCTTCTTGTCCATAAGACAAAGTAATTAGTGTTCAGTTTTACTACTCTGTGAATGATTAAGGGGATCTAATTTTGGAGAGATACCTAACACCGCTTTCATTAAGTCTTTTGTTTTGTTTTCTTGAATTTAGTTGCTTTCCTTTACAAATTATTTGGATGAATCTTAAAATAGGTCTTTTGTACGTGGGATGTGCACCCTTATCGGCAGATAATGTCATAATTATAGAAGGGAAACTAGATAAGATAAAGTGGGATTTGGGATGCCCAATGCCTTTGGTTATTCAACAGGTTCAGCTGCATTTTTTTTCTTTTTTTTTTTGATAAGTCAGGTTCATCTGAGTTATTCGTTATTCATTTTTTGGGAGGGGGGTACATTTAGGAACTTTGGGGAAGCGGCTTAAACCTCAACATCTAATAGTACTGAGGCTGGCTTTGCAACTATCAAGCATTCCCCCCATGGTCATTGAAGTTGACCACAAAGAAGCGGCATTCTACTCATGATGTATTGTATGAAACCATTTTATCTGCTTCCAGGTACAACTTCTAACATTCTAAACCACAAAAAGATACACTTAGAGCCATGTTTTGCAATACACTGACTTACATTAATAGAACTTTACAACAGTACAAAAGGAAGTAGCACAACTTGTAACTGTCCTCAAAATATTTTCTACATACTGGTTCAGTAGTACCTGGTTGTTGGGCGTGATGAAGGTTCAGGATGAAGCAGCCAAAGACAAAATCCAGCTTCCTTGGAACTCTCTGACAAGAAATTCGGAGGAAGAATCCTATAACGCAGATCCAGCATTGCGACAGCACGAGCTCTTTCAGAGTCAAAGGAGCAAAGTAACTGACAAGGAAAAAGGTACACGTAAGATGAAAAAGTAATGCCGTTTCTCAGCCGCTTCAAGAGCAAGAACTATAATTACAATACACTGGGGAAAAGAGCAATGCATTAACTACTAGGAAGGATAGCATGACAATGACTCTTCTTAGATAACATAAACAGCCATATCAAACTTAATCTCATCTGAAAAACTAATCAACTGCCTAAAGACCCTTCCTTTTAGGAGTTTTTAAGCAACAATTTCATATCTTGTACTAACAATAATTTAACATTCTTATCCTGCTACTTCTACAAGTCAAAAGTAAATGGTCATCATTTCCTGCATCATTAAAAATCAGATTAAAAGTTAAAAAGTTTTTAAAAAATTGAGGAAGTGATCAATCATTCTAATATTTCCCGCCTAGGGGATAGGCATTTATGATTTGGTTAGGCACCTTGTGGGCGTCCAATAAGAGCAGATGTGGCGTAGCTTCTTGAAAATGCTCAAGTTGTGACACTAACTCAACCAAAGTTAAATATATCTTTTAAGAAAATTATCCTACTGTAGCACGTTTTGGATAATGTATCACGTACCAACTAAGTGACACGAAAAAACCTTCCCCTACTGTACTCCGTAACATGAAAGTGACGTTTTCCATTCTCATATTCGTTCTACGCCCTACATCTGCATCGAACCATGTAAGATGCAAGCAAAATATTGATGAAGTCCCTACGAGGATTGATTAAAAGCTTGTTCAAAGGGGAATTCAAATTTTCCTAAAACGACAACTTCAAGAAATATCCAAAGCTGTTCAAAAGCTTCCTCAAGTCCTCTCTGTATTAACTTTTTTAGAAATTTTTTATAACAAAAATCAGCATTATAAATGGCAAGCATAGATGAATCAACCTTGATATCGGTAACAAGAAAACAAACTGAATTTGTCTATAAGATCAGTTAAAATAGATACAAGAAAGAACATAGAGATTGTAGCCTTGTGGTATACAATAACAAACAGTTCATTTATGTCTAGCATAAGGTCTACCAAGCAAAAACCATACGATATTGTAAAAAAGTTCTTGTCACGAATAACCATTCACTCACCTCGAACAGAAGAATCCCAAGACAGTAGATATTTGATGACAATGTGCAGTGGTTATCCCCGAGCTCCTCGGGACTGGCATACCACTTCACTTCCGATGAATCACTTGCAAAAGTTAACAGTAATTTGGATGAATCAGACACATGAAGGCCTCTGGAATTGCTCTGGGTCCTATTTTCTGTAGCAGGCTTACACCCATCATTGAATTCATTCCCAGAATATTGCGGACCAGCAATATTGACATTGCACTCATTTGCAGATTTGACACCAGATCCATTTGGAAACTGAGGCCACCGTCTGACTAAGTTTGTGTTCTCTCCAGGTTTTATTTTTTTGCCCATTGACTAACAATGGGAAGACTACCCTGTTCTAGTGGCCTCTTCTCATTTCGATTATTATCTGGGTGGTGAACATCTTGATCCCTTGAGTTCTCTATATTCTCGATCTGGACAGATGACCCAAGGTACACAATCTCATTTGATAGCAGTAACTTAAAGTAGGATGGCCGTAAGTCTACCAAAGCAACTCCTCGAGAATGAGAGTTATTTACCATATCCACGATTTGCCTAAATATATACAAGCTTTTAATTTTATTTACCTTATTCTTCCCGGATTTCAGCCATTCTCTCAGGCTGACCCCATCATGAAAAGCATCAGGACAAAAATCAGATAATGGTTTTGGAATTACATGGGAATCAGGTGCAACAACTTTTCTATTTGAAATCAGTAGTGCACCTGAATCTACCTTGACACCAGCAGCCTTTGGATAAGTCTGGTCTCTAAGTTCAACTCCCAGTCCTTCACGGACTGGCCCTCTACATATGACTCCTTTACCCTTCAACGTATTTTTAACAAAATATTCAGAAAAGCCAGATTTAGAGAGAATTTTTGTCCTAATGCCACTAGGGGAGAATAATGAATTGCTCAAAACAGGTTTACTTGTATTACTCAGCAAATTTTCTGCAACTTCATTGTGATTGTTGTTTGGAGATTTTTGATCCAAGGTTTCTGGATTATTTTTATATCCTACATCAGCCCAAACATTAGACATTTCCCCACTGCTGACTCTGTAACCTGCATCTCCATGAGAACCCCCATTTCCAGATCCGCCTGCTATTTGATACAAATGTTGCCACTTGCTCTGTCTATTCTGCATTTTATCTATATTACTTGAGGTACCCACTACAGCTAAGTTTTCACTACTATAATTTCTCAATGTTAACTCTTCAACCATGACCCCAGCATCATCCATACAGCGAGGGCTAGCACATGTATTTTCAGATGCACCAATTCTATCCAGGTTAATAGCATCTAAAGTATCTGTGAAGAAGTCAGGTGAGTTTTTGTGATCGTCACATTCGCTGGGTATTACCATTTCATTCAATTCCAGTATATCGGAGCTGTTGGGCTGTAATGAGTACTCACTCTCTTTGCTCTGGAGGTGTGTGCCATTGATGACTGCTGTTGCAGTATCTTCATCACCCATTCCTACATCCATACTGTCCATTCTAAGAACACTTCACTCGTTCATATTGAATTTTCAGCAAATTAAGAGCATACTCAGTCTGAAAATACAATAATTACAAGACAAGTATTACTCCACAAAACAAATGTTACAGCAAAGATTATCAATTTATACAACAACTATAAAGCTGAACTACATACATTAAGTCATTGCCTTTTAATTTCGAAAGAACATCTAGCAGCATCAAATAGAGTAACTTGCAATAAGAAGTTATCCTTGAAATAAAGAATGATGAAGAAAACAGAAACCCATACACATTGTACACACACACAAGTACACAAAAAAAAGGTGTTCAACAATGATCGTTTGATATAACTTAAATTTCACTTTTAAATCATCTTTTGAAATTGTATCCATGTGAGAACCCGAGCCCCAATAACAAAACAGGCCTAAAATCTGAGGGCTTGAATCATATATAAAAAGAATAGAATCAGGTCCAATTATGTATGATCCCCATAGATATAGATATAGGGAGGGAGAGAGTAAAACCTCCCACAAATAAATTTACCAAAATCTAAATGAGGTGTACTATCCTATCTTCAGTGCAGTTTTCAGTTGGGAAGTTGTTATCTTTTTCAATCGTTCCACCCAACCAAACAAAGTAAAATATTAGCTCAATTCAACTCGGTGTTAACACAGATACGGTAAATTCCTCTCAATATAAATGCAAAATAGGCTCTCCATGGTCAATTCGTTTTAAGTATGATGAATAATTGTCAGACAATTTAGAAAACACGGATTCAAACTTGCAAGTTCTTCTCTTTTCCGATCATTTCTTATAAACCAAACAAACGCAGTAAATTATCAGTTCAGCTCAACTCAGTATTAAATCAAGATACCAATTATATAACAGAAATATATATATGATATTATTGAAAGATTATCATACCTACTTGGGCCCAAATTGGAAAAAAATAAAATAAAGCAGAGGTGTACTGAAGAACATCCCTGAGCAAGTGCGAGATTTGGTAAGCCCTAGAGATACAGACATTAACCAAAATAAAAAAATGCAAGTGTGATATATATAGATAGAATAATTTATCGTACTTGCCTCAATTGGCAAAGAAAAGGAAATATCTGTTCCCCAATTCAATTTGAACCTCCCAATTCAATTTGAATAGTGTAGGAGAGTAGTATTAATTATTGGGTTTGGCTCACCTCCGAACCTCCATTTGGGTTCAGGATGCGGCTCAGATGACGCCACGTCAATCAGCGGAAAGTATATAATAGTAATAAATAGGAAATGACTGGACTGGGGCGGACGACGTAGGGGAAGGGGAAAGTGATTGTAATTTTCATTCTATCTATTTAATTTTATTTTCATTCTATCTTGTTCTTTGAGTTTTAAAAATAAAAGTGTATATATATTTCTTTCATTATACTCCTGATATAAGTCCAGAAATCATTTTGTCTAATGGAGCATTTGGAATTTGTTAGCTAGATTTATTTGTGAGAATACATGCATGCCCAATAAAATTATGGAGTATTACAAAGGGTACGTAATGCTGATTTGTTATGCATTACTGAATAATTAATTCACTGATATATTTATTATACGAGTACATGCATGTCTTTTGATTTCTGCTCCATCTTTTACCCCTTATTATATACCACTCATATTTCAGTAGTACGTAGTATCTCTTAAATACATACATACATATATATATATAGGGGTTTAAATCCACGTGATGATCCGGGTTATTGTGGAAGCAATCCCAAAAAAGGGTTGCCCATGAAGAACCGATTCACGTGTAATAGAACCCATATATATATATATATACCTCCTCTTTTCATAATTTTTGTACATCTTAGCAAACAATCCCTAAATATTTAGTATATATCAATGTTTATACTTTTATGCTAGCAGCTGAATCTTGTATACCTAGCTAGCTATATAAAGTCCTCGAATGAGTCAACAGATATTGTATTTCTTCTGCAATTCGGATGGAGAAGGTCCTGCCTCGACTCTTGTGGCTTAAGCAAGGTGTAGTAGAGATGACGAAGCATAGATGGAGGGAGTCAATGAAGCCATTTAGGATACATGTGGATCCTGAAAAAGAAGAAGATCTGATCTGAAATTGATACAAATAGGTAAATATTTCTCTCGAAACAATCTGACTTACAAAATTAATTATTGTAGGTTGTCCAATGCA
This sequence comes from Panax ginseng, assembly GCA_020205605.1. NCBI lineage: Eukaryota > Viridiplantae > Streptophyta > Magnoliopsida > Apiales > Araliaceae > Panax > Panax ginseng. The sequence goes on along the minus strand of CM035139.1, from coordinate 1,534,834 downwards.
ATATGTCAATGTTACTCGGAATTGAACATGGACATAAGTAACACACATAAATTTTATGATTCTTCCATGGTTGGGGGATTTATTTGAACTGAACTTGGCTTCTGACATGTTTTCTGTTACACCTTAAGCAATTGATTTACATATTGAGTTTGGCAGTTTCATGTTAATTAATATTGCAGAAAATGATGACAAAGTAGAGAAAATTTTGAAGTTTATCGAGGGTATAAGACACATAAGCGAACTTAGAGAAGAAGTCAGGACTTACTCAACTCATTGATGATTTTCACTCTATGCTACCTCTTTATGATAACCTCAAGGGCGAGTTGTACGTAGGCACTCAGTAAAGATGCCGGTTCTTCTACCAGAACCTTATTATTCACCGGATGAATCAAGTGCTATGAAAAGGGGTGTTCAGAATGGCATTAACAAAAACTTGACAGTACTCTAGATTCAGATTCAAAGAACGCATACCGGTAGGATAAACAGACCTCAAACAGTGAAGCAGTACGTAGTAAGGGAAGCCCAAAGAGCAAGAGAAGATCATCAAACAACATCTAAAAAGAAAGAAGATGAACTTTCTGACCTGCTTGGAGAAAAATCTCACAAGGCCTTACTCGGCTTGAAAATTTGAAAGGAACATTGGAAGATGAGGGTTTAGAGGTGAAGGTAAAGGACTTGGAACACGTGGGGAAATCCCATAAAAGAGCACATAGATGACAAGTATGAAGAATGAGGCTAATCAATCAAGGGTAGAAAAGGAGAAGTTGAATGTAAGAATTGGAGAAAAGATTAGCGGAAAGGGAAGATGAGCTTTCAACTCTGCAAAAGATGATTGAGATTGGCAGGAATGAAATGTCTAATGAGATTATATAACTAACATCACAGGTTAACAGTCTGCAGCAAGATTTATTTGGAATCTTTACAGACTGAGAAAAAACTGAATCGTGTATGCAGATTGAGAGAGCAAAGCAAGATTTTGTTGGAGAAACAGAACTCGAAATTGACAACAACAACAAAAAAAGGTTGAAGATCAGCAGAGAAGCATGATAGAAAGGGAGGTCATCATGAACAAGTTAAATGAAGAACATAAACAATGTGTAGCTAAGTTTTTGAATTTCAAATTGAATATCCAACTTGCAGAAAGAAAGTCTGAAGAAGTGGAAAAGTTTTCCGTAAGCACTTTGAAGATCAACTTCGCATACAGAACGGAAATCGGTGCATTGCTCATCACAAACAGTTCTTAACATTACCAGTGAAGGGTCATCCATACGGTAAAGTACTAGTTCACATACAAAATTTAAAAGATTAAAAGGAAAACAAAAGTTGCACTCTTAGGGGAAGTAGAACACCAAAAATGAGATATAAATTTGTTAAACAAATAATATTTGGGCAAACAACAAATTATATTTCCAGAGACCTAGTAGTACGAAGCAATCTTGTTCAGTACTTGTCAAAAAAAGCTTATTGGTAATAAAAGTAAGCCGGAAAAAGGGCATACATGGGGCAGACAAATTGACCTGGGTAAGAAAAGAGCTTATAATAATCTTGAAAAATAATTCCCCGTAGTTTATGTTTTACTTTCCTTTCCTTGTGCTTGAAAAGTTCCAAGGAGAGTTCATCCGTTGGTTTCAATCCGATATCCTCGTCTCAACTCCAAGAACATCGTATGTCACAAATGCAATAGCTATAGATGGGACCACCTAGGAAGGAAGGAAGAAAGAAAGAACTGTTTTCCTAAATGCATCAATCATTTACCACCTCGTATGTCACAAATGCCTTCACATCAATCATTTACCACCTCGTATGTCACAAATGCCTTCATGGCGAACTGTTTTCCTAAATGCATCAATCATGCCAGTATATTCAAGTGGTGCTTTGGTCATCCCATCACCGGTAACAACTGCAGAAGCTATTAATTTACTTTTATTATAAGTCAATGAAATGATCAACACACACACACACACACACACACACACACACACACACACACACACACACATATATATATATATATTTGCATCAACTTCTTTTAAGCTTAGGTGATTTCTACATCTTTAGCTCACTCCACAAATCAATTTTCCTGGCTATAGTCAGAAGAAGCATGCACCTCACATAGCTTAGCTTACAAGTTTACCACCAATGCAGTCTCTCCACTCTGCAAAACATCTGGAGGTCGCAACAAACTAGGGAAATCCTTGCGGAGTGCCGGTAAGATTTTTGCAAGACAAGTAAGGCCAAGTTGTAGAATGGCGGGCCAAAGATGCTATACATTGTTAGGTAGGTGTGCACATACATTTCCAAAGTTATCCATTAATTACCAAAAGAAGATTTGAATGCATGATTCAATATAATAAAGTTAGTAATAAACTTATGAGTTAAAAAAACGAAAGAAAAACATAAACTTGTCATTTATCAAAAAGTTTATTTTTTTTAAAAAAAAAATACAAAATTTTAATGATATCAAAAAGATTGAAAAACGTATACCATGTGCTTCAAAATAATAATGAACGTGACAAATATAGACATTTTTACGCCTGCTTAAACTTAAAATAACAGCAGACTGCTGTTCAAAATATTAAAAAAAATTGGGGTTTTAAATAGTCCAGCTATTTCTGTACAGAGACTGTATTTATGCAATGTGTAGTGGAGAATTTTCTTTGCCTCTGAAGATTTGTCATCAGTATCGACAAAAGCTCGTGTTACCTATCAGCAAAAAAAAGAAAAAAGAAAAGAAAAAAAGGGTATTCCATCAATATCATTACAAATAACATCTCAATATCTGAAAAGGTTAATATATCTTAATAAATTAGATCATCTCAATAAAATAACATCTGAATCTAAAAAACTGTTTAATTACTAAAAATATAAAACATCTTGACACTATTTTACCATTTTAACCATATGAGTTATTTAAAAAATTTATATGAATGAGCTTGAAATTGAAATAGTACAATATTTATTGAGGATATTTTTGTTCATAAATTTTAAATAAACCATTAAAAAGCAGCTCTTAATAATTAAAATTAGAGTTTATGTCTTAACGATTAAGAGGCATTAAAAGACAAAAAAAAATAAATTATCAAACAACATTTATCTTTGACCTAATCAGAAACAAATAATTAAAAATCATTCGGACACAAATAAACACCGCCCAAATCGGGTTACAAAAACTAACAAAACCATGCATGTGTTTGGATAATGTGACCCACGTGACTAGTTAAGGTATTTTGTTTCGATTCAAGATGATCCTGTAAAAACACTAATAAGTAATTTCTCAAAATAAAAAAAAAAACTTTTTTTTTGTAGACTACCAAGAATAATATTATAAATTTCATCAGTTTCTTCAACCACTTTCAATACTCAAATGTTATATTAAAAAAATTATTTCTAATAACCTCTTCAGCCTTAGTCTTTAAATTTGTAACATCATTCTTTCTCTTCAGAATGGGTAAGTTGACCTTACCTTTTCAAAATATTTATTTTATTTTGAGAGAATCAAAATCATATGAAAAAGACTAAAATTATTTATTTTGCTGGATAAATTTGATGTACAACTCATTTTAAAATTTAATATCATTTTTTTTATTGTTTTAATTCAAATACTAAAATTAATTGAATTGAAAAAAATCAATAAAATAACAAATAATGCTTATCACGCTGGGTGAACAAACTTCAATTTAAATTTATTTTTTTTGCTTGGAGATGCTGTTATAGGTTATCCTATCGACAACCATATAAATATTTACAGTAGGAATTATATGTCACAGCCAACACTGTTTTGTCGGTTAGTCTATTAGAATCTAAATTATTGGGTTTCTTTCGATCTTCCGTTCAATCTGTTGTAGAGATTTGTAACTTTTAGATGCATTTATGAATTACTGATAGCTAAATCAAGCAATTTAGTATTAAAGACTCCATTTTCATGGTATTTTTTTTTTCTAGACACAGAGAGCAGATAGATGGTGAAAGAAATGAAGCTGAATTGGAAAGCGTGGTGGTGGTCTCTTCTTAAGAACAATCACTGGGTTGTTAAATTAGCAGTCGCATTTCTCTTGGTGGGTCTTGCTTTTAGACTTCTTTCCTCTCGATCCACTGAGTTTCCCAATGTTGCAGAAACCCCTTTTCTTCATGAACCTCATCACCCAAAACCTCAAGCTTCTTCAAATTTATCTGAATCTAGAGATCAGATTCCTCATAAAGGTACTCAAGAATCAATTTTGAATTTCTGGGTACTATAATTGGCAGCTATAGCTGCAAATTTTGGTTGATCTACTGATGTTTCCTTAACTGGGTGGCTCTCTTTAAATTTTTTGTTTATACAAGAAAATGCAAATGTTAAGGCTGTCTTTGATTTGATCTTTGTTATGTACTGAGTTGTTTTTGGTTAAGCTGAAGATAGTGCAGGAAAATGTGATCTTTCTATTGGGAATTGGATCGCAAATCCGGCAGGTCCTCTTTACACTAATGAGAGCTGCCAATTTATTGAAACTCATCAGAATTGTATGAAGAATGGGAGGCCTGATAAAGGGTATCTTTATTGGAGGTGGAATCCACGAGACTGTGAGTTGCCCCAATTCAATGCCAAGAGATTTCTTGAGATGATGAGGAATAAAGCATGGGCACTGATTGGCGATTCAATATCTCGAAATCATGTTCAATCATTGCTTTGTATTCTCTCGAAGGTACAAACTAAATTCTATTGTCTTTTAAATATATATAGTATAATCTTATTTATACCCTTTTCACTGATTAATACTAGTTTTATTAGTATTTTGCAGTTTATACCTTTCTTCTTAGTTGCCTCCTCTACAATGCTAGTATCACTAAGTATAATTGCAGATAAATTGTCTGATTGATGACAAGGCAATTTGATTATAGTGTAATCTAATGGGCATGGGATGTGCTACATATCACCTTTATATACAAGCCTTTGGCTTCAATTATTTTCTTGGTGTTTATTCCCTCCATTAGGCATCATGATGTAATGGTCCAAAATTGTGATAACAGTTTAAATAGTTGCACTGCTTGTAACCATTGGGTCTCTTGCTAGCTTTTCTAGAGACATCACACTCTCAAAAGATATCATGGTTTATCTGAAATCTACCATCCCATGTCCCAAGTATACGAGTTTGAGGTTTAGAAAAGCAAAGTTTGCTGTATTTTCTGATTTGCTTAATATGGTTGCATTTATTTATGCAATTATCATATTTTGTTACTGGATGTTGTCAAGTCTTGAAGTTGTCAGTCATGTGTTGTTTTAGACATTTAGGTTGTCTCTGCTCACCAACCTGTTGTGACGAATGGCACTGGTGTTGTGTCTTTTTTGCAAGATGCAAAAGGAAATTTTGTGTCGTTCTTGCACACAACTATCAATTTCTACCCAGTCTCGGGTTGATAGGAAGTAAAATTTATGGGTTTCCTGAATTTTTCTGGGAGCACCTATATAACCTATTTTGTTTTTATTTATCAATTTTTTTGTAATTTTCTTTACTTGTTGAACATCTTCATATTTCATCTTCATGTGCTTTTTTGTGAGGTGTAGCCAAACTGGTTGTAGGCCGGTCATGAAATCCCAAGAAGCTATAGGATATGCATTAGTTAGGCTCATAATGTCTCGAGTTCAAGAAATCCAGGATTACTTTTGTCTTCTATACGTTATCAGTCTTGTTGGCAGTGATTGTTCACCTAGACTTGCTTTAATTACAAAACTTTTATAAAAACAATTTCCTTATATGGTGTTATAGGTGATAAACATTTGGTCATAATTAATGTCAATTCGACATAGTGCATTTACAAAGAAATTAAGATAAAATGGCAAAAAAGATAAAGATAAAAAGGAAAGGACCCTATTGCCAACTGTGATGGTCATCCAGTTGCTTCATTGTCACTCTATAATGCATAACCAATTATCTCCAGGATAGGAAGTTCATAAAACAGTTTTATTTTTAAATGTATTTGATAGTTGGATTGTGATATACTTAATTTCTGAGCCCTGTTGTTCAATATCTTTTCTGTTCATGCTTAGCATTCCAAAGTCTAAGAACTGATATGATTTAGTTTGATAGAAGTATTTGTGGGTTGTATTATATCCAGTACACTTTCTTTCATAGATCTATGCTTGTGCGGACGGATTTTAAATACCTGTTTCTTTGTTTTGATGTGGATTATAGTTAGCCGTAAGTAGCGGTACATTTCTTGTAGTTTAGAAAAAAGCAGGCCGATAACAAATAGTGCATTATGGAAGGAAGATGGGCTTTTAAAATTGGCAAGGCATAGTTCAACTTAAAATAGTTCATCTTATAAAATGTGCCAGGATTTGAACTAGGCAATTTATACTCGTCTAAATTTTCTTTTGGCTGCAGAGATAGTATCAGTATTAGTTTGTGTTACTAAAATTTTCTATACTGGGGTGCAATTTTAGGTTGGCATGTATTTGACGTTATACACTGATCTAAACCAACTGATCACGTTTAACTATTCAGGTGGAACATCCTATTCATGTTTACCATGATGCTGACTACAAAAATCGAAGATGGCTCTTCTCCTCTTACAACTTTACTATCTCAGTTATGTGGTCTCCTTTCCTTGCAAAAGCTAACATTTTTGAAGACTATAACGGTGTTTCATCATCGGAAATCGAGCTGCATCTGGACATACTTGATTCGAATTGGACTAATTTGTATCATAACTTGGACTACATTATATTTTCATCCGGTAAATGGTTTGTCAAAACTGCAATCTACTACGAGAATGACACAATACTGGGCTGCCATTACTGTCCTGGAAGGAACCTCACGGAGCTAGGTTTCGGTTTTGCTTATCGCAAAGTTATCAATAAAGTTTTCAACTTCATCATCAAGTCCAATCACAAAGGTATGGTCTTTTACAGGACATCAACACCAGATCACTTCGAGAACGGGGAATGGTTTAGTGGTGGGAGTTGCCAAAGAACAAAACCAGCTGAGGAAGGTGACTTCCAATACAATGAGTTGAACAGAATTCTTCATGAAGTTGAATTAGAGGAATTTGAGAAGGCAGCAACTAGAGCTTCTGAAGCTGGGGTAAAGTTTAAACTTCTTGATGTAACCCCTCTTTCGTTATTGAGGCCCGATGGACACCCAGGTCCATACAGACACTTCCAACCATTTGCAAGGGAAAACAAAGAGAAAATTATAAGAGACTGCTTGCATTGGTGTTTACCTGGGCCGATAGATTCTTGGAATGATTTGTTAATGGAAATGGTGGTTAATGGTTGAGTTGTTCATGAAATCAGAGTCACAGAATTTGGTGGATGAATAACGGATATCCTCCTTCACCGTGTGAATACTACAGAGTTCAGTTCATAATTTGAGGTTCTTTATTCCCAACCTTGATCACCATTATAAGACTAGTACCAATTTTATTTTTTCATGAGTTGGTTGTAATCTTCTTTCTATCTTGTTGTTTGTTGTAATACATTTGATGTCAAATTTAACTGTTTTTTTATTATTTTTTCTGTTAGTAGTGCTCTATGATAGTTCTGCCGAGTAAAGTACTTGTTTCCTCTTGCCGATACAGGTCTCTGTGTTTTTTTCTTCCTGCCAGATAAACCCATTTTCATAGTTCAGAAAATATTACTGTAGATTGGTACGTGTATCATCTTGTTTTTAGACTCCACATGTACTTGCTGCATTTATTTTGTTAATTTATCTTCTTTTTAATCCAATTTTAATTGACTGGAAGATCGTTGTTATGTTGCAGATGAACTTGCTGATCCAAGTGCATAAGCAGATGTCTGTATCTTTAAAATTTTAGAAAATTTGAGGCTATATTTGAATGACGGACTGTATAATAATGCAACTTGGTGGTTGTTCCGGAAAAAAGCGATCTTATAAATTTAGGACTATATTTGTGACTTGAAATTATTAGTTTAGGATGCCGTTGAAAATAGTATTAGAGGCGGGATTGAATTTTTCAGTTTTAATCTCAACCGTTGAACGATAAAGATGGTGGTCATAACAAATAATACTATGAATTATTAACCATATATATATATAAAACTTTAATCTCAATCGTTGAAGAAGAGGACTAGTGGTGCAAAACATAGTAAAAAAGTTGGGTTAAATGGAATAATATAGATCAGCTTCCCTTCCCCCTTTTATTCCGTTGGTTAGAAAATCCAATCTCTGTTGTTGCTGCTGCTGCCACCAGGTACTTATTACCTTTGCTCTTCTGTACCTCCTCCACCATCTTTCGGATTCTAAGGTTCCAATGGGTTCTCGGGTTTCTTTATTTATCGTAGTCCTTCATAATGGAGTATAATACTCGGTCGTCATTGTTTAATTAGTAGATATTTATATTTCAAAAAATGTTTTGGTCAGAAAAGATTAGATACAAAATAAATTATTTTGATGTGATATATATATATATATATATATATATATATATATATATATATATATAACATGCATGCATGCATGCATTAGCTAGTTATAATTTAATACATCATTTTTATATTCAATTTTCCGTTATCATCTTTTATTACCATAGCATTACTGATACTAGTATTTATCAATGCACACGATGAGTATGACAAAAAAAAAAAAATTATAATTAAAATAGATGAAAAATGCACAAATATGGTCAAATACTCTTCATGAACAAATAATTTATATATACATTATATGAAATATCAGAATTCAAATTTAAAATCCAAAGACAACATGCATGGTCAGTTTAATTTTCTTTCCCAAGTCACGTTTGTGGATTGTATGGTAGAGGTTTTTGGGGGTGGGGGTTGGACTCAAGCATGGGGTACCAACTCAGTCAAGGTTAGTTAGTAAAATTACTCTTTTATCCATCCCCTATCGGTAGAATAGTTAATGTATGTGAAGGTAAATGTATATGTTTTGTAATTTTTTATTTAAGAAATTTGATTTTGGGGATTACACAAGAATGTAACTTTTTCACTTTCTAATAGTTGTAACTTATTACTGTAGAACTTTATCCCATTAGTACTACTTTTCAAGTGCGAGTTAGGATATATAATTATATCGGGTATTTGTAAAATGATAATATTTTGATTATTTTCAGTATTTTATTTGTAAGATGACTGACATTTTTTAAGTAAAATGATAGCATTATTTATTTGTAATGAGAGTAAAATATTGATGTTGGTATATTAATAAATATGGTCTCAAATATTAAAAAAAATGTAAAATAATTATAAAAATATCGTTAAATATATAGTATTTAATTGGGTATACTATACTTTATGTAGATATAAAATTAGGACATACGTATATTTGAATTTTATTTATTTATATTTTAATTTTTAATAATAAATAAAAATTTAAATAAATAAATTTAAATACATTAATATTTAATTTTTATGTTCAGTTAGAACAGCTACCTATTCGGTTGTCTACCGGATATATAATAAGGCCGTTGTTTTGGTTTTATTTTATTAATTTTCATAGTTGAAAGTTTGACTTAAAAACAATAATATATATCTTAGCCACGTGGTCAAATTAGAGTCCATGTATATCCCCGATGAACTGAGTTTAAAATTATTAATCTGAATTTTAGTAATGGTTTGTTTGCTTACTCCACTTGTTCCTCCTAACAACCTCAGTTCCAGTGGGATGACCAAAACAACCCCCTTTCTTTCTTTAACTTAAGTTTGTAGGTATTGGCAGTTAGTTTTAATCAAGGCTAACCTCGTCATTTGAGCCCACAAATATTCCATTTAAGCAGTAGTAGTTAAGCATATCATTCAGCTTGCTTTCTCTCGGCCCACTTATTTACAAATCGAATCTGATGGAGTATTTAATTATTCCCTCCGTCCCAGGATAAAAATTTTGATAAATTTTTTACGTATATTAAAAAAAAAAATAAAATAATAAAATTAATTATAATAATATGTAATTAATTATTTTAAATATAAGTGATAGAGTAACTTTTTAGCTATTTAATTCAAAATATTGTTTCTTCATATTTATTAAATATGGAGAGAATTAGAATAAGAAAAGTATAAGATAGTTAATGTTACGGCATAGTAGAAAAAAATGTATAAAATTTTGGTTATTAAAGGAAAATAGACATTTAATATAGGACTACCTAAAATAGCAATAAGACTTTTATTGTGGGATGGCGGGAGGATAATATTTAATAAATGATCTGGGATTAATTGGCAAAAGGCTACTGCATCCTTGTTTAGCTTAGCATAGCAGCAACGAATACCTCCAAATTAGTTTTCATACATATATATATATATATATATATATATATATATATATATATATATATATATAAATCCAGCTCCTCCTCCTCCTCCTCCTCCCCCCCCCCCCCCTCCTTTATCATAATTTCTCCGTCTAAATATGTACTATTATATACATATATATATATATATATAATATGATATGCATGTGCTCATAATTCATAAATATTAATGGCAGCTGTGAACCCAGAAATCGGTTTAGTGGCTAGGGACAACAGTCGCCAAGGAGACGCCGGTGCTGCTTTCGTCCTAGAATCAAAAGGTACTTCTCTAACAGATCTACTTAAGCCTCCGATCCTTTTTATTAATTGTCGAATGATACTTTTTCAATAATTAAAATTTAAGGAATTTATGTCGATTTTAATTTTAAAAATGTCTTAATCTTATATTGTGGATCAGAGGGAGTACGTATTTGGGATGCAGCTAAGCTAACACTTATTGATTGATCGGTTGATTTATTTATCACTACTATTTTATTGTAATATATTGACGTACGTATGTGCATGAACAGGGGAATGGTGGCACGCGGGGTTCCATTTGACGACGGCAATAGTGGGGCCGACAATATTGACGTTGCCGTTTGCGTTCAGAGGGATGGGTTGGGCGCTGGGGTTCGTCTCTTTGACGATTATGGGAGCTGTTACCTTCTACGCTTACTATCTAATGTCCCTTGTGCTGGACCACTGTGAAAAGGCCGGCCGCCGTCATATCCGCTTCCGCGAACTCGCCGCTGATGTCTTAGGTAATTATTGTGTTTCATGTGTAAACATTAAACATGTCATGTGTTATGTGGAGTATTAATTATGGGAAGAAAACAAAGCAAGCCACGTTTGACTCAGCTGCTTGTTTTTTCGTAGGAAATAGATAATATCATAAAGTTACTAACAATAGCATGCATATATGTTCGCCTTCACCATATATATCTCAATAACAATGTTCTTAACCCCACAATTTCATTTATTTAGAAAAGGGGCATAAGCAGCTGTACTGTTACAATGTTATGACCTGAGCCAAATGCGATCCATCATTTCTTTGACTGGCTTCTTGAATATTTACTTCTTCTGTTTTGAAAAGAAACTTTTTACTTGTGGCAATTACAGAAATTGATGATTTCAATAGCAAGGTCCTATTGTATTGAAAATTGGAACACAAACCTAATAAATATAATACAAGTTTCATTGATATTAATGTGTGTATTTTATTCTACTGTTTGCTTATAGGGTCTGGCTGGATATTTTATTTTGTCATATTCATTCAAACGGCAATCAATACTGGAATATCGATTGGAGTTATTTTGCTTTCAGGAGATTGCCTCCTGGTAGGTATCTAATTAAAGGCTCATGATTCTACTACATGTACATACATACATCTTGATTTCTCATAGGTATATCTTTCACTACATCAGTTCACAACAGCAGACAAGTGTAATTCAATAGTAAAAGATGACCTTAATTTTACCTTTAGGTTATTTGGGATTGAATAGAGCCAACTTCAGGTTTTATGGATAATTTTTGACCTGTGCTTTTAGCTGGCTATTAATAATGAAATGATTCTGCAGACTAGTTGGTCCTTGCATCAATTATCTAGTTATATATTACAATCATGATGACTGCCACTTCTTAAACTAAAATGCTTGTTACTATCAAGATTCAAGGGTGGGAAAAGTTCTAAATATGCATCATTAAAAAGTTTTTTCATCAACACTAAAGATGATAAGTGATTGGATGGGCAAATGACGTGCAAAAAGAAACTTCAGCCATTATTGTCTTTTTATTCCAAGTTAAGCCCCATTATTATCTTTTTATTCCAAGTTAAGCCAGGTAGTTCTGTACTATTTCTTCGATAATTATTAATTAATGCTAGTGGAACAACCCAAGAGAGGACCTTTGTCAACATATTTCATCAAGTTGTTTTTTTGGGTAAACTAATATCGAGTAATGACAGTGAAAAAGGATATATATTTCTTTCAATTTCAGTATAATCAGGTTTTTAAAGTTTAAACTATAACACACAGGTAGTCATATATATATATATATATATATATATATATGTCATAATAAATTTAACTCAAGGTATAAATGTTTCCTTCCTCTGTGGTGTTACTGATCCTGAAGCCCCTCTCTTTTTTCTGTTCAAGATCGTGTACACGGAACTTTCTCCCAGTGGGTCCTTGAAATTATATGACTTCATAGCCATGGTGACAGCAGTCATGATAGTTCTCTCTCAGATGCCATCCTTCCACTCTCTCAGGCACATCAATCTGGGTTCACTTCTTCTCAGCTTGGGTTACACTTTCCTCATCACTGGCGCTTGTATCTATGCAGGTAAAGATTTTGAGACGACGTCAACTGATCATATGTGCCTATTAGTTCTGTGCTTTTCCTGCTCTGAAGAAGTTTAATTAGTAGATGCTGAGTAATGGATAAATATTTTCCATTATTTGTCACAAATCTTTTATCATTCACTTTTTTTATTGGTTTAGCTGCGCCAATATTTGCATTTACTTGCTCAAAATTTGCATGACATCAAAGACTAAAGCTTGCATGGATCCCTAAGTATATCTCGAATCATAAGGTATTTGATATTAAATGGACAGGAATGTGTAATCAATATATTGAATAAATCCATAATGCAGGGTAACTGCATGAAGCTTGTGTTAATTATTTAACAATGAGCCTCCACTACTTGAATAATTTTAGTGTCCAACCTGAATTAATCTAATGAAGGCTTTCAATTTTGATTTTTTCAATTATTTCATAAAGTTATATTCTCTAATCCTTGTTGAAAATTTCAATCTTCAGGTGCCTTAAAAAGTTTACTGCATTTTCTTTTATAAATCCAGAATATTTGTATTCCATGTGGACTCTATTTTAATCAATAATGGACACAATTAGATATGTTAATGAAACACCTTTTCATGGCTAGCAGCCTTCTGAATCTTTCTGACATGATATGCAGGTACTGTAAAAAATGCGCCTCCAAGGGACTACTCCTTAGAAACTTCAGCAGCGTCAAGGATTTTCAGCGCTTTCACTTCCATCTCTATAATAGCCGCAATATTTGGAAATGGGATACTACCTGAGATACAAGTAATTTCATTTCCTTAACAAAACATCTTACCGATTTTAGTTTCAGCAGTGATTTTTAGATTTATTTATAGAAAATTAAACATTTAATTATTCAGCTCAATATATTGGTTAACTCATCATGATCATCAAAATGATCTGTTGAACATATATGAACCTAAATCCTCAATTTCTTGATCTACGTACGACGAAACATATCTAACTTTAAATGGCGCACTTATTCTTACTTTGTATGTTTAATGATATAAATGGTGATGATGTCAATCTACACAGGCAACTCTGGCTCCACCGACCACCGGGAAGATGGTGAAAGGCCTAATAATGTGTTACTTAGTAATTTTTATTACTTTCTACTCCGCTGCAGTTTCTGGGTATTGGGTGTTTGGGAACAAAGCTAGTTCAAACATTCTCAATAGCCTACTGCCGGACGTAGGACCTGCACTGGCTCCCACATGGGTTGTAGTCCTCGCGGTTGTTTTCATTCTTCTTCAACTCTTTGCCATTGGCCTGGTAAGCTTATCCATTAAATCCATATTCATAAATAAAAATGTATGTTCGTGCATGCATCTGGAAATTAAGAAAAAAATACAAAAGTTGTTTAGGTTCTGCTGTCAATTATATGGCAGGTTTACTCACAAGTAGCATATGAGATTATGGAAAAGAAATCAGCTGATGTGAAACAAGGATTGTTCTCCAAAAGAAACCTAATACCCAGAATAATTCTTCGATCACTCTACATGATATTCTGCGGCTTTTTTGCAGCAATGTTACCATTTTTTGGAGACATTAATGCTGTAGTTGGAGCTGTAGGATTCATTCCTCTGGATTTCATCCTCCCAATGCTTCTCTACAACATGACTTATAAGCCCTCACGATCATCCTACATCTATTGGATCAACAACATTATTATGGTAGTGTTTACATGTGTAGGACTGCTGGGCGCATTCTCTTCTATACGAAAGTTGATTCATGATGCTAGCAAGTTCAAACCCTTTTCTACTAATGTAGTTGATTGATTGATGCCACACCCACATATATGTTTTTACAACGGATGGTTGCACTACAATTAATGTACAGGGTTTAGCTAGCTCCCCAAGGACGGGCACAGAGATACAACAAGAACTTGACAAAGGTTCAAATGACTCGAGATGGAAACCTTCATATGTTTGTTTGTTTTGTTTTGTTTTTGTAGAGATTTTTTTTTTCTTTTTATACTTATTATTATGATTTTCTTTTTGTTCCCGTAGCTGTCTAGTATGTAAGGCAAAATTTTCAGGCTGAATGCAGAGGATGGAGAAACACATCTGGTTCCCCCATATCCTTTTTTAATCATTGTGTCATCCCAATTACAGGAGTATAGTATATTTTGTGCTAGTCTACTACTAGTCGATAGTTTAGTTTACGGATTTATTTATTTATAGAACATATGATTAGCCTGTGTATTTTATCTATAATCTTTCTTAATAAGCATTCAACAAGTGCGCACTTGGTCATACCAGACAATTAATCTCTAAATTTAGTGATATTTTTTATTCCCCTCCCATTAAAAATCATGTATATTTAATTTTGTAATGTCTGTCCATAAAATATTTCAAACAATCTAGTTTGTTTGTACTAACATCGTGCTTATGCATTTGCTCCTCACTACACTACTACTACTATTATTATAATATAAGTTAACAATTAAGTTGATTCTATCATTAATTAATATTCCAATGTTAAACAATTTTGGGGGTTCATCATCCATTATTCCAATTCATCTCAGACTGGCACTGGCTATACAATTCAGATCCGTTTCTTGTTTTTAATTTACGTTTCTGCTTTTATTTTAGTTGGTTTGGAAGTCGATGACATTTGCTTCCGAAAATCTTTTTGTTTGTCTTACTTCATGTTGGAATTTGGGCATTTAAATGTGTGTTCGACCCATTTGGGTTATATCAGATAACCCAACTGACCAAGTCAAGAGGACGTTAATTTTATATAAGTTATGTGATGAGAGTTGAAAAATTAATAAAGAAGTGGGTTCAACCACTTCAACAATTAAATATTCACGTCTCTTCATTTTTACGAGACGGTCAATTTTCTTCAATTGCTACGAAATGTAATATAGCATTTTGTTCTCGATTGTAGTTCGAACACGTCCGTTGAGTTTTAGTAATAGTAGGAAATTTTTCACATCAAATGTTCAATCACGCTTCAAGAGATATGCCTTTGATCTTCCAATAATATGTAAATATATAAATTGCACTAACTATTCGATTTTTTGATAGGTATATACGTGGATAAATATTCGTATCACACTTGTGTTTGATTGTATTTTAATATATTTTAATTAACAGTATACCTCTTAATTTAACAACCCACATCTTTGTATTAAGAGACTCTCTAAACTAACTCATATTTGTACATTAACTATTCGGAGAATCTCTTAATACAAAAAATATGAACAGTTAAATTATATTAAGAAGTGTGTTGTTAAAATGTAATCAAACACCATTACCAGTCATAAATTTGTCGTAATAATTGCAGGACTCCGTTGGTAATTATGAATTTTCATTATAAAAATCAATTTTCAAAAAAATGCTTTCAAAACATAATAATTGCACATTATTTTTAAAATTTTGAATGGATTCCTAAAAATTTAAATTGTCCTTTTTAAAAAATAGAAAAGAAAAGGGAGTAGTATTTAGTGGCGGCTGCTAACTTTTAAATCGGATAGACCAAATTAACTGCATGCCTACTTTATCAGATTAATTTCTGTAAACATTAAATGATTTATAAGCTTTATCCATAAATAATTAAATAAATAGGAGTAAAAGAAAAAGACATGGCCAATGATTCATCAGCTCACAAGAATCATATGATCGATCACCAAACGACTGTTTACCAGCAGTGGCGAACACACAGTCATATTAAATGTTTGGTCTCTGAACATTTGGTAATTAATGATGTGAATATATATATATATATATATATATATATATATATATATATATATATAATCGAAATCTTAAGTTAATCCTTTATTTAACTCTCACTTTGAGCTCACCTCCTTTTTATCGATGAATCCGGCGACGGTTCGATCATACAATGTCGTCGCTCATACTTTTAGCTGACGCTATATGTTGTCCGTCACTACTAAAAGTATAGACGACGGTTGTATATGACCAACCGTCAGCCATCCGCTCGCTAAAGGAGGGATGGCTTTAGTGAGTTGGATAAAGGTGAGCTTAAGATCCATCCATATATATATATATATATATATATATATATATATATATATATATATATATATATATATATATATATATATAGAATGATGAGATCCAAATCAGGATCCTGGATCGTCTCTAAAATCCGACCCAAATTTTTATTTATTTTTTTTTTTTTTTTTGAAACAACTAAAAAAAAATTATGGAACTAAAATTTTTCCACAATACAGGTGTTTTGAGTGTGTTTTAATACCTATACCAACCAATGTATGTACAGTCCAGCATCTGCATGCGAAATATTTTGGTCTAGGCATCCAAATTACGCCCAAAACAACATATTATGTAAAAATTCCAATTCCATAAATTTTTATTTTTTTTTAGTTGTTTCAAAAAAAAAAAAAAAAAAAAAAAAAAAGGTCCGTATTTTAATAGAGTCTCAAATCCTGACTGAATCCGGACTATATATATATATATATATATATATATATATATATATATATATATATATATTAGTCTGTACAAATTAAATGTTTAATATACCTAGCTAAATCCACGCACTCAACATGTCAATAATGTACTGTTAATATTAATTAATTGTAAAGTTAATGTAATCTAACACATCAGCTGCTACACAAATCAAATACTCCTCCTCCTCCTCCTCCGCGAAAGTATAATAAGTTACGTGTGACCAGATATTTCTGTCCCTATTTTCTCTGTTTTTTTTGTGTTTCTCTATTTAAATTTTAATATTTAGTTTTTTTTACTTAATATTAATTAATTCTAAAATTAAATAAAAAGTCAGATGTCAAAATTTAAATAAAAAAACACAATAAAACAAAAAAAATGAAGACAAAAATCTGCTCTCAAATTATGTACAATAATATTCTGGAGCTACAAAAACTTTGACAAATTAATTACTCGTAATTAATTAATCCCTATCGGTGATGATATCATTGTATAGACTTTTCTTTGGGTTAGGTTTCCTAGAGATCCAAATCCTCCTTTAGATCAACCAATATTGTTATATGCGTATAACAATTAATCTAAAAGTCTTATTCATATATATGACCTTAATTTTAATAATAAAAAAACCATAATTATGACCTCTTCGATCTTTATTCTATCTTCATTCCCTTGGATATCACAATAAATAAATGTTACTGAAATATGAAAGTTTTATTAAACTAAATACTATAAAATTATGTATAAAATAGTGCTTTCGATGAATAATAATTAACAAGTGCATGTATACTAAATCTTCTCAACTAAATAAACTAATACTACTAAAATACTACTAACACCTAAATAATTGAAGCCAACTGCCCTCAATAAATGTTGGGGTTTACCTTATGCTACAACAAATTAATGGTCCATATCATGAAGACGTGAATATGTAGTTCTTTTTGTCATACCCACCACTACTACTACTATTACTACAGTAGTAGTATTTATTTTCAACTCTTCCATCCCTGATCTGAGAATCCTTCCATGGCAACCGATTGCCATGAAAATTGTACAACAACCTTTTTTTGGATCGTTGATAAATTAAATTGATGGCTGAGATTAGTTTTTGTATTTAATAAGCCGGCACAAGGTGTTGTGCCTAATTATTTATTTGTACCGACTTTTATTTTAATAAGAGAGGCCCACTTAAATTTAAATTGTCAGTATAATTATATAAAATAAATAATTATGATTAAAATAATTCAAATAGTAATAGCTTGTAAACCGCTTTCTTCTTCTTCTTTTTTTTTTTTTTTTTTCCTACGTAAGATAAATTAAACCTAGCTTAGCTTTTTTAATTTTTTTATCTTCTTTTCTCCATTTGTAATGATGACTCAAAGAAATTAAAATAAAAAAAAAATAAAAAAAAGCATCCTACTTAAGATAAATTTTCATCCGCTTAACTCAAATTAATTAAAATAAAATAAAAATATGTAAACAAGACCCTACGAGATGTAATTTCCCCTACCGACAAATTTGAATAAAAAAATCGAGATCCCAAACTATTCATTGCTAAACAAATTCAAATCGCGACCTCAAGCACCAATCCTCGTCGTATGACCACCCAAGGCACCACTTCCCTAGGCTGCTAATTTCTACTAAGGATATATCTTTATAGTAAAACTTCACCATCTCCCAAAATCTATTAATTGGATTTGTTAAAATAAAAATAAGTTAATATCTATATTTATTATTACCCCTTTAATATTTTTTCTTATTTTGTAAAAATATGTCTAATTAGTCTAATTAATATATTAAAAATAAATATCATTCTTTAATAAAATATAAAGTGATCATTATAAATCTTGTATTATTAGTATTAATAATTTTATTATTAAATTGGTTGAGTGGAATTTAAATGGATTTAGATTATAGTAATTTATTTTATTATTACACATATTTATTTTTATATTTATTTTAATTATTATTTGAGTATGAGTAAATAATATGAAACATTATTTTTAATATTAATATAAATAATGTGATTATTAATAAGTAATGATGATAATTTTTAAGACATTTCGTGAAATTAATTTACTTATCGAATTTATAAAAGTAGTGAAGTATTAATAATAATGTGATTATCAATATTAGAAGTACAAATTATACCAATACTAGTAATGCATAACATTAAGAGGAATAAGACATATTACATTCATTTTAATAAAATAAAAAAAAAAAAGATGATTAATAATACAATACGCGCCTATTTTTTTTTGGCTCGTGAATCCCTAGCACTCGATAGTGATTTCATTTTATCGTGGTTTCGGTTTCAAAGCCACAAATTGCACATTTTCGATGAGGCTTAGAAGAATGATTTTCTCGAGTGCACTCTTGAATCTAGATTATTTTTTGCGGTCCTTTGTTTGAGAAATAATAATAAGCAAAAACTCTTCTTCTGCTTCCACCTCTGCATCTTCATCGTCATTATCGTATCCCATATCATGATTTGGATCTCCAACTGCAATCAATGTCGCCATCTCGCCAGCTTCATAATATTCTCATCCGGATCATACCGGTCAACCAACTCTTTTCTCGTGCATTCAATTTAAAATAGATTGTAACCTCCTGATTTGAAAGCAAGCCGCTTTGCTTCGCTAACTCCGGTAATCACTCATCAAATGATTATAAGCGCATTGCTTGATTTTTGTTCAAGTCAATGGATGTGGAGTTAAAGAGCAAGTCTTCACCATTGATTTTGTTCGCGTCTCTTGTCCACCGATGAAGGATCATGCCGCTTTCGGTATTTGTGAAATACTCTTTCTTTATGAAATATCTCAAGATGTGCTGCATAATTCACCGTAGTGAGAAAAATATTTGGCGATTACATATTACCGATCCCAGTTGACGATTGTTGACAACTTTTTATATCTTCCACTACTTTCGATTGCATCAGCATTAAACATCGCATAAACCTTAGTATCGGTGACACACAACTCACTAAGGTTATGAACATTGTATTTCATGGAATCGACGAAATGACGTTGGAAACGCCTAAACATCTCTTTGTGTACACTTTGTGCATGCGAAGATGAATTTCTAAAGATAAACCGAAGTACCATAATCCTTTTACGATGTTTTGTTATGTAGTCGGCCTTCCTCTCCTTGATAAACTGCATCTTTCTATAGCCTTTTGACTCTGCAGATAAAAACATAGATATACTGTTGATGCATTAACATACTCATCAAAAAGGCATTCATGCTCTCGCTTCTTTCGATGGTTGTGACGCCCCCCAAATAGGTCCATTCCACCCAACCCATTCTCGAAGTCGCCAAATACATGGTACGTAAATAACTACAACTTCAATAATACAAATGTCGTGTGAAATACTTACAATACATACTGTGAGTTTAAATACGAGATATTGCCGCAGAGACAATAACCACACGCAAATAAATCCCCATCATAATTATTGATACATTATTTTACAAAAATGGTGAGGACTACTAAACAACTCTCTCAGAACCTTCATTCTATACCCGACTCGATCCTCGCTATGTTACTCACCTCCTCCCGAGAAGAAAATGGAACAACAAGGAAAAGGGTGAGCTCAACTAGCCCAAAAGAAGAATATTATGACTAAGATAATATACAACAAATTATCGTTAGTCTTCAACAGGAAAAATCTAATAGAATACAATAGATAACAAGTTTTAGATCAACAAATGCAAATGAAACAAAGAATCCATTAGAAGAGTCACGTAGAGAAAGAATTCTCTTGTCTTTTAAGGTTTAAAAGTCCATCATCAATAGTTTATCCTCAATAATAACAATCAATATACATCTTTAATCATCTTTGCACTACAGCCAAAGATATTCATTTATATCACCAAATAATCATGTTTATCTCAACACTGCTCATCTTCTTTGCACTACGTGCCAAAGATATTCATCGATTAATCGCTCATCTTTGCACTACTGTGCCAAAGATATTCATTTATATCACCATTTAGGATCGAGGATGATGAAAAACATTTTAAAAGAAACGAATCCAAGGAAACAAAATGACAAGGATTAAGGATTAAGGATTCGTACTTTGTTTTACCCATGTCCAAAAATACTTGAAAATAATCATATTGGTGTAAAATTTAAGAATGATCAAAACATGGATACAATCAAAGCTAGTATCCTAATAGATATTTTGGACAAAAAGAAAAATTTTTATTTTTCTATGAATAGTCTTAAATGATTCGTGAATAAGGTCGTTATATCGTGAATAGTCAAGGCCAGTATCGTGAATAAGAACCCCGACACAACAAGTTCCAAATTTGATAAAAAAGTTCACCAATACTTGACATAATGATAGTGAAGAAAAATATCATTTAAGAAGAAAATAATACCCTTACCTCAAAATAACCGTCTTTCTTATCGATTTCGGATATAGTCTTGTGAAACCCGCATCAGATATAGCAACACTCAAAAGTATACTCACAAGAATACGCTTCGATAATTTAGAGAGAAAGAGAGAAAACTTTGTTTCGGTGTGATTTTCAATTCTAACTTAGCCCTCTATTTATAGGAAAATGTTAGAACGCCAAATGAGACTAAAATAATGAATTAATATTATTTATTTTTCAAATCCCACGCATGCTTTGAATATTTTGGGCAGCCATGTTGGAAGAACTCAGCAGCCCATGTGTTTTACTCACCAACCAAAAAGTGGGTCCCACCCATTAATTTAATAAAAATCATTTTATTTTTCGAAACTTCAACAATTCGTAGAAAATAGCTCTCAAGTTATCGAAAAAATTTCAAAACTCGCGATTTTCCATGGGAAATTCCATTCTCTACAACTTTGCAGAAGAAAGTTTTTCCAAATTCCAAACAGAAATTGACCAAAATCCATAAACGGACGATTTTACAGTCTATAATCAATTTTCGGTCAAGAATTGTGTCCACCGACACACAAAACATGTGTTAAATATTTAATGCCATAAAAATACTCTTCCTCCTCATATACTCATATATCCCGTTAATATATTATTAAAATAATATATTTAAGTGAATTATTTTATCAGAAAAAGATAAAATATTAATTTTCAACAATTATCACATTAAAAATTTTCTCCATCTATATCCACATAAAATAAATATTTTCTTTATCATAATAATCAATAATTACTTATTTAAAAATAATATTACGTAATCACAAGATCGATAACCTGTGCCGTTCCTGGAAAGAGGGCTTTCCAATAAGGATTCTCCTTCTTGGCGGCAGCAATTAGGTGACCAAACCTCTCCTTGAGATGTAACTTTCTAGACATTGCCAATAATGTTATATGATAATATTATTCAAATAATATGAATTATTGATTTGATAATGGAAAATACTTTGTAATGACAATTATTGAAACAACAAAGAATACAAAATATCAACGCAAAGAATTATTGAATCAATAAAATATAATATTGAGCGAATTCACTACGTAATAATTATTGAGTAAAGTGCCTTCTTCTACGTAAGGATCAATAATTCAATAATATTGCGGTAATACCGTAAAGCATCTCTGTGCAACCACGTATTCTCGTATTTTAACCACCGTAACCCAACAAAGGTTAATTGTAATAATTTACGTCGTTATTTATAAAACTCAATCTTTGTCGCTTTCCTTCATCCAACCGTTTTTTCGTTATGGGGCCCACTAATGATCTACCGCATAAATCGGAGATTCCCAAACAAAAAGAATATTCCACGACCAAAACGAATATTCCCAAACAATAACGAATATTTTATAACCACTTACTTATTTTGTAAACTTTGCACATTTCACCCATAACCAAAGAATTATATCAAATTAACCCTTATTAATTTAGAATAATGAATAAAGGAAAATTTAATTTTATTTATAATAAGTTGGGGTCTTACAACCTCCCTCCTTATGAAATTTCGATCCTCGAAATTGACGTCGACGCACTGGTATATCGAAAAGGAGAGGTACCTCGCTTTCATCTCCGATTCCAACTCCCATGTCATTTCCTCAATTGCATGGTTTCTCCACAAAACCTTAACTTGTGGTATAACCTTCGTGCGTAAGACATGCTTCTTTCCTATCCAAAATCTCAACAGTATCTCCTCGTAGGTTAAATCTTCACTATCTCGTCCGGGTTCTAATGCAATAATGTGGTTCGGTCTTTTTCACATATTTACGAAGCATAGATATGTGGAATACATTGTGAACACGAGACATACTTGGAGGTAACGCGAGTTTATAGGCTCGCTTTCCTATTCGGCCAAGAATCTCAAATGGACCAACAAACCTTGGATTGAGCTTTCCTCTTTCCCAAATCTTGTAACTCCTTTCCATAGAAGCAATACGAAAACAATACATGATCTCCAATATTAAACTCCACGTCCTTTCTATGAAGATCGGATAACTCTTTTGTCGATCTTGTGAAGTTTGAATCGTTGTCGAATCATTTGGATCTTTTCTTTAGTCATGCGTATTTTAATTCGTCCCCAACAATGTTGCTTCTCCCACATCGTCCCCAAAGATAATCGGAGAATCGACATTTTCGTCCATACAACGCCTCAAATGGAGCCATGCCTATACTTGCTTGATAACTGTTGTTGTAGGAGAATTCCACTAGTGGTGGTACTTATCCCAAGACATGTTAAGTGCATCTGGTCAGAGTACGCTTCATGATTCCCACCAAAGAATCTCTTCACCACGAAACATAAAAGGTGGCGAATGGAACCTTCGTTCTCCGTGCACCCCAAGACATCGAATATCTTGGTAATTTGCTTGACCCACGTTTACGCCTTGATTGGATCCGGCTTTCCATGGAAATCTGTGGTCCCAACTCTTTGAATTGTTTGGTAGTGACAAACCGCACGTTACTATCATTTTCTCCCAGTTATTTTGTACACGAGTCTCCTCGCTGCGATTTTGCATGAACTGCAAAAAGCTTCTAAACATCCGTCGTTCATCATTTGCTCAGCGCATGGCGTTGTTCACGGGAGGAACATTGCCACTGTTGCACGTTTCTCCTCGTTGGTGAGTGACAGGCGTCTCCACGATCCTCATAAACTCCATTGTTAACGCTCTCGCAATGACCATTCTTAAATCTTGCCATAAAACAAGGGTTAATTAAACAAATTAACATATCACATAATATCCTATATTATGATGAACCAACAAATAAGCTTAGGTAGGACACACTTTAGCGAAGGATTTACTCGTCTCTCCCTCCTAGTTCTATTCCCCGATCTCCGCCAGAGATCATATCCCTAAGCTCGATACCAACCGTGACGCCCCCAAAATAGGTCCATTCCACCCAACCCATTCTCGAGTGCCAAATACATGGTGCGAAATAACTACAACTTCAATAATATAAATGTCGTGTGAAATACGACAATACATACTGTGAGTTTAAATACAGATATTGCCGTCTAGACAATAACCACACGCAAATAAATCTCCATCATAATTATTGATACATTATTTTACAAAAATGGTGAGGACTACTAAACAACTCTCTCTAGAACCTTCATTCCATACCCCGACTCGATCCTGCTTTATGTTACTCACCTCCTCGAGAAGAAAATGGAACAACAAGGAAAAGGGTGAGCTCAACTAGCCCAGTAAAGAATATTATGACTAAGATAATATACAACAAATTATCGTTAGTCTTCAACAGGAAAAATCTAATAGAATACAATAGACAACAAGTTTTAGATCAACAAATGCAAATGTGAAATAATGATCCATTAGAAGAGTCACGTAGAAAAAAATTCTCTCGTCTTCTAAGGTTTAAAAGTCCATCATCAATAGTTTATCCTCGTAATAACAATCAATATACATCTTTAATCATCTTTGCACTATTTCTGGCCAAAGATATTCATTTATATCACCAATTAGTCATGTTCATCTCAACACTGTTCATCTTCAGCACTACAGGCCAAAGATATTCATCGATTAATCGTTCATCTTTGCACTACGAGGCCAAAGATATTCATTTATATCACCATTTAGGATCGAGGATGATGAAAACATTTTTAAAGAAAGCGAATCCAAAGGAAACAAAATGACAAGGATTAAGGATTAAGGATTAAATACTTTGTTTTACCCATGTCCAAAAATACTTGAAAATAATCATATTGGTGTAAAATTCAAGAATGATCAAAACATGGATACAATCAAAGCTAGTATCCGAATAGATATTTTGGACAAAAAGAAAAATTTTTATTTTTCTATTGAATAATCTTAGTATTCGTGAATAATTAGTAATATATCGTGAATAGTCTTAGATATCGTGAATAAGAACTCCCAAACACAACAAGTTCCAAATTTGATAAAAAGTTCACCAATACTTGGCATAATGATATTGAAGAAAAATATCATTTAAGAAGAAAATAATACCCTTTACCTAAAAATAACCGCATCTTACGATTGAGTTTTCGATATATAGTCTTTGTGAAATCCGCATATAGATAAAGAACACTCAAAGTATACTCACAAGAATACGCTCGATAATTTAGAGAGAAAGAGAAAACTTTGTTTCTAGTGTGATTTTCAATTCTAACTTAGCCTCTATTTATAGGAAAATGTTAGAACGCCAAACGAGATTAAAATAATAAATTAATATTATTTATTTTTCAAATCCCACGCATGCTTTGAATATTTTGGGCAGCCATGTTGGAAGAATTCAAAGACCCATGTGTTTTACTCACCAACCAAAAAGTGGGTCCCACCCATTAATTTAATAAAAATCATTTTATTTTTCAAACTTCAACAATTCGTAGAAAATAGCTCAGTTATCAGAAAAATTCAAAACTCATGACTTTCCATGGAAATTCCATTCTCTACAACTTTGCGTAAGAAAGTTTTTCCAAATTCCAAATGAAATTGACCAAAATCCATAAACAGACGATTTTACGATTATAATCAATTTTCTAATTCGATCAATTGTGTCCACCAAACACACAAAAACATGTGTTAAATATTTAATGCCATAAAAATACTCTTCCTCCTCATATACTCATATATCCCGTTAATATATTATTAAAATAATATATTTAAGTGAATTATTTTATCGTAAAAAGATAAAATATTAATTTTCAACAATTATCACATTAAAAATTTTCTCCATCTATATCCACATAAAATAAATATTTTCTTTATCATAATAATCAATAATTACTTATTTAAAAATAATATTACGTAATCACAAGATCTGTGACAACCAGTGCCGCCTCCTGAGAAGAGGGGCTTTCAATAAGGATTTCTCCTTACCTACAAGCCTTGATTAGGTGACCAAACCTCTCCTTGATGTAACTTTCTAGACATTGCCAATAATGTTATCTGATAATATTATTCAAATAATATGAATTATTGATTTGATAATGGAAAATCTTGTGTAATGACAATTATCAAACAACAAAGAATACAAAATATCAACGCAAAGAATTATTGAATCAATAAAATATAATATTGAATAATGAATTCACCGTAATAATTATTGAGTAGTGCCTTCTTACGTAAGGATCAATAATTCAATAATACTGCAATGCCGATAGTGTCATCATTAAGCAACCACGCCAGCGTTATTCATCAGATTTTAACCACCGTAACCCAACAAAGTGTGTAATTCAGAATAATTTACGTCGTTATTTATAAAACTCAATCTTTGTCGTTTCCTTCATCCAACCGTTTTCCGTTATGGGGCCCACTAATGATCATTGCTAGCATAAATGCGAGATTCCCGACAAAAAAAGAATATTCCACGACCAAACGAATATTCCCTAAAAAATAACGAATATTTTATAACCACTTGCTTATTTTTTGTAAACTTTGCATTTCACCCATAACTAAAAGAATTATATCAAATTAACCCTTATTAATTTAGAATAATGAATAAAGGAAAATTTAATTTTATTTATAATAAGTTGGGGTCTTACAATTTTAATAGTTTACGTTACTAAAGTGCAAAGCTATAACTACGTGAAAAAAAAAATTATTAATAAAAAACGTTTCTACTAGTGATACAAGCTGTAATAACGACATAATCTGAAAATTTTTCATTTCTAAACATACTCGAACCGATGACCTCAAGCTCCAAACATTCATTATATGACCACTTCGAGCACCACTGCCTAAATTGCTTTAATTTACCTTGGATTTGTATATATCTTAAAACAGTCCATTTCCCCCCAAATTAAATTTCTCAATATTTTATTATAATTATTCGATTATTATTATTATTATATTATTATTACGAATTGAGTATAAAGTCGTTCCATATTGTCTTAAACACGTGATTTTTTATTATTTTATTACCATTATTATTATTATTATTATTATAAAGTCAGATTTACCGGTCTTTTTTACCTTTAAATATTGTCTAAGAAGCTGCTATTTTCTCAAGTTATCTTCTTCTCCATGAACCCGAATTTGTTCTCTGATATTATTTTCTCTTTTCACCTCTACTCATAATTTGTTTCATCTGGTTGCCCACTTTCACTTCGTAAAAATCAAGTTGAAGTTCGATCGAGCAAAATTCATCACTATTATTCACAAGTAAGTTTTTCAAAATGTCATATAATACATCCGAATTTGTCGGTTGAAGTTGAAAGTAATAAATCGATATTGTTCCGCACGTTGGTCAATTATTTTGTACGTTGGAAGAGGTTGAATATTTTATAGATCATATGCTTTCGCAAAAATGGATTTGAGATTAAATTGCAACTAGTCATAAACATGCTTGTCTGAATGATATCGATCTAGGCAGATATGTATGTAAGAAAGCCTAAGACACCAATTGTTGGCAAGAGTTTACGATGATGAAGATAGTAGTAATAAAATAACTAGACAAAGAGACTCGATAGGACGAACAATGTGCAAAGCTAGAACATATGTTGTCCATAATAAGAAAGAAGACAATTGGCGTATTTCTACTGTTGAATTAGAGCACAATCATCACTTAGTGACCCCCACCAAAGTAGATTTGATAGAGACACACAGAAATATTACTCCTATTGCAAGAAATTTAATTGACACTTTAAATAAGTCTGGTATTGGTCCTAGTAAGATGATGAATGTTTTGAGCACAATGAGAGGTGGTTTGCAAAATGTTCCATTCTCTACTGTCAATGTTGAGAATGTGGTGCGAGATTTAAGGCGTGATTCTGCAGATGAAAATGATGCACAAGCTGCTGTCAATCATTTGAACAAACTTGCATCCGGAAGTGCCAACAAATTTTTTTTTCGAGTGAAACCCGGTGAAAACAACCGCATAGCTTGTATTTTGTGGGTTGACGCCCGATCAAGGTTTATGTATCAACGGTTCGGAGACGTTGTGACATTTGATAAGACATACCGTAGAAATAAGTATGACATTCCGCTTTGTTCCATTTGCGTGGTCAACCACCATTATCGACCTATATTATTTGGATTTGCATTGTTCTGAGACTAGCAGAGGACACTTTCGTTTGGGTATTACGGGACATGGCTTGAAGCCATGGATCACAAGGCACCTACAACCATCATCACCGATCAAGACAGAGCCATGAGTAATGCTATTGCTACTGATTTCCTTCTAGTTATCATTTATTGTGTTCTCGGCATATTAGCAATAAATTTCTTGAAAAATTTCATCATGTTTATTACGAGCACCCATCGTTCAAAAATGATTTTAACAATTGTGTGTATAACTCATTGTCCATCGAGGAATTTGAAGAGCGTTGGCATATTACGATAAGTTCCTATGAATTGTATACCAATGAATGGCTTGGAAGTTTGTATGATGTCTTTACATAAATGGATTCCAAATATATACAAAGAGATATTTTGCCATGAAATGACTACCACTGTAAGACCCCAACTTATTATAAATAAAATTGAATTTTCCTTTATTCATTATTCTAAATTAATAAGAGTTAATTTGATATAATTCTTTGGTTATGGGTGAAATGTACAAAGTTTACAAAATAAGCAAGTGGTTATAAAATATTACGTTATTATTAAGGAATATTCGTTTGGTCGTGGAATATTCTTTTTGTCGGAATCTCCGTGCACGACGCCAGCGATCATTAGTGGGCCCATATAACGGAAAACGGTTGGATGAAGGAAAACGACAAAGATTGAGTTTTATAAATAACGACGTAAATTGTTACCGTTAACACTGTTGGGTTACCTGGTGGTTAAAATATAATGTACGGCGTGGTTGCACAAAGAAGCACTACCAGTATTACATGAAGATTATTGAATTATTGATCCTTACGTGAAGGCACTACTCAATAATTATTACGATGAGATTCTTCGCTCAATATTATATTTTATTGATTCAATAATTCTTTGCGTTGATATTTTGTATTCATTGTTGTTTCAATAATTGTCATTACACAAAGATTTTCCATTATCAAATCAATAATTCATATTATTTGAATAATATTATCGATAACATTATTGGCAATGTCTAGAAAGTTACATTTAAGGAGAGGTTTGGTCACCTAATCATTGCTACCAAGTAAGGAGAAATCCTTATTGGAAAGCCCTCTTTCTTTAACTACCGTTTGTCGATCTTGTGATTCTGTAATATTATTTTTAAATAAGTAATTATTGATTATTATGATAAAGAAAATATTTATTTTATGTGGATATAGATGGAGAAAATTTTTAATGTGATAATTGTTGAAAATTAATATTTTATCTTTTTCTGATAAAATAATTCACTTAAATATATTATTTTAATAATATATTAACGGGATATATGAGTATATGAGGAGGAAGAGTATTTTTATGGCATTAAATATTTAACACATGTTTTGTGTGTCTCGGTGGACACAATTCTTGACCGAAAATTGATTATAGACTGTAAAATCGTCCGTTTATGAATTTTGGTCAATTTCTGTTTGGAATTTAGAAAAAATTTCTTGTGCAAAGTTGTAGAGAATGGAATTTCCCATGGAAAGTCGCGAGTTTTGAATTTTTCTCGATAACCGAGCTATTTTCACGAATTGTTGAAGTTTCGGAAAATTAAATGATTTTTATTAAATTAATGGGTGGGACCCACTTTTGGTTGGTGAGTAAAACACATGGGTCATTGAATTCTTCCAACATATGGCTGCCCAAAATATTCAAAGCATGTGGGATTTGAAAAATAAATAATATTAATTCATTATTTTAGTCTCATTCATGCGTTCTAACATTTTCCTATAAATAGAGGCTAAGTTAGAATTGAAAATCACACCGTAAACAAAGTTTTCTCTCTTTCTCTCTAAATTATCGAGCGTATTCTTGTGAGTATACTTTGAGTGTTGCTATACTATCTTGGGATTTCGTCAAAGACTATACCTAAACTTCACCGTAAGAGTACGGTTATTTTGAGGTAAGGGGTATTATTTTCTTCTTAAATGATATTTTTCTTCAATATCATTATGCCAAGTATTGGTGAACTTTTTATCAAATTTGGAACTTGTTGTGTTTGGGGTTACTATTCACGATACTCTGACTATTCACGATATCTGACACTATTCATTCATCAATCGGCATTGTTCAATCTAAAAATAAAAATTTTCTTTTTGTCCAAAATATCTATTCGGATACTAGTTTTGATTGTATCCATGTTTTGATCATTCTTGAATTTTACACCAATATGATTATTTTCAAGTATTTTTGGACACGGGTAAAACAAAGTACGAATCCTTAATCCTTAATCCTTGTCATTTTGTTTCAATTTGGATTCGCTTTCTTTAAAAATGTTTTCATCATCCTCATTCTAAATGGTGATATAAATGAATATCTTTGGCCCAGTAGTGCAAAGATGAACGATTAATCGATGAATATCTTTGGCTCAGAAGTGCAAAGATGAACAGTGTTGAGATGAACATGACCAACCTGGTGATATGAATGAATATCTTTGGCACGTAGTGCAAGATGATTAAAGATGTATATTGATTGTTATTACGAGGGATAAACTATTGATGATGGACTTTTAAACCTTAGAAGATGGTATAATTCTTTCTCTACGTGACTCTTCTAATGGATTCTTGCTTCATTGCATTTGTTGATCTAAAACTTGTTGTCTATTGTATTCTATTAGATTTTTCCTGTTGAAGACTAACGATAATTTGTTGTATATTATCTTAGTCATAATATTCTTTATCGGGCTAGTTGAGCTCACCCTTTTCTTTTTTGTTCCATTTTTCTTCTCGGGAGAGTGAAACATAGCAGGATCGAGTCCTGGTATGGAGTGATGGTTCTAGGAAGATGTTTTAAACATCCTCACTATTGTTTGTAAAATAGTGTATGAATAATTAATGAGGACTTATTTGGGTGTGTATATTGTCTAGAAGATAATATTTGTATTCAAACTCACATTGTATTGTCGTATTCTACACGACATCCAGTATTATCAAAGTTGTAGTTTGCTTTCTATACCATGTATTTTGGCGACTCGAGAATGGGTGTTGTATACCTATTTTTTGGGCGCCACAAAATTATAATTTTTTTATTCTTCTAAATGAAGCTCAGACTTACAGTAAAGCAAAGAACAAAACTTTTGCACAGATAAGCATGCATTGATAAGTACTTTTTCTCGCCATGTTGACTACTTTTTCTGCCACATCGCCTCGGGAAAGAACACCTGCAAGCTCGGTAAACTAAAAAGCTGTGACCCATAACAATATCAATGTTTGAATTTGGTCCTAAAATAATTCATGTACCGGACTTGCATGAGCTTATTTAAACGCCTATCGAGAACACATGTTGTTCAAACTAAAGTTCACTTACAAGCTAGATCAAACTAAAATAATAACAGAGTATAGAGGGAGTATTTCTAAGATTTTAATGCATGAAAACTTCAACAAGTTGAACCTACCGGATTCCATTTATTATATTCTCAAGATACCAAGATTTTAATGTAAGATATTGTTATAAATTTATTATTGTTATTTATTGTAAGATATTCCATTTGTTCATTTTTAATAGTTTCATTGTTGTTATTATTTTCATATAATGACAACAAAATAATATTATTACATTATATAAATGAAAAAAATTATTTCAAAGTACTTTCAATTGGTCCATTATTTTTATTTTATTATTATTTTTTATTTATTGTTTTTATTTTATTCCAAAGGTACTTTCATTGTTCACTTATTATTTTTATTTTATTATTATTTTCATTTATTGTTAATATTATTACATTATATACATGCATGTTATTATTATTACATGCATGTTGTTCGCTTTTAATGCGTGTTAGTGTGTATTGTTATTACTTGTCATTTTGCGTTATATTACTTTCTTTGTTCATTTTGTCATGCATCTTAATATTAATATGGAATTGTTTTCTTTTTTTAGGTAAAAGATGGACAGCTGGGAATATGGGCCAATTGATCCAAGTGTTTTTCATGATCAACAAGATCATGTATCAGATGACATATATCATGGGAAAGAAAGGGGAAAATTAGGGTCCAGTCAATATACTAATCAAAAATATAATCAGTGGAATTTGACAAAAGAACAAAAAATTCTATTAGATAAATGTGGATTTGGAGTATTTAGTTTTCGAGGTGTTGTACACCAAACTGACCTTAGTCTAATATCTGCCCTAGTCGAGAGATGGTGCCCGGAGACTAATACTTTTCATTTAAATTGTGGAGAAATAACAATCACGTTAGAGGATGTTCACTTTATTTTTGGGTTACCGGTGGTGGAAAAGCCCTTAACGAGTCCCCTTGCTGTCACCAATTTGAA
Organism: Panax ginseng; assembly: GCA_020205605.1. NCBI lineage: Eukaryota > Viridiplantae > Streptophyta > Magnoliopsida > Apiales > Araliaceae > Panax > Panax ginseng. The sequence continues at coordinate 1,502,072 of CM035139.1, read as the reverse complement.
TTATTTTAGGGATTGTTTTGGAGATATATTTGCTGTTGAATATTTTAGTTCAAAAAAGCGCAGTGCAATTTCATTAGTGTGGTTGCACGAACATTTTAATGCATGTCCCGAGAATGCAAAAAAGATGGTGTCAAGCACACACAAAGGCTCACATGTTGTGGTTGTGTGGGGCAATATTATTCCCGAATAGGAATAGGAATAGTAGCACCAAGATATATGTCTTTTATTGCCAACGCCGAGAATTGTGTAACTTACTCTTGGGCGCAGCGCGTGTTAGATATTTGTACAGATCTTTATATACTGCTACTAGGAAAGGAGTTCAATATATTAATGGTTGTGTAACATTGTTACAAATTTGGGCCTATGAGTGTGTAAATATTGGAAGGCCAAACCCTTGGCCACAATCATCCGTATGGTTACCTCGGGCTTTAGCATGATCATATTTTGGAGCCCACAGTTACCCTGGTAGACGTGAAAATTCCCACCACCATTTGTCATTTTATCGAGGGGAGTTAGACATTAAGTCTATGTGGGATGTGGTTTGGCGGCCTTACATGATGTGGGATGATGATATCAGTGGATTTAATTTTTAAGGTAGGTTGTTGGGATCTGGTGGGGTCCCCTTGATCCACTTTGATATTATAGAATTTCAGATGTCGGACCGTGTGATGAGACAGTTCGGGTTCATGCAAGGCATACCATCACCCGCTATCAACCATGGTGACCTTAGGAAGGAGAAAAATTTTAAATTTATTGATGTCGAGGATTGCATGGCCTTGCGAGGAAAATACATTTCGATTTGGGAGACATACATGGATCATCTCAAGGACAAACAATATGAAATTTCTAATTATGTGTCGATGAGATGATTACATGGCCTCGGTATAAAAAAAAATTACACGTTGGAAAATTCACCGACCTGATAAGTTAGTGGACCCACGACAGTTGTTATGAGCCTCGGGCCATTTACAACCAACAACACCTTATTAAAATGGTAAGAAATTATATTCTTCTTTAATTAACCATGTATTAGAGCAATTTCTTTAATATTACATTTATTCTTTTTAATTAATCATGTATTAGAGTAAATACTTAATATTACATTTATTCAAATATTAGTGTTATTAATATTTGTTTGTGTTCATCTTACATGACAGTTGAGAGTCTGCAAAGTCTTTGCTTGATAAATTTTCAAGACTTACTCACCGCCTCCCAAGTTGATTATGCAAAACATAATTGGGATCACCAATATGATCTATACGACTTGAAGCAAGAGAAAACAAATACCTCCACAGATGGGTCCCATAATTTTTGCACCACAAATCAATTCTCCTAATTCAATGAACCATTGGGAAACAAACCGAGGATGTTGTACAAGAGAACTACATACCCACCACACAAGTATGGCAGGAGAGCTCCATTCCTACCTCCCAAGCCTACGAGGAGTGTTACATTTCGACCTCCCAAGCCTATGAGGAGTGTTACATTCCAACCACCTTAGATTTTGCGGGACTTTCTAACGTCACAGGAGATTGTGAACCAAAGGTATATATAATGACGGTTTTAATTAAAGCAGGCTTTGCATTATTTATATTCATATTTTTAACTAAAAATGACATGCACAATACTAATAATGTATATTTCGGTCTCAATCAGGTACAAAATGCGGTAGATCACATCTCTTATAGACCAAAAGGGTTCATTACCAAAAAGCTAAAAGATTGGAAGGAGACATTTATCAATAAACATATGTTTGGAAACGTGGTGGCCTCGGAAGAGAATTTATATCCTTTGTCACATCCACGTGGGTTATATGTTTTAGAACACAATGCATTGCATTCCTTAGGACCTGGTGGATGGATTTTCGAACATGTCCTCGATGCTTATATGTTGTTGCTACGAGACAGGTCACGGGGAATAAAAAGGTGGGCCAAATTTGGTTTTCTGAATTCATTCTTCATGCATCTAGGACAGAGCTATGTGCCCATAACTAAAGAGATTGATACATTATGTTTTTGCAATCCGTATGTGAACCAAGATGTTGGCCCACCATTACACGAATGCCAATACATATTCATGCCGGTGTGTAGTACCCATCAAAGACATTTTGTCTTATTACTATTTGGAGTTCAAGATTGGATGGTTACGATAATTGATCCGTACTACGATGATACCAAACATATGACGTTACAGAAAATGTACGGAGAATTCGTTAAAGTTGCGATATGTGAATTTTTAAAATAATTTACTTTTCTAATGTCCTTTAATATTAAAAATTCATTAACCAACTAATTTGTACATGCAGGTACATTTGATACCATTTTGTTTACGAAATGGTAATCCGATCGTCGTGGCCCAAATGATAATCCTACCGCAAGCATCGCAAAGATTCGGAATCAAAATAACACAACCAATCGATATGGGCATTTTGTATGCAAGTATGTTGACTTATTCGTTAATGCCAATAGTGATATTTGCAGCGAGAAGTGGTCCTTGAAAGATGTCACGGTCCTTCTTCGTTATTCTGGCATCGCATTTTGAGCTCTACAAGAAATCCGCAAGATTACTTCCTACCGAGATATAAAAACTTGTCGTTGTTATCTAATGTACGTATTAATAAATAAGAATATCTATTTGGTTGAATCTGTATGGATATTATTATTCGGTCTAGTTATTAATAATCACATTATTTATATTAATATTAAAAATAATGTTTCATATTATTTACTCATACTCAAATAATAATTAAAATAAATATAAAATAAATATATGTGTAATAATAAAATAAATTACTATAATCTAAATCCATTTAAATTCCACTCAACCAATTTAATAATAAAATTATTAATACTAATAATGCAAGATTTATAATGATCACTTTATATTTTATTAAAGAATGATATTTATTTTAATATATTAATTAGACTAATTGGACATATTTTTACAAAAATAAGAAAAAATATTAAAGGGATAATAATAAATATAGATATTAACTTATTTCTATTTTAACAAATCCAATTAATAGATTTTGGGGGATGGTGAAGTTTTACTATAAAGATATATCCTTGGAAGAAATTAGCAGCTAGGCCCGTTGTGCTCGGGTGGTTATATGACGAGGGATTGGTGCTTGAGGTCGCGATTTGAATCATTTAGCGAAATAGTTTGGGATCTTAAATTTTTATTATTTTTTATTCCAAATTGCTAGCGGAATGACAATGTACAAAATTAGACCTTTGTTTACATATTTTTTATTTTATTTTAATTAATTTGAGTTAAAGTTTGATGAAGTCAGACTTACCGTAGGATGCTTTTTTATTTATTTTTTTTTTTAATTTCTTTGAGTCATCATTATACAATGGAGAAAAGAAGATAAAAAAATTAAAAAAAGCTTAGAGTTTGCTTAAGTTCAGAAAAAAAAAAAGAAGAAAACAAGAAGAAGGTTTAAGATGTTATTACTACCGAATTATTTTAATCATAAATATTCATTTTATATAACTATACTGACACTTTAAATTTAAGTGGGTCTCTCTTATTAAAATAAAAGCCGGTACATGTAAATAATTAGGCACAACACCCTGTGCCGGCTTATCAAATACAAAAACTAATCTCAGCCATCGATTTAATTCATCAATTCGGTCAAAAAAAGGGTTGTTACAGCTTTTCATGGCAACCGGTTGCCATGGAAGGATTCTCTCTCTATATATATATATATATATATATATATATATATATATATATACTTTTCAAGAAGCATAATCCTTAAATAAAGATAACGCTTTTAAATAACATAATTTTATCAAAACGACGTAGTTTTGATAAAATACTGATGGCATTTTTGTAAATATCATGCTACTGCGTATTTACAAAAAATGTCATGTTTTCTTATCAAAACTACGTCGTTTTAATAAAATTATATTATTTAGCGTTATCTTATTTAAGGATTATGCTCTTGAAGCTTTCCGTATATATATCGGGAAGCTTCAAGAGCATAATCCTTAAATAGCATAACGCCTTAAATAGCATAATTTTATCAAAACGATGTAGTTTTGATAAAATGCGGTGGTATTTTTGTAAATATCATGCCACCGCGTATATAATTAATAGTTTGTTACTCACGTCATTACACTAGATTGTTAGTATAAAATTAATACAGTTGATCAAAAAAGTTTTGACAGATTGTTGGATCCAATTAGTTTATAAACTGTTTTATATGTTCTGATTTCAACTTTAACAATGGATGTTTAATTTTTCTATATATATTATGAATATGTATGTATGTATGTATATTCAAAAAGTTCGAAAATTTGAATCGATGATGATGATGATGATGATGATGATGAAACAGTACAAGGATACAGTTGAATCAGCCATTGGCTGATTGTTGCCTTAGATCACAAACCAAACCATGAAGATATATATATATATATATATATATATATATATATATATACACCGGCTCTGTAATGGCAGCATCCCGGCCCATTGAAGGATTATGGGACTGCATGTCTGCATGGTTTCAAATATTCGTTGGATGAATCATGTTGGACTCCTCTAATCAACTATTCATTTACTTGCACCAATGATTTCTTGATCATTTCTCAATTCTTATTACTCCTACTACTATTTTGCCAATTTCCTTGTACTTAGCAATCCCAACTCAATTTCACAGATTTTTTAGGAAATATTTTTAATTCTTTATTACCCCTAAACTCAATAATGTTCGATTCAATAGTGATAACACTAATGTGAGAAATCTTATAAAAATATCAATTCTTTATTTTTTTTCATATTGATCTCCATGTAATATCCTAATCTCCATATAACTTAATAACTCATGTGACTAATAAAATAAATTTTATATATAACATTTTTAAACGAAAATTTAATTGATCTCAAGTCAACTCATCAATGCAAATTTGATAACTTGATAGTTCAAAAGTTTTCTTTTTCTTTATTTTAATTTTTTTTATCTTTATCCAGTTCTTAGTGACAAATGATACATTGGATCTTTAATAATAAAAATGTGTACTAAAAATTTATGAAAAAAAATATAACTTTCGAATTGACTTTTGAGAATATCAAAATTTTATGACTAATTAGGAAATATGAAAATCAAAAAAAAAAACATTTGAGCTATGAGTCATTAAAATTTGATTATTAAATTAACTTAACACTAATCAAAGTGACTCGGTATTTGTCTTGTTTGTTACTATTATATTAATAGTAGATTAGCGTTTGTTTTGACAGATTGTAGTATCCAAGTTTTTTTAAGTCAAATTTTAAAATTAATTTGTTTAAATTTTAAAACATTAAAAATGATAATTAAAATATTTTTAGTTAGTTTATAAGTAATGAACTAATGATTATAATTATTTATATTAAAATTTAAAAAATTTACATTAGTTTTTTTTAAAAAATCTAATTAATATCTAATTTATATGGAATATAAACACGAAACTCCTCTATAATCTTTCTCTCCCCTCTCAAAACCTCTCGTTTCCAATTAGGGTTTAGGACGTCCAACTCCATATCTTTCTCTATTGACGTTTTTTTTTGAGTTCTAGGGTTTATACATACATCTACAGTTGCAGAAATCGAAAGAGAAAGAAGAAACATGGCACGCAGAAGAGTAGAAATCAAGAAAATAGAGGACAGATCCAAAAGGCAGATTACCTTCACGAAGCGCCGTCAAGGGCTTTTCAAGAAAGCAGGGGAGCTCTGCACTAAGTGTAATGCCCAAGTTGCCGTTATCGCCTTTTCCATGGCGGGCAACGCCTACGCTTTCGGCGACCCTTCCGTCCAGTCTGTCGTTAACCGATACCTTAACTCCGCCGCATCTTCATCTAAAACCGAGCCCTTTTCCGATCAGGATTTGGCCCGATTTAAAGCGGAAAAGAAAGTAGGAGAGATACTGGACAAGGCCATTGACAAAAAAGGTGGCAGCAGGCGATTGTGGGATGCGGAAATTGAGAGTTTGGATTTCAATGAACTTGAGCAACTGAAGATTACAATGGAAGAAATGAAGAAAAAGCTTGGGAATCAGGAAAATCAGATGTCTGAAAGCAAATCTGCTGATCAGCAGCAATAGGAGTCAAGTCTATTTTCCTCTATTTCTTTGAGTTTATGTTCTTTTCATTCCTTGTGTCAATATATGAAGTCTATTAATTAGCTTGAAATTAACTTTCTAGATTATAATTCAATATTGAATTTCCGTGCTGCCTTATGTGTTTATTGGGGATTGAAATCTTCCTTTTTCTTTTGCTTGATATGATGGATGATGGTGTGTAAGATGAATTTTTGATTAATGGCAGGGAATTCTGTTTCTTTCTTTAAGTTGTGTATTGTATTTCCAGGCTTTTAAAATAAGAGCTCAGATTTGATAATTTTTAATTTTGGGATTGAATACTTAAACATTCTTGTGGGATCAGGGATGTTTGTCTAGAAAAAGCTTCCTTAGCTTATCTAATATCAGTCGTCCAGCCCAAGTTGATGACTGTTGCATTGTTGAATTACCGAGGTTAAAATATTCATTAGCCAGTTTGGCATTTGGGGTGTTGTACAATGTTTTCATTCTCAAAGAAATTCTTAAGTACACTAGAAGATATTACATCTATATAAAAGTGGATAAATATATTATAGTTACTACTGTATTAGTCTGAAACCCTTGGCTAGCATATTGAAGTTATGTTATTTTGTAGCTTTCTACAAAACTTGTTTCTCTACTGTCTCTTGATATTTTTGAGGAATTATGTGAAAAATCCTGGGTTGTTAAATGGAAAATTTGGATCGAGATCAACTTGGTCAAGGGAGAAATCCAAGTCCATAATTGAGGAATTGGTGGTTGTTGTATTGGCTGAGATTATATCTGTATGATCAGACTCTGAAACCTGTCCAAAGCTGTTTATTTGATAGGGTGAAACCGAGAAGTAGCTTGAACCAGATGTGGCCGGAGAGATAAATGGTGATCCAGATGTGGCCGGAGAGATAAACGGAGAGAAACTGCCCGTCAGATTGTCATTAACCAGTGTTGAAAATGAAAGTTGGCTTTCACTTGTCAGGCATCCAAATGCAGAAGGAAAAGAGAAAGGATCATACATATCTTTCTTGTTCAAGTCCTCCGATTTGACTCTTAGGTTTGCTCGAAGGTTAAAAAGGTTCTCATCTGGATGCTGCTGCTGTTGATGGTTATTGTAATGGTTCTTATGCTTTTGTTCTTGCTTTTCTGGTGATGCCGGTAGTGCAATTGCATGGCTAGCTTGGTGGCATGTATGTCTTCCTTTGTATGTGATTTCAAATAAAGCAGGGTCCTCATCTGATCTTTGCACTTGCTTTGTAGCCCAGCAGGTTTGAGTGTTACGATATGTGCATCTATAATAGCTTCTGCATAAATGAACTAGGTACCATTAATTTTTTATTCATTTAAATGAAAATATACTCACATTAAAATTAGTTTTTACTTTTGGATTATTGATGTAACTATACGTCCCTACTTGCATTGTTATCAGAAGACTTGTGTTCTACTGGTATTTGTTTATCATCATGCTGACTGTATCAAAAAAAGTACTCTTCTTTCATTTACATTAACAGAGTGGATCCTCTTACCTAGGATATTTAGCACCTAAAATGTCTTTCTGACCATACTTCCTCCAACTAAAGCCATCATCACTGGAACCTTCTATACCATTATCAGAACATATTCTCACTTGGTCTGTCCATGTAGGCAATGCCTTTCTGCAATACCAATAAAAAGAAGAGATTTTGTAGAGAAAACTATTTAGATAGCTACATCCAAAATTACCACAATAAATAGAAAAATCACGTGTTTAGACTTGAAGTGCAAAATCACCTCTTCTTTGATACATATTTGTTGTCCTGCTCCTGCAGATCCTTAAAGCCCGTTTTGGAATCTCCAATCCGAGAACTTCCGTCGACTGAGATTGGAGACTCCGGCATGGCTGTTGCCTTTGCCCCCTGCTGAGGCTGCCCAACTGAAGACCCACCCCAATTCAGAATCAATAAAGCATTGTCGTATGAAGACAATATCCTCTGTAGTAACATTTCTTGGGTTTCAGGAGAAGATGTGGATGAGCTCAAATGAAACTTTAGCTGCTTGGCTATCTCCATCCCTTGGATGATCTCATTGGCCAGTATATTCTGTTCCCAGTTACAATTGGTGTCCATTTCTGTATAATTCTAGCTAAATAAATAACTGTAGATTAGGAGCAAAATAAGAGTTGACTTTTTCTGAATATTAGATCATATGAAGTCAACTTGTGCTTAAAATGGTGAATTCAGGTGGATTGAAGTAGTGAATTTGGCTTTAGAGATCAGGAATCCTTGAATTAGTGGATTCAGCTGGTTGAAATCGGAAGTGGGTTGTATTTTACATAAATGGTTGTGAATTCTCAAGCTCCGGAAATATGGGGATGACGGGTCTATTATATATATATAAGGCTTGGGCAAACTGTGAGGTATTTGTAGTTTTTAGTTTAAGGAGGAGATTCCTTTTAAGGATTTTGATTGAGAGCTGCAGCAGGCAGGGAAGTGAGAGAGTTGAAGGTTGACTGAGAAAACGAGTTTTTTATTATTATTATTATTATTGTGCTTGGACTGGTCTTTGGTCGTATAGATAGTTCGGTGAGTGTGTAAGGAGGTCCAACTGCTGACCCATTCAAATCTCTAACAAGCACCTCTATGTCACCAACATCAATCAATTACTACTATAAAAGTACTGACAGGGTAGACTAAAAAATTATTTATCATCTGCGATATGACCAAATTATTTAGTATTTAACCTCTAATGTTATAAATAAATTGATGACGGAATTTGAACACGTGCTATGTAAAAAATTTTGTTTATGTATAATAGCAAAAAATGTTTTAGAAATTAAAAGTTGAAATCATAATTTAATACCCAAAAAATCTTAAATAAAACAGTTTTGCACCCAAAAAAAAAGATGATACTTTTCTTGTATGCAAAATCTAACTTTAGATCCAAACACAACCAAATCCCCTTCTTGATGTGGGAATTTATTTTTAATTCTATATTTTGTTTGTGATAGCTTGTTCGGGTGTTGTGATATGGTTAAGGATTTACATGTCACTTATTCAAGTCACGTTCAATTTGTAACGTAGCATGTTCAATTGAACCAAAGTGAAAAAAATTAATAATTTAATGACCTGGTTGAAATTAAAAAATGTCAATAATTTAGAGTAATAATTTATATTTAAGTTGAGAGTTCTTTTAACACATTAGCTTTTACATATGTCACGTGTTTAAGACACGTTATCAATTTATGACGTGGCAGGTTCAATTGAACTAAAGTGAAAAAAATTAATAATTTAATGATCTGATTAAAAACAATTAAAAAATCAATCACTAAAATGAAAAAAATCAATAATTTAAAATAATAATTTATACTTAAAAACCTATATAATACTACTAGAAGTTTGGCCAAAATCCAGCTATGACAATTGCGGATTGCCACAGCAGACTAAAAACTAGATTGGCCGCTGATTATATTTAAGACATAATCACATATATTAAAAATTTTTATTAATTGTAATGTTAAGTAATTAATGTTAGTTTGAAATTATATTACTACATATGCATTAATTAATTAATTATTCTTTTTCAATTATTCTATTTATTTTAGAGAGAAAATAAAAAATAACTAATTTCTTCTCTTAAAAAAATTATTCTAAAACTATTTATATAATAGAAAGGAGTTAGAGTGAGTGAGGAGGGAGGTTAAAATGGTTTTGACCAATTCAAAATTCCAAATGATCACCTACCCATTTATTTCATGATTTAACCTTATTAGGCGAGCCGAGCCGAGCCGAGGCTTGTTTTATTCAACTTCTTTGTTATAAGCTTTTTGTTTCAAAATTAAAACAAGAAATTATTGACTAATTTTTTTTTTTTAAAAAAAAGTAAATTCGAATAATTTTTGGATGTAAATCCATTTACAAGTATAAAATAATAAATTTTATAATTTTAGATAATTTATAGTAATAATAATCATTGTTAATAAATTATATTTTAAATATTCTGAAACAAAATTTATATAGTCCGGTCCGGTCCGGTCCGGTTATTACTGAACCGGGAAGGAGATGATAGTGGTACGCGGGCTGCTGAGCTCACAAGTTGGCCTCATCATAACATGTAATAATAGTGAAGCATATTCATCTCCTTGTTCCGTTCTATAATTCTAATTAATTTATTCATAAAACAAATTCTTACAATTTTCCTACATTAATAATAATAATAATAATAATAATTAAATTATGCTGTTCTGTATATGTTCTAGCCAGGGTCAGGGAGAAGCTACGGTGAAGGTATGTGGTACGTTTATTTTATTTTATTATCAATTGGTTTATAGAAAATTAAAGTTAAGCTTGTTTGGGAGAATATGCAAATCTTCTCTTTGCCCATTACAAGCCTATATATGTTTGGAACTTAATCGTAAAAAAAAAAATGAAAATTTCAAAAGATGTTTGTTATATTTAACAAAGAAAATTATACTTTTTTTTATACAATAGTTTTAGATTATCCAAAAAAAATACTTATGATATATATATATATTATTTTTTTTGGCTTCAAAAATAAAAATTTATTGCTTATTTAATTAAGATTTTCGCTTGCTGTGTGGACAATATTTTAATATTCTAAGGGAGAATTGAAGCTTGAAATACTTATGATCATCATATATATATGTTTAATTTGTCCGATCGAAGCCATATCATATCATATCAAATCATGCAGCATAGCATTGCATAGTAAGGAAAAGATCGAAAAGGTAGTAAAGTAGTAATGTAGTGTGAGAAAGTGTACGTGTGGTAATTAAATGAGTAAAGAATATTGAGTTAACTCATCATCTTAAACCCGGCCCTTCCTCTAATTAGGAAACAATATCCCGATCGAATAGTTAGCCTGACCATCGAATTAGAAGGGAGGAAGGGAGGGAGGGAGTATATTATAATAGTATGTATTAATTAGGCCGGCCGGCCGGCAGGTAGGTAGCTATGTATGATCGGGACTTTTTGAAGAATGCTGAATTCTTTTTTCAGTGAATGCTTGGCCATGTTTCATTATCCAAAACCTCTCTATTTCTTCAGGCTTTCGTCCAGGAATACGCCCAGCTATAAGATCCCACCTACAACATTAATTAATTTTACACACACACTGACACACACACACACACACACACACATATATATATGCAACTAATTAAGACTTCATAATTCGCTTAATTAATTAATTTCAGAATTAATAACGATTTTACATTCACTAACTAATTAAATACTACTACTTCAATTTAGAAGGCATTCAATAATATGTACGTTTGCTTAAAAAGAGTACTTACTTCAATTAAGATTGTTGCATTTAGGTCCCTAAAATATATATATATATATATATATATATATATATATATATATATATATATATATATCAAATCACGACCAACAATCATACTTCATAATTAATTATTCGAGTTAATTCATCAATTAGAATGAGTTAACTTGAGTGGTCATGAACGTACTCAAATGATTAATATTAATACACGATCAATAACTAATAAAGACAATTAATTTTCTTTTAATTATAGAGGAAGAGGAATAATATGAAAAGTTTCTTCCTGAATTCATCACTAAAAGTTGTATGTTGATTATTATATATGTATTATGTCGATGAAAAATGATAAATACATATTAATAAAAAACTATCAAATATTTGTGAAAAAAAATAAAATGATATAAATTACCCTGTTCCTTGCACATGATAACAAACTAGTTATATGATCTAAAGTGAAAAAATTATGAAACATAGTACAAGGTACCGTTTTATGATCTCCATCTATAATTTTTGGTATTTTTCTTATTTAAATTAGTGGTTTACGCGTGCAATAGAAATGGTTTATTCCCAAAGTACAGTAGAATCTAGTCTAATAAACATTGATTATTAGACTAATTAAGTTATCTAATAAAGTAATTATGTATATATATATATATACCTATCTCCGACAAGTCTGTACATTCTGTTGATAAGATCTTCTTCTTCTTCACTCATGTTTATGAACTCCCACTTAACACTGGTCACTTCTGCTAGATCAAAACAATTGATTAAGAAATTAATACAAAAAACCATTAATTAATTAATAAAGTATTAGAAGAAGATTTCCTTCACCGATATATTCTTGAAAATTAACCATATATGCCCTAGACTAATTAAGCTAGAAATTAAGCTGTTATCATGTGGGTAGAAAATTAAAACTGAAACTAAATCGAACAATAAAACGTACGTACAATATTATAATATCACTAACTAATATATAGGCCATTTGTTTCAAAATTAGATATGTATATATATTTGTGGAATTTTGAAATTGAAAATTATTAATTGATATATAATTTTGAAAGCAACAAATATAGTATAATTAGTAGTATGTTCCAAAATATATAAAGATCATTAATTTGAAGTGAATTAAAATATATTGGAACACAAAATTAATTTATTATATATTTTGTAATTTTTAAGAAAATCTCATCAATATGGAGCTAGCATTTAAATAAGTTGTAGTAATAAAACTTGCCTTCTGAGCTAGAATTCCTGGTCTTGGGCCTCTTAGCAGATTGCTTCCCGTGATGTTTGTCCATGGCTAGATTATCTAATTTATGTCACGTTTAACACAAGGACATGCACACCCAAAAAAAGTTAATTGGTTTTGTAAGATGGGAAATAATTAATTAATTTGGGAAAAGGGAAGGAATTGCAATATATAGAAATTAAATGATAGTCTAGTCACGAGCAGTAAGTGGTAACAACCAGTGGATAGGAACGTACCAAGCTAGGACGACTAGTGGTTGACCTTGTCCTATCATTTTATATACAAAGGGTGATGATGCGTTGCTCCTCTACGATTTCATGCATATATACTTATTTATTGCTTTACAATATATAATTCCATATATATTCTCTAACTTGTTTAAGGGAACTTTGGGAATTAACTAATATTTTTCAAAACTAAAGATATATTTTAGTCTGTTTTTAACTTTTAGTGTTAGAATATAAAGCAACATTAAGTTCTTAACATTACTTAATTATACTCTTTTAAAAATATATTGTCTTTTTAGTGCATTTTAATATAGATCTTATGTTTATATATATGTTTAAATTATAAAGTATTATGATATTTTTAATTTGTCATTGTTTTTATTCCCTCGTTAATTAATTTCAAGCATTACATCAGCACTAATAATTATATTTTATAATTAATTAATATTAAAGATAAATATAAAATCATCATTAACTGTTGGCTGGTTCCGTTTAGAAATAAATATATTTTTACTTCTAAATCTGAGAGAGTATTAAATGAACTGAACCTCAAGAAAGCAAGGGAAGTTTTGAACAACCATTACACATTACACATGAAAATGATCATGCATGCATGTTGTGCATGGCAAGTCTATATATACGCCAGCCAAGCTGCACGCGTATGTGTTCGAAACTAGAGTTCAAATTAAAATATATAGGAGATAATTAAAAGAAATAAAATAAAATTAGTTTTCAAAAATTAACTCCTTAAGATTGGATATATAATTAAGATCGATACATATATATATATATATATATATAATTTTATATATCCTTCAAATATGATAATATCTATATAATATTGTGGGAGCGCGCGCGGTAGACCTGCCTATTTTATATATCCTTCAAATATGATAATATCACTATTTCACATTAAATTAAAAAATATATATTATATTAAAAATAGAATATACATTAATTATATATATATATATATATATATATATATAGAGGCCCGCTCACAAGCATTCTTCTTAAAAGCAATACTCTCTTAAAGAGCATTACGATTTAAAAACACGGGTTTTTATATCTCTCTCTCGTTTACTCTCAAAATAGACTTCCTTCACTTCACTTCACTTCACAGACTTCCTCTCACTTCACTTCACTCGACTTCCTCCTCCATTGAAATCGACTGAGGGAACGAGTTCTACCGAGGAATCACGATTCTTTGCAGATGAGAGCCAAGCCAAGCCAAAGCAAAAACGCGATTGCTGCGATTTGAGAAAGCCGAGCCCTAGAATTGCGATCTTCGTTTGATTCGGTAAGGGCTTGCGATTTCATCTATCCTCGTCTCTCTTTTTTCTCCTTTTCAGAGTTGGACTTTCTCTACATGTATAATTTGGAATATTTCAAACCCAAAAAAATGAATATGATGTTGTCTGGTGTCTATAATGGTGGTTGTGTTCTGTGGGCAGTTGTAACAAATGTTGACACTATATGATTATTTAAGTAGTTGTCGATTGAGAGAGGGGTAACACACACACACACACTATGATCAGTGTTGTCATCTGTATGCAATTTTGAAAATGCATTTGATTTGTCCTTTAAATTGAAATACCTATTTGCAATCTTTTAATGAAATTTGCATTTTTGAAAAGACATGCCATTTTGTGAAGATCTGGATTGGAATGGACATCATTTTTTGCAATATGATGGATGATCACGCTTGATTTCCTTCTTCCATTCCTGATTAATTTTGCTAATTTTAAATATTAACTTTCTTCTTTTGTTAACTTTCTTCTTTTGAATATTAAAACTTGCATTGAAGACACTTGGACATAATTTTTCATAGTAATTTTTTCCGATGATAAATTTTTCTCTTTATGTTTAGTATTGAAAAGAATTCATCCAAAAAATATATCTAAACATTTAAAATTTTTGAAAAAATCAAAGAAAAATAATAGAACTCACATCTCTAGTCCCAGTCATTGAGGAGAATAAAAATGCTTTTTTGTTGGATTTGTGGAAAGCAACATCCAGCTTATGTTCTGAAAATTCATTGTATAGATGATCGTAATGTATGTAGCTTTTCACCATGATTAGTTAAAATTTGAGTAAAGGGAATCTTTGTCTATCTAGTGGACAAGATCCGGATCTGTGGGTACAAATGATGTTGTCACTTACATTTAATTTAAAAATATGGTTGTTTAAAGCTGCTTAATGTTTATGGGTTTAAAAAATTGCTTTTGGGCATTTTATTCTTTTCAATTTCTTTGTGGGTAAAGCTCAAAAGTCGAGGTTGAAATGTGGTCTTAGTATTTGGTAGTGGGGTAGAGCATATTGCGACTACGTGTCTTTATTCATGGGATTTGACTATAAACTTGTATTCATTGTTATGTGGATTGTATACGGTAAATAATCAAAAAAATTGGTTTTTTGTTTTCTTTTGAATGAATGGAGTATGACCCCTCTATGAAACTATGACCTTTTACAGTTTTTTATTGGCATTAATTTTTTGTACTTTAGAATTTGCGTGTTAAAGATTTTTGCTGTTGTGAAACTAGTATCTAGTTTTGCCTAGAAAGATTCTCCACTTTTCCTTCCAATATATTTAAAATTTTTAACTCTTTATTCTCTCTTGATATTCTTTGGTTCTGCAATTAATTTTAATTTTGGTTAATAGCATTTTTACCTAACAAATATGACTGGTTTCATTTTGAGTCTTATCAAAGTTTACATTCTACATTTTACTGTTGTTTGGGACTTGTGGAACTCTATATTTAGTGTGTTGTTTAGGTTTCCCCAAGTTGGTGGGGGATTTATTAGGCTATTCTGCTTTTGAAGCTTTGGAGGAGTAAAAGACAAGTTACTCTCTGGAAGTGTGCAATCAATTCATTTGCTTAACAATGAAAATTTTATACCTAAATTGAATTACCGAGTAATTGTAATGTAGTTTAAACATGATAATGCTTCTTTATTTAATTGTAATGTATATTTCTAGTGTGTATTCTTTTGTTTGTTCGTTTGATTTATTTTGATTATGTTGCATGCACCACATCCCAACACCTAAAGAGTCAACTTAAATGGCCGCAGCTTAACCACTTGTCATTGTCATCGCCTTGAAGCTTTATTTACTTATTTCTTGGTGATTTGAATCTCGGTCGTCGATTCTATGGATGTCAAACTACAAGAGTAAGTAATTTATATTCAATTTCCATTGATATGAAGTTTGTTCTCAAAAATTTCTTTTTGATGCCCTCATGGTTCGGTATTTCATGTGGTATGATCCTCCGTCTGGTAGAGCCCGTTCAAGTGATTCTGGTTTGTTGAGGAAGTTGAGGGCTCTTGAAAATGAAGTTCAAAATGTTGAAATTAAACATAGGATTTACTTGATAATCATGTGGGTTTCTTTGATTTTGCTACTTTGAAATTTCTTTGGACCCATCTGTCCCGAAGATGCTTAAATAGGAAAAATTTGTAATTATAATTTGGGAGATGTAATGAATTGATTGTAATGAAGCAAAGATATTAGGAAAATAATTTGTAATGTCTATTTTGAGTTATGTATTTGACTTCGGCATTTGATTTTTCTTAACTCGAAACGATATTGTTACGTGGTATGATTTTGCCATTGATGATTTTGTTCAGAGTGTGTACATGAATGAAATGTTGACAACTTGTGTTGTGCCATATCTCTTTTGATTATCTGGAATCATTGTTACATCAAAATTGTGCATATAGTACTGAAACATTACAGATAAATTTGGAATCACTGTTACATCAATCTCCTGTAAGAGGTTCTTGTAAACCCCCGTTTCATCCTGACAGCAGTAAATATTGGTGAAAATTAGAAAAGCAATTTACTTCAACAGTTGTGAATCAACTATAATAAGTAATGAATGTGGATATGTGAACCAATAGAACAATAAACATTATCTTCTTGAAGAGATAAATATCTTCAGAAGACAGAAGAGAAAACATTATCTTCTTGCACCAATCAGTTCATTAAGCAATAAATGGGCAGGCCACATGAATGCTGTTGCAAAGATATTTAAGCTTCATTTGATATACCCATTAGACAAAAAGCTCAAACATGAGCATTTCAATTTGAAGGCAACAACGATCAACAAATTCCCATAACTACTATATGAGCATTTCAATTCCAAAATAAACATGAGTTAGAATTTATAACACATGCCCCACAACTACTACAACACCCCTCAAAGAAAGGCAATAATGCTTCAACTACAATTTTCGCTCAACTTGAAACAGACCAGTGTACTCAAAGAAAGAAGAAGCAAATAAAGAAGAAGAGAGAGAATAGCGATTAGAAGAAGATCCGCCATAAAAGAAAGAAAGAATACAAATAAAGACCAAAGTAGAACCTCATCACTAAAGAAAGAACAACAACACAAAACGCAGCACAACACAACAATTGCCTAACAGACAAATAGCGGCGGAAAGAACAACACAATAAAGAAAGACCATCACATCTAACTAAGGAAAAAAACTAAACCAAGCAATCAAATTTAAACAGGCGACAACAAAGAAAACCCAAAGACAACAAACCCAACCAACCAAAAAGGACTCATCAAACCCATGAAACAACAAAGAAAACCCAAAGAATTGCAAAGCAGCATGAACACGATATAAGGAGAAATTGCCAAGCATAAAACTATATAAGAGGTCTTTGAAAAGAATTTAAAAACACGGGACCAAAACACTCAACACGAAACCTGGTGAGGTTGTAGATAAACATATGTAAGAGTTGATTCTAGCGAAGAATTACCTAGTCAAATACTGCAGATGAGCAAAGTCACCATGAAATAGCAAAGTCCTCCGATTCATAATTCAAGGACCTCCGAACAAAAAAAATCCACTTGATTAATAAAGAAAGTCGATTATACAAATAATGTTATAGCAATTTGAGTTCCACCTGTGGGTGAATCACATTCATCATCTATACTTGGATCATGCGTAGCATCAACATTTGATTCTCCAATTCTACATTTTGCACAAATAGCAAAGTCAGATTTACAGTAATAGCAAAGTCAATTATAAACAAATTTCAAAGTAGCAATGAGCAAGAATGTTTACCGATTATTAAGCACCTGGACAGCTTTTTTCGTGTGTGTGACACCAACTTGGTTACATCCATGACAACGCTCTCCTTTGGGATTTTTTGTTTTCCCCAAAACCCTTTCTTTTGCACCCTTCTTCGTCTTTTGCCACACCCTTTTACCGCACTTGGTTCGGCTCAATGTAATTGTGTTCATAAGTCCCAATCATGTTAATCGACTTGGATGCACTCATTCCACCGACTCCATTTCTATGGTTCGTTTGGAACCACTAGTCCCAATTATTTGCTTGATCTTTTCATAAGCTCTATCAAAACATTCCTTTAAAACATGTGTGGCTTCTTCATTTATGAGAGAACTATCAATCATCTCTAGAGATTGTCGAATCAACTGACTCCGCAAGAGTAAGTATGGTTTGTCATCTTTTATCTCCACACCATTCTCGTCAACTACACCACTTGATTTTGCTCCTTTTGTCCACCTTTTAAAATATATTTTGAAGGCAATTAAATCAAGATCATGATACTTATGCAAATAAGCTATCACATGCCGACATAGGATTCCCAAGCTCTCAAACTTTTGCAAGTACATGTTGCACAATCCAAAGAGTTGTCATCTTCAATTTCTCTTACTTTAAACTTACGACATTCCTTCTAGAAATCTTATATACACCACGGTGATTGACATCCTCCGTCAACCTTTCAAACCTATAATTTAAGCTCTCACACAACTCTTCTTCAAATTTATAATATATAGAGTGGGTATAAATGTCAACCATTTGAACTAAGAAGTCATGATTTATATTTCATTCTCTACCTCTCAACCAAATCTTTGTTATCCGAAACCAACTCATTGTGTCGTTGATGTCAAGGCCCCACCAAATTGAATCATAAAATCCACTAAGAATTCCTTTTAAAACAAACTTTTAAAAATGAATGACAACTCTCCGCTCGTTGGCTACTTGACATGCCGGCTGAGAAAACATGATTCACATGTGCGGGTACCCATCTACAACGGATGTCATACATTGATTGTAGCCATTTATTAGCATTCAATCCGCTTTTCTCCATTAACGCTACCCAAGTCGAGTCAAAATCTTCCACAGTCTCAGAATTCTAAATGCAATCCGAAAACTCTTTATAATAAGCACTGTATTTGACTGAGTCAATCTTCTCTGAGAATTTGGTCAATATGTGCCAACTACAATACCTATGAAATGTATTGGGAAGAATCATGCAATGGCATTTTTCATAGCGGATCCCGATCGGTGATAATCATCTTAGGTTCATCGCTTTGGCATTCTTCCAAAAACACTGAAAAGCCATTCAAAACTAGCTATGGTCTCATCACTTAAGAAAGCACAACTAAATACCGTAGTTTGACCATGATTATTAACCCCCATTAGTGGTGCAAATATCATTCCGTAACGATTAGTATTGTACGTGGTATCAAAAATAACAACATCACCATAAAATCCATAAGCCCGTCTAGAAGTGGCATCGGCCCAAAAACAACGAGTGATCCGATTTTCATCATCTGTATCAATTGTGAAAGTGAATGAAGGATTCTTTTGTTGTTCTAACTGTAAGTATTCATTCAACATATCCCCATCATGTCCCTTCAAGTCATTGCATATTTGTCTCTTTCAAAGTTATATAAATCTCGTTGAAAGAAACCAATATTTTCAATACCACCACTTTACCGCACTGCAAGAAAATTGTATTGTTGGTATTGTGGTATATTCATCGTGCTGTCACTTTGAGACAACGATTTTTGGCACTTGACACATTACGATGCGATCGTAACAAATGCCTCTTATGTGGAGTTGACAATGAATGACAATGACCCTCCTCAATTTTAGTAATTATGTACAAGTCATTTCTCTTCACTACTATAATTTTTGCACCACAACTTTCTTTTGTAGAGCCACGCTTTTTTTTACAAATGCATCGGCTAATAGTTTGCCCTTTCCTTGCTTGAACACACGTGCATTCTTCCTATAAATCTCAAATATTTACCCAAATTTTTTTTCTCATTAAACTTTCGTACACTAAATCCAGCATGCATTGCATATGTATTGTAAAACTTGTGAATATCATCTAATGTTTGAAATTCTTGACCAGGCTTAGGTGTAAACTCATCTGCTACTTGTGGATAGTAGACAACAGTATTAGTATTATTCACATTCAACCCCTCTCCACTCGAGTCATCTCCATCCATTTCTATTTCCAAATTCATATCTACATTATCCCCGCAACTCCCTATTTCATGTGTCATGTCATCCATTATATTTATACCTGGACAAATAGAAATTTACAGAAACAGAGTTAGACTTACAAAATAAAGCTTGATTCTTTTCACAGACACATACCAAAACAAAAAAAAAAGAAATATTTATGCTAACTACTTTACTATCTTCTAGGAAGACACTAACCAGAGTAGTCAAACATTAGATGATAACATTTTCAGATAATCTTTATGCCAACTACTTTACTATCTTCTACTTTACTACTTTACTGATACTTCATGAATATCAACAGAGTTGTCAACCATTTTTTTTAAACCCATAAACATTAAACAGTTTAAACAACCATATTTTTAAATTAAATGTAAGTGGCAACATCATTTGTACTTACAGATCCGAAGATCATCCACTAGATGAATAACATTCCCTTTACTCAAATTTTAACTAATCATGGTGAAAAGCTACATAAAGATACGATCTATACATACAAATTTCAGAACATAACTGGATGTTGCTTTCCACAAATCCAACAAAAAAAGCATTATTATTCTCCTCAATGACTCTCCTAGAGATGTGAGTTCTATTATTTTTGCTGATTTTTTCAAAAATTTTAAATGTTTAGATATATTTTTTTGGATGAATTCTTTTCAATACTAAACATAAAGAGGAAAATTTATCATCGAAAAAATTACTATGAAAAATTATGTCCAAGTGTCTTCAATGCAAGCCTTAATATTCAAAGAAGAAAGTTAACAAAAGAAGAAAGTTAATATTTAAAATTAGCAAAATTAATCGGGAAATGAGTAAGAAGGAAATCAAGCGTGATCATCCATCATATTGCAAAAAATGATGTCCATTCCAATCCAGATCTTCACAAAATGGCATGTCTTTTCAAAAATGCAAATTTCATTAAAAGATTGCAAATAGGTATTTCAATTTAAAGGACAAATCAAATGCATTTTCAAAATTGCATACAGATGATGACAACACCGATCATAAGGTGTATGTATGCTACCCTCTCTCAATCGACAACTACTTAAATAATCATATAGTGTCAACATTTGTTACAACCGCCCACGTAACACAACCACCATTATGACACCCGCATAACATCATATTCATTTTTTGGGTTTGAAATATTCCAAATTATACATGTAGAGAAAGTCCAACTTTGAAAAGGAGAAAAAGAGACGAGGATAGATGAAATCGCAAGCCCTTACCGAATCAAACGAAGATCGCAATTTAGGGCTCTTGCTTTTCTCAAATCGCAAAGAATTAACGTTTTTTGCTTTGGCTTGGCTTCGCTCGCTGCAAAGAATCGTGATTCCTCAATCAACTCGCTCCTCACCGATTTCAATGGAGGAGGAAGTCGAGTGAAGTGAAGTGAAGTGAGAGGAAGTCTGTGAAGTGAAGTGAAGGAAGTCTATTTTGAGAGTAAACGAGGAGAGAGATATAAAAAACCCGTGTTTTTAAATCAGAATGCTCTTTAAGAGAGTATTGCTTTTTAAGAAGAATGCTTGTGAACGGGCCTCTCTATATATATATATATTATAATAACGCATGTGCCTCATATATAACCCTAATATAGTGCAAAGTCGACGCTGCATTAGGCATGTAGCGATATCTTAAGGGAAAACATGCATATATGGGAATTATATATGGATTCGAGAAAAAAGCAAAGTTTTACATAATTGTGTAAATGAATTGAGTCGAGTATTAAGTTTTTCAAATTTTATTCATAAAATTTATCGAGCATAAAACAATATTTGATTTAGGCTCGTTTAACTACTAAGTCAAACACAATTTTTAATCGAACCTGAACAATTTAAATTTTTCTAACGAATTGAATATGATCCAAGTATCAATATAAAATTATAATTTGAGAATTAATGTTCTAGTAATTTATCGAACATTAAAATTTGCTCTTAATTGAATCATTTATATTTCGAATCGATTTCAAATCGAACTTTTAATCAAGCGAGTACGAATTGAATTTGAATTATTTGCTTATTTTATCGCCTTTAACTTTACATGCATGAATTTAATCGGTAAATTAGGTAATTATGTGGTAGCACAATTAACCTGCTTTTTCAGATCTTTTATGAATCAAGTAGTAGTATGTAATACACGTACGTAGCATGCATGCATGTAATTTGTACGTATACATACATGCATGAACAAAAAATGATGAGAAAGTACCACTCGCAGTCGGTCGTCTCTAACCCCCAGGTAAGTAATACACTTTTCTGTTGCCCAATTACATATATACCGAAGAATGGATCGAGATGCACTGTAGGCAAAGTCTAGCAGCTTACCATTAATTTGAAATAAAATATGGAGTAGTATCTAAAAATATTTGATTCTTTATGATTTATTATTGCACAAAATTCCAAGGAGTTGAATGTAGTGACGTAGTAGCTAATTAAAAATAAGTCGTACAATATATTACTATTAATTTTAGTGGAATTACAATTATAAAATTTATTAGTATATGAGATTAATAAGAATTTTAAGAGAATATTATTTATTACACATATTTTTTAAAAAAAAATATCGGTAATACTTATTTACGGAAGTGATAATTAAAGAATCAACGTAAATATATATTCGTAATATATATTATTTTTCATTAAAATTGTGGTTGATCTTTCTAATTAATTAAGAACCCCGTCCCCTAAGTTTTAATGTGTTTTTAAATATGGTAAAAGAACAGTATTACTGGTTTTCCTTGAAGTCCTAGATCTGAAGCACATCCTTAATCTATATAAATAAATTCATTCTTATTCAGGAGGAGTGAGTATTCGATTATAACTAAATAGAATTATCTATTTATTCTTATTCTCTCATATTATAGGGGTGAATATTCAGTTATAATCAAATAAAATTATCTATTCAATTATAATCGAAAACTAATTTTTTTTATAATTTTATTATCCGAACAAATATAGCAAACATGCATTAACCAAATAAGTATACTAAATTTTTTATAATTTTATTATCCGAATAGTCAC
This sequence comes from Panax ginseng, assembly GCA_020205605.1. NCBI lineage: Eukaryota > Viridiplantae > Streptophyta > Magnoliopsida > Apiales > Araliaceae > Panax > Panax ginseng. The sequence goes on along the minus strand of CM035139.1, from coordinate 1,478,924 downwards.
CCGGTCCGTCATCTTAGTTTTAGCGACGGATAACATATAGCGACGAACCGGGTGACTATTCGGTCCGTCGATATATGTTCGATCCGTCACTATATGTTGTCCGTCGCTAAAAGCTAAGACGATGATTCTATATATAGCGACGGACCGAATCGTCGCTCGGTCTGTCACTAAAGAGGGATGAGCAAGGTGAGCTAGATAAGGAGTGAGCTTAAAATTCGGACCGTATATATATAAAATAAAGGTTTGAATATAAATTACTATCTTAAACTATAGGTCATATTTCACTTCGATAATTCACATTTAATTTTGTCAATTAGATGATTAAACTATTAATTTTTTTCACTTCTATCCAATTGAGTTTGCCACGTTAGAAATTGCTGACGTGACCCTATAAGTGGGACATAACTCAGCTAATGTGTGACAAAAAAATAGATTTAAAATTTTTTATTACACATTTAAAGGGCAATTTCGTTAATCAACTATATATTAAACATAATATTGATCAAAAACAACAAAAGGCTTAAACGGCAGACAACGGCATGGACACCATAAAGAAGAAGTACAAGATCAAAAAATTTAGGGTTTCGAACTTCGACGGAGATTACACCTTTCTGTGGCCATTTTTTGTTCGCCTCGACTTTATCCTAGGCGGTTCCTTCAAATCCTTTCTGACGGTTCGTGACTCGTCGAAGGGCTCTGGTGCTACCTCCATCGCCGTCCTCCGTCCCCATCGGTCCCCGATCAAAACGGTCGGTATCGAAAAGGGTAGCATTCACGGTCGATGAATCGATCTTCAGGCGAAGATTTTCGACAATGGTGGTGGTTGCAACAGCAGCGGACAAGGCGAATGAGTCTGATACTTCCCGAAACAGTTACCAGGACGGCTCGTCGTCGGCTTCGGAGGAGGGTTATCGACGACTTTCTTCTTCTTCTTCTTCTTCTTCTTCTTCTTCTTCTTCTTCTTCTATTTTTCCCTTAATCTGGATATTGCTAGTTATTTTTTCTCATCTCTGTCCATTGATCTATGTTGTTATTCGACTACTTCTTGTATGTCGTTGTTCAATTCGAAAGTGTCGATCGTAAGTTTTGTAATTATCCCTAGATTTGAAGACCTACCTGTGAACTTTATTGAAATTTTCTTTTGGGTATTCAATTTGAAAGTTTGGAGGTTGAGTTTTTGTAATTTGTGTCAAAACCCTGCATTACTTCGGTGTTGTATATAAGTTTAATTTGTTTTTTATTATTTTTTTATAAAGTTAGGGCTTTTGATCATTGTGAGGATTGAAGCAATTGAAGTATGAGCATTCATAGCCCCGGAGAAGGGGAAAGTTAGGGTTTGTGGTTTTTGGAGAAATTGTTTGGAGGCAATGGCAGCGTTGCATGTGTTCCTTCGCAGCATATTATGGAGCAATTTTCTATTTTCCCCCTAATCATATATTTGGTTTATAGAACATTCAGTTGTCGGATAATATAAAAGATTTTATTTTTTTTATTTTAATAATAACCTTTGTTTGCTTCTAATGTTTTTAAGCTTGGAGATTGGAAAGTTTTGTTTGTATAAATGTTTTTATAATTGATGTTAGCGATTTTCATGGCTGATGCGAATAATATATCCAGAAAAAGGAAGGAGAGAGGGAGAGTGAGAGAGTCTGGGATGAAGGGGAAAGGAGGAAGAAGATGGAGGAGGTTCAACTTATGATTTTTCAAATGTACCCTTGTTTAAACAATTTAAATTAATAAAATGCTAAAAATATTATTTTTTTTAAATACATATCAGCTGGACATGGCCTCTCTTGTAGCCTTACATCGTTTCTTTACGCCAAAGTTTTAATTAATTGGACAGAAGTAGAAAAAATTAATAATTTAATCATCTAATTGACAAAATTAAAAGATGAATGACCTAAGTAGAATATAACTTATAATTTAAAATAATAATTTATATTTAAGCTTAAAATTAAATAGTGTTTGCTTTGAAACTCCCTTGGCCTTGTGTGTACATATATCAGTATAGCTAGAGCCTAGAGGGAGGGCTAACCTTGCCAGTTCAACCCTCTGTTTCTATTCTTCAATGTCCTTTAACAAATTGTCAGATGAAAATACAAAGAATAAAATATATACTAAAGATTTCTCTTTTTTAAATGCTACATTTTTTTATACATATTAAGAAAAGTTAAAAAAGAAAAAAAGAAGTAAAAATAAAATTTTAAATTTATTCTTGATAACTCCACGTACATGATTAGATATATATATAGTGATGAATATTTTTATTTTTTTATAGGGATAATTCACTTAAATAAATGACATAATTATCTTTCATTACGTGCTTTTGATGATAAAATAAATTGTACCTTCAAGGATGATTTTGAGAACAGAGAGAATAAATGGAGAACAGCCTTTGGTTAGATTCAGCTAGCGGGTATTATTTTTGGTCTGATCAACCAGGTATTTGATTTTTTGACTGACTAAATTACCTAAGCAAGCCTACTCGCCTCCTCACCGTTCGTCAACTTCCTTTTTTTGATTGGGTTTGAATATGATCCATCTCATTTTAATATCATTCTTTCAATTATTTATAAATAAAATTTGATATTTTTACGCAAAAAATAAATTAAAAAAAGTTATATAAATATAAAATTCATCTATTATTCAGATTTTGTAAAATTATCAATTTTATTTGTACAAATGTTATATATATATATATATATGGAATCTCGTCAGTCAACCTAGAAAAGGGGGATTCATCGGAAACCTTCCTTTCTATATACTGTTTTTTTTTTTTTATGTTTTGTTTCTCTATTCTATTTTTGGCATTAACTTTTTAATTTTATTTAACAAACCAGTCGAACGCAAATGGTAGAAAAATGAAAATTTCTAGAGCTCCAATGACTTGGAAGATAACCCGTAATACCCCCCCTGGCTCTTCACTCTTCACTCCAACCAACCAACCAATCCATGCCATTTTCCACCACCAAACTCATTTTATATTCAAACAAACACCCACCCTCACAAACCATTTTCATACCCTTCTTCCTCAATCCAGCAATGGCCACCCTCACCCTTACCTTCACCATTCTCTTCTTCTTCTTCACCTTCACCTTCACCTTCACCTTCTCTTCTGCCCGTATTAGCCTTCCATTAACCTTGCCCAAAAGTTATGTCGTCGACCTCTCCGATTCTTCTCCACAATCTAATTCCAAGCAAACAATTCTTCTCTCAACCCAAAATCCCGAGTCGTCCAACCCTGCCACCATTGAGTTGTCCAACCCAACGACCACTTTCCCAGGCCAAAACCCCGTCACGTTGAATCCAACCACCATTCTCCCAACCCAAAAGCTCAAGTTGTCAGACCTAACCACTATCCTCCCAGGAGAAAAGCCTGAGTTATCGAACCCAATCACCATCCTTCCAAGCCAAAAGTTTGAGTCGTCGGACCCAACCACTATCCTCCCAGGCCAAAAGCTCGAATTATCAAACCCAACCACCATCCTCTCAGGCCAAAAGCCTGAGTCGTCGAACCCACCCACTATCTTCCTAGGCCAAAAGCTTGAGTCGTCAAACCCAACCCTTCCTAGGCCAAAAGCTTGAGTCATCTCCAACCACCATCCTCTCAGGCCAAAAGCCCGAGTCATCCAATCCAACCACCATCCTCCCAGGCCAAAAGCTCAAGTCGTCAGACCCAGCCACTATCTTCCCAGGCCGAAAACCAGAGTCATCAAACCCAACCCCCATCCTCCCAGGCCCAGGCCAAAAGCCTGAGTCGTCGGACCCAACCACTATCCTCCCAGGCCAAAAGCCCGAGTCATCCAATCCAACCACCATCCACCCAGGCCAAAAGACCAAGTCATCGAATCCAGCCACCATCCTCCCAGGCCAAAAGTCCAAGTTATCAGACCAAATCACCATCCTCCCGGGCCAAAAGCACGAGTCATCAGACCCAACTACCATCCTCCCAAGCCAAAAGCTCGAGTCTTCTGAACCAGCCACCAACCTCAAGCTAGAGCTAGAACCAGAAATTACCAACCCACAAACACGAACCAACAACAATGAACCTGGTGGATCCAACAAAGATCTGCCGGTCCTATCAGACACCATCTCCATTGAGACACTCCATCTTAATCCGTCAAGTTACATAGAATTCGTCCAATCAACCGTCATTTCCGCATAAACCCGTCACTTTTTTGCATCCACCGCTACCGCCACCACCACCACCACCACCATCACCATCATATGAACCATGGCAACAAGGGTCATGAGGTTCCATATGGTGATGACATGATCTTGGCGGGACAGACCATTGATCGCTTTGAACCATCTATGTTTCGTTCTACCCCAGCAAAGTGGGGAAGGATCCACCATTACCAACGTGATGAAGATGGCAGCATGATGAAGAGGCATCCGTTCAGGCAATACATGTTTGCTAAACAGAAGCTCAAGAGGAAAGTAGAGGAGGAGAATGAAAAGAGAAAAGACCAGGAAGAGAGAAAGGAAGGTGGTTTCATGAAGAAAGTCCGCAAGTTTCTTAACCACATTTGAGTTTTGATACGGATATAGTTATAAGCAATAGTGATTCTGATGCATATACTTACATATACGATGTGAGTTCTTGTATTCTGTAAATAATTTTACATCTTGCATCCATGAGCGATGTAGAAGCATACACGATTGTTCCATATACATAATATATTAGAACATATACACGGGTTATGGCTGTATATCTAGTGTGATTTGAAGCTTCAGATTGACATGATTTGTAGCATATATTTTCCTTTTGATTTTGACATTAATGTTCATGCAAAATGAATCAGAATTTAAGCATAAGCATCATAAGTCCAAAGATAGAGTTGAAATTTAGTCCATAGATGAAATGAGTGTATTAAATGCTAAACTTTTGGGAAATGTGATATTTCAATTCACTGCATCTGCAGGCACTTGGGAAATGCATGGTAAGATTTTATAATAAAATAGTGGAGACTATTCAAATTCTTTCTCTTGCAATGATTAAAATTCGTCATCTTCTTACTTACTTGGATATATAGACCTGAAAAATTACATGATCTTAAAAAGGAACAGAGCATGCACCAGTCTGATGGGTGCTGGTCAGTTCTGAACAAGGCCATGGACTAACTTGAACAGCATCCCCACTAACATCAGAACACTTCCAAGGAGGGTTTCTTGGTCCGGTGGTACCATGAAGGTGAATATTAGATAGGCATATTCCAGTAAAAGGAGAATTTCTTAGGCCCTGTATCGAACCTGCCTGTTGAACCTTTTCACCCCAGACATTATTAATTACGACGTCCTTGACGACAGGGATAGCATTTGGGTTGAATTTCTCATCAGGATGATCTCCAACATCACCTGCAATCTTTATCCCCATCCTCACGTTTTCCATGTAAACACTAGACACTGTAATGTTTCTTATGATCCCTCCTCTACCAATGTTTGTCTTCAAATGGATGCCAACGCCCATGTTGAAAAGGCTTATGTGCTCAGCCAAGACATTGGCTACACCACCAGATGTTTCACTTCCAATTGCTATTCCAGAAAACGGGGATGAGCCTGTTACCCTCCTAATGGTGATGAAATTGCTAGGGCGACCATAAGCAATCCCATACTCATCCCACCCACTCTTCACAGCTACAAGGTCATCTCCTGTAGAGATGTATGAGTCCTCGATGCAGACATGGGTGCTGGAATCTGTATAAAAATATTAGAATGAAGTTATGATTTTAGAAATATTGTTATTCTCATTTAGAAAATGAGCACAAAATCATGGATCTGCCCCCCTCCTCTGTCTATTTATAGATTATCAAACAGCACCATTGGAGCCCCTACCCAATATTGCAACAATCCAATGGTATTAACTCTTAACCACCCAATTCTATCTGGTTGAACAAAGTTGTATTCGAAGACGAAGAAATACACCTAACGAAGTAACCTCCTCCCAATTCATAAAAGTCAAATATAGAATTCAAGGACCCTCCATTTGGAAAAAAACTGTGTTGTAATGCAGAAACTGATGGAAAGTTAGAACTCAGTTTGTTGAAGTTTGAGCTATCGAGCTTCTCTACAATGTTATATGTATGTGCACCATTTCTTATTTTCTATACATGAGAAATCTGGGATAACACATGAATAAATGAAACATGAATGTATTACATATCACTAATAGAATGTACAAAATGTACCTGGATCAATTCCGTCGGTGTTGGGAGAGTCAGCTGGAGCCAGTATGGTGACATATCGAATAACAACATTGCTGGAGAAGGAAAAATGGAAGTATGAGGTCATATTACAATACCATTTTTTGGGATGTAACATGCTACTATAATAGTATCAAGCAGGCCAGCTCTGGAGGGGTCGCCAAACACTAATTATGACTAGGTATATACCTACCAATCAAACTACAGACTTATACACCAATTGTTTTAACTGTGTATTACTTCAAATTGTTCAGTAGTAATCGGCGTGTAACAAATAGGAAATATCCAGATCTAACAAGAATACTTCCTTCGTGTTTTGTTGGAAAAAATAGGTTTTGTCTTACTAATATAAGTTTATCAACGTGTGTATAGGATAGAAATGGTTTAAAATATAACTTCATAGAGAATTGAACCTCAGATATGTCCTTAAATCAAAACAATGTGTCCAGAATTATGTTCAATATTTACCTGCAATATACTGGGTGAATGTTCCAAAAGGGTGAGTTTTTGAAAATCACATTGGAAATGATAATGCCTCTGGAGTTCATCAGTTCAATAAGATTCGGTCTAGTATATTGGAGGGTTCTCTGTCTCCACATGTTCCACCAGACCTCACCTTGGCCATCAATTGTCCCATTCTCACCTAAGGAAGAACAATTTTTATATTTCAATGAGTCAACCATGAAAAATTAACAGTTTATGCACAAGTGAAGATCATTTATTAATAGCATGAAATCAAAACCCAGTTACCATGACCAGCCAATAACATATGCAGTATGATTGCTGAATGTGATATATGTCAAAGTACAATCAATAATATATTAATGTAATTCAAATTCATGAAAGGACAGGTCAGTATCTCCAAAAAAAAAATATAATATACTGCATATTTTTCCCAGTAGTGGAGAGATAATGCACAACAATGTGTTACTAATGTAGTCACTATACAAAACGCTGATACTTGATATTTATACTAACCAGTGATAATCACATCATGAAGCCCATCTCCATGAATAAAGCTCATATATCTTACTCCAGGGCGCTCCCTACCTCTTCCGTAAGAAGGCAAGGGAGCAATTAAAGGCCAATCACTTGTATCCTGAATAATCAATTTACAAGAGGACATATTCAGCATCAGGAGAAAAAAGTTGGAAAGAAGATGGAAAAGAAAAAGAAGAAATATATATTAGCTTATAATAATTTATTAGTAGCTCAGGATCTCAGGGAAAACACATCACATATGAAAACATATCCTTAGCTTGAAAAAGCCATATATAATAGATTCACTTCAGATTAATAGTTGAACATCACATGGAATCAAAATTATTCAATCATACGTTTTCAATATTTAAGACCAGAAAACTGTCACAATTCATCCATAAATTGAGCAAAAGTTTTGAAATCTATATTTCCATCATTTTTGATATTTCACATGTATGTAGGCCCATATATTAGCTGATGTGTCAATTTTTATTAGCTAATATGTGGGCCCTACATGTGGAAATATCAAAAAATGATGTGAAAATATTAGTTACCAAGTTTTATTGAGATGCTATGTCATGAATGAATGACTTGAAGGAATGCCAGAAAATAATGCTAGGCTTCAATTGAGCTCAATGTAAAAATGGGCTCTAGGATGAATACAAATGGAAAAAAGAAAGGAAACTAACCACGATATTAAGTGATCTAATTAGACTGATTTCGGGTGCATATTACATTTGCGATTCGAACAGATCATGGTCTGGCAGCCAAAATCTGATTTAGTCTAATTTTACGAACTCTAAAGCATGTCCTAACAACAGAAGAGTTGAAGCCAACAAAAATAACATAGCGGTCTACTGACACAAAGGGGTATGCCAAGCTTAAAAAAGAATACTTCTAGGTGTAATGAAGGATCTGACAAATAGTCTGGAAATAATAAATCGGAATTTGCGTGGAGAATGGCAGGATTTGTGAGATTACAACAACCAATAAAGAAACATCAAGCAATTTTTAAGTCTTAACCTTGTCTGGTGATATTTTTATTGTTAAAATGAAAGAATAGGACCACCTTAACTGGAAGATGTTCACCATTCAATAAATGGTTCCCAAACATTACAAAAATTATAAATTTTAAACAACAGGGTACCACACAAACCCATAATAATATCCTTTTCCTTTTATTTTATTATTTTTCTAGGCGGCACACCATACGAATGCTATCCTTTTCTATATTTAGCTGTTCAACTGTCATAGTTGTCAATAAGTTAAATGACATCCACATGCAACGAGGCCCCACATTCAATCAAATGGACCCATCACGGTTCAATATTTATTTTTATTTTTTTTGGTGCAAACCCATTACGGTTCATGTGTGTACCAACTTTAATCTTCAATACTGTAAAAGAAAAAACCTAATTGTATAGTCTCTATACCACTTTTAGGCTTATAGCTCACTGCACATGATCTAGCTGACTGAGGTTTATGTGGGAAGTAAGTAAAGACCCAATTTAAACACTTAAACAATCTAAATCAAAAACTAGGCAAATTAATCAACAAGAATGGACTAACTCTAAAACGATAATAGTAAGTGCGTCAAGTTACGTGATGTACGAATGAAAAAAGAAAAAGGAACCGAATAAAAATACTTGTGTGGCTTTGATAACGGCCCCTTTAGCTAAGTAGAGAGTCATGTGACTAGTAAGATTGAAGCTCCCAGTTAGATACACCCCAGAAGGTATGTAAAGAAGTGTGCCTCCCCTCCTCCTCAGATGCTCAATCCGATATATCGCCTCATGAAACGCTTTGGTATTCAATGTACGTCCATCACCAACACCTCCAAAGTCAGTTATGGATATCTTATCATTCCGGTACCTCATTGGTACTAATCCGGAGCAGGTTACCACTTCAGCACGTGCCAAGGAGTTTATTAAGAACAGTATGGCCCCAATGCACAGGGAGATATAAAAATTTCTGCACATTTTGCACCCTGAAGAAATCCCAATCCTCCGCCTTTACCCACTTGAGGATTTCCCTTGGAAACTGGCAGGAATTAGGTGCGTCTGCTGAGGAATTAAGCATAAGTATTAGACAGTAGTAACAAATAGAAAATTCCAAAAAGCGCTTTTAATGGAGGATAATTTTGCAGGAATAAAAAAACCATGAAATTTGAGTAAGATTGTGGTTTTAAGGTATCATTAGAATCAGATACTTGTCGGTTGAGGTCCAAGGAAATACATAAACAATATATGTTTGGTGCGTATTTATAATATAGATCTAGAAACGTTCCAATGAGAAAGCTCCAAATATAGCGTCAATGGTGATAAATCCTCATAAATCAATGTATACACAGATATTGAGAAAATTCAAAGGAAACAATTGTTACGAAAAGAAATACAGTAGAAACAGCAACTACACCATACCTATAAATTATATAGATAGATAGATAGAGGGATGTCTGAACCTGAGATTGTGAAGTAGGTTGAATTAGATATAAATCCAACGGCTGAAAATGCTGAGCTGAGCTGAGCTGAGCTGAGCTACCAGAGAAGTCGCAAAGCAGAGGTTTGTCTACAAGTCATTGTCTTCAACGGGAGAGAGGGAGAGATACTTTACAGTGGGTTTGCTTTGCTGTATTGTTTTGTTATGTCACTTATGTGCGTATTTGATGAAGCAAGTATTTGGTGAACTCTGCCAAGTGACGGGGATAACCGATGATACACGCGTCTTTGGGCACCCGACCTGCTTTTTCGTTTCTTAATGCCAAAAAAAAAAAAATCTCATTTATAAAGTTTAAAAAATACTTTTTACATATAAACTCTCAAAATTATGAGGACAAATTTAAATATATGTGTGACTAAGTTGTATATTATTATTATTAAAAAGTAAATTCTTCTATAAAATAAATAAAAATCTCGCTCCCATACCCCTACTACTATAAAGAATTTTAGTTTAACTTTTTAAATGTATATCATAATTTAAATTTTAGAAAAATTTAATCATTTTATTTTGACTAATATAACTGTAATTATTATAAATTATCTAATAATAAAATATTATTAGTTTTAAAACAATTACTTTTTAAAGATTTATATGAGGTTTATTAATTTTAAATTATTCTGAAAAGAACAATATTAATTATTAACGGATAGTTGAGAAGTGGAAGGTGTGCAACAGTGCCCCATTCATCAATAGGACCAGTCCTCACAGCTCATACCGCATTTATATATTATTAAAAAAAATTATTTGTTTTTTTCTTTAAAATCATACTAGTGTGTAATATGAAATTGGAAAGAAGAGATCATGCCTATAAATAATGTTACTTTTCTTCTCTCTTTTTTTTCTTTTTTTTTTTTTTTTTTTTGCATAAAATGAGAGATAAAATACTTCAAACTCTCAGTTTGACACATTAAGTCTACAACAACTATAAACATCTAAAGAAACCCTCACCACACCTATCTATGTCAGACTGAAGCTCAAAAATTCGCACTACACCTGTGTCGGGAGTGAAGCTCAAAAATTCTCAACGAATGAATGACATATATAACATAAAATTACCACCAACCAATCCATCCACCGTGAGTGAGAGAATCGAACTCAAATATTGAGTGGAAAAATTCGACCCAATAAACCCTAGACGGTAGCATTTTTAAGTAGTTTGTCCAAATTCCAAAACTTTACCCTCTAATAGGCTCACTGGTGTGAATCTCGGGATACGAACCCAAGGGGCTCGCAGAATAAAGCTCAAGCAAAACCACCCTCATCGGCTATCATTCACTGAGAGAACTTGTTATTCACTAAAATTTTGTAACATCTTAGATTCTTCACTTTCAGCACTCCACTCTAGACAAAAAAAGATGAATGATTAGTTCCATTATCCATCCCTCCCTAGTCCCTACATCAAGTGCCCAACCCCCCCCCTTCAGAAATTTTCATTAATACACTGCAGAATATATACACACACACACACACACACACACACACAGAGTCACATGACAGAGTAACAATCAAAATATGATGGTAATCAAAAGCAAGCTCCACTGAATTTAGAGGACAACAGAACTAAAACTATAGCTGCTAATGGGCTCACAGAAAATGACCAATTATCCGAGCAATAGATTTTTATAAGCACCGTCTCTACAATAATGCAGAACTATACAACATTCATGTGGCATACAGCCAATAATCTATAAAAATAACATATAGCTAATCAAACACCACCACATGGCAAATCAAACAGCTAGCTAATTACACTGTACTTTGGGATCCAAATCATGTCGTACATAGAAAAGAGGGAGGAGGGAGGTGGGAGGTGGGAGGTGGGAGGTGGGAGGGGGGGTATAGCAACAATGCAACCATAGCTTCGTTTTTTATTATTTGTACGTGGGAAAATATCTAAAGTACACGCATGTATGAATAGGCTTAATCAAGCACATGAATATTTACAACACAGACTCGATACATGCCCCGTGAATAAAACTAACAAAGGTGATTTTGTTACAAAGTGGAACGCAGGAAGAGACCTGATTATGAACCACTAAGAATATCTGGGACAGCAACTTTATACCCACTTGAGATAATGGGATTATGGGAGTGAAGAAATGAAGCATATTTATAATTCCAAAAAATAAGGCTTAAAAAAAATACCAGTCTCTTTACACAATTCAGACAGAAAATCTCAATGATTACCCACAACTTCTTTCAAGCCACTTCCTCAAATTCTGTCAATAGGCTCAGTTCGGTCTTGCACAGCCAAACGCTCAGAGACATCAGCCAATGATTTTAGATTGCACTTTATCAGGGCCTCAACAAAGTAGCATGTTTCATCCTTGGTATTCCCGTCAGGAACATCCACCACAAATGATTCAATCACCACAGTACCTGGCCTCCCATCCATAATCTCTGGATGAACAGTAATGACCGAAGAGTAGTTCTGCAAAATTTAGGACGAACATAGTTTTAGGGCATTCAGCTAAGAAAACTGTTTAAGAAATACACAGCTATCCAAAACCAGCAATAAATAAAATTCAAATGCAAATGAATCTTCAGATCAAGCTAATCAAATCGTGATTCGGCACAACTGAGGTCTGAAGTCATATCAGTTAATTCATCCGGATCATGATACTCAAGTAGTACATTTTCAGCTTAAAGGGCTTCAAGGGCTAAAATACCAATATATATATATATGAATTCACCCACAAACAGCTCCATGTCTAGGTATCAAAATTTTCACGGTGAACATGCAACAGACTGAAAGTAGCTATCAGCCAGTTGTGCATCTATCCTCGAGACATGTTGGTATAATGGATCAATTGTATAAGAAAATAATTCCCAAATACAGTAAAGTTCATGAACTTACCCCGAATGACTACACCAATGCAGAGGGCACTCCAGCATTAAGATGTGTTAGGAAGGACATACCCATGTATACGTATATAAGCATTATTGGGTCTCTTAATTGTCTGAAGTGTCAGATATCAATGTATAATAATATAATTAACCTCATTGTATAATAAAAGCTCATGCTCAAGTACAAACCAGCATTCTAATCCTTTTTTTTCTTTTTCCGTTTTTTGAGTAACATACATCTTCTAAATGAAAAAACAATTCAAAAAATTCCATCTTTGATACAATTAGAAATATAAAAAAAACACATTTGGTTTTGTTATATAGCTTCCCTCTACAATCTAAATTACTCAGCAAAATACAAAAGTCATAGTTTTGATTACATGCACTGCCAATAATATGATTCCCCCACACGGCCACACTACACCTTCATTCATATGCATATTCTTTGAGATAGCTCCGTGGAAATTGGCTGGTCACGCTTACAATGTTGCACGTAAAAAAAAACTAGCAAACGGTAAATTCTACGTTACTATATGATGTTCTATATATTTCTGCTTTACGCGCATTACATCTTTTTTATTGGTGTGAACTTATCCTGCTGCTTAAATTTCACTGTCATCATATTTCTATCCTGGGTCAATGTTTAATGCAATTCGCATCTAATACCATTCATAGTTACTCTGAATTAATATGTACAACTCTATCCTTTTAAACAGAGGAGCTCCACAATGTACAACAATCATGCTAACTCCTAACTGAACTAATAAGTGCCAAACTAGGCTAAAAGCCTGCAAATAGGCAAAGCCAGAATTTGACCTCGAAGGTGGAGAAACTATTAAATCCTGCCAATAAATGATGAGGGGGCTCAAAATAATTATGTTAATACCTATAAAAAAAAACTATTAAAGTTGAGTAGGATAATTGCCTCTTAATCCGCAAAGCTAGCTGTTAAAAGAATAGAGAAAAGAAAAAAATAAAATATAATAATAATAATAATAATTCATACCCTAAGCCTGTGATCACCTCCAACAATCTTCATGCCAAAGATATGCTCATTATCGTCGAGAAGTTCCAACCTCTCAGTGCTAGTGGTTGCCGGAAGTCCAGACCTTACATTGACTTCTCTAACACTCCCAATCTCAAAGTCACCCTGCACAACGCACTCGCTCACAAACGGTTTATACTTTTGAGGTTGATCAAAACTCCTCACCAAAGACCACACCTAAAAACAGTCCAATAAATCATAAAGGTTTCGTGGAGGAATTAGACATTAATAGTTTCAACTGTTCTAAATCCGATAGAATATAAAGGATAAAAATTATCATTTAAAAGCATAACGCTAAAAAGTCTCTTTTTAACGTTAAAAACTTGGGAGCTCAAGGTTTTAAGCTTAAATCTAAGCTAAACCAATTTATCAATGTTAAAAATATTTTATGTCAGCAACATAGTTCCATGCTTATTGGACTGATGACAACAAATTTCAAAAATTAATCTGTTTTCTTTCAACAAATAAAAGCAATTAAGCCAAAGAAACTCCCAGACTAGCTTGGTTAGCTCTTAAGTGAGCTTTTTTACAAAATTTAAGGGACTTTGCTTATGAAAACAAGTCAAAATATAAAGCAACTGCAATCCCCTCGTTATGCTTACAAGTTACAATACACCATTGTGCTACATCTTTATTGAGCCAACTCCCATGTTGGATAAGCAAATTATATGCTAAAATAGTACAAGTTAAGAGGCCATCATATTTATGGGAACAAAATTTTCCCTTCCAAACATGCTAATTCAAATATTCAGCATTAACATAGAGAATTAAAGAAATTCATACCCGATAATTAATTGGTGGTGTTTGTTTACCTCTTAACAACTCCACATCTGATTCGTTAAGAGGGTAAAGTTGTTTGATAAATTTTCTTATCGTCTCTTAATCGGTAAGAGAAAGATATAAATTTAAATCATTAAAAACTGCCTCTTAATGAAAATTTTAAATCTATGGAGCTTCTATAAATATTGTACTATCTCCATTATACATCTAAATTTTAAAGATCATTATTGATTTTTGAAAAGTCAATTTGAGATATTTTTTAATTTAGATGTTTTATACTTTTAAGTTACAAAACAGTTTTTAAGTTCAGATATTATTTCACTGGAATGATCTAATTTATCAAACAATACCTGTGTAGTACAAGACCATAAAAAATTTGTAACTATCTGATGCTACATACACCTTAACTTAGTAAATAATGACAATTAGTTTTCCAATTAAAATCAACTATATGTTTACACATCATCGGCCAGAAAATTTAAATGGGCTGGAGTACTTAGCATTTTCCATAGTGATTTACACAAATTACTAATATCAGATAAAATTCAAAACAGACAAGGCAATATAAAACTATAATTTACTTCCGATTTAATAGGATAAACAAAATTTCTCTTTGATTATATAATAGTGGGAAATAATTCAACAGAATATCAGTTTAGTTACTTACCAAATGAACAGGAGCTTTGATGTGTTTAACGAGAGAAGAAGTACACTGATTCTCTCTGACCTCGTGCTTATGGTGTCTTCTAATGTATTCATCCTCCATAGTTGTACTTTTATCACCTCAGTTGAAGATCAACGGAGTCGATTTCTCCGATCGCCAGAATCTATGAAATCGGAAGAAAGGTTTTTGGTTGGGGATTCAAAAGCGTCCAAAACACACCACCAATGGGTGAATGGTCCACGACCTTTCGCTCTTTCTCTATCCTCCACATCTCATTCCCATGTTTCTGATTATAATAATATGATAACGATCTATCCCTGTACGAGTTGCAAGACCATCCAAATTTGAGTTGACTCTCTCAGCCATTTTCATTGGTACTTATTATTTTGAATTTGACAATAAGTTTAGAATTAACAATAAAATAAATCAATTTGGATTTGAGCATAATTTGACAATAAGTTTAGAATTAACAATAAAAATAAATTAATTTGGATTTGAGCATAAGTTTAATTAAGTTAAAATACAATTGGGTTATTTTTGTTCGTAGAAATCATAAGTTCAATTTCGATTGT